>CM054057.1:659997905-660661854 GCA_028641055.1 Alopecurus myosuroides
TACCTATTTATGTTAAACATATTTCCAACATCCCTACTTCTCATGTCCTCCGTTTTCTCTCTTGAATTATTTATTCTATGTGGAATTACCCGAATGATATCCTACTCTCCTCCGGACCATCCAATGCAAACAACAACTTTATCGTCCTAAGTGTGTGACCCTACAGTTTCGATAACTATAGAAATTATTGAAACAATATTTCCAATATCAACATCGGGACCGTGACGTCCATATTGATTCCTACAAGTTATACGAAAAAACTGCTTAACATGTCGTTGTTAAGTAAGTTTCTATTACTTCGCATACCAATAAATTGGTTTAAACCTGATTTTCGTACTCTTGTTGTATTTTCGTGTTTCTATCTTTCTATTTCAAGGCAATTCCTTGCTAGATTTTTGTGTGCGTGCATCAATGCATTCCAGTTGAATATATTCCTTATCAAGATATAAATATATGTTATCCGTTGTAACACATCCTCATATGCTTGATGAATCAAAAAGTAGTAGGTAATTAGTTATGCAATCATGACTAATGAACTGGATACTCTAATTTTTTCATGTGATTCTACATGAAAATGTCATGCTCGGTCATTCCTATCTGTTTACTCAGAAATAAATGGTACCAACTAATGAGAAATCGATTTTTTTTTCAATTTTTACAATTCTCCATCACTTAATCACTATGAGTACTTAATTCCTATTAATTATATTGAATCCTCTAAAGTTGTCACAAATATAATCACATACCATAAAATTCTGCCTATCGCTGCTTCAATATATAGTTGTTAACGAAATTTTTATTTCTATAGACAAAAGTAAATTATGAAAATGATCAACATAGACTTATCAACTTATTGTATGCCATGTAATTAAATATTTTTAGAGTCTTCAACCTACACATTGCTCACGAGCAATTTTTAATCAGAAACAAAATCCATGCCCTGATTTTCAAACTTTCATGATGAAATTATTGCAATGATCAACATAAGGTTTATCAAATATTGTATTCTCTATAAATAAATAATTTTAGATTCTTCTTCCACCTACACAGGGTTGCATTAAAAATGTACTTACAACACATGAAATATTTAAATACAACATAATTTTGTATACTTAATATTATTTGAACCCGCATTGCACGCACGTGTCGCTAGTTTCTCATTTAATAGGGAGAAACCTATGTTTACACATACATGAAATATAAACGCACACATTTGGATATGCACCCCGCGCAACATGTTTGACACCATCCATTTGCATGCCGCCTTCCACGCGCTTGTGCTATGAGTGGAAGACGCACTGGCTTGCATTAAGTGGGGCAAGTTTTAAACCTAGTTCTCTCTGATAAATCTAATTTATATCGTGTTTTTGCTTGAGTACACCCCCTTAATTGTTTTTAGAAAAGCGTTAACGAAAGAAGGTTTTATTCCAAAGGCATTGGCTCCAAACTTTAATTATTCCTTCATACCACAAAACAACCTTGAGGAAAATACCCTTTCTCTGTGTCAATTCCACAGGGCACTTATGAGCAAGCAATCCCAAGATAATATCCCTCACAAATTTAAGGCAACCTGACTCCATATGTTCATGATACAAGTGAAGATCGAGGGCTAGTGATAGGGATTCATTATATGAAATGGCTTTGGAAAATTTTGGGATGAACTAGCCGCCGAAATTGTTCTACAAGAAACAAACAACAAAACTTAAAAACTACTACAAAAACCTATGATGCCAATCCTCTACACCCATCACTACGGAGTGCATGTTGCTGCCTCGTGAGCATCGGCATTGTATGGATCAATAAGTATTTGACATTGTATGGATCAATAAGTATGTGACATTGGTAATTTTGAGACTATGTACTATATGATGATTGTTCTATTGATGTGTAGTTGATAAGGTCACACTGACACATATCCTTTGACTAGTATCTGATTTGGTTGGTTAATTTGTTTCACAAGCCACATAAATAGAGATGCTAATACGATAATATGAACTCGTTGATGGGGATCACCAAGTTGGATAAACCAACTTTGAGACGCAATAAGATGCATTTGTTACCCTCAAGTACCATGTATATGCCATGTCATATACTTGAAATTTATGCATGTTCTTAAGATGTGAATTGACCTCCTTAGGGTCTAATGGTGATTTGCAAAAAATGGTCAACTTACCAAATCATGATGGACCCTTTTTCCCTAGAGTGGGCAAGGTTATCAAATCCATAGGAGTCAAAAGTTTCCTTCTTTGAGATGATGCTCACAAGCACTTTATTCGTGGGGTTATATTTGAGTCCAGACCAAATAGCACAAGGTGTTCACAACGGTATAATAATTTATAATAAATGAGTAAATACAAAAAATTGCAAATATAGTTAAAACGGGCCTAGGGAAGAGATTCACCTGCAACTTAATTTGCATAAACATAAATATCATAATATAAACATGATAATGCCAACGGATATGTGGGCGCTACGTCCATAGGAGGTATCGGCCGATGAAGGATTATCCTCTTTGATAAGTGGACTGCAGATTCATAGTTTGTTAGCAATAGATATGTTCTTCATCGTACTTATCCAAGAGTAACTGTGGTGAGAAGGGAGGATCTGATTCTCGTATAACACGTAATTGCCGTGAAACAATATGTGACAGAGATATGGCCTTTATGAGTTCGATATCCTCCCTTAGACACTAGATTACATAAAATTACTTATCTCCCAAGGTACGGAGTTCAACATTCTCGTTTAAAAGTAATAATGGAACATTATCATAGACATGATTAATGTCGTCCACGATGCACCACGTCAAGATAATAGGCCAACCCATTGTACACTCACGGGTCAGCCTATTAAAGCCTATTAACGTGAACAGGATAGCCCATGTAACCTTAACCGGATAGCCCACTCTATAGTAAAAGCCAGTCCAGTAACGTCAACAGGTCGGCCCATGTAACCTTAATAAGCCACCCACTATACGGTAGCGGACCAGCCCGTCAGTCTTAATAGGTCGGCCCATGTACCGTGGCATCCGGCCCCTTCACTATCGCCAGGCCAGCCCGTCAACAGTATAGGTCGCCCCCCCCCACTATAGCGAGAGAGCCATTTGACAGTAACACGCTGGCGCACTTACTGTAGTTGATAGGCCCACTTGTAGTTATCAGGGCGGACCATTTGGATTTAATAGGCTTTAACTGGGCCTGATTGCTAGTCTACACTAAAGAATTTAAAATTTTGCCCTATGTACTCCGCCAAGATCACTATGAAGATAACACGGCACACTCATACATGCAAGGATCAGGATCACGACTCATTGGGCAGCAGAATCGATGTAGTCGTAGAATATTTATGAACTCGTAGATCCTCACAACTAGGCCTAGTTGTAAGGATGTCGCTAAGCTTTCCTCGTCAAGGATCACACATGTAATCTCACTTATGGTGTGCACGCATACGCTCATGTCAACTCGTCAGTGCTTCGCCGTCCAGAATTCGGCACCGATGAAAAGAGACAACCTTTTGGCGTTGCTAATTGCTAGCAGTAATCGATTGCGATTAGAGCTATATGAATCTGGAAGTATCTCAACACATGAGAGAGAACTACTAATCAGAGCTGGATCTAATTGGGAGAGGACACCTCAAAACCCAATTAGAAGAAGATCTCATTAAATTATAGGGGATCTAATTAGAAGGTCTAGTTAGACCCTCTCATTCTTGTAGAGAGAGAGAGGCTTCCTCACCAAATTATGGTTTAGCTCTAGCCCTGGGTTCCTTTTTATAGTTGGAGGGTGGTTAAATTTCCAAAGGGGATGAGGAGTTCTAGTTATGCTAGGACGGGGTTTGGCCACGCCAAAGGAGGTGATCGCACCCCTCCTCCTGGCCCAACTCGGATTGGACTCCCTTGTAGGAGTCCAACTCCATCTCCTCTCTCCTTTTTCCTTTTTATTTCCTTTTTCCCTTCAAATAAAATAGGAAAAACACCGAAAGGTTCCTACAGGCATGATTGGAGCCCCGGGGCTCACCTGTCAGCCCCACCTATTAGTGCGGCCTAAGGATGAAATTGGCCCCCTTCCCGGTTTTTGCCCGAAACTCTTTCGAAACCTTATGAACCAAATAAATAAAATCATCGATATTATCTACTGATGTTAGAAATATATAAATTATGGCTAACATCGGCATAATTTCTCCCTTATAATAACTTCCCGAAACCTCTTTGATTGACACTGGACTTGTTTCAGTGACATCTTATCGATATCGAACATTCATAAAACCAATAACAAATAGTAATTCTCTCAATTAAAGGTTGGCACGGCTTAAGCATGTGACCCGTAAAGGCTCGATAACACACAGACATGTTCGGAAACTTACCGAACAATAACCAACATCGGGACCATGGACGCCCATAATGGCTCCTGTGCGTTCACGAAGAACGAGAAAATCTTACAAGTTACTCATTTCACTTATTCCCTTAACTTCACGATACCAACAATATCATGAGTTAAGATTATGTGATCTCGTCTGATCAAAATAACTCGTTACTGATATCATCCTCTTTTCTCATCCATATCCTTGATGTCCTTGTAATAAATCACAATGTGTCTGGCCAGATGATTGGTTGACATCAGTGATACTGAGAGGGCCCAGAGCATATATATCTATATCTTCTAGAGAAGTAAAGTACTATTCTTGAACGATCTCAGTTCCACTACACTTTCTAGATTATACCCAGACATAACCGTTATGATCCCCAGTTACAACAAGACGATCGATGAGACTTGACACACTGCCGGAGGCAGAGAGGCCCTATAGGAGGTATGCAAGGAGAAAAGTCTTCGACATACGATACGACTACAGAAAGCCATCTGAAGTTACTGGGGATATAATAAGAGCAGGAATACTTTGCACGAAGGGAGGAAAACCAGTAAATTGAAAGAAGACAAGCAAAACCCAAAATCCGTTGTGCCAGAGAGAAGGAAAAACACGTATCCACGCACTAACTGCCCGGCACACATGACAGTGAAGTTTCGAGATGGCAGTTGGGTTGTCACTGACTTCAACGACGACCACAACCACCCCTTGATCAAAAAGTGGTCGTTGACAGGGTTCTTACGTGGACATAGAGACATACCGCAGGAAGACAAAGACTTCATTACTCTGCTACATTCATGCAACTCGGAGACAAGTAGGCAGATGCAAATAATGACAAGGCTACAAAGTTCACTTGAAGGCCTAGGTTACACCTCAAAGGATATGGCAAACTTTAGATCAACCCTTCGTGCAGACAATAAGTGGACTGACATGCATGATACGCGAGCATACTTTGAGAAATGCAAAGAGACTGACCTCGATTTCTTCTACAAGTATAAGGTTGATGAGGAGGACAGGGTAGTAAATCTGTATTGGGTCGATGGTGCAGCAAGGAAAGCATACAAAAAGTACAATTATTGTGTCTCCTTCGATACAACCTACATGACCAACACTTACAAAATGCCATGTGCTCCTTTCATCGGGATAAACAACCATGGTCAGTCGATTCAGTTTTGTTGTGTATTTGTGCGCAATGAGCTGACAGAGAACTTTATTTGGATTTTTGAGGCATTTCTAGAGGCAATGGATGGTCTAGCGCCACTAAACATAATAATAGATCAAGATTTTGCAATGAGAGGCGGGATCGACAAGGTTTTTCCTCAAGCAATCCATAGAAATTGTCGGTGGCATAATATTGGAAAAGCAACTGAAGAGATTGGGCCATTCCTTGCGAAGAATGAAGAACTTCGGCAAGCCTTCAGCGACTGTATTAACAGAAGCTTGACAGGAGAAGAGTTTGAAACAAAATGGCAAGAAATGGTTGTCAAGTATGGTGTTGCACAACATGCAAAATTAGCATCATTGTATGAGAAGAGGAAATACTGGGTTCCAGGATATTTCATGCACAACTTCTTTCCAATTCTGCAAACAACTCAACGCAGCGAGGGGTTCAATGTTGTGCTCAAAAAGTATGTGAACCCTTTCAATTCAGTGCTATAGTTTGTTAAGCAATATGCTGAGATATAGGCTAAGATAATGAAAGCTCAAAATAAGGGGGAAGCAGACAACACACTGACCACGCCTTCAGAATTTTGCTATCACCCAATTGAGAATCAGGTGTCAAAGGTTTACACAAGGAACATACATGTCCGCTTCCAGTTTGAAATGCAGAACATGTATTCGTACAACCTAAGACAAACATGCGAGAAGACATTTCTGGCTGAATGCATTACAAAATATGTTCCAAACTACTACAATCGGTCCTACGAGGTTTATGCAGATCCTTCGAACGAACAATACAGATGCTCATGTTCTAAATTTGAGAGAGATGGAATTGTGTGCTGCCATATTCTAAGGGTAAGAAAATTATGTAGTTATCAGGTTTATATTTCACAGCTACCAACTACATGCTTCATAGTTACCACAATTATAATTCTTAGGAGTCATAATATATGTGTGCATAGTTACCAGATTTATATTTCGTAGCTACCTAGTACATAGTTCATAGTTACCATAAAAATATTAATTCAAAAGTACCAGATAAATTGTGTGTGCACAATTGCCACGTTTATAATTCAGAGTTACCTAGTATATACTTCATAAATACCAGAATGAACTTCAAAAAGTACCAGGATGCGAGTGTGCATAATTATCAGGTTTATAACTCATGATACCAAGAATATGTGTGTGCAGACTATTGGCAATAGAACAATTTCATAATGCACTGTTGTCTATTTTATACTGCATAATTACGAGGTTAATAATTTCAGAAAAAAATGCAGACTATGGCATAGATTGGAATAACCAAGCTGCCGGATGCATACATCTTAAAAAGGTGGACATGGAGTGCGGAGGACTAGTTGGTTGAAGAAACACTAGACAAACCGTCTATGATGCGAGAGGAATCAAGAAAAATGATGAAACTTGCACTCTATTGTGCCAAGTTTAAGTCTCTAGCAATACAAGGGAACCAGACACAAGATGGCAAGAGGGTGTTGGACACCCATTTGAAGAGTATAAGGAAAGATTTGGCTGATCTAAAGAGAGAGAGCAGCTGAAAAGAGCTAAGAAATCTGCTACTACTACTAAGGCTCATGCTACTACAAGTAGCCCACCTACAACTCCGACTGGACCGCATCCAACGTCAAACACTACCACAAGAGCTCCTCAGAGACGAGCAAACTTGAGACCTCAATCAGGAATCAAAAGGCCAAGAAGTAAAGTTGCAGCTAAGCCTACAACACAAAACAGCGAGCCTGACACAACTGCTCCTGTCACGCAAGAAGATTCGAAAACATCACAGGCTGCTACTCTAGTGACTCTCGGACATCAAACACTAAAGGAAGAAAAAAGAAGCAGGCTTTTCAGAACCCTTTGAACATTAACAGAAATGAAATTCGCACTTGCAAGCAATGTGGGTCAGAGAATCATGACTACAGAACATGCCCGGAAAGGGGGGAGCTACCAGAAGCAAACAACACATAGATCAAATGATGAAAAGGAAGGATAAAACAATGTGGTAGAGATGTCTTAAGATATTCATATCAAAAAACAAAAAATGTATTCATGTCACTTGTTGTGTAAGAACTTGTGAGATAGATATGTTTATTTACCTCAAATGTTATTCTCCAGATGCCACTTTCATTCAGTAGCTTGATTAAATTCTGCGTTTGCCCAATTGTATGGGATTATTTTCCTCAGTTTATCTACGCCGTATTTGCCGATCAGTGGGATGTTCTCTCCATCCCAATTCTCAATGTTGTAGAGCACATGGTATCCAGAGTCATGGCTTGGGTGAAAAATATTCAAGTTAGCCAAAAGTTTAAGTAGAAGAAACCAACCAGCCAAGAAGTAGGTAAAAATACCAAAATACAAATTTATAGCCACCATGTTGTTCCAACAGAGATACCAATCTTATAAGTAGTAACTATCAGATTTGGAAAAAGCAGTTACCAAAAAAATTCTACGGCTTCAGCCACCATTATATTTAAACACAATTACCAGTTTAAAAACATATATGACCATCTAAGGATGAACTACTACACCAAAACAAAGTTACCTAATTAAAAATAAGATTTAACTACCATGAAAACTCACTACTCATGTAATTTAGCTTTGGGCATGTTTCAACAGACATATCCAAAACAATTGATTCTAGAACTTTTACAAAGACAAATTAACTTACTTTCCATGTTGTTTAGGGACATCGATTATCTTGAGATCATAATCCTGGATTTGAATCTTGGAATCTTGATAATAGGATGCCCATAATTCCTTAATCCTGTTCATAAGCGCAGTTGCATGGAAAACAAGCCCCATGTTGCCTTCACCGCGGAGAGAGTCAAGAGCTTCAATCTTTCAGCTTCAAAGTTCAAGCATAGGCTGTACCAGTGGTTCCCAAATTTCTGATTTGGTGCAATTTCATGTAAAACTGGAAAATGGATCTGTGATAATAAAAAAAGGTATTAAAAATCAAGGCAGCCATATTGCATACAATTAGTTTGTACAATGTATCTACAGATTGAATTGAAGTCACATATCAAGTTAATCAAAATCAGTTACCAGGTTTTCTCAATTAAACTATCAGAATAATTGAAATTTAAATAAAAACCTCACAACTATAAAAAAATATGAAAAACACAATTTCTTACTTGATTCATAATGCGGAGGGAATGTACTTAAGGACTTTTGAAAGTAGAAACGACAAACGGCTTTGTAAATTGTCCATCCATCACATACTTGGTCAGCTGTGTGACATGATCAACTTCCCCTTGATCGCGTTTGTCCTTTGGAGGTACTCAATGCCAACTTCCATGCAATGATTTGACAATTCACCCCTGACGAAGATCGAATCAGCTAGATCTTGAGTGTATGCCCAACTATTTTTGTAGAGGATGACATGATAGCTGCATCCAAAAAAATACAAAATAATTAAGTTAAAAGAAACTGAGCATAAAGACAAAGCCAAGATGCACTGAGCACAAAAAGATAAACACATGCTACACACTGCTTCAAATTTGTTGAATCTTTCCCTCGAGCAACTTGTGTTTCAAAAGAAAATTGTAAAGATGATCGTGCTCCTGCTTCAAAACAAGTTTCACACCATATGGATACTGCATGAAACGGGAAACCTTCTTAACCCTAGGTTTGTGAAGTTGCACCTTTTGATCTGCTTGGTTTTGCTTTTTCAAGTAACGCTTGTTGCCTTGCAAAAAAAAACCTTTGCACGTTGTCGTATCTACACCACTCCTCCTCAACCTCCACGGAAACTTCAGTAGTTTTCCCGAGTACAAAAGCTTCCAATTCATCAGACAGTTTCATCTCTTCAATATCATCAGTAGATGATACTTCCTCTACAAAATATGAAGGAAAAAATGTGAAAAAATAGCCATATGCCATATATATAGGTGACATATGTGATGTAGAGTGTATATCCAAGAAATTATCCAATAAAATGTTTATTCAAGTACAAAAAATATAAGAATTATGAAGTACCATGATATTTTCAAGAAATTACCATATTATACAAGAATAAAAAAAAACAAATAGCCTTCAGCAACTATCATGTTTTAAGTTATTTCAAAGACTTACCAGGTTTATTAGAGCAGAAACCACACAATATACATACAACTATCATGTTAATCACACAAGTACACCCCCAAAAAAAAGTTAAACATAAGTAAGTACCTTGTGATGGAGCCCAAGCTAATGGTTCTGCAATAATCACTTCACCTAGGCTTGATGTCTCTTGAGAACTCCCCAGAAGACTGAGATTAAATGGTGGAGGAGTGAACATCCCGGGACGATTATCTCTTTCCTTGCTCTCGAAGGAAGTTTGGTTATCGGGGCGTTTTCTACTTCTTGCTCCACCACCATCTGATAAAGGGTGACTTGCTCCAACGGTTGAGAACAAACCTTGCCTCATAACAGAGTCTGGCAAGTTTTTAACAAGAGAAGCAACATCCGGAGGCACACCCATTAGACTACGTCCTATTGGGCCAAGACTGAGCAGTCGAGGGCCAAAAATAGGGGACACTGTGTAATTTCTGTCGAAAGTGCGTGTGCGTTGTGCATCCATTTGCCACGTCCTTGGTGAGATGATCATCTCCCTGTAGTTGTTATCCTCCGGATTCGTCTCGGTAACAGTTGGTGAGATGCGGATTGCACTGCTAATCCTTTTCCCATCTTGTATCTCCTTCATCTTACTCGAAGACAATTTGTGCTTGGGGGTCATGGAAACTCTAGGTGACACCTCAAATGCAATCCCTGCACTACTACCGTCTCTTTCAACACTTGCACTCAGGTTTCTACGAACTGTGGGTTACAACACAACAGCATTCCTAGCACTGCTCCCATCTCTTTCAGCAATTCTCCCCGACACACTAGAAACAGTGGGTGACACCACAACAGTAGACCTGGCACTGCTGCCATCTCTTTCAGCACTTCTCCCTGGCGCATTGGAAATTGTGGGTGAAAACACAACGTCATACCTAGCGCTGCTTCCATCTCTTTCAGAACTCTGCTTTGGAACACTGCTGCTTTCTTTGGCATCTTTCTTGATAGTTGATTGAGTGCTAACACTTTGGCTCCTAGCATTAACTTGAGCTAACCTTGGTGACTTCCTTGAAGGAGACAAATTTGATGAAATATGAAGTTTCCTTCAAAAACAGGGAGGAATTTTTTTTTAGAATAAAAAGGTTAAAAGAACACGACATTTAATTTTAACAAAAAGAGCTGAATACCATGAAACTTCACATTAGATATCAAGAAAAATGGTAGTGGATATGAAGTTACTAAATGTGGTAACTACAATCTGAAAAAAAAGTATATATAATTTGGATAACCATAATAACTATCCAGAAAAGTAATAACAAATATCATGTTAAATGATCATGTATACAAGGTAATTTACAAATAACACCTAGAAAAAAATTTATGGATACCAAGTAAATAAACAACACATATCATGTTAAATGACCCTAGAGACCATATAATTTATATAAAGTACTACAAATTTAAGAAAAACATGGCTACTAACTAAATTAATAAAGAGAGACATTCTTTTGCAAACCTTTTGTGAATCAGGTTATACTTTGTAGCATCGCTGCTTACTGCACTCCCTTTTGCTTTCTTACTTTCATCAGAGTCCTTGCTGGCCTGGTTATCAATCGCATGGGAATGAACATGCCACTGCAGGTCCACTATTGTGCTACCCATATGGTATACAACACTGTTAGCAACAACAGATGGATCTCTTTCAAAAGAACTACTGGAAGAAAAAAAAGCTGATGTAAGATGTAAGGAGAAAAAAAGTAGACAGATACCATTTACATACATGACAAATACCAATTTAGAAGAACATAGCTACTAGGTTATTTAAAAAGAAGATAAGTTAAACATCAAAAATTATATAAACGCCATGAAAAAAGGTCATACATACAAGTTTAATTCATGCAACCTATGAGTTTCAAGAAAAAAAATGAAAAATAAATAGCCAAAGGATGTTATAACAGACCTTTTCTAAATCACGGTCTCATCTGCAACCACATCGCTCTATCTATCTGAACCCTTTTTCATTTCTGTACCCTGACCTCCCTGATTCTGATATTCATCCTGTTGAGGTTCCATAAAAAGTATTAAAGGAATGTTTAGTTCCTTTGCAACTACAAGCTTGATTTCATTATGCACGTCTTTCTCAGAGTATGATAGAGCTATTTGCTGGGACTTCATTTTGCTAAGATTGGATGCAAGATTTGCCGTCACCACTTTGATTTTATCATCAGCAATCTCGCTGATGGAAATTTGAGAATCACCTACATATCCGCCTATCTGGCCGCTGCCATCTGATCCAAATATCTCACTATCTGATGGAACATTGATTTTAGAGTGCATAGGAGCTGGTGAAGGACTATCATCATATTGATAGGATAGATACTAGGACCTGCTTCATTCGATGGCACTTGTATTCGTCCGCGATGACTTGGCTCAGGAGCTTCTTTTGCAATGTGTTATGTCTATGTTTCTATTTCCTCATTGTCCGCGGATATTGATTCATCACCATCTGCATCTTCGCTTGAGAACTTGTTGCCATGAACTGCATTATCTTCATCTTCCCTATCTGACTCTGAGGCTTTAATACCATCTAATTCAGCGCATCTTTCACATGGAACAGATTCAGTTAACCCTTGAACAAGAGTACTCAGAGCACCATTGACATTGGAAGCAAAAGACAACATGAGGGAGTGCGCTCTTTTCCTTTGTTATTAATGTATAAAAACAGTTAAAATTCTACTTAAAAAGCTCTAGAACAAAGGCAATGTGATAAACGTTGCAAGAAAAAACAGTAACTGGTTATACAAAATCTTCTAGTTGAAAATTGGCAGAAAATAGCTTCTAAATTAATACTATAGAAACATGATAGCTATGACACAGAAAAATGGCAATTATATATAGACAATATGGTAGTTCTTCCAAATAAACCCAGTGGTTGAATTAGATAAAAAAACTAATACAAAAACAAGTTAGGAGTACCAGGTAAACAAACAATGCGAAAAATAATACCTCAATGGTACTTGTGGGATGGATATTGATCTGCATCCAAGACTCAAAACCATCAGGGCCACCAAAAAAACCCATTTCCCGAGATAAAATATCCTTTAATTCATCTCTTAGATGCGTTTATGAACAATAAACATAAGTAAGAACAAAAAAAAGGATGCAAACCTACATATCGAAAAACGTTAGGAAACAACCTGCGTCACCCCAAACTTGGTTGAATCATACTCCTGTGTGTCCCATGCGGTTACGCAATCCCTTGCAATTGTTGTCCATGAATTAATTGCGTACGGTGAATCCTCTAGCTCGAGAACCAATTCATCGGTATTGAGAGTAGTGATGTAGCGTAGCTAAAACATGAATAAAACAAAAAAAAAATAGCAGCTACATATGGAGATACAAGCTTTTCTATTGTTACGAAATCAGCTACAAAGAATTTATTGTACGAGTCCAATGATGAATTAGAACCAAAAACATTTGTAGAACTCGTAAGATACCATGATATGATAACGGTACCAGATTGTAATACACAACTATCATGTGTTAAGGTGAGAACTCACATGTTTATTTCAAAAATGACAAGTAAAAATGGAAACATGAATATGTAAACAAAAGATTTTTTTTTACTACAAAAAAAACTACCATAATAATCAGTGAGTGAGAAAAAGCTCACCATGCAATATAATAGACAACCCTTTCCAAATTTCCCACTTGACAAACTCTCATGCAGCTGATCAACTACAAACTTGCACATGTTCAGCTCATCAACTCTTCCAATGTCACGCTATTTTATTTGCAAAAAAAAAATTGCACAGATAAGTCAACAAAGTTAATGATACCAGCAAAACTAGAAACAAGAAACTGTGAAAAATAAAATAACCAGAATGGAGTAAACTTTGTTGCTGATTTTATTGTCACAGTAGGAGCAACTATAGTGGAAACAGTGTGAATCATCCATAGCTCCTTAAAAGTATCGTCTGCTTCCTGGTGATCGGAATTTTTTGGGCAACATAAGATGGACTAGGCCTGCTGCCTTTACCAGGGAAGAGGCGACTTGAAATCTCTGCCTCCAGATCAAAATCCACTGTGTACTTGACCTCCATGGTCACATGGCAGACCAGTCATTATCTCCACAGACTCTTCAGTAAGAGGTATAACTCCACGACAGGGGATAACAAAGGCTCGCCTTGACGGGACGTAGCATCCTGGAAACCAACTTACCAAGGATTGTGCATATCTTCACACCTGATGTCAATAAACTGCCTTGTCCCATGGTGACTACAAATGCACGCTGATCATCTGTCAACCATTCTTACAAAGCTTGATGACTGGTCTTGGAGATGCCTGTTACGTCTACCTCGTTAGACTTGAAAAGAAAACACAAAAGCAAAAGAAAGGTAAGAAAGAAGTAAAAATATTAAACCTAAAAAAAACAAAATGGTAGCGGCGGATAGTAAGTAGAAAAAATATGCTTGTAGACATCAATTTAGTCACTAATAGTTACAACAAAAAATTGACCTCAGATACCATGAATTTTTTTTGTTTAAAAATACAGCAGTATGCTTGCATATACTAGGTATATCAATTATAAATTCCCATAGTTGAGACTCTTAGTTACCATGAAGTATTAGAAAAAAAAATCCAAAAGCTTGTAGATACCAGGTTAAACACTAGTAGCTACCAAGAATGTTTTGATATGAGATAAAAGGATAAAAAACAACAACATGCTTGTAGATACTAGGTAACTCGATGATAATTACCATATTTAAAACTCTTAATTACACTGATGTTTAGAAAAGAAGAAATAATCCAAAATTCTTCTAGATACCAGGTTACACACTAGTATCTACCACAAGTATTGTTCTCAGATACCATGCTAGACAGCAGAATTAAAATCCTTGATGTCCTTCTTTTGACCCTTCCTTTTGACAACACGAGGCTTATTTGGGGCAGCCTTACTCCGACCCATCTAAAAAATAACAAACAAACAAGAAACTAGATTTAAAATGGAATTGATATTCTTGAAAAAATTGTAAAGCCGTGTAAAATAAGGTGAGAATTATAGTTGGGTTGAAAACAAACACATGGACATATATAACAGAAAAGCATTTGATCAGGTACACCCAAAAACATCTAGCACATGGCTTAACATACAGCTATACTTTGTTCTGGCATTAATAAACGACTACTATTCATTTACCATGAAAATAGAAAAAATAGCCAAAAAAGGTCATGACAGGGCCAAATCTAATATTGAAGACAATTTTCATCTACTTTGCATTAATAAAGAACCATATTTTGGAGCAGAAAAACAGTGGCTAACACTACTCCAACAACAAAAGTCTACCAATGTATATGACACACACAAACACTACATGGCCAAACTGCAGATTCGGATTCAGAGCATATACATGCAACAAATTTACATCCAATACTTTAGAAGAACTACATGGCCAGGGCAACAAAAAAACGAGGTGGTTTTAATTCTTCAATCAAAATGGACAGGGGGGTAGGGGGGAAATGCTTCACTGCGGCGAGGGGTATTAGACGAATCAGAGATCTAGACACATCGGTGACGGTCGACCTGTGGAGAAAGTATGCAGCACGGCGAGGGGAATCTGCGGGCTCAACACGGCGAGGGGAACCTAAACTTCGACGGCGAACCTGCGGTGGAAGACGAACACCCGGTTAACTCCCACCATGCGCAAAGCCGGACAGACCCACACGGGAAGGTGAGACTCACCACGACGATGAGGAGCAGCGGAATCACAATGGCCAGAGGGGGAACGGGCTCACCGGCGTCGGGGAAGAAACGACCTACATTAGATCAATACAACCTCAGATGCGGTAAGGCCCATTTCTCACACCGCAGAACTTCCCATGTCACTATCAGATGCGGTGAGAGAAGCAACGAAATCCAGAGGGGAAGTGGACACACGGGCTCACCTAGGCTCGAGGAGCAAGGGCGGAGCTCTCCACCGGTGGGGGACGACGTGAGGCGAACGAGAGGTACGGCAAATCGACACCCTCGTCGCCGGAGGAGAGAGCGAGAATGCAGCGTGGGGAATGGATTTGGACCACATGAACCCTGGGCATGGTTCCCGAAATTCTAATCTGTTATCCCCCGCAAAACTTCCCCGTGTTACTGCCAAGGTGGGCCCTCAACGAGGGCAACGTGCGGATGAGAACGTGATCTCTTCTCTCGCGCGGGACACGGACATGTGGGACCCACTCATTTAGCGCAGTTACGCTCGCGCGGAAACGGGGGCATTTACCGGGTGTGCGGAGCGGTTGCAACCAAATCTGTCCGCGCGCGTGCGACGCACGAATCTCAACGGGCTGCCGCTGCGAGCGACGCGCGGGCGGCGCCATCCGTTAGATTTTTCCATCTTTTTATTTCAAGGGAAGCCGTTCCTTGTTATCAATGCATGCCAGTTGGATATATTCCTCATTTATATCAAGATATAAATATGTTACCGTTGTAACACATCTTCTTCATGCTCGATGAATCAAAAGTAGTAGGTAATTAGTTATGAAATCATGCCTAATGAACTGGATACTCTAATTTTGTCATGTGATTATATATCAAAATGCCATGCTCGGCAGTCATTCCTATCTGTTTACTCCGGAATAAATGGCACCAACTAATCAGAAATCGATTTTTTTTTTCAAAATTTACAATTCTCCATCACATTAATTACTATGAGTACTCAATTCCTATTGTCATCGTTTCTGTCAGCATGTTGTCAACGTTTCTGTTAGCATGTTGTCATGTGCCAGCACACGGCAAAGCCCCTCCCTCGTTGTCGTGTGCCAGCAACATGCTGACAGCATGTGCCCACCCTATTGGTCTTTGTTGTCTGCACACTCAAGACAAAGGCTAACCAGGCCATGTCATTTCTGGTCACTCTTTGTCGTATAATTGACTATAATTCCTATACTATGAGAATATCTAGTGACCGCACAATCTAAAGTTATGTTTTGGTATAATCTAGAAACTGTAATGGAGCTGAGATCGTTCAGTACTTGTAGTTAACTCCTCTAGAAGATATAGAGATACATGCTCTGGGCCCTCTCCGTATACCAATTTTTTGTGGCCAGTGTGATTTATCACAAGGATATGGGGGATATGGATTAGAAAAGAGGAAGATATCGCTAACAAGTTTTATATGTGTTATGATCAGACAAGATCACATCTCACTCTCCTCATGATATCGTTGTTATCATGAAATTAAGGGAATAAGTGCAATGAATAAGTTATAAGATTCCCTCGTTCTTCGAATAAATTAAGGGAATAAGTGCAATCCCTCTCCCTTTTTTCTTTTCCTTTTCTTTTCCTATGTTTCCACTATATCTATTTATCAAATAAATTAGGCAAAATTCACAAGGAAAACTGGTGCATATTATGAGACCATGGGTCCCACCTGGCAGCGCCTACCCGGAAACTTTTCCGGAACCCCGTTACCCCTATAGAAAAAATCATCAACCTCATCTAACAATGTCAGAAACATATTCCTAACATTTAAAAACATCTTATATCCTCTGTTATATCTCATATAACATTCTTCCTACATCAACACTATTCTCTCTTATGGTAATTTCCCGAAATGACTCTGATTGACACCGTACTTGTTACTGTTATATCGTAATGAATCTATCATTACCTATTTATATTAGAAACATATTTCCAACGTCCCTAGACATCTCATGTCTTCCGTTTTCTCTCTTGAATATTTATTCTATCGTGTCGGAATTACCCGAATGATACGCTACTCTCCTCTGGACCATCCAATGCAACAACAGACTTTAACATCTTAAGTGTGACCCCTACAAGTTTGATAACTATAGAAATTATTGGAAAACATATTTGCCAGTAAATAATCAACATCGGGACCGTGGACGTCCATATTGGTTCCTACAAGTTATACGAAAAAAACTGCTTAACATGTCGGTTGTTAAGTAAGTTCCTATTACTTCGCGATACTAATAAATTGGTTTAAACCAGATTTTCGTACTCTTGTTGTATTTTTGCCTTTTTTTTATCTTTTTATTTCAAGGGAAGCCGTTCCTTGCTAAAAAAATTATGTGCATGCATCAATGCATTCCAGTTGAATATTCTTTATTAAGATATAAAATATCTTACCGTTGTAACACATCCTCATATGCTTGATGAATCAAAAAGTAGTAGGTAATTAGTTATGAAATTATGCCTAATGAACTGGATACTCTAATTTTGTCATGTGATTATATATGAAAATGCCATGCTCGGCAGTCATTCCTATCTATTTACTCCGGAATAAATGGTACCAACTAATGAGAAATCGATTTTTTTTTTACAATTCAAAATTACAATATGTACATCATTACCTTCCTATAATTATATTGATTCCTCCTAAAGTTGTCACAAATATAATCAGCATACATAAAATTCTTACCTATCCCTCCTTAAATATATTGTTGTTAATGAGATTTTTATTTATATAGAGCAAAAGTAAATTATGAAAATGATCAACATAAGACTTATCAACTTATTGTATGCCATGTAACTAAATATTTTTAGAGTCTTCTTCAACCTACATTGCTCAGGAGCAATTTTAATCAGAAACAAAATCCCATGCCTGATTTAAACCTTGCATGATGAAAATTATTGCAATGATCAACATAAGGATTATCAAATATTGTATTCTCTATAAATAAATAATTTTAGATTCTCACACACCTACACATTGGGTTGCGTTAAAAATGTACTTACAACACAAGGAAATATCTTAAATGACAACATAATTATGTTTATACTTAATATTATTTGAACACGCATTGAACGCACGGTGTCGCTAGTTTCTCTTTTAATAGGAAGAAAGCTAATGTTTACACGCAGGAAATATAAATTGCGCACACATTCAAATATGCACCCCCGCGCAACATGTTTGACACCGTCCATTTGCATGTCGCCCCCCCCCCCACGCGCTAGTGCTATGAGTGGAACACACCCTGACTTGCATTAAGTGGGACAGGTTTGAAACCTAGTTCTCTTTGATAAACCTAATTTGTATTAGCGTTTTTGCTTGATTACATCCCCCACTTAATTGTTTTGTAGAAAAGCATTAACGTAAACCGAAGGTTTTATTCTCCAAAGGCATTGGCTCCAAAATTTAATTATGTCCTTCATGCCACAAAACAACCTTGACGGAGATACCTTTTTCTGTGTAAATTCCATGAGATATTTGCATATATTTGCACTTATGAGCAAGCAATCCCAAGATGATATCCCTCACAAATTTAAGGCAACCTGAATCCAGATGTTCATGATACATTGAAGATCGAGGGCTAGTGATAGGGCTTCATTATATGAAATGGGTTTGGAAAATTTTGGGATGACCTGGCCGCCAAAATTGATCTACAAGAAAACCTACGACCAAAATTTAAAAACCTACTACCAAAACCTATGATGCAATTCCTCTACACCCATCACTACGGAGTGCATGTTGCTGCCGTGTGCCCGGCACACGGAAAATAGCCGAACCACACGACAAAGTGCCGCACACGACGAAATTCTGCATAGTAACGTTCTATTTGCGTTTGCCAAATGTCGAGGCGCACGACACCAAGGGTGGGACCCACCAGCACTTGAGGACGACGACGTATGGTACCGCCTGGTGGGCCCCTCCCTATTGGTCTTTGGCGTGTGCCGGCACAAGGCAACGTTTTTGCCGTTCTCGTGTGTCAGCACACCGCAAAGACCAACACACTGGGCCCTAGCTGTCAGCATGTTGCTGTGTGCCAGCACACGGCAAAGCCCCTCCCTCGTTGTCGTGTGCCAGCAACATGCTGACATCAATTTCCCACCCTATTGGTCTTTGTTGTCTGCACACTCAAGACAAAGGCTAACCAGTCCATGTCATTTCTGGTCAGTCTTTGTCATATAATTGACTATAATTCCTATACTATCTGAATATCTAGTGACCGCACAATCTAAAGTTATATTTTGGATGTCATCAACCATCTAGCCGTAACTAGGGATCATAACGTTGATGTTTGGGTATAATCTAGAAACTGTAATGGAGCTGAGATCGTTCAGTACTAGTAGTTAACTCCTCTAGAAGATATAGAGATACATGCTCCGGGCCCTCTCAGTATACCAATTGTTTTGCCAGACAAAGTGTGATTTATCACAAGGATATGGGGGATATGGATGAGAAAAGAGGACGATATCGCTAACGAGTTTTATATGTGTTATGAGCCAAGAGTTTGATCAGACTAGATCACATAGTCTCACCTCGTGATATCATTGTTATCGTGAAATTAAGGGAATAAGTGCAATGAATAAGTTATAAGATTCCCTCGTTCTTCGAATAAATTAATGGAATAAGTGCAATCCATCTCCCTTTTTTCCTTTTCTTTTTCTTTTTCCTACGTTTCCACTATATATATTTCTCAAATAAATTAGAAAAAATTCACAAGGAAAACTGGTGCATATTGTGAGACCATGGGTCCCACCTGGCAGCGCCTACCCGGGAACTTTTTCGGAACTCCGTTACCCCTATAGATAAAATCATCCACCTCATCTAACAATGTCAAAAACATATTCCTAACATTTCGGAACATCTCATATCCTCTGTTATATCTCATATAACATTCTGCCTACATCAACATTATTTCTCTTGTATGGTAATTTCCCGAAATGACTCCGATTGACACCGGACTTGTTACTGTGATATCGTAATGAATCTATCATTACCTATTTATGTTAGAAACATATTTCCAACATCCCTAGACATCTCATTTCCTCCGTTTTCTCTCTTGAATATTTATTCTACCATGTCGGAATTAGCCGAATGATACGCTACTCTCCTCTGGACCATCCAATGCAAACAACAGACTTTAACGTGTTAAGTTTGTGACCCCTACAGGTTTGATAACTATAGAAATTATTGGAAAACATATTTCCCAATAAATAATCAACATCGGGACCGTGGACGTCCATATTGATTCCTATAAGTTATACGAAAGAAAACTGCTTAACATGTCGGTTGTTAAGTAAGTTCCTATTACTTCGCGATACTAATAAATTGGTTTAAACCTGATTTTCGTACTCTTGTTGTATTTTCGCGTTTCTTTCTATCTTTTTATTTCAAGGGGAGCCGTTCCTTGCTAAAAAAAATTATGTGCATGCATCAATGCATTCCAGTTGAATATATTCCTTATCAAGATATAAATATATGTTATCGTTGTAACACATCCTCATATGCTTGATGAATCAAAAAGTAGTAGGTAATTAATTATGCAATCATGCCTAATGTACTCGATACTCTAATTTTGTCATGTGATTATATATGAAAATACCATGCTCGGTAGTCATTCCTATCTGTTTACTCCAGAATAAATGGTACAAAGTAATGAGAAATCGATATTTTTTTCAAAATTTACAATTCTCCATCACATTAATCACTATGAGTACTCAATTCCTATTAATTATATTGTTTCCTCCTAAAGTTGTCACAAATATAATCATCATACAGAAAATTCTTGCCTATCGTTGTTTAAATATATTGTTGTTAACAAGATTTTTATTTATATAGAGCAAAAGTAAATTATGAAAATGATCAACATAAGACTTATCAACTTATTGTATGCCATGTAGCTAAATAGTTTTAGAGTCTTCTTCAACCTACACATTGTTCACGAGAAATTTTTAAGCAGAAAAAAAATCCCATGCCCTGATTTTCAAACCTTGCATGATGAAATTATTGCAATGATCAACATAAGGATTATCAAATCTTGTATTCTCTATAAATAAATAATTTTAGATTCTTCTTCCACCTACACATTTGGTTGCGTTAAAAATGTACTTACAACACAAGGAAATATCTTAATTGACAACATAATTATGTTTATACTTAATATTATTTGAACTCGCATTGCACGCACGGTGTCGCTAGTTTCTCATTTAATAGGAAGAAAGCTATGTTTACACAAGCACGAAATATAAATTGCGCACACATTCGGATATGCACCCCTGCGCAACATGTTTGACACTATCCATTTGCATGCCGCCCCCCAAGCGCTTGTTCTATGAGTGGAACACACACTGACTTGCATTAAGTGGGGTAGGTTTTAAACCTAGTTCTCTTTGATAAACCTAATTTATATTGGCATTTTTTCTTGATTACACCCCCCTTAATTGTTTTCTAGAAAAACGTTAACGTAAACTGAAGGTTTTATTCTCCAAGGGCATTGGCTCCAAAATTTAATTATGTCCTTCATGCCACAAAACAACCTTGACGGAGATACCTTTCTCTGTGTAAATTCCGTGAGATATTTGCATATATTTGCACTTATAAGCAAGCAATCCCAAGATGTTATACCTCACAAATTTAAGGCAACCTGACTCCAGATGTTCATGATACATGTGAAGATCGAGGGCTAGTGATAGGGCTTCATTATATGAAATGGCTTTGGAAAATTTTGGGATGACCTGGCCGCCAAAATTGATCTACAAGAAAACCTACGACCAAACTTAAAAACCTACTACCAAAAACTATGATGCCAATCCTCTACACCCATCACTACGGAGCGCATATTGCTCCCGTGTGCCCGCGCACGGAAAATAGCCGAACAAGACAACAAAGTGCCGCACACGACGAAATTCTGCACAGTAAATGTGCTATCTCTGCGTTTGCCAAATGTCGAGGCACACGGCACCAAGGGTGGGACCCACCAGCACTTGAGGACGACGAGGTACCGCCTGGTGGGCCCCTCCCTATTGGTCTTTTGCGTGTGCCGGCACAAGGCAACGTTTCTGCCTTTCTCGTGTCAGCACACCGCAAAGACCAACACACTGGGCCCTAGCTGTCAGCATGTTGCTGTGTGCCAGCACACGACAAAGCCCCTCCGTTGTCGTGTGCCAGCAACATGCTGACATCATGTTCCCACCCTGTTGGTCTTTGTTGTCTGCGCACTCAAGACAAAGGCTAACCAGGCCATGTCATTCTGCTCAGTCTTTGTCGTATAATTGACTATAATTCCTATACTATGAGATATAGTGACCACACAATCTAAAGTTATATTTGTATGTCATCAACCATCTAGCCGTAACTAGGGATCATAACGTTGATGTTTGGGTATAATCTAGAAACTGTAATGGAGCTGAGATCGTTAAGTACTAGTAGTTAACTCCTCTAGAAGATATAGAGATACATGCCCTGGGCCCTCTCAATACCAGTTGTTTGGCCAGACATAGTGTGATTTATCACAAGGATATGGGGGATATGGATGAGAAAAGAAGACCTATCGCTAACGAGTTTTATATGTGTTTATGATCCAAGAGTTTGATCAGACTAGATCACATAGTCTCACCTCGTGATATCGTTGTTATCGTGAAATTAAGGGTATAAGTGCAATAATAAGTTATAAGATTCCCTCGTTCTTCGAATAAATTATGGGAATAAGTACAATCGCTCTCCCCTTTTTTCCTTTTCTTTTTCTTTTTCCTACGTTTCCACTATATTTATTTCTCAAATAAATTAGGCAAAATTCACAAGGAAAACCGGTGCATATGAGACCAGGGTCCCACCTGGCAGCGCCTACCCGGGAACTTTTCCGGAACCCCGTTAACCCTATAGATAAAATCATCCACCTCATCTAACAATCAAAAACATATTCCTAACATTTCGGAACATCTCATATCCTCTGTTATATCTCATATAACATTCTGCCTACATCAACATTATTCTCTTGTGGTAATTTCATGAATGACTCCGATTGACACCGAACTTGTTACTGTGATATCGTAATGAATCTATCATTACCTATTTATGTTAGAAACATTTCCCCACATCCCTAGACATCTTAGTCCTTCGTTTTCTCTCTTGAATATTTATTCTATCATGTCGGAATTACCCGATACGCTACTCTCCTCCGGACCATCCAATGCAAACAACAGACTATAACGTCTTAAGTTTTGTGACCCCTACAGGTTTGATAACTATAGAAATTATTGGAAAACATATTGCCAATAAATAATCAACATCGGGACCGTGGACGTCCATATTGATTCCTACAAGTTATACGAAAGAAAACTACTTAACATGTCGGTTGTTAAGTAAGTTCCTATTACTTCACGATACTAATAAATTGGTTTAAACCTGATTTTCGTACTATTGTTGTATTTTCGCGTTTCTTTCTGTCTTTTTATTTCAAGGGGAGCCGTTCCTTGCTAAAAAAATTATGTGCATGCATCAATGCATTCAAGTTGAATATATTCCTTATCAAGATATAAATATGTTACCGTTGTAACACATCCTCATATGCTTGATGAATCAAAAATTAGTAGGTAATTAGTTATGCAATCATGCCTAATGTACTCGATACTCTAATTTGTCATGTGATTATATGAAAATGCCATGCTCGGCAGTCATTCCTATCTGTTTACTCCGGAATAAATGGTACCAAGTAATGAGAAATCGATTTTTTTTTCAAAATTTACAATTCTCCATCACATTAATCACGATGAGTACTCAATTCCTATTATATTGATTCCTCCTAAAGTTGTCACAAATATAATCATCATACATAAAATTCTTGCCTATCGCTGCTTAAATATATTGTTGTTAACGAGATTTTTATTTATATAGCAAAAGTAAATTATGAAAATGATCAACATAAGACTTATCAACTTATTGTATGCCATGTAACTAAATAGTTTTAGAGTCTTCTTCAACCTACACATTGTTCACGAGCAATTTTTAAGCAGAAAAAAAAATCCCATGCCCTGATTTTCAAACCTTGCATGATGAAATTATTGCAATGATCAACATAAGTATTATCAAATCTTGTAGTCTCTATAAATAAGTAATTTTAGATTCTTCTTCCACCTACACATTGGTTGCGTTAAAAATGTACTTACAACACAAGGAAATATCTTAATTGACAACATAATTATGTTTATACTTAATATTATTTGAACTCGCATTGCACGCACAGTGTCGCTAGTTTCTCATTTAATAGGAAGAAAGCTATGTTTACATAAGCAGGAAATATAAATTGCGCACACATTCGGATATGCACCCCTGCGCAACATGTTTGACACTATCCATTTGCATGCCGCCCCCCACGCGCTTGTTCTATGAGTGGAACACACTGACTTGCATTAAGTGGGGCAGGTTTTAAACCTAGTTCTCTTTGATAAACCTAATTTATATTGGCGTTTTTTCTTGATTACAACCCCCTTAATTGTTTTCTACAAAAGCGTTAACGTAAACTGAAGGTTTTATTCTCCAAGGGCATTGGCTCCAAACTTTAATTATGTCCTTCATGCCACAAAACAACCTTGACGGAGATACCTTTCTCTGTGTAAATTCCATGAGATATTTGCATATATTTGCACTTATGAGCAAGCAATCCCAAGATGATATCCCTCAAAAATTTAAGGCAACCTGACTCCAGATGTTCATGATACATGAAGATCGAGGGCTAGTGATAGGGCTTCATATGAAATGGCTTTGGAAAATTTTGGCATGACATGGCCGCCAAAATTGATCTACAAGAAAACCTACGACCAAAACATAAAAACCTACTACCAAAATGTAACAGCCCAAGTATGAAAACCATCCCCTTAGAATGATTGTTGCATGTTTACTAAAGTATTGCATCATGTCATCATATTATTTCCATGTTGTTTGCATTTGTTTCTTAATTGTTGCATTTGTTTTCCACTGTTTTCACAACTCGAATTCAAACCTTATTCAAACAATGGTTTCATACTTGCTCTGTTACAACCTTTTAAATAAAAACCACAAATGAAAACAACCAAATTGTTCCATTTTATTCGATGTTGATCACTCCTTAAATTGTTGGTTTTAATCAAACAATTAATTCAATCAATTAATTCAAATCACCTTCAATTTCAAATCAAATGCATCAAACAGAACCACTTTTGAACTTATAAACACTAACAAGCCAATCAACTAATTTTAATCACTTTAATCAATAGGGGTCACCTTAAGAAAACCCTGTTTTCAATATTAATCCATTAATTAACATATCCTTCCAATTCAAACCAAGTGTATTCAAACAGAACCCAATTTGAAACTATAAAAATAACAACCAAAACATTCTTTTATTCTTTGTTTCCAATTGGATCTTTTGGGTCACCTTATTAAAAGGTTGATCTTATTAATCATTTCAAATCTTCAACAATCATCTAAATCGATTTATTTTCCAAACAGCACAAAAACTTAAACATTTTTGAAATCCAAATTTGTTAACTGTTTGAAATTAACATCACAAGCACCCCCTAATTTTCCAGGAATTTTCCTAACACAAAAACCTAACAATCTTTTCCATTTCTGTTTTGCTACAAAAAAAAAGAATGAAACAGAAAAAAATAAAGGAAACAACTGCGCGCGCAGCACCTAACCCAGCCAGCCCAGCCCACCTCGCAGCTATCTCTCGCGCGCAGCAGCCCACCAGCCCGGAAAACGCTTCGCTCTTCTATTTCTGCCTTCGTCCTCGCGTACGGCGCGAATCTCACCGGTGCCACGTCGCCGCTGTACCACCTCGACGGCCACCAGCGCCCCCGCACCCCTATAAGTACCCCTAGGCACCTGGCGCCAATCCCTAGCCACTAGGGTTCCTGTTCCCCCTCGATTTCCGCCGCAATTCCTCCTCTCCCCCGGCGTTTCCCCTCTCTGTTGTCACCCCACCGGAGTCGCTGCTCTGAATCTCCGTTGAGCCCCGCCGCCTCGCCGCGTCTCCTACCCAGCTAGACACCGAAACCAGTTCACCTCGCCTCCCTCTCTCCGTTGGACACCCTAGCTACCGCGGAGATACTCTGAATCGCCGCCGCCGTCTTCGATCCGTCGTCACCGGAGTGGTTTCCCTGAACCTCGACGCTAAACGCCGCCGTCACCGCGCGCCTTCCCTGCTGGCTAGCCGGGAACGGAATCGCCTCTGTGCACTCTTCCTCCTCGTCCACGACACGGTGCCCGGAGGTGGCTACATCACCGGCGCCGTCCTCAATGTCAGCGCCGCCGTCCACCTCCACACTAGCACCCTGCCTCGTCTGCAACCGGAGGTGATCACCGTGCTCCACCCTCCTCTCTCTCTCTGTCCATCCTTGCACTGCGCATGCACGCCTCAGGCATCCACCAGCGGCCACGCGCACACGGCATCGACCACAACGGCTCACCGCCGGCGTCATCCTATGTCATGGTCGTGGAAGCATCTGTTCGTCAGTAAAAATTCAGTTAACACGAGTGTTGAACAATAACCTGTGTGCATCGCTGTTACTGACAAGAAACGAAACGCAGCTGCACTGGTTCAGTCTTGCGCGCAGCGGGGGTGAGCTCGCGAGTTCGATTCCCACCCAGGGGATTAATCCCCACCTTTTTTTTTCGCTGTGGCGCGCGCAGGGGCAGGCCCACTAGGCAGTCACCCCATGTGCCACCTCACCTCCTAGCCGTGCCACGCTGGCCAGTGGCCCACGGGCAGTGGCCGTGGTTAAGTAACAGTGCGGTAACAAAACTGTCCACACGTTTCTGTTTTCAATTTAAATTCTTTTAAATAGCAGATTTAAACCCAAAAATTAAACCTTTAATAACTTTTGATCTATAACTCTAAAAAATAAAAGTTATGTTTTATTGCTCTAAATCAAATGATCTTTCCAAATAATCCATTTGTGTACTGTTTTACAAATTCCAAATGCACTTAAAATTCAAATTTGAATAATTCAAATGCAAATTTCTAAATTCCATAACTAATTAATTATTAATCCAATAAATGCAAATAAAATATGTTTTCCATACCATTTCACCTCACCTTTGCAAATATAATTTTTGTTTCCTGGTTTGAATAATTTAATTTGCCTAAATAATTTAATCCTTGTTTAATTCAATTAAATTTGATAAAATCATAACTTGCTCAACATAAAATATTTTTGAACATGCAAAATATGTTTTCAAACTAGAAAAGTATGAACTTTTCAAATGTGAATTTGAATTTATGTTTTGAACAAATAAAATTCAATTAAAATTCATGCTTATTTTAAATTCAATTAAAACTTGTTTAATATTGTTTAAGTCATAATAAATTCATCCTGATTCCTATTTCAATATTTGAAACATGTAATCCAACTAAAATTTGATGTTCTTTTCAAATATAAATTTTGTTAATTGTTTTGCACACTTTAAATTGATGAAAACAATAATTGTTTGTGTGACATGTTTAAGTAACCAAACTTTCCAAACTTAATAAATGATTTCCAAAACTTGTTAAATCCTTTTAACACTTGCTTCTATTATTGTTATTTGTTGTTATTTGTTGTTATCATCATGCATGCATCATGCTAACAACTTCACATAATAATTAATTGTAAATCATTTGTTCCACTTAATTCATGGACCCTTTCCCATAGCAACTCAAAATTGCATAGGGGTCCATCTTAATTGTGTTACCATGTCACTTAGTTTATTTTGATGCATCTACTAAATTGACATGCATCATCCCATGATTGTGCACTATGCCATGATGATGATTGATTATATTTCTGCCTTGTTTGTTTGCTTCTTCTCGGATACACGACGACGTTGAGACCGACGATACTTACGACACCCCTTCTAAGGATTTAGCTCAGTACCAGGCTACTGGGTTTGCAGGCAAGTTATCACTCACATGAACCACTGTGTTCCTTTCAACATTGGTTACCGATACTTTCCGTTGTCTATTTCTGCTAGCCTTAGTAGTAGTTGTTTCTGTTACGAACCTATCACATGAATCCCTTAACCCTGATATTGCCTCACCTCCACTCCTATCACCCCTTTGGTTGAGCCAGTGTCTTACTAGCATGCTTAGGTTGTTTTTCTCGAGTCTGTTAACCGTTACTTTCAGTTACTATATCGATATTATGTTCTGGGGGCTCGATGTTTAATCAATCAATCATGCTAATGTTACTATTAATAATAAATTTGATGATAAGGCACCGGCAGGAGGCCCTGTGTGGTTTTGAGGCCTGCTAGTGTCGACCCTAAATAAAAAGGGTCTTGTCTACTGATCCATGATGAGCGCACTAACCGCATGGGAAGCGATTATGGGCGCCCCCCCAATTTGATTCGATTCGCATCTCGTCCAAATCGCCTCATTTAGTTCGTGTTTTCCATTTGCCGCATGCATGTTTTTGCGAGCCCAGGCCAGGGTGGAACTTTCGTAGTCGGCATATAGGGGGACACGTTCTTAGAGTGCTATGAGGGTCCATTTTCTTCTGGGCTCGATTAGCCGTGCGCCCAAGGTGCTTTGGGCTTGATGCGGAGAAGAGTTGAGTTGTGTTGAGAGCCCCGCTTGGTGGAAGGGCCTTTCCATCTGGCGGGTTATTCATGCGTGTACGGCCAAATTGGTGCAACCCTGCAGGGATAATCTTCTCGAGAAGCCGTGTTTTCTGCGGTTATGGATTACTTGGTGAAAGTACTGGCTAACAAGTACTCAGGACAACTTAAACCTAATGATTCATAATCTCACAACCAATGATTAACAACTTGCCTAGTAATAGGATTATTGACACAATAAACCTGATTCATCTTTAATCCAACTGTGTGAGTTATCCTCGGATCGCTTCTTTGGATAAGGGGCGAGATCCAGGATGGGTTTGTTTGAGGTTAGTTGATAGGTTGGTTACGATACTCGATCTTATCCCCTTTCTGTTAGTTGGAAGTTGTTTCTGTAGTTGGTTAGCGCAGCCAGTTGCAGCATCTTTATATCCCTTTTCTTCCGTTGAACCCAAGGCATGTGCTTGGTGTTGACGGGTTACACTTTGGTGAACTGTGAGTCTTGCTTGCCAGTTTTATGTACTGACCCCTTTGGGGCTGTGGTTTCCGCAGACGACGTTTCCAGGATCTACATGGTGGCTACTACGTGGAGTTTGACGAGACTGCTGACGAGTAGATAGCGGACCCGGCAGGATCCGAGACTTCGTGGATGGGCTCCGTCTGTTCGTTTCCGGCCTCTTAGGCCTATTTGGATCTTGTCTGTACTCAGACATGTTGAATGCTTCCGCTGTGATGTAATGATGTATTGTTGGGACATGTCTCCTCTGGATGATTGTATTTTCTATCTCTGCTCTAATGAGAGCCATTTGCAACTTATTTCAATCTTTTGTGTCGTAGAGATCTGTTGTGATATCAATTGTTAAACGCCGTTGACGTACCATGTGTGTATGGTTTGAAGTACGTCAATGGAAGTATCCTGATTTCTATGGGATAGTTTGCGTCGACGCTGAACAGATAGGGGTTGGTTGTCACACATACGTGTGTTGGCCTACTCGTAAGAGGACGCGGGTGCCGGTAAGCCCCGTAATCCAATCTACTACTGTTCAACGGAACGGCGAGTATCCTCTAGAAGTCCGGGTGCGACACAAAAACTATGATGCCAATCCTCTACACCCATCACTACGGAGCGCATATTGCTCCCGTGTGCCCGGCTCACGGAAAATAGCCGAACAAGACAACAAAGTGCCGCACACGACGAAATTCTGCACAGTAACGTGCTATCTGCGTTTGCCAAATGTCGAGGCACACGGCACCAAGGGTGGGACCCACCAGCACTTGAGGACGACGACGTATAGTACCGCCTGGTGGGCCCCTCCCTATTGGTCTTTTGCGTGTGCCGGCACAAGGCAACGTTTTCTTTTTCTCGTGTGTCAGCACACCGCAAAGACCAACACACTGGGCCCTAGCTGTCAGCATGTTTGCTGTGTGCCAGCACACGACAAAGCCCCTCCCTCGTTGTCGTGTGCCAGCAACATGCTGACATCATGTTCCCACCCTGTTGGTCTTTGTTGTCTGCACACTCAAGACAAGGCTAACCAGGCCATGTCATTTCTGGTCAGTCTTTGTCGTATAATTGACTATAATTCCTACACTATGAGAATATATAGTGACCGCACAATCTAAAGTTATATTTTGTATGTCATCAACCATCTAGCCGTAACTAGGGATCATAACGTTGATGTTGGGTATAATCTAGAAACTGTAATGGAGCTGAGATCGTTAAGTACTAGTAGTTAACTCCTCTAGAAGATATAGAGATACATGCCCCGGGCCCTCTCAATATACCAGTTTTTTGGCCAGACATAGTGTGATTTATCACAAGGATATGGGGGATATGGATGAGAAAAGAAGACCATATCGCTAACGAGTTTTTTATGTGTTATGATCCAAGAGTTTGATCAGACTAGATCACATAGTCTCACCTCGTGATATCGTTGTTATCGTGAAATTAAGGGTAAGTGCAATGAATAAGTTAAAGATTCCCCGTTCTTCGAATAAATTATGGGAATAAGTACAATCCCTCTCCCCTTTTTTCCTTTTCTTTTTCTTTTTCCTACGTTTCCACTATATTTATTTCTCAAATAAATTAGGCAAAATTCACAAGGAAAACGGTGCATATTATGAGACCATGGGTCCCACCTGGCAGCGCCTACCCGGGAACTTTTCCGGAACCCGTTACCCCTAGATAAAAATCATCCACCTCATCTAACAATGTCAAAAACATATTCCTAACATTTCGGAACATCTCATATCCTCTGTTATATCTCATATAACATTCTGCCTACATCAACATTATTTCTCTTGTATGGTAATTTCATGAAATGACTCCGATTGACACCGGACTTGTTACTGTGATATCGTAATGAATCTATCATTACTATTTAGAAACATATTTCCCACATCCCTAGACATCTTATGTCCTTCGTTTTCTCTCTTGAATATTTATTCTATCATGTCGGAATTACCCGAATGATACGCTACTCTCCTCCGGACCATCCAATGCAAACAACAGACTTTAACGTCTTTTTGTGACCCCTACAGGTTTGATAACTATAGAAATTATAGGAAAACATATTTCCCAATAAATAATCAACATCGGACGTGGACGTCCATATTGATTCCTACAAGTTATACGAAAGAAAACTACTTAACATGTCGGTTGTTAAGTAAGTTCCTATTACTTCGCGATACTAATAAATTGGTTTAAACCTGATTTTCGTACTCTTGTTGTATTTTCGCGTATCTTTCTGTCTTTTTATTTCAAGGGGAGCCGTTCCTTGCTAAAAAAATTATGTGCATGCATCAATGCATTCAAGTTGAATATTCCTTATCAATATAAATATATGTTACCGTTGTAACACATCCTCATATGCTTGATGAATCAAAAATTAGTAGGTAATTAGTTATGCAATCATGCCTAATGTACTCGATACTCTAATTTTGTCATGTGATTATATATGAAAATGCCATGCTCGGCAGTCATTCCTCTCTGTTTACTCCGGAATAAATGGTACCAAGTAATGAGAAAATCGATTTTTTTCAAAATTTACAATTCTCCATCACATTAATCACTATGAGTACTCAATTCCTATTAATTATATTGATTCCTCCTAAAGTTGTCACAAATATAATCATCATACATAAAATTCTTGCCTATCGCTGCTTAAATATATTGTTGTTAACGAGATTTTTATTTATATAGAGCAAAAGTAAATTATTAAATGATCAACATAAGACTTATAAACTTATTGTATGCCATGTAACTAAATAGTTTTAGAGTCTTCTTAAACCTACACATTCACGAGCAATTTTTAAGCTGAAAAAAATCCCATGCCCTGATTTTCAAACCTTGCATGATGAAATTATTGCAATGATCAACATAAGGATTATCAAATATTGTATTCTCTATAAATAAGTAATTTTAGATTCTTCTTCCACCTACACATTTGGTTGCGTTAAAAATGTACTTACAACACAAGGAAATATCTTAATTGACAACATAATTATGTTTATACTTAATATTATTTGAACTCGCATTGCACACACGGTGTCGCTAGTTTCTCATTATAGGAAGAAAGCTATGTTTACACAAGCAGGAAATATAAATTGCGCACACATTTGGATATGCACCCCTGCGCAACATGTTGACACTATCCATTTGCATGCCGCCCCCACGCGCTTGTTCTATGAGTGGAACACACACTGACTTGCATTGGGCAGGTTTTAAACCTAGTTCTCTTTGATAAACCTAATTTATATTGGCGTTTTTTCTTGATTACACCCCCCTTAATTGTTTTCTACAAAAGCGTTAACGTAAACTGAAGGTTTTATTCTCCAAGGGCATTGGCTCCAAATTTAATTATGTCCTTCATGCCACAAAACAACCTTGACGGAGATACCTTTCTCTGTGTAAATTCCATGAGATATTTGCATATATTTGCACTTATGAGCAAGCAATCCCAAGATGATATCCCTCACAAATTTAAGGCAACCTGACTCCAGATGTTCATGATACATGTGAAGATCGAGGGCTAGTGATAGGGCTTCATTATATGAAATAGCTTTGGAAAATTTTGGGATGACCTGGCCGCCAAAATTGATCTACAAGAAAACCTACGACCAAAACTTAAAAACCTACTACCAAAAACTATGATGCCAATCCTCTACACCCATCACTACGGAGCGCATATTGCTGCCGTGTGCCCAGACGGAAAATAACCGAACAACACAACAAAGTGCTGCACACGACGAAATTCTGCACAGTAACGTGCTATTTGCGTTTGCCAAATGTCGAGGCGCACGGCACCAAGGGTGGGACCCACCAGCACTTGAGGACGACAACGTATGGTACCGCCTGGTGGGCCCCTCCCTATTGGTCTTTGGCGTGTGCCGGCACAAGGCAACGTTTATGCCTTTCTCGTGTGTCACCACACCGCAAAGACCAACACACTTGGCCCTAGCTGTCAGCATGTTGCCGTGTGCCAGCACACGGCAAAGCCCCTCCCTCGTTGTCGTGTGCCAGCAACATGCTGACATCATGTTCCCACCCTGTTGGTCTTTGTTGTCTGCACACTCAAGACAAAGGCTAACCAGGTCATGTCATTTCTGGTCAGTCTTTGTCGTATAATTGACTATAATTCCTATACTATGAGAATATATAGTGACCGCACAATCCAAAGTTATATTTTGGATGTCATCATCCATCTAGCCGTAACTAGGGATCATAACGTTGATGTTTAGGTATAATCTAGAAACTGTAATGGAGCTGAGAATGTTAAGTAATAGTAGTTAACTCCTCTAGAAGATATAGAGATACATGCCCCGGGCCCTCCCAATATACCAGTTGTTTGGCCAGACATAGTGTGATTTATCACAAGGATATGGGGGTTATGGATGAGAAAAGAGGACGATATCGCTAACGAGTGTTATATGTGTTATGAGCCAAGAGTTTGATCAGACTAGATCACATAGTCTCACCTCGTGATATCATTGTTATCGTGAAATTAAGGGAATAAGTGCAATGCATAAGTTTATAAGATTCCCTCGTTCTTCGAATAAATTAAGGGAATATGTGCAATCCATCTCCCTTTTTTCCTTTTCTTTTTCTTTTTCCTAAGTTTCCACTATATTTATTTCTCAAATAAATTAGAAAATTTCACAAGGAAAACTGGTGCTATTGTGAGACCATGGGTCCACCTGGCAGCGCCTACCCGGGAACTTTTCCGGAACCCCGTTACCTCTATAGATAAAATCATCCACCTCATCTAACAATGTCAAAAACATTCCTAACATTTCGGAACATCTCATATCCTCTGTTATATCTCATATAACATTCTGCCTACATCAACATTATTTCTCTTGTATGGTAATTTCATGAAATGACTCCAATTGACACCGGACTTGTTACTATGATATCGTAAATGAATCTATCATTACCTATTTATGTTAGAAACATATTTCCAACATCCCTACATCTTATGTCCTCTGTTTTCTCTCTTGAATATTTATTCTATCATGTCGGAATTACCTGAATGATACGCTACTCTCCTCCGGACCATCCAATGCAAACAACAGACTTTAACGTCTTAAGTTTGTGACCCCTACAGGTTTGATAACTATAGAAATTATTGGAAAACATATTTCCCAATAAATAATCAACATCGGGACCGTGGACATCCATATTGATTCCTACAAGTTATACGAAAGAAAACTGCTTAACATGTCGGTTGTTAAGTAAGTTCCTATTACTTCGCGATACTAATAAATTGGTTTAAACCTGATTTTGTATTTTGTTGTATTTTCGCGTTTCTGTCTATCTTCTATTTCTAGGGAGCCGTTCCTTGCTAAAAAATTATGTGCATGCATCAATGCATTCAAGTTGAATATTTCCTTATCAAGATATAAAATATATGTTACCGTTGTAACACATCCTCATATGCTTGATGAATCAAAAATTAGTAGGTAATTAGTTATGCAATCATGCCTAATGTACTCGATACTCTAATTTTGTCATGTGATTATATATGAAAATGCCATGCTCGGCAGTCATTCCTATCTGTTTACTCCGGAATAAATGGTACCAAGTAATGAGAAATCGATTTTTTTTCAAAATTTACAATTCTCCATCACATTAATCACTAGTACTCAATTCCTATTAATTATATTGATTCCTCCTAAAGTTGTCACAAATATAATCATCATACATAAAATTCTTGCCTATCGCTGCTTAATATATTGTTGTTAGCGAGATTTTTATTTATATAGAGCAAAAGTAAATTATGAAAATGATCAACATAAGACTTATAAACTTATTGTATGCCATGTAACTAAATAGTTTTAGAGTCTTCTTCAACCTACACATTGTTCACGAGCAATTTTTAAGCTGAAAAAAAATCCCATGCCCTGATTTTCAAACCTTGCATGATGAAATTATTGCAATGATCAACATAAGGATTATCAAATCTTGTAGTCTCTATAAATAAGTAATTTTAGATTCTTCTTCCACCTACACATTTGGTTGCGTTAAAAATGTACTTACAACACAAGGAAATATCTTAATTGACAATAATTATGTTTATTTAATATTATTTGAACTCGCATTGCACGCACGGTGTCGCTAGTTTCTCATTTAATAGGAAGAAAGCTATGTTTACACAAGCAGGAAAATATAAATTGCGCACACATTCGGATATGCACCCATGCGCAACATGTTTGACACTATCATTTGCATGCCGCCCCCACGCGCTTGTTCTATGAGTGGAACACACACTGACTTGCATTAAGTGGGGCAGGTTTTAACCTAGTTCTCTTTGATAAACCTAATTTATATTGGCGTTTTTTCTTGATTACACCCCCTTAATTGTTTTCTAGAAAAACGTTAACGTAAACTGAAGGTTTTATTCTCCAAGGGCATTGGCTCCAAAATTTAATTATGTCCTTCATGCCACAAAACAACCTTGACGGAGATACCTTTCTCTGTGTAAATTCCATGAGATATTTGCATATATTTGCTCTTATGTGCAAGCAATCCCAAGATGATATCCCTCACAAATTTAAGGCAACCTGACTCCAGATGTTCATGATACATGTGAAGATCGAGGGCTAGTGATAGGGCTTCATTATATGAAATGGCTTTGGAAAATTTGGGATGACCTGGCCGCCAAAATTGATCTACAAGAAAACCTACGACCAAAACTAAAAACCTACTACCAAAAACTATGATGCCAATCCTCTACACCCATCACTACGGAGCGCATATTGCTCCCGTGTGCCCGGCGCACGGAAAATAGCCGAACAAGACAACAAAGTGCCGCACACGACGAAATTCTGCACAGTAACGTGCTATCTGCGTTTGCCAAATGTCGAGGCGCACGGCACCAAGGGTGGGACCCACCAGCACTTGAGGACGACGACGTGTAGTACCGCCTGGTGGGCCCCTCCCTATTGGTCTTTGGCGTGTGCCGGCACAAGGCAACGTTTCTGCCTTTCTCGTTGTGTCAGCACACCGCAAAGACCAACACACTGGGCCCTAGCTGTCAGCATGTTGCTGTGTGCCAGCACACGACAAAGCCCCTCCTCGTTGTCGTGTGCCAGCAACATGCTGACATCATGTTCCCACCCTGTTGGTCTTTGTTGTCTGCACACTCAAGACAAAGGCTAACCAGGCCATGTCATTTCTGGTCAGTCTTTGTGTATAATTGACTATAATTCCTATACTATGAGAATATATAGTGACCGCACAATCTAAAGTTATATTTTGGATGTCATCAACCATCTAGCCGTAACTAGGGATCATAACGTTGATGTTTGGGTATAATCTAGAAACTGTAATGGGCTGAGATCGTTAAGTACTAGTAGTTAAACTCCTCTAGAAGATATAGAGATACATGCCCGGGCCCTCTCAATATACCAGTTGTTTGGCCAGACATAGTGTGATTTATCACAAGGATATGGGGGATATGGATGAGAAAAGAAGACCATATCGCTAACGAGTTTTATATGTGTTATGATCCAAGAGTTTGATCAGACTAGATCACATAGTCTCACCTCGTGATATCGTTGTTATCGTGAAATTAAGGGTATAAGTGCAATGAATAAGTTATAAGATTCCCTCGTTCTTCGAATAAATTATGGGAATAAGTACAATCCCTCTTTTTTTTTTTCTTTACGTTTATTTCTCAATAAATTAGGCAAATTCACAAGGAAAACGGGTGCATATTATGAGACCATGGGTCCCACCTGGCAGCGCCTACCCGGGAACTTTTCCGGAACCCCGTTACCCTATAGATAAAATCATCCACCATCTAACATGTCAAAAACATATTCCTAACATTTCGGAACATCTCATATCCTCTGTTATATCTCATATAACATTCTGCCTACATCAACATTATTTCTCTTGTATGGTAATTTCATGAAATGACTCCGATTGACACCGGACTTGTTACTGTGATATCGTAATGAATCTATCATTACCTATTTATGTTAGAAACATATTTCCCACATCCCTAGACATCTTATGTCCTTCGTTTTCTCTCTTGAATATTTATTCTATCATGTCGGAATTACCCGAATGATACGCTACTCTCCTCCGGACCATCCAATGCAAACAACAGACTTTAACGTCTTAAGTTTGTGACCCCTGAAGCTTTGATAACTATAGAAATTATTGGAAAACATATTTCCTAATAAATAATCAACATCGGGACCGTGGACGTCCATATTGATTCCTACAAGTTATACGAAAGAAAACTACTTAACATGTCGGTTGTTAAGTAAGTTCCCATTACTTCGCGATACTAATAAATTGGTTTAAACCTGATTTTCGTACTCTTGTTGTATTTTCGCGTTTCTTTCTGTCTTTTTATTTCTAGGGGAGCCGTTCCTTGCTAAAAAAATTATGTGCATGCATCAATGCATTCAAGTTGAATATATTCCTTATCAAGATATAAATATATGTTACCGTTGTAACACATCCTCATATGCTTGATGAATCAAAATTAGTAGGTAATTAGTTATGCAATCATGCCTAATGTACTCGATACTCTAATTTTGTCATGTGATTATATATGAAAATGCCATGCTCGGCAGTCATTCTTATCTGTTTACTCCGGAATAAATGGTACCAAGTAATGAGAAATCGATTTTTTTCAAAATTTACAATTCTCCATCACATTAATCACTATGAGTACTCAATTCCTATTAATTATATTGATTCCTCCTAAAGTTGTCACAAATATAATCATCATACATAAAATTCTTGCCTATCGCTGCTTAAATATATTGTTGTTAGCGAGATTTTTATTTATATAGAGCAAAAGTAAATTATGAAAATGATCAACATAAGACTTATAAACTTATTGTATGCCATGTAACTAAATAGATTTAGAGTCTTCTTCAACCTACACATTGTTCACGAGCAATTTTTAAACCATGCCCTGATTTTCAAACCTTGCATGATGAAATTATTGCAATGATCAACATAAGGATTATCAAATATTGTATTCTCTATAAATAAGTAATTTTAGATTCTTCTTCCACCTACACATTTGGTTGCGTTAAAAATGTACTTACAACACAAGGAAATATCTTAATTGACAACATAATTATGTTTGTACTTAATATTATTTGAACTCGCATTGCACACACGGTGTCGCTAGTTTCTCATTTAATAGGAAGAAAGCTATGTTTACACAAGCAGGAAATATAAATTGCGCACACATTCGGATATGCACCCCTGCGCAACATGTTTGACACTATCCATTTGCATGCCGCCCCCACGCGCTTGTTCTATGAGTGGAACACACACTGACTTGCATTAAGTGGGGCAGGTTTTAAACCTAGTTCTCTTTGATAAACCTAATTTATATTGGCGTTTTTTCTTGATTACACCCCCCTTAATTGTTTTCTAGAAAAGCGTTAACGTAAACTGAAGGTTTTATTCTCCAAGGGCATTGGCTCCAAAATTTAATTATGTCCTTCATGCCACAAAACAACCTTGACGGAGATACCTTTCTCTGTGTAAATTCCATGAGATATTTGCATATATTTGCACTTATGAGCAAGCAATCCCAAGATGATATCCCTCACAAATTTAAGGCAACCTGACTCCAGATGTTCATGATACATGTGAAGATCGAGGGCTAGTGATAGGGCTTCATTATATGAAATGGCTTTGGAAAATTTTGGGATGACCTGGCCGGCAAAATTGATCTACAAGAAAACCTACGACCAAAACTTAAAAACCTACTACCAAAAACTATGATGCCAATCCTCTACACCCATCACTACGGAGCGCATATTGCTCCCGTGTGCCCGGCACACGGAAAATAGCCGAACAACACAACAAAGTGCCGCACACGACGAAATTCTGCACAGTAGCGTGCTATCTGCGTTTGCCAAATGTCGAGGCGCACGGCACCAAGGGTAGGACCCACAAGCACTTGAGGACGACGACATATGGTACCGCCTGGTGGGCCCCTCCCTATTGGTCTTTGGCGTGTGCCGACACAAGGAAACGTTTATGCCTTTCTCGTGTGTCAGCACACCGCAAAGACCAACACACTGGGCCCTAGCTGTCAGCATGTTGCCGTGTGCCAGCACACGGCAAAGCCCCTCCCTCGTTGTCGTGTGCCAGCAACATGCTGACATCATGTTCCCACCCTGTTGGTCTTTGTTGTCTGCACACTCAAGACAAAGGCTAACCAGGCCATGTCATTTCTCGTCGTATAATTGACTATAATTCCTATACTATGAGAATATATAGTGACCGCACAATCTAAAGTTATATTTTGGATGTCATCAACCATCTAGCCGTAACTAGGGATCATAACGTTGATGTTTGGGTATAATCTAGAAACTGTAATGGAGCTGAGATCGTTAAGTACTAGTAGTTAACTCCTCTAGAAGATATAGAGATAATGCCCCGGGCCCTCTCAATATACCAGTTGTTTGGCCAGACATAGTGTGATTTATCACAAGGATATGGGGGATATGGATGAGAAAAGAGGACCATATCGCTAACGAGTTTTATATGTGTTATGATCCAAGAGTTTGATCAGTCTAGATCACGTAGTCTCACCTCGTGATATCGTTGTTATCGTGAAATTAAGCGTATAAGTGCAATGAATAAGTTATAAGATTCCCTCGTTCTTCGAATAAATTATGGGAATAAGTACAATCCCTTTCCCCTTTTTTCCTTTTCTTTTTGTTTTTCCTACGTTTCCACTATATTTATTTTTCAAATAAATTAGGCAAAATTCACAAGGAAAACCGGTGCATATTATGAGACCATGGGTCCCACCTGGCAGCGCCTACCCGGGAACTTTTCCGGATCCCCGTTACCCCTATAGATAAAATCATCCACCTCATCTACCAATGTCAAAAACATATTCCTAACATTTCGGAACATCTCATATCCTCTGTTATATCTCATATAACATTCTGCCTACATCAACATTATTTCTCTTGTATGGTAATTTCATGAAATGACTCCGATTGACACCGGACTTGTTACTGTGATATCGTAATGAATCTATCATTACCTATTTATGTTAGAAACATATTTCCCACATACCTAGACATCTTATGTCCTCCGTTTTCTCTCTTGAATATTTATTCTATCATGTCAGCATTACCCGAATGATACGCTACTCTCCTCCGGATCATCCAATGCAAACAACAGACTTTAACGTCTTAAGTTTGTGACCCCTACAGGTTTGATAACTATAGAAATTATTGGAAAACATATTTCCCAATAAATAATCAACATCGGGACCGTGGACGTCCATATTGATTCCTACAAGTTATACGAAAGAAAACTACTTAACATGTCGGTTGTTAAGTAAGTTCCTATTACTTCGCGATACTAATAAATTGGTTTAAACCTGATTTTCGTACTCTTGTTGTATTTTCGCGTTTCTTTCTATCTTTTTATTTCAAGGGGAGCCGTTCCTCACTAAAAAAATTATGTGCATGCATCAATGCATTCCAGTTGAATATATTCCTTATCAAGATATAAATATATGTTACCGTTGTAACACATCCTAATATGCTTGATGAATCAAAAATTAGTAGGTAATTATTTATGCAATCATGCCTAATGTACTCGATACTCTAATTTTTTCATGTGATTATATATGAAAATGCCATGCTCGGCAGTCATTCCTATCTGTTTACTCCGGAATAAATGGTACCAAGTAATGAGAAATCGATTTTGTTTTCAAAATTTACAATTCTCCATCACATTAATCACTATGAGTACTCAATTCCTATTAATTATATTGATTCCTCCTAAAGTTGTCACAAATATATTCATCATACATAAAATTCTTGCCTATCGCTGCTTAAATATATTGTTGTTAACGAGATTTTTATTTATATAGAGCAAAAGTAAATTATGAAAATGATCAACATAAGACTTATAAACTTATTGTATGCCATGTAACTAAATAGTTTTAGAGTCTTCTTCAACCTACACATTGTTGACGAGCAATTTTTAAGCAGAAAAAAATCCCATGCCCTGATTTTCAAACCATGCATGATGAAACTATTGCAATGATCAACATAAGGATTATCAAATCATGTATTCTCTATAAATAAGTAATTTTAGATTCTTCTTCCACCTACACATTTGGTTGCGTTAAAATGTACTTACAACACAAGGAAATATCTTAATTGACAACATAATTATGTTTATACTTAATATTATTTGAACTCGCATTGCACACACGGTGTCGCTAGTTTCTCATTTAATAGGAAGAAAGCTATGTTTACACAAGCAGGAAATATAAATTGCGCACACATTCGGATATGCACCCCTGCGGAACATGTTTGACACTATCCATTTGCATGCCGCCCCCCACGCGCTTGTTCTATGAGTGGAACACACAAAGACTTGCATTAAGTGGGGCAGGTTTTAAACCTAGTTCTCTTTGATAAACCTAATTTATATTGGCGTGTTTTCTTGATTACAGCCGCCTTAATTGTTTTCTAGAAAAGCGTTAACGTAAACTGAAGGTTTTATTCTCCAAGGGCATTGGCTCCAAAATTTAATTATGTCCTTCATGGCACAAAACAACCTTGACGGAGATACCTTTCTCTGTGTAAATTCCATGAGATATTTGCATATATTTGCACTTATGAGCAAGCAATCCCAAGATGATATCCCTCACAAATTTAAGGCAACCTGACTCCAGATGTTCATGATACATGTGAAGTGATAGGGCTTCATTATATGAAATGGCTTTGGAAAATTTTGGGATGACCTGGCCGCCAAAATTGATCTACAAGAAATCCTACGACCAAAACTTAAAAACCTACTACCAAAAACTATGATGCCAATCATCTACACCCATCACTACGGAGCGCATATTGCTCCCGTGTGCCCGGCGCACGGAAAATAGCCGAACAACACAACAAAGTGCCGCACACGACGAAATTCTGCACAGTAACGTGCTATCTGCGTTTGCCAAATGTCGAGGCGCACGGCACCATGGGTAGGACCCACCAGCACTTGAGGACGACGACGTATGGTACCGCCTGGTGGGCGCCTCCCTATTGGTCTTTGGCGTGTGCCGGCACAAGGCAACGTTTCTGCCTTTCTCGTGTGTCAGCACAACGCAAAGACCAACACACTGGGCCCTAGCTGTCAGCATGTTGCCGTGTGCCAGCACACGGCAAATCCCCTCCCTCGTTGTCGTGTGCCAACAACATGCTGACATCAATTTCTCACCCTGTTGGTCTTTGTTGTCTGCACACTCGAGACAAAGGCTAACCAGGCCATGTCATTTCTGGTCGGTCTTTGTCGTATAATTGACTATAATTCCTATACTATGAGAATATATAGTGACCGCACATTCTAAAGTTATATTTTGGATGTCATCAACCATCTAGCCGTAACTAGGGATCATAACGTTGATGTTTGGGTATAATCTAGAAACTGTAATGGAGCTGAGATCGTTAAGTACTAGTAGTGAAGACCTCTAGAAGATATAGAGATACATGCCCCGAGCCCTCTCAATATACCAGTTGTTTGGCCAGACATAGTGTGATTTATCACAAGGATATGGGGGATATGGATGAGAAAACAGGACCATATCGCTAACGAGTTTTATTTGTGTTATGATCCAAGAGTTTAATCAGACTAGATCACATAGTCTTACCTCGTGATATCGTTGTTATCGTGAAATTAAGGGTATAAGTGCAATAAATAAGTTATAAGATTCCCTCGTTCTTCGAACAAATTATGGGAATAAGTGCAATCCCTCTCCCCTTTTTTTCCTTTTCTTTTTCTTTTTCCTACGTTTCCACTATATTTATTTCTCAAATAAATTAGGCAAAATTCACAAGGAAAACCGGTGCATATTATGAGACCATGGGTCCCACCTGGCAGCGCCTACCCGGGAACTTTTCCGGAACCCCGTTACCCCTATAGATAAAATCATCAACCTCATCTAACAATGTTAGAAACATATTCCAAACATTTCGGAACATCTCATATCCTCTGTTATATCTCATATAACATTCTGCCTACATCAACATTATTTCTCTCTTATGGTAATTTCCCGAAATGACTCCGATTGACATCTGACTTGTTACTGTGATATCGTAATGAATCTATCATTACCTATTTATGTTAGAAACCTATTTCCAACATCCCTAGACATCTCATGTCCTCCGTGTTCTCTCTTGAATATTTATTCTATCATGTCGGAATTACCCGAATGATACGCTACTCTCCTCAGGACCATCCAATGCAAACAACAGACTTTAACGTCTTAAGTGTGTGACCCCTACAGGTTTGATAACTATAGAAATTATTGGAAAACATATTTCCCAATAAATAATCAACATCGGGACCGTGGATGTCCATATTGATTCCTACAAGTTATACGAAAGAAAACTGCTTAACATGTCGGTTGTTAAGTAAGTTCCTATTACTTCACGATACTAATAAATTGGTTTAAACCTGATTTTCGTACTCTTGTTGTATTTTCGCATTTCTTTCTATCTTTTTATTTCCAGGGAAGCCGTTCCTTTCTAAAAAAATTATGTGCATGCATCAATGCATTCCAGTTGAATATATTCCTTATCAAGATATAAATATATGTTACCGTTGTAACACATCCTCATATGCTTGATGAATCAAAAAGTAGTAGGTAATTAGTTATGCAATCATGCCTAATGAACTGGATACTCTAATTTTGTCGTGTGATTATATATGAAAATGCCATGCTCGGCAGTCATTCCTATCTTTTTACTCCGGAATAAATGGTACCAACTAATGAGAAATCGATTTTTTTTTCAAAATTTACAATTCTCCATCACATTAATCACTATGAGTACTCAATTCATATTAATTATATTGATTCCTCCTAAAGTTGTCACAAATATAATCAGCATACATAAAATTCTTGCCTATCGCTGCTTAAATATATAGTTGTTAACGAGATTTTTATTTATATAGAGCAAAAGTAAATTATGAAAATGATCAACATAAGACTTATCAACTTATTCTATGCCATGTAACTAAATAATTTTAGAGTCTTCTTCAACCTACACATTGTTCCAGAGCAAATTTTAAGCAGAAACAAAATCCATGCCCTGATTTTCAAACCTTGCATGAGTAAATTATTGCAATGATCAACATAAGTATTATCAAATCTTGTATTCTCTATAAATAAACAATTTTAGATTATTCTTCCATCTACACAGGGTTGCGTTAATAATGTACTTACAACACAATGAAATATTTCAAATGACAACATAATTTTGTTTATACTTAATATTATTTCAACTCGCATTGCACGCACAGTGTCGCTAGTTTCTAATTTAATAGGAACAAAGCTATGTTTACACAAGCAGGAAATATAAATTGCGCACACATTCGGATATGCACCCCTGCGCTACATGTTTGACACCATCCATTTGCATGCCGCCCCCACGCGCTTGTTCTATGAGTGGAACAAACAGTGACTTGCATTAAGTGGGGCAGGTTCCAAACCTAGTTCTCTTTGATAAACCTAATTTATATTGGAGTTTTTGCTTGATTACACCCCCCTTAATTGTTTTCTAGAAAAGCGTTAACGTAAACCGAAGGTTTTATTCTCCGAAGGCATTGGCTCCAAAATTTAATTAGGTCTTTCATGCCTCAAAATAACCTTGACGGACATACCTTTCTCTGTGTCAATTCCATGAGATATTTTCATATATTTGCACTTATGAGCAAGCAATCCCAAGATGATATCCCTCACAAATTTAAGGCAACCTGACTCCAGATGTTCATGACAAGTGAAGATCGAGGGCTAGTGATAGGGCTTCATTATAAAATGGCTTTGTAAAATTTTGGGATGACCTGGCCGCCAAAATTGATCTACAAGAAAACCAACAACCAAAACTTAAAAACCTACTAGCAAAACCTATGATGCCAATCCTCTACACCCATCACTACGGAGCACATGTTTCTGTCGTGTGCCCGCGGCACACGGAAAATAGCCGAACCAAACGAAAAACTGCCGGACACGACGAAATTCTGCATAGTAACGCACTATTTGTCGTTTGCCAAATGTCGAGGCGCAAGACACCAAGGGTGTGAACCACGAGCACTTGAGGACGTCGACGTATGGTACCGCCTGGTGGGCCCTTCCCTATTGGTCTTTGGCGTGTGCCGACACAAGGCAACGTTTATGTCGTTCTCCTGTGTCAGCACTCCGCAAAAACCAACACATTGGGCCCTAGCTGTCAGCATGTTGCCGTGTGCCAGCACACGGCAAAGCCCCTCCCTCGTTGTCGTATGCCAGCACACGGCAACATGCTGACAGCATGTGCCCACCCTGTTGGTCTTTGTTGTCTGCACACTCAAGACAAAGGCTAACCATGCCATGTCTTTTGTGCCATTCTTTGTCGTATAATTGACTATAATTCCTATACTATGAGAATATCTAGTGACCGCACAATCAAAAGTTATATTTTGGATGTCATCAACCATCTAGCCGTAATTAGGGATCATAACGTTGATGTTTGGGTATAATCTAGAAACTGTAATGGAGCTGAGATCGTTCAGTACTAGTAGTTAAATCCTCTAGAAGATATAGAGATACATGCTCCAGGCCCTCTCAGTATACCAATCGTTTGGGCAGACATAGTGTGATTTATCACAAGGACATGGGGAATATAGAAGACAAAAGAGGACAATATCGCTAACGAGTTTTATATGTGTTATGATCCAAGAGTTTGATCAGACTAGATCACATAGTCTCACCTCGTGATATCGTTGTTATCGTGAAATTAAGGGAATAAGTACAATGAATAAGTTATAAGATTCCCTCGTTCTGTGAATAAATTAAGGGAATAAGTGCAATCCCTCTCCCTTTTTTACTTTTCCTTTTCTTTTTCCTACGTTTCCACTATATTTTTTCTCAAATAAATTAGTAAAAATTCACAAGGAAAACTGGTGCATATTATGAGACCATGGGTCCAACCTGGCAGCGACTAAAATTAGGGTTTGTCCACTGGAGGAAATCTTCCCCCTCCCCCACCGGCACAACTTCCCTATATGGAAAGTCCCCGGGAACTTTTCCGGAACCCCATGACCGCTATAGATAAAATCATCGACCTCATCTAACAATGTCAGAAACATATTGCTAACATTTCGGAACATCTCATATCCTCTGTTATATCTCATATAACATTCTGGCTACATCGAAATTATTTTTCTCTTATGGTAATTTCCCGAAATGACTCCGATTGACACCGGACTTGTTATTGTGATATCGTAATGAATCTATCATTACCTATTTATGCTAGAAACATATTTCCAACATCCCTAGACATCTCATGTCCTCTGTTTTCTCTCTTGAATATCTATTCTATCATGTCGGAATTACCCGAATGATACCCTACTCTCCTCCGGACCATCCAATGCAAACAACAGACTTTAACATCTTAAGTGTGTGACCCCTATAGGTTTGATAACTATAGAAATTATTGGAAAACATATTTCCGAATAAATAATCAACATCGGGAGCGTGGACATCCATATTGATTTCTACAAGTTATACGAAAGAAAACTGCTTAACATGTCGGTTTTTTAGTAAGTTCCTATTACTTCGCGATACTAATAAATTCATTTAAACCTGATTTTCGTACTCTTGTTGTATTTTCGCGTTTCTTTCTATCTTTTTATTGCAAGGGAAGTCGTTCCTTGCTAAAAAAATTGTGTGCATGCATCAATGCATTCCATTTGAATATATTCCTTATCAAGATATAAATATATGTTACCGTTGTAACACATCCTCATATGCTTGATGAATCAAAAAGTAGTAGGTAATTAGTTATGCAATCATCGCTAATGAACTGGATACTCTAATTTTTTCGTGTGTTTCTACATGAAAATGCCATGCTCGGTAGTCATTCCTATTTGTTTACTCTAGAATAAATGGTACCAACTAATGAGAAATCGATTTTTTTCCAAATTTTATAATTCTCCATCACTTTAATCACTATGAGTACTTAATTCGTTTTATTTATATTGATTCCTCCTAAAGTTGTCAAAAATTTAATCAACATCCATAAAATTCTTTCCTATCGCTGCTTCAATATATTGTTGTTAACGAGATTTTATTTATACAGATAAAAAATAAATTATAAAAATGATCAACATAGACTTATCAACTTATTGTATGCCATGTAACTAAATATTTTTAGAGTCTTCTTCAACCTACACATTGCCCACGAGCAATTTTTAATCCGAAACAAAATCTTATATTCTCTATAAATGCCGACTTAATTATATTTTTAGAGTTTTCTTCCACCTACACACTAGGTTGCGTTAAAAATGTACTTACAACACATGAAACTATCTTAAATGCCGACTTAATTATGTTTATACTTAATCTATATTAGTCGAACCCGCATTGCACGCACGGTGTTGCTAGTTTCTCATTTAATAGGGAGAAAACTGTAGCGCCCTACCTTTTGATAAAGATAGAACACCTATGTAACCTGCTACTCCCGGGATCACTGATAGCATACACATGACAAAATGAAATATTCATTGCAATAGCATCATTCTACAATGTTGATCCAGTGGATAAGAAATAAAATAGCTTTACAAATGGCATAGTCAACATGGACTAGCCCAAATAACAATGTTCATAGTAAACACAGCGGAAAACAAATCTTCAATGAGCCTTCTTCACTTCATGCGCCACAGGCAGAACATGTTGGCGATAGACTAAAGATCCTAAACGAAATCCTCACTCGTCTTCAGATTTATCTGCACGTTGGAATATGCAGCCCCCACGTGGGAGGAAGTCAGTACAAACAATGTACTGGCAAGTGACACTTGTATGGTGGCAGTTTTGAGGAATAAACTAACTACATGATATTTGGCTGGTGGAGTCTGGGCTATTTGCATAAAGCCAGTTTTGTCCTACATTTGATAAATCATTGAAAAATCTTTGAAAATTAACATGGGTAGACACACCATGTAGTTTGGTAACGACATCATGGGTAGACACACCATGAAGTTTGATAAAGTCATCATGGGTAGACACACCATGAAGTTTGAAAAGCATCATGGGTAGACACACCATGAGTTTGAAAAGGTCATCATGGGTAGACACACCATGAAGTTTGAAAATCATCATGGGTAGACACACCATGAGTTTGAAAAGGTAGCACAGAGGGGTAGACACACCATGTGCTCTAGGAAAAGGTTTCTACCATGTTTTAATTCATTCAGAAAAGATGAGGAGATCCTTCAGCACCAACTATGTCTAGTTTGCTCAACTAGCCCATAACCGGGGACACGGCTAAGATCTTAGTTTTTTAACTCTGCAGAGGTTGTGCAGTTTCACCTTGAGACTCATTTTCCCCGAGAGAAAAATGAGACAAGATCTTTGGGAAGAGGGATTCAACCATACCAGCATGACTCGACGCTCCTAAAATTCTACCACCCCATGTCATACAACAGGATGAACCCCCACAACTTACTTAATCTTGGCAGAGCCCATATTACCGATCTCTTTAGTCCTGGGTGGCAATCCACAAGTGTACCCTCATGTGACAACCACCACATCCATGGCCCTGGGAGTGGTTACCCAGGTGACAACCACCACAGACATGGCCCTGAGTAGCCACTCAACATAATCCAAGCAATTACCAATCCACCCAGGTTTTTCATTGGGTTGTTAATTTTCAAATTTTCAAAGTATCACAACCCAATAAATAGCAGCAGCAGTTGTGATATTGTTCTGGTATAGCTAAACTAGTACCTAGAAGGGGTTTCAGGTTGGCTACACACTACTAGGTGTTCTGAGCATAGCATATACTTGGAAATTAATAAAATAATCACCTATGATGCATACTATTGAAAACACTATTGCAATTGAAAACCAAAGTGGGACATGAGTATCACTTGCCTTGTGGAAGTTGGTATAGAGTCACTCTCTTTACAAATAGAACATTTCTCCGTACAATCTAAACAATACAAATAAATAACAATAAACAAGCAATTCATCCACAAGCAAACAAATACAACAAAATAAACCATACTGAAGCATAACAAGTTATTCAACTTGATTGGTGTTAACATGGACAAGGTATTGACACATAATTCAATATACAAAAAGATTATGATCAGATGGTTATTGTTTGGTCTTTTATGGACAAGTTCAAGTTTATCACAATAATTAAATTTATGAAAAGGTATTATAGTGGTTTGAGTAAGGCTTATCACATAATTCAATTTACAAAAATAATTATGGTAAAAGGGTTTAGGGTTAGCTATTAGGGTATGGGTTGGTAAAGGTCACAAATATTGCACAAGGTTTGGTTTAAGGGTTTTAGAAAACAAAACCATGATCAACATGATTCATTTCATGGCTTTGTTTTAGTAGGCTCGTAGCAATTTACAATATGGCTTGTAAATTTATAAGATGTATTGGGCTTTGGATTTCTGGTTCAAAAGTTATTTTCCACATGGTTAACATGACATGGGTGTTGGTTTTGATCAGAATGATCACACCAGAATTTTCCTAAAGGGGGTTTCCATCAAACAACACTTAATTTATAATGGCTTATTACTATGGATGGTTTATATGGCAAAGATTACATGCAATGGGTTCTCTGGTCACAAATAGGTTGGGTACTGGTTTCTCTGGTCTAAGGTTACTAAATGGAACAATATTCCAGAAGAAAACTAATTAAAATTATTTACAGAATTAAAACTAGGTGCAAAATACTCAATTGGTTATTTAAATTATAAACTCCATTTTAGTTGGTTCAATTATTATTTTGGGACAGAGGGTATGAAGGTACACATCCTAAGTATTCAAAAAATATTTTATTTGCAATTTTTGGATTTATAGAATTTTAATTATGCCAGAATTCATTAAACAAGCATATTTAAATTTGAATCAATTCAAGTATATCAAATTTGAATTTGGACAGTACCAAAAGTTTCTAAATGTTCACGGGATTTCAAAAAGTCCAAGTTTTCTAAATTTGGCTAAGTGGATCAAAAGTTATGAGGTTTCTAAGTTCTAGGGTTGTTTCTCCAAATTGCCAATTGATTTTCCATACGGATTAAAACGGAAAAATGGCTAGGCCACGTGGGGCTCCTATTGGCTCAGGACTGCTGACAGGGCGCTGACTGGGCCGAGTACGTGGCGCTGACGTGGTTAAGTGAGGCACCCTGGGACGTTGGATCTAGATCCAACAGGTGCATACCCCTTCGTTTTCTTAATCTAATCCGGGCCTTCCGTTTTAGAATCAACGGTAGAGGAGAGAGAGGGGAAGGTGCTCACCGGCGATGGGTTGCCGGAAAATGGCGGACGGCGGCGCGGCCTCAGGATTCGAAGGCGGCGATGTTTCGGTGGCTCCCTCGGCTCGGTAAGTAGACGACGACACGCGGCGCAGAACCACGAGCACTACGGTGGCCACGATGTTCCCTCTCGCTTCCTGGAGCGGCGGCGCGACGCGGATGGAAACGGCATGGCTCCGGCGAGCTTCGGGCGGATCGGCGCGGTTGATATGCTGCATGAAAAATTCGCCCGAGGGCATCAAATGAAGCGCAAGGGAGAGGGAAGAGGAGAGAGCAGCAACGGGGTCGGGGACCTCCTCTAGCGGCCGGATATAGGGAAGATGGCCGGCGGCTTCTGCGAACTCCGACGAGAAATACCGAAGGTGTGGAGGAAGGATTTGAGGGAGAAAGAGAGGGGAAACAAAGAGGGGGAGCGGGGCCACCAGATGGTTGTGTTTGAGGGGGGCGTGGGCGCGCGAGGGAGCCGCCGGGGCGAAGATCGTGGGCGAGGTCAATCGAAACGGCCGCGGGAACGATTAGAGGTGGGAGATCAACTGATGTCATGGTTGACATCATCGGCTGGTCCACCGCGCATAGAGAGAAAGGAGAGAGAGGGGGCCGCGCGGCTGGGCCGACCTGTTATTGTTTTCCGCGCGCGTGCGGTAAGGTAAGGGGTAGGGGGATGTTGGGCTGGGCCGGATGGTTGGGCTGCCTGTGTTTCTTTTTTTTTTGTTCTTTTTTTTATAGATATCTTAAATAGGACACAAGTTTCGTTTTATAAGTCCAAATGCACTTAATTTTGTTTCTAGGGTTTTATAAGAATAAACCTTTCATAATAAAACTATTTTGTAATGTTTCCAACATATTTCAAAATTGAGTTTTGAAAATATGGACAAATCCTTCATAGTATAAATTTCATTTTTAAATAGAAAGTAATAAATAATTGGAATTAGGGTTTAATAAAATTAAGAGAGGTGGTTTCAAATGTAAGGTTTGGTTTTAAAGGTCTTTCAATGTTTTCAAAACAAAATAATTTATAAAAACATTTTATTGTCCATTTCTTGATATAATACTTGAAATGCATAATGAAAATATTTTTATTCACATGAAACAATTTTGGAGGCATTGAGAAAATATTAGAGATAGTAATTCTCCGATCTTTAATATAATAAACATCTAATAGCTATAAATGGTTTGAAAACATGTTTGTAAAGATGTTTGTTAAGAAGAATTGATTTCTCTTAAAAATGAAAACTAGATTTCAAATTGGCTTAGGGTTTAAGGAAGAAAGGAAATTTAGATTCCTAAATTACAATTTCATTGAGATGTGTATTGTTTTGTTTTGATTCTTGCACATAATTTGGTTTTTGGTGACTTATTTAATATGAAAACAAAAGTTTCAAATTTTTGTGATTTTTGCACTTTCCAAATATTCAGGGATGTTACAGACTACCACCCTTAAAAGAAATCTCGTCTCGAGATTTGGGAAGGCTAGAAAGAAAGATAGGTGTGGGTAACTGGGTTTACAAAAGTGGGGTGGGCTACCACCCTTAAAAAAAACTTTTGTAGGTAGTTTAAAACTCTTATCTAACTGTTTACTGGGTTTACAATATCCTCAGCTGGAGTCATACTTCATTATCCATATTATTCTTGTATAGCAATGTATCAACTCCTTGTTGGTATTTGGGGTCTTAGTCCCAGTATATAATCTTTAGGGTTATTTGTGTCCAAATCCACTTCCAATAGGATGTGTCTATCCACATAGCTTGGAGTGTGGTTTTACTCAAGATGGTTTGAGTAGTATTCCCTCGTGGTAGAGTTGCAGACCAACTTATTTCTGTTGAACTACCTTGACTGAGGGGCCACTCTTTGGGTCAATAGAAAATCCTTAAGCAGTCTAACCTTTCTGTTCAGCTTCTTGGATGATGTCAAGACCAAAGAATTTTCTTTCTCCTAGACCACTCCATAGTAAAGGTGAGGCATTTCTTTCCATACAAAGCTTCAAATGGTTCCATGTCAATACTAGCTTGATAACTGTTGTTGTAGGAACAATTATGCGTACGGTAAGTTGTCATCCCAACTAGATCCATAGTCTAAAGTACATGCTTCTCAGCATATTCTTTAGAATCTGATTCACACTTTTAGTCTGACCATCTGTTTGAGAATGAAACAATGTGCTGAACTCGAGTCTGGTTCCTAATGATTCATGTAGTTGCTTCCAGAAGTGCGAGGTAAACTGGGTATCCTTATCAGACACAATACTCTTTGGAACACAATGAAGTCAGACAATCTTCTTTATGTATATATCAGCCAACTTAGCACCGGCGTAAGTGGTCTTTTCTGGTACAGAGTGTGCTATCTTTGTCAGACGATCAACCACTTCCCAAATAGAATCATAACCTGATTTGGTTCGAGATAATCCCGTGATGAAGCTCATACCAGTTTGTTCCCCATTTCCTTGGTGATATTTCATCATGTTGTTGTATCCCTTGATTGCAAACACCATGCTATTTCTAACGAAACTCTCATGGTAGGCAATGTCTCAATTGTGATTCCTCCAAGATTGGCTTTGTCCTCTCCGAAGTTTAGTACGTTTCGGCAACACTTTCCTAACATAGGGATATTATTATATTCAACCTTCATATGGTTCAGGCCTAACGTTGTCGCCTCTCCAATAGGTTGTCACTCTAGATTTATCATCCCTCATAAAAAGCGAATGAAATGAGTAGTCGTCATGGTAGCTACTCCACGTCGCACCCAAATCATTACTTTGTACCTGGTCTAGCGAATCTCGTATGATAACACTAGGTCACCTCACTTGTCTAACATATAGTTTCCCCCTGTAAACAAACCTGAACTAACCTATCGTTTCTCTCCAACTAGTGGGGTTGCGTAAACTCTTTGCACCTCCAGTTGAATATTTGCATCTTCTTCAGAAGTCCTTCTGGTATAGAAAGCTATCCAAAAACATAGCTCCTTTGAATCAGACTCCATATGTCCATTATCACTGGTCGATAAACTTGTCGCTCCTTAGCGTAGGGTTTGCTTGATCATGGATGTGATTGTTCCTTCACACAGAAGAACATAATCCTGAGATCTTTGATATTCCTCATTTGGATGGTTGTCTCAAAAGGTGCTCTTGGGTGCCAAGTTATTTGTTGCACTCCACTTTAGAAATTCACTATGGTTGGCAAAGGGTGTGGTGTCGGTTTGGTTTGGTTTGGTTTAGGATGGATGAGTAGAGATTTAGAAAGAGACTAAAGAAGGTTCCTACCCAAACATAGCAGAGTAAGACAAACAACATCTATCAACACATAACTAACACTAGTAGGAAAACGCTTACCAGTGACGAACAAAAACAAGCTACCGCTGGCGAACAAGTGTTCGCCAGCAGTACACCGCCAGTGGTAAGGGGTTACCGCTGGCGAATAAGTCTTGTTCGCCAGCGCTATCTAGTTACCGCTGGCGAACACAGTCTTGTTCGCCAGCGGTAAGTCTAAAATTTTGAAATTTCGTAAATAAATTTTTTCGCATTATTTTTTTTTCAAATTTTCAAAACATTTGAATTCGAGGAACCTCTAAACACGCTGTAGAATTTTTTTCTTTTTTTTTTCTTTTTTTTTCATCTTTGAATGCCCACTTCCCGCTCGGTCACCCATCCTCCCACTACTCTAGCCCGAGCACGCTTAACTTCTTAGTTCCATCCCACTACTCTACCTATGACCCACTCATTCTTTCTTGTTAGTATAGTACTATCAATCTTCTTAACTATTGCACCATATCTACAAATCCGTAATTCCAAATTCGATAAATGATATGTCTAAATTGATCAGAAGAATATGAGGAATCCAAATATGACATCCTTATTATCTTTTCTCGAAAAAAAAAACATTTTTTTATTTTTTTTGAATTTTGAATTTATTTAACTAAATTGATTATGTAGGAAAATTTAGTCTGTCTCAAATAACTTTTTTTCCTTTTGGAATTTGCCGATTCTGAAAAAAGCTCACAGGCCTCTGGAATTTGCTCACGTTTCTTTTGATATATTGAACGCGTTTTTTCGACGTCGTATGCAAAAGTTATGGCCATTTTACGTTTTATTTTTGAATTTTGCATAAAAGGTCAAATGGAGTATTTCAAATTTTCTATATCAACTAGACAGTGCACTCTACCCACATATCCAAGGAATTTATTTTTTGAACGTTTTATCATTTTCGTTTCTACTTTAGAAATGTAAAAAAGGCGGTCCACGGGGGGGGGGGGGTGGTGGTGTGGAGGGGAATTTTCCAAAACTTACCGCTGGCGAACCAAAATAGTGGTTGGCCAGCGGTATAGTTAGCGCTGGCCAACCAAAGTGTTGCCCAGCAGTAACCATACCGCTGGCGAACCAGCTCGCTGTTCGCCAGCACTAAGGTACGTTACCGCTGGCGAACGAAGTGCAATGTTCGCCAGCGGTATTTGCTGCCGCCCGCAGCCGCGCGCAACCCCCACGCCCACTGTTACCGCTGGCGAACGAAGTGCCATGTTCGCCAGCGGTACCTAACTTAGCGCTGGCCAACAAGGCGGCGCGTTCGCCAGCGGTAGTAGCACTGGCGCACAGATATTCTTGTTGGCCAGCGGTAACCTGGTGGCTATAGCCTGTTTCCTACTAGTGTAACATTCATCACTCCAATCATCAAGGTTTAGCAAACAACTTAGTATTGTCATAACACACACAATTGTAAGATCAATACACTAACACGTTAGCGTTGTTCTAACAAGGTAACTAGATTGGTGGTCTCATCTATATCTTCCTGAGTTTCTTCAAATCCTCCCCTCAATGGACTGAGGTATTTATGATTGTTATGAAATCTGGGTATATCTCCAGGTTCTTCAATTGTCTTGAATGTGGATCTTCATGTGGAAACCAAAAGGTCATGTGAAAACTATTCCTTTCACTCCAAGACTTTTCACCAACCATGTCTTGATGGTAAACAAGAGGTAGGTCATCTATAACAAGACGAGAATATTTTGAAGGTGAATAATAGATGAGAAGATATGTGTAGCATCCCAACTTTTAATAAAGATGGAATACCTGTGTTATTGTGCTAGTCCCTGGATCAATTGCTAGCACCACAGTACAAAATGAAATATCATGCAAATGCATCAAATTCTATTACAACGCATGATCCAGTCTTTACAAAATAGGATTACAACTTGCATAGTCTTAGAAGACTAGCAGAAAAGAAAGAAATACAGCGGAAAACAAGGTACAACATTGAGCCCATCTTCTTCATGTGCCACAGGCAAAACATGTTGGCGATAGTCTCGAGATCCTAAACGAAATCCTCACTCGTCTTCAGAAACATCTGCAATATGGAATGCAGCCACAAGGGAGTCAATACAATTTAATGTATTGGCAAGTAACACTATGGTGGATATAATGGCAAGACTAGTACTACATGCTTATTTGGCTGAGTGGAGTTTAGGCTAAGTTTGCATAAAGCCAGTTTTGTCCTATCTCTTTTGTGAAACAAACTTTTCTTTTCAAAGGGGTGGCAACATTGGATTTAGATCCAAGCACCACAATACTCTTCACTTGGTAAAAATTTTACTTATTGAAATTGATGATGAGATTCTTCCGTCAATCTTGTCCAGCTGCTCATAGTTGTCCATAACCGGGGACACGGCTAAGATCTTAGTTTGTTGACTCTGCAGAGGTTGTGCACTTTCACCCTTTGTCTTCAATTAGCCCAAACATCCTATACACCCGGAGTGCATCATGGAAAGGAGAGAATTGAGACGAGATCTTTCAGAAGAAGAAGTCCAAACCCACCGGCAAGACCCGTTCCACCTATAATTTTGCTACATCCGCTTGTCAAGCCTGGGCTGAACCCTCACAAATTAATTGATAAAGACAGAGCCCTATTGTCAAAAGGCTGCACGGGAAGCTACTAGATTTAGAGGGACATAGTAATCTCTTTGTTCCTGGGTGGCCATCCGCAAGTGACAACCTCAAGTGGAATAACCCTTAGATAAGGGCCCTGAGGAAACACTCAACATAACCCAATCTTACCACTTCCACCCAGGTGGTTCATTCATTAGTTATACTTAGGATTTTTCCTCAACATCTAGTAAAACAATTTGTAACATTGCATAGCACCTAGTAAATTCTAAGGCTATCAAAATAACAAGGTAAAAGGGATGGCTACACACTACTAGGATAATAGCATAGCATAGTATAACTTAGCAAAATTTCCTATCATGCATACTACTCAAAATCAACTAATGCATATAGAAAATAATGGGTAGTTGATGGTGTGTTACTTGCCTTGTTGAAGTTGGTGAAGATATCACACTCTCTTCACAAAAGATCGTTGCTCTCCGTACAATCTATTCATTGAAAACACAATAACAAAATAAACAAACATTCTACCAAACAACATACAAGTGAAGAAACATACATAGCAACTAACATATCAAAAGGGGTTTAACCAAGTTGGTTAGGACAAGGTCTAGGTTTGAGTTGAAAGATTCATTCTCTAGTGGTCTCATTCTTGTTAAGGAAATTCCAATGGTTTACTTGGGAAGGGCTAGGTTGAGTTATGTATAAAACTAACTTTATTATAACCATACTTGTCGAGGAAGTTCCAAGAGTTCACTAAGAATAAACATATTACTTCTTCAGCTAAAGTAATACATGCAAACACTTGGTCATATTCACCTTCAAAAATATTTGAGTGACTATGTTAGTATTTTCCATTGTGGTTAGGGTAGGTATACTAACTTCATCATCAAAGGGAAAATATTACTAAGTCTTGGGTTTTCCATTTGGGTCAATGGTTGGACAAAAATAACTTGTTATTCTTCAACTTGTATGGATTGCTTCTAGTCCTCATGTGATTGCCTTCTTGAAGATCATCATCATGCCATCTAAGTTGTTTCCTTCCTTGGTGTGGTTCTTCTCTTGGTCTTGATAGTCTTCATGGTTTTCACTTCACTAATTGGTTTGGGTATGGGATGGGCACAAATACTACTAAATAAATTTGAAAGAAAGTTTAAGAAGAAGGATAGAGAGAGGGAGATGCTTTCTTCTGAATTTCTTCACACTTGTACTTCCTTGAGTTTCTCTAGGTGTGGAGTCCATGTATTTTCTTCAAAACTTCTTCATTGATCTCCCTTGTAGCTCTCCCTGTTTCCACCAAGTTGATATTGAAGTTTCATTCTTGTGCTTGAGTCTTGATCTCCATTTTGCTGACTTGGTGAATTCTTGAAGCAAGAATAGGGGAGTGAAGAAGTAGATAGAATACTGGGGTACCAATGTTTGAGGTTCACTACTTGGTCATTTTAGGGACTTGGTCTTGGCTCCAAAAAGCCATAACAACAAAGGAAAAAAAATAACATGGAAATTACTTCTAGGGCATGATAATAAGGGTGGATTACTATGTTGGGTTTTTGGTCAAAAACACATGTTCATGGTCCAAGGGTGTCCAAAATGGTTGGGCAAGTTAGTTTCTGGTTCAAGGTTGTCAAATGGAGCAATTTTGCAAAAGGAACTATAGTGAAAATATTTACAGAAGTAAATCTATGTCAAAATTACTCAAATATTCCAATTAATTCTAAATTCAATTTTAATTTGATCAAAAATTATTTTGGGACAGAGGATATGAAAGTACACATCCTAAGGTTTCTAAATATATTTTATTTACAATTTTTGGATTTGTAGAATTTGAATTATGCCAAAAATCACCAAACAAGCATATTTGAATTTGAACAAATTTAAGTTTGTCAAATTTGAATTTGGCCAGTGCCAAAAGTTTCTAGATGTCAAGGGCTTTTCAAAAAGTCCAAGATTGCTAAATTTGGCTTCATGGATCAAAAGATATGATAGATCTAATGTGCAGGGACTAATCTGTAAAACTGCCAAAAATTCTACCGGGAGATAAATTCGAATTAAAGGCTGGCCACATGGCAGTCTCTGATTGGTTGGTTCTGCTGACAGGGCGCTGACTGGGCACGCTGACGTGGATAAGTGATTTGATCAGGGCCGTTGGATCCAGATCTGAGGGCGACGTACCCCTTCGCTTAAGTGGTTTAACGGGGACCGTCCAGATCAGATCTAACGGCGGCATACCCTTTCGCTTCAGATCTAATCCTACGCGTCAAAAAAAGATCCAACGGCCACCGGAGGGGAGGGTGGCTTACCGGAGTTTTCCGCCGGAGAATGTCGAGACGGCGGCCGGCGCTGCAGTCGTGGACAGCGACGGCGCTACGGGGGTCCTCTGGCTCGGGTAAGATCACGGGGACACTCAGCGCGACACGGAGAAGAGGGTGGTGGCGATGGCGCGCTCCCTCGCTTCCGAGAGTGGCGCCTAGATGCGGCCGGAGACGGCACGACTTCGGTGACGCACGGACAAACTTGGCGGCGTCGATTGGCTGAGCAAAACAAACGAGAAAAGATCTTAAAGGGTGCACGGGGCCCTGGGGATTCGATAAGGACTGAAATGGGCGGCGGAAACTCACCAAGGCTGATAATGAGCTCGTACGGCGCGGTAGTGAGCACTCCGGCGAGATTGTGGGATCTGGGCTGCGGTATAACAGAAGGGAGCAAGGGGGAAAAGAACAGGGGAGGAAGGGCTTTAAGGTGCGGGGTTCGGGCACGATTTTAATTGCCTTAATGATGATTAATCGATGGGCGAAATTTCAGGAGGAAATGGGGCATGTTCTGTTTCTGAACGTTGAAGACGACATGAGGTCATCAATGACGTCATCATATTTTTTTTCCTGTTTTCTTAATTCCTTAATAACTTCTGTTTTCTCTATCCAAAATACCTCAAATAAATTTCTAAAATTTTGTAATTGAAATATATATCAACTAATAACATTTTTGGTCAACTTTGAACACATTCCAAATTTTGAATTTTGAGAAATATGAATAAATCCTTTATATCACTTAATGTCATTTTTAATTTAGAAAAATATGAAATATGAATATTGGTCAAATAATTTTTCAGTGTCTTTATAAAGATCAAATACTATTTTCCAAAACCAATTTAAAGTGTTTTCATCTTTTTATAATTTTAAATTATGATGAAAACATGAATAGTCACTTAATACAATTTTTAAAATAGAAAATGTAAATAAATGGCAATTAGGTCTTGTGATATTTCAGATACATTATTTAGGTAAAATATTATTTCTCAAAACAATTTCAACCCATTAGTATATTTTATAATTTTAACATATTACTAAATCACTTAATAGCAACTTTATTCCATTTTTAATTGTAGATAATAATTAAATAGGAAAGTTGAGAATAATTATCAGAGGACTACCAAATTTGTAAATATTTGTTTTCCCAAAGTATTTCACTTCTAAAAACAATTTATGGAATATATTCTATAGTTGTAACATTTGATATTTGAATAGCAACTTAAATAATTTTTATTCATATGATATATTTAATGATTGGTGAAGTATTTTTGGTGACATTGCTTAATCATGAAAACAAAAAGTTTCAATTTTTAGTGATTTTTGGACTTTCCAAAAATCAGGGATGTTACAGACTACCACCCTTAAAAGAAATCTCGTCCCGAGATTTGGGAAGGTTAGAAAGAAAGATTTGGGTAACTGGATTCCAAAACAACTGGATGGGCTACCACCCTTAAAAGAAACTTTTGTGGGTAGTCTATTTTCATTAGATTAGAGTGTAGATTTATTTGAGATTGGCTTGAGTAGAACTTTCCTTTGTGGTAGAGGTGTAGACCAACATAGGTCTGTTGAACTACTGAGGGGTCACTCTTTGGGTCAATCAAAAGTCTTTGGGTTCCTCTCAACTTGATCTTTTGATGTCCTTGGAAATCTGTCATCCTGTTGTTGTCATCCTTGAAGGCAAACACCATGCTATTTCTAAGGAAACTCTCATGGTAGGAAAACTCACATTGCTTGATAGCTCCAAGGTTGGCTTGATCCTTATTAGGCAGTTGGCATTTTATCATGGATGTGATTGTTCCTTCACACAGAAGAAAGAAATTTGATACTAGCATTCCTCAAATGGGATGGCTTGTGTATCAATAGGGTAAAGGTTGTATGATTCCAAATGGTTCTCACTATGGTTGGTGAATGAGTATGGTGTTGGGTTTGATCTAGTAGGAATGAGTAGAGATTTAGAAAGATGGCTAAGGAAGGTTCGTATCCAAAATAGCAGATCAAGGAAACTCATCTTGAAAACAACACATAACAACACAATCATCACACCAGACAATAAAGTTTTCAAAAACATCTAGTATTATCATACCACACTCATTGGTATGATCATTACACTAACACGTTAACGTTTTTCTAACAAACTAGATTGGCGGTCTCATCTATATCTTCTTGAGTTTCTTCAAAAATCTTCTCTCAATATCTTGGGGTGTTCTTGATTGTTGTGAAGTCTAAGTTTTTCTTCAAATTCTTCAAAAATCTTGAGTGTAAGGCTTCATGTGGTGAAAATACTCCTTGCACTTCTTGGTATGGTCATCAATAATCTTGTCTTGATGGTATTCAAGAAGTAGTTCATCTAGAAAGTTTTGAAGGTGAATAGTAGATGAGAGGATATGAGAAGAAATAAGATAGTTGTTTTGTTTCTAGAAAGTTTGAACATAGAAAATTTTCAATCCTAGGGTCTTTTCCAAACTTATGGGTCTCGAATCCTACAGGCAACACAATGCTCTGATACCATTTTGTAGCATCCCAACTTTTAATAAAGATGGAATACCTGTGTTATTGTGCTAGTCCCTGGATCAATTGCTAGCACCACAGTACAAAATGAAATATCATGCAAATGCATCAAATTCTATTACAACGCATGATCCAGTCTTTACAAAATAGGATTACAACTTGCATAGTCTTAGAAGACTAGCAGAAAAGAAAGAAATACAGCGGAAAACAAGGTACAACATTGAGCCCATCTTCTTCATGTGCCACAGGCAAAACATGTTGGCGATAGTCTCGAGATCCTAAACGAAATCCTCACTCGTCTTCAGAACATCTGCAATATGGAATATGCAGCCACAAGGGAGTCAATACAATTTAATGTATTGGCAAGTAACACTGGATATAAATGGCAAGACTAGTACTACATGCTTATTTGGCTGAGTGGAGTTTAGGCTAAGTTTGCATAAAGCTAGTTTTGTCCTATCTCTTCTGTAAAACAAACTTTTCTTTTCAAAGGGATGGCAACATTGGATTTAGATCCAAGCACCACAATACTCTTCACTTGGTCAAAATTTTACTTATTGAAATTGATGATGAGATTCTTCCGTCAATCCTTGTCCAACTGCTCATAGTTGTCCATAACCGGGGACACGGCTAAGATCTTAGTTTGTTGACTCTGCAGAGGTTGTGCACTTTCACCCTTTGTCTTCAATTAGCCCAAACATCCTATACACCCGGAGTGCATCATGGAAAGGAGAGAATTGAGACGAGATCTTTCAGAAGAAGAAGTCCAAACCCACCGGCAAGACCCGTTCCACCTATAATTTTGCTACATCCGCTTGTCAAGCCTGGGCTGAACCCTCACAACTTAATTGATCAAGACAGAGCCCATATTGTCAAACGGCTGCACGGGAAGCTACTAGATTTAGAGGGACATAGTAATCTCTTTGTTCCTGGGTGGCCATCCGCAAGTGACAACCTCAAGTGGAATAACCCTTAGATAAGGGCCCTGAGGAAACACTCAACATAACCCAATCTTACCACTTCCACCCAGGTGGTTCATTCATTAGTTTATACTTAGGATTTTTCCTCAACATCTAGTAAAACAATTTGTAACATTGCATAGCACCTAGTAAATTCTAAGGCTATCAAAATAACAAGGTAAAAGGGATGGCTACACCCTACTAGGATAATAGCATAGCATAGTATAACTTAGCAAAATTTCCTATCATGCATACTACTCAAAATCAACTAATGCATATAGAAAATAATGGGTAGTTGATGGTGTGTTACTTGCCTTGTTGAAGTTGGTGAAGATATCACACTCTCTTCACAAAAGATCGTTGCTCTCCGTACAATCTATTCATTGAAAACACAATAACAAAATAAACAAACATTCTACCAAACAACATACAAGTGAAGAAACATACATAGCAACTAACATATCAAAAGGGGTTTAACCAAGTTGGTTAGGACAAGGTCTAGGTTTGAGTTGAAAGATTCATTCTCTAGTGGTCTCATTCTTGTTAAGGAAATTCCAATGGTTTACTTGGGAAGGGCTAGGTTGAGTTATGTATAAACTAACTTTATTATAACCATACTTGTCGAGGAAGTTCCAAGAGTTCACTAGAATAAACATATTACTTCTTCAGCTAAAGTAATACATGCAAACACTTGGTCATATTCACCTTCAAAAATATTTGAGTGACTATGTTAGTATTTTCCATTGTGGTTAGGGTAGGTATAAACTTCATCATCAATATTACTAAGTCTTGGGTTTTCCATTTGGGTCAATGGTTGGACAAAATTAACTTGTTATTCTTCAACTTGTATGGATTGCTTCTAGTCCTCATGTGATTGCCTTCTTGAAGATCATCATCATGCCATCTAAGTTGTTTCCTTCCTTGATGTTCTTCTCTTGGTCTTGATAGTCTTCATGGTTTTCACTTCACTAATTGGTTTGGGTATGGGATGGGCACAAATACTACTAAATAAATTTGAAAGAAAGTTTAAGAAGAAGGATAGAGAGAGGGAGATGCTTTCTTCTGAATTTCTTCACACTACTTCCTTGAGTTTCCTCTAGGTGTGGAGTCCATGTATTTTCTTCAAAACTTCTTCATTGATCTTCCTTGTAGCTCTCCCTGTTTCCACCAAGTTGATATTGAAGTTTCATTCTTGTGCTTGAGTCTTGTTCTCCATTTTGCTGACTTGGTGAATTCTTGAAGAAAGAATAGGGAGTGAAGAAGTAGATAGAATACTGGGTACCAATGTTTGAGGTTCACTACTTGGTCATTTTAGGGACTTGGTCTTGGCTCCAAAAAGCCATAACAACAAAGGAAAAAAATAACATGGAAATTACTTCTAGGGCATGATAATAAGGGTGGATTACTATGTTGGGTTTTTGGTCAAAAACACATGTTCATGGTCCAAGGGTGTCCAAAATGGTTGGGCAAGTTTTTCTGGTTCAAGGTTGTCAAATGGAGCAATTTTGCAAAAGGAACTATAGTGAAAACATTTACAGAATTAAATCTATGTCAAAATTACTCAAATATTCCAATTAATTCTAAATTCAATTTTAATTTGATCAAAAATTATTTTGGGACAGAGGATATGAAGTACACATCCTAAGGTTTCTAAATATATTTTATTTACAATTTTTGGATTTGTAGAATTTGAATTATGCCAAAAATCACCAAACAAGCATATTTGAATTTGAACACATTTAAGTTTGTCAAATTTGAATTTGGCCAGTGCCAAAAGTTTCTAGATGTCAAGGGCTTTTCAAAAAGTCCAAGATTGCTAAATTTGGCTTCATGGATCAAAAGATATGATAGATCTAATGTGCAGGGACTAATCTGTAAAACTGCCAAAAATTCTACCGGGAGATAAATTCGAATTAAAGGCTGGCCACATGGCAGTCTCTGATTGGTTGGTTCTGCTGACAGAGCGCTGACTGGGCACGCTGACATGGATAAGTGATTTGATCAGGGCCGTTGGATCCAGATCTGAGGGCGACGTACCCCTTCGCTTAAGTGGTTTAACGGGGACCGTCCAGATCAGATCTAACGGCGGCATACCCTTTCGCTTCAGATCTAATCCTACGCGTCAAAAAAAGATCCAACGGCCACCGGAGAGGGGAGGGTGGCTTACCGGAGTTTTCCGCCGGAGAATGTCGAGACGGCGGCCGGCGCTGCAGTCGTGGACAGCAACGGCGCTACGGGGGTCCTCTGGCTCGGGTAAGATCACGGGGACACTCAGCGCGATACGGAGAAGAGGGTGGTGGCGATGGCGCGCTCCCTCGCTTCCGAGAGTGGCGCCTAGATGCGGCCGGAGACGACACGACTTCGGTGACGCACGGACAAACTTGGCGGCGTCGATTGGCTGAGCAAAACAAACGAGAAAAGATCTTAAAGGGTGCACGGGGCCCTGGGGATTCGATAAGGACTGAAATGGGCGGCGGAAACTCACCAAGGAGGCTGATAATGAGCTCGTACGGCGGCGGACAGTGAGCACTCCGGCGAGAGATTGTGGGATCTGGGCTGCGGTATAACAGAAGGGAGCAAGGGGAAAGAACAGGGGAGGAAGGGCTTTAAGGTGCGGGGTTCGGGCACGATTTTAATTGCCTTAATGATGATTAATCGATGGGCGAAATTTCAGGAGGAAATGGGGCATGTTCTGTTTCTGAACGTTGAAGACGACATGAGGTCATCAATGACGTCATCCCTTTTTTTTCCTATTTTCTTAATTCCTTAATAACTTCTGTTTTCTCTATCCAAAATACCTCAAATAAATTTCTAAAATTTTGTAATTGAAATATATATCAACTAATAACATTTTTGGTCAACTTTGAACACATTCCAAAATTTGAATTTTGAGAAATATGAATAAATCCTTTATATCACTTAATGTCATTTTTAATTTAGAAAAATATGAAATATGAATATTGGTCAAATAATTTTTTCAGTGTCTTTATAAAGATCAAATACTATTTTCCAAAACCAATTTAAAGTTTTCATCTTTTTATAATTTTAAATTATGATGAAAACATGAATAGTCACTTAATACAATTTTTAAAATAGAAAATGTAAATAAATGGCAATTAGGTCTTGTGATATTTCAGATACATTATTTAGGTCAAATATATTTTTCTCAAAACAATTTCAACCCATCAGTATATTTTATAATTTTAACATATTACTAAATCACTTAATAGCAACTTTATTCCATTTTTGATTGTAGATAATAATTAAATAGGAAAGTTGAGAATAATTATCAGAGGACTACCAAATTTGTAATATTTGTTTTCCCAAAGTATTTCACTTCTAAAAACAATTTATGGAATATATTCTATAGTTTTAACATTTGATATTTGAATAGCAACTTAAATAATTTTTATTCATATGATATATTTAATGATTGGTGAAGTATTTTTGGTGACATTGCTTAATCATGAAAACAAAAAGTTTCAATTTTTAGTGATTTTTGGACTTTCCAAAAATCAGGGATGTTACAATATGAGAAGGATTAATATGTGATATTCTATTCTATAGGTTTGAGGAAAGTAGATTTTCCATCCTAGGGTCTTTTCCAAACTTAGGGTCTCGATCCTACATGCAACACTATGCTCTGATACCATTTGTAGCGCCCTACCTTTTGATAAAGATAGAACACCTGTGTAACCTGCTACTCCCGGGATCACTGATAGCATACACATGACAAAATGAAATATTCATTGCAATAGCATCATTCTACACCGTTGATCCAGTGGATAAGAAATAAAATAGCTTTACAAATGGCATAGTCAACATGGACTAGCCCAAATAACAATGTTCATAGTAAACACAGCGGAAAACAAATCTTCAATGAGCCTTCTTCACTTCATGCGCCACAGGCAGAACATGTTGGCGATAGACTCAAGATCCTAAACGAAATCCTCACTCGTCTTTAGATTTATCTGCATGTTGGAATATGCAGCCCCCACGGGGGAGGAAGTCAGTACAAACAATGTACTGGCAAGTGACACTTGTATGGTGGCAGTTTTGAGGAATAAACTAACTACATGATATTTGGCTGGTGGAGTCTGGGCTATTTGCATAAAGCCAGTTTTGTCCTATATTTGATAAATCATTGAAAAATCATTGAAAATCAACATGGGTAGACACACCATGTAGTTTGATAAAGGCATCATGGGTAGACACACCATGAAGTTTGATAAAGTCATCATGGGTAGACACACCATGAAGTTTGAAAATCATCATGGGTAGACACACCATGAGTTTGAAAATGTCATCATGGGTAGACACACCATGCAGTTTGAAAATCATCATGGGTAGACACACCATGAGTTTGAAAAGGTAGCACAGAGGGGTAGACACACCATGTGCTCTAGGAAAAGGTTTCTACCATGTTTTAATTCATTCAGAAAAGATGAGGAGATCCTTCAGCACCAACTATGTCTAGTTTGCTCAACTGGCCCATAACCGGGGACACGGCTAAGATCTTAGTTTTTAAACTCTGCAGAGGTTGTGCACTTTCACCTTGAGACTCATTTTCCCCGAGAGAAAAATGAGACAAGATCTTTGGGAAGAGGGATTCAACCATACCAGCATGACTCGACGCTCCTAAAATTCTACCACCCCATGTCATAAAACAGGATGAACCCCCACAACTTACTTAATCTTGGCAGGGCCCATATTACCTCAAGGCTGCACTGGAAGCTAACTATACATGGAAGACCTACAGATCTCTTTAGTCCTGGGTGGCAATCCACAAGTGTACCCTCATGTGACAACCACCACATCCATGGCCCTAGGAGTGGTTACCTAGGTGACAACCACCACAGACATGGCCCTGAGTAGCCACTCAACATAATCCATGCAATTACCAATCCACCCAGGTGTTTCATTGGGTTGTTAATTTTCAAATTTTCAAAGTATCACAACCCAATAAATAGCAGCAGCAGTTGTGATATTGTTCTGGTATAGCTAAACTAGTACCTAGCAGGGGTTTCAGGTTGGCTACACACTACTAGGTGTTCTGAGCATAGCATATACTTGGAAATTAATAAAATAATCACCTATGATGCATACTATTGAAATCACTAATGCAATTGAAAACAAAAGTGGGACATGATTATCACTTGACTTGTGGAAGTTGGTATAGAGTCACTCTCTTTACAAATAGAACATTGCTCTCCGTACAATCTAAACAATACAAATAAATAACAATAAACAAGCAATTCATCCACAAGCAAACAAATACAACAAAATAAACCATAGTGAAGCATAACAAGTTATTCAACTTGATTCGTGTTAACATGGACAAGGTCTTGACACATAATTCAATATACAAAAAGAATTATGATCAGATGGTTATTGTTTGGTCTTTTATGGACAAGTTCAAGTTTATCACAATAATTCAATTTATGAAAAGGTATTATAGTGGTTTGAGTAAGGCTTATCACATAATTCAATTTACAAAAAGAATTATCGTAAAAGGGTTTAGGGTTAGCTATTAGGGGGGGTTGGTAAGGTCAAATATATGCACAAGGTTTGGTTTTTTTTAAGAAAACAAAACCATGATCAACATGATTCATTTCATGGCTTTGGTTTAGTAGGCTCGTAGCAATTTACAATATGGCTTGTAAATTTATAAGAGGTATTGGGCTTTGGATTTCTGGTTCAAAAGTTATTTTCCACATGGTTAACATGACATGGGTGTTGGTTTTGATCAGAATGATCACACCACAATTTTCCTAAAGGGGGTTTCCATCAAACAACACTTAATTCATAATGGCTTATTACTATGGATGGTTTATATGGCAAAGATTACATGCAATGGGTTCTCTGGTCACAAATAGGTTGGGTACTGGTTTCTCTGGTCTAAGGTTACTAAATGGAACAATTTTCCAGAAGAAAACTAATTAAAATTATTTACAGAATTAAAACTAGGTGCAAAATACTCAATTGGTTATTTAAATTATAAAGTCCATTTTAATTGGTTCAATTATTATTTTGGGACAGAGGGTATGAAGGTACACATCCTAAGTATTACAAAAATATTTTATTTGCAATTTTTGGATTTATATAATTTTAATTATGCCAGAATTCATTAAACAAGCATATTTAAATTTGAATCAATTCAAGTTTATCAAATTTGAATTTGGACAGTACCAAAAGTTTCTACATGTTCAGGGGATTTCAAAAAGTCCAAGTTTGCTAAATTTGGCTAAGTGGGTCAAAAGTTATGAGGTTTCTAAGTTCTAGGGTTGTTTCTGCAAATTGCCAATTGATTTTCCATACGGATTAAAACGGAAAAATGGCTAGGCCACGTGGGGCTCTCCTATTGGCTCAGGATTGCTGACAGGGCGCTGACTGGGCCGAGTACGTGGCGCTGACGTGGTTAAGTGAGGCACCCTGGGACGTTGGATCTAGATCCAACGGGTGCATACCCCTTCGTTTTCTTAATCTAATCCGGGCCTTCCGTTTTAGAATCAACGGCAGAGGAGAGAGAGGGGAAGGTGCTCACCGGCGATGGGTAGCCGGAAAATGGCGGACGGCGACGCGGCCTCAGTATTCGACGGCGGCGATGTTTCGGTGGCTCCCTCGGCTCGGTAAGTAAACGACGACACGCGGAGCAGAACCACGAGCACTACGGTGGCCATGATGTTCCCTCTCGCTTCCTGGAGTGGCGGCGCGACGCAGATGGAAACGGCATGGCTCCGGCGAGCTTCGGGCGGCTCGGCGCGGTTGATATGCTGCATGAAAAATCCGCCCGAGGGCATCAAATGAAGCGCAAGGGAGAGGGAAGGAGGAGAGAGCAGCAATGGGGTCGGGGACCTCCTCTAGCGGCCGGAGACAGGGGAGATGGCCGGCGGCTCCTGCGAACTCCGACAAGAAATACCGAAGGTGTGGAGGAAGGATTTGAGGGAGAAAGAGAGGGGAAATGAAGAGGGGGAGCGGGGCTACCAGATGGTTGTGTTTGAGGGGGGCATGGGCGCGCGAGGGAGCCGCGGGGGCGAAGATCGTGGGCGAGGTCAATCGGAACGGCCGCGAGAACGGTTAGAGGTGGGAGATCAACTGATGTCATGGTTGATGTCATCGGCTGGTCGACCGCGCATAGAAAGAAAGGAGAGAGGGGGGTGCGCGGCTGGGCCGGCCTGTTATTGTTTTCCGCGCGCGTGCGGTAAGGTAAGGGGTAGGGGAGATGTTGGGTTGGGCCGGATGGTTGGGCTGCCTGTGTTTCTTTTTTTTTGTTCTTTTTTTATAGATATCTTAAATAGGACACAAGTTTTGTTTTATAAGTCCAAATGCACTCAATTTTGTTTCTAGGGTTTTATAAGAATAAAACCTTTCAAAATAAAACTATTTTGTAATGTTTCCAACATATTTCAAAATTGAGTTTTGAAAATATGGACAAAGCCTTCATAGTATAAATTTCATTTTTAAATAGAAAGTAATAAATAATTGGAATTAGGGTTTAATAAAATTAAGAGAGGTGGTTTCAAATGTAATGTTTGGTTTTAAAGGTCTTTCAAATGTTTTCAAAACAAAATAATTTATAAAAACATTTTATTGTCCATTTCTTGATATAATACTTGAAATGCATAATGAAAATATTTTTATTCACATGAAACAATTTTGGAGGCATGGAGAAAATATTAGAGATAGTAATTCTCTGATCTTTAATATAATAAACATCTAATAGCTATAAATGGTTTGAAAACATGTTTGTTAAGAAGTATTGATTTCTCTTAAAATTGAAAACTAGATTTCAAATAGGCTTAGGGTTTAAGGAAGAAAGGAAATTTAGATTCCTAAATTACAATTTCATTGAGATGTGTATTGTTTTGTTTTGATTCTTGCATATAATTTGGTTTTTGGTGACTTATTTAACATGAAAACAAAAGTTTCAAATTTTTGTGATTTTTGCACTTTCCAAAAATTCAGGGATGTTACAAAAACTATGTTTATACAGACATGAAATATAATCCGCGCACACATTTGGATATGCACCCCGCGCAACATGTTTGACACCATCCATTTGCATGCTGCCTTCCACGCGCTTGTGCTATGAGTGGAAGACACACTGGCTTGCATTAAGTGGGGCAGGATTTATACCTAGTTCTCTCTGGTACATCTAATTTATATCGGTGTTTTGCTTGAGTCAAAGGTTTTATTTTCCAAAGGCATTGGCTCCAAACTTTAATTATGTCCTTCGTACCACAAAACAACCTTGACGAAGTTACTCTTCTCTAAGTCAATTCCATCAAATATTTGCACTTATGAGCAAGCAATCCCAAGATAATATCCCTCACAAATTTAAGGCAACCTGACTCCGGATGTTCATGATACAAGTGAAGATTGAGGGCTAGTGATAGGGCTTCATTATATGAAATGGCTTTGGAAAATTTTGGGATGACCTAGCCGCCGAATTGATCTACAAGTGAACCTACAAACAACACTTAAATACTTACTACCAAAACCTATGATGTCAATCCTCTACACCCATCACTACGGAGCGCATGTTGCTGCCATGTGAGCATCGACATTGTATGGATCAATAAGTATGTGACATTGTATGGATCAATAAGTATGTTACATGAGTAATTTTGAGAATATATATTATATGATGATTGTTCTATTGATATGTAGTTGATAAGGTCACACTGACACATATCCTTTGACTAGTATGTGATTTGGTTGGTTAATATGTTTCACAAGCCACATAAATAGAGATGCTAATACGATAGTATGAACTCATTGATGGGGATCACCAAGTTGGATAAACCAACTTTGAGACGCAAAAAGATGCATTTCTTACCCTCAAGTACCATGTATATGCCATGTCATAGACTTGAAGTTTATGCATGTTCTTAAGATGTGAATTGACCTCCTTAGGGTCTATTGGTGATTTGCAAAAAATGGTCAACTTACCAAGGTTATCAAATCCATAGGAGTCAAAAGTTTCCCGCTTCGAGATGATGCTCGCAAGAACTTTCTTCGTGGGGTTATATTTGAGTCCGCACCAAATAGCACAAGGTGTTCACAACGGTATAATAATTTATAATAAATGATTTTTTTTTTTTGCAAATATGGTTAAAATGGGCCTAGGGAAGAGATTCACCTGCAACTTAATATGCATAGACATAAAGATCATAATATAAACATGATAGTGCCAACGGATATGTGGGTGCTACGTCCATATGGGGTCTCGGCCGATGAAGGATTCTCCTCTTTGATATATGGACTGCAGATTCATAGTTTGTTAGCAATTGATATGTTATTCATCATACTTATCCAAGAGTACCTGTGGTGAGAAGGGAGGATCTGATTCTCGTATAACACGTAATGGTCGTGAAACAATATGTGACAGAGATATGGCCTTTATGAGTTTGATATCCTCCCTTAGACACTAGATTACATAAAATTACTCATCTCCCAAGGTACAGAGTTCAGCATCCTCGTTGAAAAGTAATAATGGAACGTTATCATAGACATGATCAAAGTCGTCCACGATGCACCACGTCAAGACAATAGGCCAACCTATTGTACACTCACGGGTCAACCTATTAACGTGAACAGGATATCCCATGTAACCTTAACCGTCCATCCCACTATATAGTAAAAGCCAGTCCAGTAACGTCAACAGGTCGGCCCATGTAACCTTTATAGGCCACCCACTGTACGATAGCGGACCAGCCCGTCGGTCTTAATAGGTCGGCCCATGTATTGTGGCTTCCGACCCCTTCACTATCACCAGGCCGGCCCGTCAATTGTAATAGGTCGGGGCCCACCACTATAGAAACATAGCCGTTTGAAAGTACCACGCTGGACCACTTACTGTAGTTGATAGGCCCACTTGTAGTTATCAGACCGGACCATTTGGATTTAATAGGCTTTAACTGGACTGACTGCTAGTTTACGCTAAAGAATTTAAAATTTTGCCCTATGTACTCCGCCATGATCACTATGCAGATAGCATGGCACGCTCATACATGCAAGGATCAGGGTCGGGACTCATTGGGCAGTAGAATCGATGTAGTCGTAGAAGATTTTTGAACAATCGTAGATCCTCACAACTAGGCCTAGTTGTAAGGATGTCGCTGATGGCTAGGTTGAGACTCCAAGTGCAGAGTGTGTAGCTAGTGGCAAGCCTTCTTCCCCACGAGGGTGACTCGAGGGTTTATATCGAACTCTTGGGGAGCCAGTATTTCAGCAGTTGTCTTCCAAGCTTCCTCCAGGATCCTGCAAACAAATAGAGAGTTTTGTGCCCTCAACCTCACCAAGTGGTTGTCAAGCACAAGGTGTGAGACTTCTAAATTGCAATGCAAAACCGAAAGTAAATGTGCAATAAGTAAATCTACTACTAAATGCAAATGAGAAAATAAATATGCAATGGATTGTTTTTGTATTTTTTTGATGCAAGTGCTGATGGAGATAATGTAAATTCGAATTGGAGATGCAAGTAAAGTGCAAGTAAAGTAAATTGCAGCAAAGTAACTAGACTGTTTTCTTATATTTAAAATAGGACCGGGGTTCATGGTTTCACACTTGCATTCTCTCAAATAAAGTGGTAGACGGTGGACATGAATCATTACATGTGAGATTACAATAACATGTTTAACATTGAGTACTTTCATATGGGCATCACGTCCTAGCATAGAGATCTCTACGGTCATATTGATCCCTCTTATACTCCACCAAGATGCGAAATAAATCATAACACCTCGATAATTAAGGAAAAACCAGAGTATAGCTTTAAGCAATGTGACATGAAGTTGAAGTAAGAACTTGCTAGATCTAGTCATGGAGATTGATTATTGTCACTTCAAATCCCCGGTAACAAGGTACTCCTTTTTATCCCTAGTGAGGTAACTAAGAAAGGTTTAACAAAACCTAAGTGGATCGCTGAACTTCTGTCACTTTCACAGCACTAGCCACCCCCCGTTACTCCAACTAATGCACCCATCACCCCACACACGCTCTCAAGAACTAGATTTATCAAAGCTAGCAAATAAGAATGGGGTACGTATGATACATCTACTCAAATAACTCAAGAGAAACAATTGCAATCTCAGATTCAATAACTCATAGAAAAGATCCACCACATAGGAATTACAACGGTGCTCGTAATCATGTGAGGCAGCTCATATAGATCTAATTAGTGAAGCACATAGAGAGAGATGCAAGTGCTACTTCCACAAACCTATAGCCCTGGGGAGGACTAATCCCTCTTCATGGAGATGTCGATGGAGATGACGTTGGAGGGGTAGGAGATCACACCGGTGGCGCCCCGCCGGAGTTTTCCCCCTCCAATCTGGAACTCCAGGTCTCTGTTTCGGTGTTTCGGTGTTTCGGCGGCGCTCTTCTCCGTAAGGGTACGGGGGACCCTTTTTATAGTCGGTAAGTCGAAGATGGAAGGAATTGGGGCCACAGGGGCCAAAAGGGGGCCTCTCATGCGGCCAAGGAATCTGGCCGCGTGGAGGGTCCTCTTTTGTGCCTCATTTCCCAATTCTCGTGGATCCTTTGCCCGCAAGTCTTCTCCTTCCAAGAAAATGACCCCCGCAGATTTTCAGGTGATTTCGCGGAAGTTTGCCCCCTGAAACGTCAAAAATATAGAAAACGGGGTTTCTGACAGGCAGGGTTAATTCCATAGAAGTTGGGGGACTTTGTAATTTAACACCAAAATACTATAAAACATTTAATTATACCCTTATATGATGCAATATGTAATAGAAAACCATGTGAAAATATGCAAAATTCATCTATGCATTTTACATGCATCAACATCCCCAAGCTTAACCCATGCTCATCCTCGAGTATGAAGGTGATAAAACTAAGATGGGTTTTGCATATTGAAACAATCATGGGATATCAAGGAGGATTATTCATGCTACATATAATCAAATATTAATACTAGAAATGAGTAGCAATATACAATTCATGTTGTAAGAAATATCAAATATGCAAGCAAAGATGCTTCATGAAAGTTCACAAAGTGTATAATGAAATAAAAGTACTATGGACCAAATGCATACACAAAATGAAAAATAAAATCCTATATTGGTCAAAGAATAGCATAATGGAGAATAGAAAATATAGTGGACATTTTGGAGAAAATTGAGTAGAGGTAAAACATGATCAAGTCTTATTTAGCCTCTAAATTATTCAACTAAAATTACTAATTGAAATGTGGTATCCATTGATCTAGGACTCTCATTGCCCCTTTATCACTAGCATCAAAATTGTGAGTATTGAAGTAATGAGAATGAGAAGGTGGTTGAAAGCCTCATGCCCGTGAGTGTGAAAACCTACTCCATGATTACTCAACTTAAGATTCCTAATAAGCTTTGTACAATCATAATAAGTATTAATGACATCATAGAGAACCGCAAAGGTACCTCTTGCCCCATGACATGGAAACAAGCCCATGTTACAATGACAAGATGAACAAACGGAGTAGACTCATCATCCTTTTTATTTGCATTCACTATTATGCATAGCTTCTTATTTTATTATAGGATGTGTTGTAGAGTCACTCAAGTTGTAAGTAAATTTCCACCATGATAAAGCATGGCTTGGGTTAGCGGCCCAATGCGTTTCTCTAGTCATATACTTACTCATCAAAACTTACTATTCCTCTATTTCATTTCGGGATGGCAGGAGTCCAAAAACAAAAGTACATGATATCAACCAAATGTAATTTTTTTTGTGCAATGTTGAAAGCTTTCCGGTGATACACGTTTATAGCTAGCTCCCAACCACACACTTGTCAAACGCAAAACTTGTGGCTCCCATTATTGGGTCATGTTTATTAGATGCATAAAAAATAAAGTGTGCCTTCAAAAGTTCGTGAGAGTCCTATCCCAAGTTCAACCCATGACAATTAATAAAGTGAATATATTAATTTAGAACATAAATAACACAATAACATGGTGAACATACTCGGAATAGCAATGAAGCTAATGGGAAGATATGGTGGACTCACTGGAAATACTTGGCTAAGGAGTGTTGGAAACAAGTTTTTACTTGTTGGAATTTTTAAATTTTTGGGCTAGCAAGAGGGAGATAGTTGACCAGCTACTATGCATGCATATGTCCATAGAACTACTCATTTCATGACAAACTAAATAAACCAGCAATTAACATCAAGGACGTGAATAAGAGATAGCTCAAGACAACATTATTGCAAATTTCTACACATAAAAAGCCTATAAATCATGCAAACATATGTAGCTCTTCAAATTAACCATGGCATCCCAATTTTAAGTCATAATACTAGCATCCAATACATTCCAACCCCAAACTCCAGTAGTTCAATCTCATATAAAATGATGGTGGTGGTCTTATCAAAACAAAAATAAAAACAAAAACTAGACGCTTCAAGTCTCTACGATAAATGCTTTGCTTAGAAAAACAGAAAGTAGACGTGTGCTAACCAAAAGAGTGTAGCTCCAGTGGGGTGTTCATCACATCCCCAAGCTTATGTCTTTCACCATTCTTGGATGTCTTGAGGCGCAGCTCCTCTATTCCCTGTGAAAAAAACTTCACAAAACATGTTTCTCCCATTCTTTTTCTGTGGGGTGAGATTAGCAAGGACAAACAAATCACATGCTTGCTGTGCAAAATTCCAAATCAAATGCTCCAGTAGATATAAAATAAGGTTCATTATGTTTTTTATGTTCACTCTCTTGCTTGAAAGAATCATGGAAATTCGAGTCCCAAGCCCAAAGAGTGCATAAAACAAAAGAAGCCAGAATCTGTCCAGAAAAGCAGCAGCAGCAAAACGAACGTTTTTCCCTAAGCTAGACTCGTCAAAAAATTAAGCCAATTTTTGTGCTTACAGAGGACAAAAAGTTGCAGAACATACTAAAAACTTAGCTCAATACGAGATACCAATAAAAAACGTAAAATCATACGGTGAGCAGACTCGTGCTGAAACAGAAATTTCATGCACTAGGATAGCAACTTATAAGTCCAAATGGGTTTGACTTGACTCTTTATTGAAAACTCCAGAATTAAAAAAAAAAATATAATCTCTTGATACAGTAAGAGGACACTAGGAAAATACAAACAAAAACAACCGGGTTGTCTCCCGTAAAGCGCTTTCTTTATAGCCATATAGCTAGGCTTTACTTACTTGATAATCAAGAGGGATAAAGCTCATGAGGGAGCTTGTTCTTCAGCGTGCCCCTCTTCCTTGGGAAGTGCTCCATGCTTTTCTTGTGAGGGAACTGAAACTTGACATTCCCTTCCTTGGAGTCTATGATTGCACCTGTAGTACGAAGAAAAGGTCTACCCAAAATAATAGGACTAGGGGATTTATCCCCCATATCCATAATAATGAAATCAACTGGTACGAAAGTCATGTGCAATTCAATCATAACATCTTTTACTTGTCCTACAACATGTTTAGTAGAGTTATCAGCAAGGAAAAATTCACTTGAGCAATTTTCTAAATTTTCTAGTTCTAGCAATTCATATAATTATTTTGAGAGTACCGATACACTAGAACCTAGATCTAACATAGCATGGTGAATTTCTTTCCCAATTGAAACTAGAACCTTGGGGATCCATGCATCCCCAAGATTAGGAGGTATCATGGCCTCATTCTTGTACCTAGCAATTTTTCCTTGCAAGACATGATTAGCAATATAAGATCCAAAGCCAGGTTGATTAACATTTATAGTGGGATCACTAGCAAATTTTTGTAGAGTAGCAATAAGTTCTTGCAAGCTACTTTTTTCTAAATCAAGCAATGGATCCTTAATTTCAGTAAGCATCATAATTTCCTCTACTTTACTCTCTAATTTAGCTAGCATGCTTGATTCATGAGGACTAATTTCATCTTTGCTAGCAAGATAAGACATATATGGAAGTAAATATTCAGGGTACTTCAGTATTTCATTCAAAGTTTCTTCTAAGCTAGTAGGGACATGCTCACTTGTATTCTCAGCAATATGATCAATATTTTCAATAATAGGAGCAGCAATAGTAATAGAATTCATTCCTACACTAGGTTGTGCTTGTGGCTTTCCTGCTGACATGCTTAATAGAGTTGCTTGATTATCAGCTAATTTTGACAATGCTTTATCTAAATTCGAAGATTGAAGTTGCAATACTTTAATATCACTACTAATGGATGCAATAGACTTATTTAACTCATGTATCATAGCATTGTGACTAGCAACTTGTTCCATAAGCAATTTATAAATTCAGAAATTTCACTAGAAGGCTTCCACTTATTTTCATTAGCATTAGGATATGGAACAAAAGGTTTATTTGGCACATAAGGAGGTTTACTATATGAATTGTAAGCATTACCAAAACCATTGCTACCATAATTCCTAACAAAATTAACATCCGCACTTTCAGAATTACTACCAACTAGCTCCTGCAAAGGCACATTCTCCATATTTTGTTTATTAATAAAAGCAAGAATAGTGTCCATTTTAGAAGACAAATCATTGGTTTCTTCAACTGAGTTTATTTTCTTAGTGGGATTGGGTGCTCTTTCAGTATTCCATTGACTATAATTTTGCAATATGTTTTCTAATATGCTCTTAGCCTCTCCTACAGTTTTACTCATAAAGGCACCTCCAGCAGCAGAATCAAGTATATTTCTAGACATGTAATTTAGACCATTATAAAAATGAGTGTAGTATGGTCCATTCATTTACTCCATGTGATGGGCATGTTCTAAGCATTAATTTAATTCTATCCCATGCCATGGCTACATGTTCATTATCATTTTGCCTAAATGAGAGGATATTATTCCTATTTTGCAAAATTTTAACGGGAGGATAATATTTCTTAATGAAAGCTTCTTTTAAATCATCCCAAGACTTTATACTAGCTGTAGGTAGTGAAAGTAACCATTATTTAGTCTTTCCTCTAAGTGAAAAAGGAAATAATTTCAGTTTTAAAACACTACTTTCCACATTTTTTAATTTTTGCATATCACATATTTCCATGAAATCATGAAGATGCATAGAGGCATCCTCCATAGCACTACCACCAAATTGCTCTCTAGTAATTAAATTCAATAAACTAGGACTTACTTCATAGCTTTCAGCTTGTATTTCAGGTGTAGTAATTGGCCTAGCAATGAATTGGTCATTGGGTGTATTTGTGTAGTCACTTAATTTAGTTCTATCACCCATTTTAACAGTTTTTATGTAGTTTTTTATTTTTTATGCAAAAATAAAAAGTAAAGTAACTAGGCAAATTCGAAACACTAAAATAAACTAGATAACTAAATGCAAAGCTAAAATGCAAACTAAAATAAAATATGTGTGACGCCCCGAGATCGGGCACTATGCAGATTTCAGCATTCCCGCCAAAATCCACATAATAACCGATTCCAGGTTGCCACTCGTGATAACATTACAACAGTACACGAATATTACGCAACAACAACAGAAAAGATATATACAAGAAGACTCAAACGAGCCAAGGATACAACTGATACAATACAAAGATCCAAATAACAGCGGAAGAAACAACATAGCGTCCGACTACGGACAAGATACAAATTGGACTAAGAGTCCTGAAGATAACCGATGGCGTTCAATCCCTGCCCAGGCCAAGCCGAAGGGATTACCAAGCTAACGTCGTCAGACTTCAAACCTGTTGACTGCAATGTGGAATATGCAGCCACGAAAATGATTCATGGGTCAGTACGGTTAAGTACTGGCAAGTGGATAACCCATACTCACAAGATACCAGCATAACCAATCATCACAAGATACAAATACTTTGGGTACAACGGAAGGAAGGGATTATTGCAAAGAAGCGGCAGCGGGCTGCACTAACTATCTACAGAGACGCGCTACAACATACGGCTAAAAGAAAGGGATAAGATAGCGCGACAAAACCAACTATAACTACTCACCAAACAATACCCATCCAATGTTACCCCCTACTAAGGAAGCAACCCAAGGAAACTCACACGGTTGATTAAGGTGACATTCATTCTTATGGTGGAGGTAATCTAGATTACTAGTCAAGTTATCATCATTAAGTGTAAGTTGTCTGAGTACTTGTTAGCCAGCACTTTCACCAAGTCATCCATAACCGCGGACAACACGGCTTCTCGAGAAGATTTAACCCTGCAGGGATGCACCAATTTGGCCGTACACGTAAGAATGACCCGCCAGATGGAAATGCACTTCCACCAAGCGAGGCACTCAGCGCAACCCAACTCTTCTTCGCATCAAGCCCAAAGAACCCCGTGAAATTGAGCGCACGGCTAATCAAGCCCCACGAAGAAAAGGGGACCCTCATAGCACTCTAAGAACGTGTCTCCCTAAATGCCGACTACAAAAGTTCCACCCTGGCGCCAAGGGTTCGCACCTGCATATGCATGCGGCAAATGGAAAACCCGAACTAAATGAGGCGATTTGGACGAGATGCGAATCGAATCAGAATTGCGGGGGGCGCCCATACTCGCTTCCCACATGCGGTTAGTGCGCTCATCATGGATCAATGGACAAGACCCTTTTCCTAATTAGGGTCGACACTAGTAGGCCTCAAAACCACGCCGGGCCTCCTACCGGTGCCTTATCATCAAATTATCATTATTACCCCAAACATTAACGTGTTGTTGATTAAATTGAAACCCAGCTATCAACTAAACAGGTGATATGAAAAAGGACAACAAGACTTGAGCGCAAACAACACTAAGCATGCAACTACGACACGGGAGCCAACGGGGTAAACAAACAACAGTTAATAGGAAGTGGAAGGAAGGCTATATCATGATTGCAAGGTAAACATAGTATAGGATCGAGACACAAGCATCGAATCAAAAGGCTAGAATAAGAACAACGGAAAGAATCGGTAACAAGTGATGAAAGGCAGCCATTTGGCAGCAAGTGAGTATACTTGCCTGGAATCCAGCAAGTAGAGGTACATCCGAAGAACTTGTCGTTGCTCACATCATCTCAACGTCCTATCCGTGAAGAAGCAACGAACTAGAACAAACACTGGATGCAACAATTACTACTACGGCAAAAGATCCAGCATGATCAAGATATGGATGCATGACAAGTTTAAGGATGCATCAAAGATAAACTAGTTGACATGGTGAACATATTTAAATGGCCCATATGCAATTTGGATTGCATCTGGAAAAGCCCATGAATTAATGTTGAATTAAATGATCTACAAATAACCATCAAGTGAAAGTTGATTAGAATGATGCATGGACGAGGAAAACAATGAGAAAACAACAATAGCTTCAATTTGAAATGTTGTTTACCAAGTTTGGAATTTTGTTTATTAAGTTATGAAATTTGGCTTCTTAAATGATTTAAACAAGCATTTGTTGTTTTCACCAATTTTAAATGCTCAAAACAGATAAACAAATTTATATTTGGAAAGAAAACACAATTTTAGGTGGAATACATATTTCATTTGTTGAAAAAGGAATTAAAAGGAGCAAATTATTAATTTGACAATTTTAATTGCATTAAATAAGAAACAGTTGTTTTCAGCAATTTAATTTATTCAAAACAGCAAACAAAGTTTATATTTGGAAAGCTTATTCAATTTTGCATGGAAAACATATTTTACATGTTGGAATTTAAAAGGTTTAATTAAAGAATTGAATGATTGCACCACTTTTAATTAGGAAAAACAGTAAACAAATTGTATTGAAAAGGTTGAAAACATGTAGCAAATGTTTCACTGAACATTTTGAGCTATTAAACATAATTTTTGGGTTATTATTGAATTTATTATGCAATTTTTCATAAGCATTCTTATTCTGCCCTTTTTAGTAAACAGAGGGAAACATGTTCAAATTTAATTCAATTGTGACCAAATAAAATACCAATGTGTAGAGTTTGTTAAGACAAATTTTTAGAGCCCAAGTTTGCTTAAATTGGGTGAACCAAACTCAAGTTATGAAATTCCAAAGTTTCCAATTTTTATTGCATTTTCAGTAATTAATTATTTAATGCAAAAATTATTACAGAAACATGTTGCAAACTTGACATTAACAGAAAGGGCACAAGATTTTGAATCCACAGAAACTTGAATCGTTGAATTTTGAGCAATAATCAATTTGTTATTGATTTTAGAATTAATGAGTCAGATCTGTGTTTCTGAAATTCGGGCAAAAAAGAAAAGGGGCAGAAAAAGGTGTGGCTTTTCTGCGTGGGGGGGGGGGGGGATTCGAACTCGGGACGTGCTGGGCGCGCGCAAGGGAGGGTTACCAGCTGGGCTGCTGCTCTGTTGTGATTAGGTACAGCTCGTGTTTGTTTTGAGGTAACTCTTCGGGCCTTAACACATCTGACGAACTGAACCTGAACGGGAACAGAACGACGATCGACGAACGGAGCGCTGCTCGCCGCGGCTGCGGCTGCGAGCGCGGGAGTGGGCGCGTGATGGCCGTGGACTGCTAGAGGGAAGGAGAGAGGGGAGAGGCAGGGGCAGGAGGAGGAGAACGTGTGCTCACCGCGGGCTCGCACGGGAGCGGCGACAGGGAAGATGGCGCAGCGACGACGACGGTGGCTTGGCGGCGGCGATTGGATGCGGCTCGAGCTCCGTCGAGGATGCGAGGAGGGAGAGGGCACCGCCCTCTTTCCATTCCCGGCGAGAGGGAGGGCCGAGGGTGCCCGTGGTGGCCGCGCCATGGAGCTCCCTCTCCGGCCATGGAGGCAACCGAAAAAGATTCATAAACTTTCAGAGAGAAAGAATTGGGGGGAGGAAGAAGAGAGGGGGGGCGGCGGCTAGGAGGGAATATAGAGGAGAGGCTAGGGTTTGGTGGTCTTCTTGGGGTAGATAAGGGAGAGGGGGAGAGGGGGACCATGGAGGGGAAAGGTGGACAGCGACCTCCCCCTCCTGTCTGTCCGTACGAGGAAGAAGGGGGGGTTGGGCTGGATCGTGGGGTGCTGGGCTAGGTGGGCTGGCCTGCCTCCCCCTGCTCGGTTTTTTTTGTTTTTTTTTGTATTTCCCTTTTTTTTGTAGAAGAGAAAGAGTAAGAGGAGAAAAACCAAGGGGTTTTAGGGGCTTTTATTTTCTGCATAATTTCATTGGTTTACACAGGATAAAAGCCCAAGTGCACAAACTTTTGTTTGTGAGAATTTTGAAATTTTTTGTTCGGATTTGAAATTGGATTTAAATTCACTTTATTAAAACAACTCCACTTAAGAAAGTCAAATTCATTTGACAAACGATTTGAAATAAAACAATTGAGTTTCTGTTCTTGTAGTGGATTTATTTTAAACACTTTGTAACATAACAAGTATGAAACATTTTTTTTTGAATTTGATTTGGAATTCAAATAGAAACCATTCAAAACAAATGCAATGCATGATGCCATGATGCAATGCCAAAGAAAAACAAACAAAATCTACTTGGGGTAAAATCCCCCGGGTGTTACAGACGACACCACTAACAAGGGATTGCGCCCTCGCAATCCACCTACTAACCCGGGAGGGGAAAGAAGTTCGACTATCGATTCTTCATGCTTCCAGCTGATCTCCTCGACACCACTAACAAGGGTTTCTCGACACCACTAACAAGAGATTCTTTCTTGGGGTGACGACGATGTTCTTCCACCAGGAATCTTCCAATGATCGAACCTATTAGGTTAAAGGCTCAGAAAACGTCCACCCACGTAGGATCCTAACACTTTGAAAGATAGACAAGGGAGGAGACTCCAAAACAAATAAGATGGGAAGGGAAATAGAATAGAGATAAGGAGAAAACAAGAATCCTATCGAGATGTTTCCAAAATAGTTTAACAGAAAATAGTTTTTGACATTCTAGAAACAACGAACGTTAGCGAGGTTATCCTACAGGCTTTGCGGACCCGTTGCTTCGATAACCATTCGTATCGAAACAATATCGGGAATCGGAAACCATGCTCTGATGCCATTTGTGACGCCCCGAGATCGGGCACTATGCAGATTTCAGCATTCCCGCCAAAATCCACATAATAACCGATTCCAGGTTGCCACTCGTGATAACATTACAACAGTACACGAATATTCCGCAACAACAACAGAAAAGATATATACAAGAAGACTCAAACGAGACAAGGATACAACTGATACAATACAAAGATCCAAATAACAGCGGAAGAAACAACATAGCGTCCGACTACGGACAAGATACAAATTGGACTAAGAGTCCTGAAGATAACCGATGGCGTTCAATCCCTGCCCAGGCCAAGCCGGAGGGATTCCCAAGCTAACGTCGTCAGACTTCAAACCTGTTGACTGCAATGTGGAATATGCAGCCACGAAAAGGATTTGTGGGTCAGTACGGTTAAGTACTGTCAAGTGGATAACCCATACTCACAAGATACCAGCGTAACCAATCATCACAAGATACAAATACTTTGGGTACAACGGAAGGAAGGGATTATTGCAAAGAAGCGGCAGCGGGCTGCACTAACTATCTACAGAGACGCGCTACAACATCCGGCTAAAAGAAAGGGATAAGATAGCGCGACAAAACCAACTATAACTACTCACCAAACAATACCCATCCAATGTTACCCCCTACTAAGGAAGCAACCCAAGGAAACTCACACGGTTGATTAAGGTGACATTCATTCTTATGGTGGAGGTAATCTAGATTACTAGTCAAGTTATCATCGTTAAGTGTAAGTTGTCTGAGTACTTGTTAGCCAGCACTTTCACCAAGTCATCCATAACCGCGGACAACACAGCTTCTCGAGAAGATTTAACCCTGCAGGGATGCACCAATTTGGCCGTACACGTAAGAATGACCCGCCAGATGGAAATGCACTTCCACCAAGCGAGGCACTCAGCACAACCCAACTCTTCTTCGCATCAAGCCCAAAGAACCCCATGCAATTGAGCGCACGGCTAATCAAGCCCCACGAAGAAAAGGGGACCCTCATAGCACTCTAAGAACGTGTCTCCCTAAATGCCGACTACAAAAGTTCCACCCTGGCGCCAAGGGTTCGCACCTGCATATGCATGCGGCAAATGGAAAACCCGAACTAAATGAGGCGATTTGGACGAGATGCGAATCGAATCAGAATGGCGGGGGGCGCCCATACTCGCTTCCCACATGCGGTTAGTGCACTCATCATGGATCAATGGACAAGACCCTTTTCCTAATTAGGGTCGACACTAGCAGGCCTCAAAACCACGCCGGGCCTCCTGCCGGTGCCTTATCATCAAATTATCATTATTACCCCAAACATTAACGTGTTGTTGATTAAATTGAAACCCAGCTATCAACTAAACAGGTGATATGAAAAAGGACAACAAGACTTGAGCGCAAACAACACTAAGCATGCAACTACGACACGGGAGCCAACGGGGTCAACAAACAACAGTTAATAGGAAGTTGAAGGAAGGCTATATCATGGTTGCAAGGTAAACATAGTATAGGATCGAGACACAAGCATCAAATCAAAAGGCTAGAATAAGAACAACGGAAAGAATCGATAACAAGTGATGAAAGGCAGCCATTTGGCAGCAAGTGAGTATACTTGCCTGGAATCCAGCAAGTAGAGGTACATCCGAAGAACTTGTCGTTGCTCACATCATCTCAACGTCCTATCCGTGAAGAAGCAACGAACTAGAAAAAACACCGGATGCAACAGTTACTACTACGGCAAAAGATCCAGCATGATCAAGATATGGATGCATGACAAGTTTAAGGATGCATCAAAGATAAACTAGTTGACATGGTGAACATATTTAAATGGCCCATATGCAATTTGGATTGCATCTGGAAAAGCCCATGAATTAATGTTGAATTAAATGATCTACAAATAACCATCAAGTGAAAGTTGATTAGAATGATGCATGGATGAGGAAAACAATGAGAAAACAACAATAGCTTCAATTTGAAATGTTGTTTACCAAGTTTGGAATTTTATTTATTAAGTTATGAAATTTGGCTTCTTAAATGATTTAAACAAGCATTTGTTGTTTTCACCAATTTTAAATGCTCAAAACAGATAACCAAATTTATATTTGGAAAGAACACACAATTTTAGGTGGAATACATATTTCATTTGTTGAAAAAGGAATTAAAAGGAGCAAGTTATTAATTTGACAATTTTAATTGCATAAAATAAGAAACAGTTGTTTTCAGCAATTTAATTTATTCAAAACAGCAAACAAAGTTTATATTTGGAAATCTTATTCAATTTTGCATGGAAAACATATTTTACATGTTGGAATTGGATTTGAATTGCCCAAGTTATGAATTTTGCAATTTAAAGGGTTTAATTAAAGCATTGAATGATTGCACCACTTTTAATTAGGAAAAACAGTAAACAAATTGTATTGAAAAGGTTGAAAACATGTAGCAAATGTTTCACTGAACATTTTGAGCTATTAAACATAATTTTTGGGTTATTATTGAATTTATTATGCAATTTTTCATAAGCATTCTTATTCTGCCCTTTTTAGTAAACAGAGGGAAACATGTTCAAATTTAATTCAATTGTGACCAAATAAAATACCAATGTGTAGAGTTTGTTAAGACAAATTTTTAGAGCCCAAGTTTGCTTAAATTGGGTGAACCAAACTCAAGTTATGAAATTCCAAAGTTTCCAATTTTTATTGCATTTTCAGTAATTAATTATTTAGTGCAAAAATTATTATAGAAATATTTTGCAAACTAGACATTAACAAAAAGGGCACAAGATTTTGAATCCACAGAAACTTGAATCGTTGAATTTGGAGCAATAATCAATTTGTTATTGATTTTAGAATTAATGAGTCAGATCTGTGTTTCTGAAATTCGGGCAAAAAAGAAAAGGGGCAGAAAAAGGTGTGGCTTTTCTGCCTGGGGGGGGATTCGAACTCGGGACGTGCTGGGCGCGTGCAAGGGAGGGTTACCAGCTGGGCTGCTGCTCTGTTGTGATTAGGTACAGCTCGTGTTTGTTTTGAGGTAACTCTTCGGGCCTTAACACATCTGACGAACTGAACCTGAACGGGAACAGAACGACGATCGACGAACGGAGCGCTGCTCGCCGCGGCTGCTGCTGCGAGCGCAGGAGTGGGCGCGTGATGGCCGTGGACTGCTAGAGGGAAGGAGAGAGGGGAGAGGCAGGGGCAGGAGGAGGAGAACGTGTGCTCACCGCGGGCTCGCACGGGAGCGGCGACAGGGAAGATGGCGCAGCGACGACGACGGTGGCGAACGGTGGCTTGGCGGCGGCGATTGGATGCGGCTCGAGCTCCGTCGAGGATGCGATGAGGGAGAGGGCACCGCCCTCTTTCCATTCCCGGCGAGAGGGAGGGCCGAGGGTGCCCGTGGTGGCCGCGCCATGGAGCTCCCTCTCCGGCCATGGAGGCAACCGAAAAAGATTCAGAAACTTTCAGAGATAAAGAATTGGGGGAGGAAGAAGAGAGGGGGGCCGGCGGCTAGGAGGGAAGATAGAGGAGAGGCTAGGGTTTGGTGGTCTCCTTGGGGTAGATAAGGGAGAGGGGGAGAGGGGGACCATGGTGGGGAAAGGTGGACAGCGACCTCCCCCTCCTGTCTGTCCGTACGAGGAAGAAGGGGGGTTGGGCTGGATCGTGGGGTGCTGGGCTAGGTGGGCTGGCCTGCCTCCCCCTGCTCGATTTTTTTTTGTTTTTTTTTTGTATTTCCCTTTTTTTTTGTAGAAGAGAAAGAGTAAGAGGAGAAAAACCAAGGGGTTTTAGGGGCTTTTATTTTCTCCATAATTTCATTGGTTTACACAGGATAAAAGCCCAAGTGCACAAACTTTTGTTTGTGAGAATTTTGAATTTTTTTTGTTCGGATTTGAAATTGGATTTAAATTCACTTTATTAAAACAACTCCACTTAAGAAAGTCAAATTCATTTGACAAACGATTTGAAATAAAACAATTGAGTTTCTGTTGTTGTTGTGGATTTATTTTAAACACTTTGTAACATAACAAGTATGAAACAATTTTTTTTGAATTTGATTTGGAATTCAAATAGAAACCATTCAAAACAAATGCAATGCATGATGCCATGATAGAATGCCAAAGAAAAACAAACAAAATCTACTTGGGGTAAAATCCCCCGGGTGTTACAATATGCAAGACAAAACAAAAACAAAAAAAATACAAAAACAAGACAAGAAACAAAACAATCTACTTGAAAGAAGGTGGAGATAGAAAGGACGGTACTCACGTAGGTGAAACCTCCCCAAGCTTAGGTGTTTTCAAACCTTGTTGGTGATGAAGACTTCTTGTGAGCTCCCTTGGACAACTCCTTCACCTAAGGCTCCCCGGCAACGGCGCCAGAAAAACGCTTGATGGCTAGGTTGAGACTCCAAGTACATAGTGTGTAGCTAGTGGCAAGCCTTCTTCCCCACGAGGGTGACTCGAGGGTTTATATCGAACTCTTGGGGAGCTAGTATTTCAGCAGTTGTCTTCCAAGCTTCCTCCAGGATCCTGCAAACAAATAGAGAGTTTTGTGCCCTCAACCTCACCAAGTGGTTGTCAAGCACAAGGTGTGAGACTTCTAAATTGCAATGCAAAACTGAAAGTAAATGTGCAATAATTAACTCTACTACTAAATGCAAATGAGAAAATAAATATGCAATGGATTGTTTCTGTATTTTTGTGATGCAAGTGGTGATGGAGATAATGTAAATTCGAATTGGAGATGCAAGTAAAGTAAAGTGCAAGTAAAGTAAATTGCAGCAAAGTAACTAGAGTGTTTTCTTATATTTAAAATAGGACCGGGGTTCATGGTTTCACACTTGCATTCTCTCAAATAAAGTGGTAGACGGTGGACATAGAGAATTACATGTGAGATTACAATAACATGTTTAATAATGAGTACTTTCATATGGGCATCACGTCCTAGCATAGAGATCTCTACGGTCATATTGATCCCTCTTATGCTCCACCAAGATGCGAAATAAATCATAACACCTCGATAATTAAGGAAAAACCAGTGTATAGCTTTTAGCAATGTGACATGAAGTTGAAGTAAGAACTTGCTAGATCTAGTGATGGAGATTGATTATTGTCACTTCAAATCCCCGGTAACAAGGTACTCCTTTTTATCCCTAGTGAGGTAACTAAGAAAGGTTTAACAAAACCTAAGTGGATCACTAAACTTCTGTCACTTTCACAGCACTAGCCACCCCACGTTACTCCAACTAATGCACCGATCACCCCACACACGCTCTCAAGAACTAGATTGATCAAAGCTAGCAAATGAGAACGGGGTACATAAGATACATCTACTCAAATAACTCAAGAGAAACAATTGCAATCTCATATTCCATAACTCATAGAAAAGATCCACCACATAGGAATTACAACGGTGCCCGTAATCATGTGAGGCAGCTCATACGGATCTAATTAGTGAAGCACATAGAGAGAGAGATACAAGTGCTACTTCCACAAACCCATAGCCCTGGGGTGGACTACTCCCTCTTCATGGCGATGTCGATAGAGATGACGTTGGAGGGGTAGGAGATCACACCGGTGGCGCCCAGGCGGAGTTTTCCCCCTCCAATCTGGAACTCCAGGTCTCTGTTTTGGTGTTTTGGTGTTTCGGCGGCGCTCTTCTCCGTAAGGGTACGGGGGACCCTTTTTATAGTCAGTTTTAGGTCAAGACGGAGTCGGTTAGTCGAGGATGGAAGGAATTGGGGCCACATGGGCCAAAAGGGGGCCTCTCACGCGGCCAAGGAATCTGGCCGCGTGGAGGGTCCTCTTTTGGGCCTCCTTGCCCAATTCTCATGGATCCTTCGCCCGCAAGTCTTCTCCTTCCAAGAAAATGACCCCCGCAGATTTTCAGGTGATTTCGCGGAAGTTTGCCCCCTGAAACGTCAAAAATATAGAAAACGGGGTTTCTGACAGGCAGGGTTAATTCCATAAAAGTTGGGGGACTTTGTAATTTAACCCCAAAATACTATAAAACATTGAATTATACCCTTATATGATGCAATATGTAATAGAAAACCATGTGAAAATATGCAAAATTCATCTATGCATTTTACATGCATCAGTCGCTAAGTTTCCCTCGTCAAGGATCACACATGCAATCTCACTTATGGTGTGCACGCATACGCTCATGTCAACTTGCCAGTGCTCCGCCGTCCAGAACTCGGCACTGATGAAGAGAGACAACCTTTTGGCGTTGCTAACTGCTAGTAGTAATCGATTTGGATTAGAGCTATATGAATCTGGAAATTTCTCAGCACATGACAGAGAACTACTAATTAGAGCTAGATCTAATTGGGAGAGGACACCTCAAAAACCAATTAGAAGAAGATCTCGTTAAATTAGAGGGGATCTAATTAGAAAGGTCTAGTTAGACCCTCTCATTCTAGTAGAGATAGAGGCTTGCTCACCAAATTATTTTTTAGCTCTAGTCTTGGGGTCCTTTTTATAGTTGGAGGGAGGGTAAATTTCCAAAAGGGAGGAGGAGTTCTAGTTATGCTAGGACGGGGTTTGGCCACGCCAAAGGAGGTGGTCGCACCCCTCCTCCTGGCCCAACTCGGATTGGACTCCCTTGTAGGAGTCCAACTCCATCTCCTCTCTCCTTTTTCCTTTTTCCCTTAAAATAAAATAGGAAAAACACCGAAAGGTTCCTACTGGCATGATTGTAGGCCCTGGGGCCCACATGTCAGCCCCACCTATTAGTGCGGCTTAAGGGTGAAATTGCCCCCCTTCCCGGGTTTTGCCCGAAACTCTTTCGAAACCTTATGAACCCAATAGATAAAATCATCGATATTATCTACTAATGTTAGAAACATATAAATTATGGCTAACATCGGCATAATTTCTACCTTATAATAACTTCCCCGAAACCTCTCCGATTGACACTTGACTTGTTTCAGTGACATCTTATCAATATCGAACATTCATAAAACCAATAACAAATAGTAATTCTCTCAATTAAAGGTTGGCACGGCTTAAGCGTGTGACTTGTAAAGGCTCGATAACACACAAACATGTTCGGAAACTTACCTAACAATAACGAACAGGGAGACCATGGACGCCCATAATGGCTCATGTGTGTTCACGAAGAACGAGAAAACCTTACAAGTTAACTTCATGATACCAACAATATCCGAAGTTGAGATTATGTGATCTCGTCTGATCAAAATTCTTTGATCATAACACATATAGAAATCGTTACCGATATCATCCTCTTTTTTCATCCATATCCCTGATGTCCTTGTGATAAATCACAATGTGTCTAGCCAGATGATTGGGTTACATCAGTGATACTGAGAGGGCCCACAACATATATATATATATATCTCTATCTCCTAGAGAAGTAAAGTACTATTCTTGAACGATCTCAGTTCCACTACACTTTCTAGATTATACCCAGACATAACCGTTATGATCCCTAGTTACAGCAACATGATCGATGATATCCAAAGTATAACTTTCGAACGTGCGGTCACGAGCAATCTTATATCTTATATTTACTAATTGGAGGCACCATAAAAGGCACCACGTTAATCCTCACGTGAAAAGAGACGAGATCCGTTTGATATTCCTTTCACGTGCTAACAACCATTGGATCGAGATAGCCTTAGGCAGGTCTCCGCCATCACCACGCGCATTTATATCTCTGTATCGCTCAAACCTAAAAAACTGGTCTCGGCCTGTTGCCTCCACTTATTTGTTGCCGCTGCCGCCGGCCGCCGCCGATTTTTCCTCTGGCTATGAGAAACAGCGATCCTACTCATCTTAGATGGACATTTGTTCCATCCATCCTACTCACCTCGCCCAGCTATGTCTCTTATACGCTGCTACGGCCGGCTGCTGAGTACTACTTAGGCAGGCGCAGTTACAAGATGGACGTTGGTTGATTGATGGATCTGCTCTCACGTTTGTCCAACGTGAGCATGCATTAACAAGATATGATGGCAGAAGGACATGGCAGCGCCTGCACAGGGTGGACGGTAAACATTATTATTTTCATATATTGGTGCTGGAATTGTTGCTTGGCCTTTCACTTCATAAATAAAGATGGGTTTTAATAGAATATTCATCACGTTTTGCACTCATCGATTTACTGTGATAGGGTGGTGTTAATTAGTCTGATACTCACGTTTTTCTTCCTGCCAGATGGATAGGTTGATCGATCAATCCGGCTCTCATGTTTGTACAACGTGGGCGTGCCATCAACATGATGTGATAGACAGCAGAGCAGGCAGCGTCTGTCCACTTTTTTCCATTGGCTAAATTTTAGGAGGTACGGAGTAATATTAATTAGTTAATGTCGTAGTACTTATTAATAGTGGTCAAAATAATTCATTTCCTATTGGCTTATTTTACATGATTTAGCAGATTAACAAATAGACTATGCACCAAGTCAGATAGTATGGTAAATTTCTTTGCACTAACTACAAATTAAAATGTACTTGAACATTTGACTTCCTTTCTCTAGGTGACCTCACATTTGCGTTCACTAACATCAAGTCAGTTTTTCTTTCGATCTCGGTTTCCGATGTGAGGACCAATTTACATATGCATGTTTGTTCCTCTACTCTGCTGAATTGAGAGCAACCACTGTAATATCAAGTACATGCCGTGATCTCCTAATTGCAGTTAATTCTATTGGTGAGCTGCTTGATAGTACCAATTGGTCACGTCACTTCCTGCTTTCACCCATAGTGTAATATGAGATTATTTAAGTGTGCTGCAAGTATCGAACTTCACTGTCATGCGTCTATGGATGGTTACCCTGTTCATTATAATTACCTCCGGGGTTGCTCGCCTTTGCGGCTCAACCGTAAAATAAAGGTAGGGTTTGTTTTTAGGGTATAAAATAAAGGTAGGTTTGTTACATGGAATCGACGTACCATAAAATAAAGGTAGGTTTGTTACATGGAGTTAGATCCAATCAGTTTGACTATTTTATCATGTTTCTCTATATTTCTCTATAAAGATAGTTTCGCTTGCTGCTGCCATTGGCATTGGCACGTATGGTTGGTTCAACTTCAGCACCATAAGAACTAATTGTTGCACAGTTTACGAGGCGCCCCAGCAAAGTGAGTACCCCGGACAGTAATTTGTTTTCTATATATCCAGCCGTGGTTCTTCAATATCACACATCGAATCTGAAAGTGGTAATTAAACTGAACTAGCAAGCACCAGGTTGGTGCGTTTTCATTACTTACAGGTTGAAGTGGAGTAGTGATGCACTTTGTCTAGCCACCACATTAATTGTAGATTTTCATTTTGCTGTTCACTTGCAGAACGACCATGGAAAAAAAAATGATACCGTCTCTCTAATCGTGATTTGTATTGCAGGTTTAAGGTAAGTATTATCCATTGATATTAGCTCTTCAATTTAATAGAACTAACTTGAAATAAATACATCCGTATTTCCTTACTTTAAATTTAAGAATCAAAATATTTACCTCTATCTTTATCCTACAATTTGATTTTTTTTTTTTGCTATATACATTGTCAACTGAAATGCAATCGTTCAGTATGAACCAAACCATTTCATTGACATTTTTTTATCGATACTCAGTAGATACCTAACCATCGCACTAGCAATATTACATGCTAATGTGTATATCTCGGCAGGTTATTTGCTCCCGAAAGGACCATGCTTGGTGTCTTATATTTAAATCGCATCCTCATGTGACTACACAGAACAAATGCTTCATGTCCCTAGAAAGTTGTGGAAACCACAATATTGATCTTCTGTCGGTGGATGGTTCATGCTTGGCTATTTTGTTAGCATACCTTGAGAAATTAATCTATTTTTATTAATAGTTTTTTTTTGGTTATATTCTTAGAGCACAAACCACTTCTCCCATTGGAAGGAAGAAACGCCATTTGCTGCAATGAACATCATGGTAAGAAATTGATAAGGGAAATTGCTTACAATGGAATAGGGCTCTATGACACATGTTACTATAATAGAAATCACTATAAAATTTCATAAAAGGCAAGAACAAATGATAGAAGTTTGCATGCCGAGTGTCATGTCTAAACAATCATATTTATTTCTCCTTATAATTACAAGAGGCTACCTATTTTACATACTCTCTGATGCATCTTTGAATTAACCACAATTTTTCTTATTCTACACCAAAATTCACAACCATAACAGAATATTATCATAGGATATAACTATGTTTGTATTATTTTAGTTTTCAAACTGAAACGCGCAACAATACATAACAACACATCTCTGCACTCAGTTTACAAACTGGAACTGTGCATAACATAAGTGTGATCATATATGTCCATTTTAAAACAAAACATTACTATAATGCAGAAGGCTTGATGCCGGATTTAATAATGTTTAATTACTCAGTTGGTGTGGCCATCGAGAAAAATCACAAAGTTTATGTAAACCAAATAAATTTGAAGACTAATAAAAACTTACTACTTAGGAATCAGATGCCTTTGTGCATAGTTAGAAACCCTACATACATGAAAAAATTTATCGAAAGTCACAAATTAAAATAATGCAAGTTAAATTTATTTCCCTCTAGGTAAGTGGATAATTAACAATGGAAAACAACACCAAAAGATATTCTAAACAATACTACCTCCGATCCATATTAATAGGTGGTAAAGTGGATGTATCTAGACATGTTTTATTGCTAGATACATCCACTTCACCACCTATTAATATGGATCGGAGGGAGTAATAAAATTGTAAACTAGCCCGTGCGGGCGCACGGGTTGATGACTAGTTCTCGTAGTATAGGAATTATAGTCAATAACAGCTTCATATGTAATTTCTAAATATATTACAATGTGTAGTCCCTTTTAGCAAGATCATATACATGGGTCGGTTCAGTACTATTGTTACCCTAACAATAAACTCTTATGTTTTGATATTATTTTTAACCAAGTCCATGATCAGGAAAATGTGATCATCTCACAAAGCATAAACTAATCTTAGATACAATATTAGGAAATCTTGTTTATTTATGTCTTCACACCTGCACACTCCTTTGAAAAGTCACTTTTCAGGTGCTATAACTGTTGTAGCATGATGACATAAACTTAATTATGAAATTCGAGATAGAATAATAACTTAATACTATTGTCTCTAGAAAATATCTACAACACTGACATCTTCCACGGTCCATAATCGTGTCATGAAGGTTGACGTTTCGTTTGGAGTCTTCATCATATGGCATCTGCCACGGCAGTTTGTCCGTGGTTGATGCACACCCATCTACTACGAAATGGTATGTCTATGGTAGGAGAACCAACCATGCGGTTTACGCCACGGTACCCCCACCGTGGTGGAAAGTCTTTAACCACGAAAAAACATATTTCTACCACGATTCTCGACCGTGGTAGGATCCAAAAAAAAAAATCTACTGACTACATGGTACTTACTTTAATAGGCTTAGGTGAATGCATTGTGTATTTAATTTAGTTATGATTGGGTTGCCGGAGTGAAAAAAATCCAAACCCAATTTACAAGCCATTACACGAGGGAGTGTATCATCTCATATTTTTAAAGTTGTGGTTAGATTTATCTTAATTATTTTCTTATTTTTACGGAAGCTTGGAGGGTTTTAATCACAAGTCTGCATGCATTTTTTCAAGTAAGAGCGGTACAGTAGCATAGGATCACCCACACAACACTTATAAAAAAGATGAAGGTTAATCAAAATGTGCATGATGTAATTATGAAAATGATCAAAATAAGACTTATCAACTTCCTGTATTCCATGTAGCTAAATAGTTTTAGTCTTCTTCCACCTACACAGTGTTTTATAGTCTTCTTCCACCTACACCTTGATCACAAGCAATTTTTAATTGAGAGACGAAATCCCATGCCCTTATTCTCAAACCGTGCATTATGAAATTTTGATACTCCCTCTATCTTTGTATACAAGGCCACAAATTCAAATTACAGGTACCAAGGTAGCTAGTCCAACTAATCAATACATGGTTAAATTCTTGGCAAAGAACAACATATAATCCTACAATTAATGCATTTCCCCCCCGCCCCCACCCCACCCCCACCCATTGACTACTTAATGACACCAATTTCAAAAATATTAGTGATAAGTGACATGCAACATGTCAACATATAAAGAAGAAATTCATTCAGTTCTGCCTCGATTATAGAAGTGGCCTTTTATACGTAGAAAATGTAAATTTGATTGTGCCCTTGTATACAAAGACAGAGGGAGTAATGATCAACATAAGACTTACCAAATCTTATATTCTCTGTAACAAAATATTGTTAGAGTCTTCTTCCACCTACACAATGTGCGGCATTTAAAATATACTTACAACACTAAAAGTATGTTAAATTTCAACTTAATTACTTTTATTCTTAATTAATATTATTTGAGCTTGCATTGCACTAAGTGTCTCTGTTTTATTAATTAAGATGAAAAGCTAGTTGACACAAAAGGGGAATATAAATCGGGCACACATTCAGATATGCACCCGCGCAACATGTCCAACACTATCCATTTGCATTAGTATACTCAATAAAACATGTCCATCAGGGTGATATAGGTAGAAGTTTATTGGACAAACCTATAGGTAGAAGTTTATTGGACAAACCAAAATGCAGAGGCACGCATGCCAGAAGTAATAAGTCCAAAGTAGAGATTTTGTTCCTAAAAAACATGTATTAAAAATTAAAACATCGGTGTTGTGGAACTCTAATCACGATGATATCATGCATTGAAGTAGGTGTGGTCCAAACACCACCAGAAAAAGTCCTTGATGCTGGCAAAGCGTGTTGGGAACCCCAAAAGGAGGGTGTGATGAGCACAACGGTAGGAATTTCCCCTTACTTAAGAACCAAGTATATCAATCCAGTAGGAGAAAGAGGATCTTAGGAAGGTTGATGCCACTGACGGTGGTGATGGCGCCTCATCGGTGTCAGCAATAACCCAGAACCTGCACACAACACAACCAAAATACTTTGTCCCAACAGTACAGTGAGGTTTTCAATCTCACCGGTCTTGCTGAAAACAAAGATTAGACGTATAGTGTAGAAAATGGTGTATGCTTGCAGTAAGTAAAGAAATCAGGAAATTGTAGAGGTTTGTTTAACAGTGTAGGAAAATGGACCGGGGTTCATAGGTTCACTAGTGGTGTCTCTCCATAAAAGATAGCATGATGGGTGAACAAATTACAGCTAGGCAATTGACAAATAAAGGTTGCACCGTAATGCACATTCATGACATGAAGACTACTATGATATTTAGTGCGGGCATTACAACAATATACATAGACCGTAATCCAACTGCATCTATGACTAATAATCCACCCTTAGGTTATCATTCGAACCCCCTTATGTATTAAGTTGCAAGCAACAAATAATCGCATTAAACAATGTGTGTAATGTAAGCAATGATTATGCACGCGGGCACTCACACCGATGTCTTCTCCGTAGTGGCAACATCACACGCTCCCCCGTCACGTATCTGTCACTCGAGCACAGGCGAAAAGGAGGCATGAACCCACTATCGAGCATAAATACTCCCTCTTGGAGTCACTAGCAACTACTTGGCCAGAGGAACCACTAGCAACGGAAAGCATGCAAGATCACAAATAACATATGCAATAAAGACTACAATCAATCAACTTGGCATAAGTTCAATATTCATCAGATCCCAGCAAACACAGCACATAGAGTTACATAGGAACAATCTCGATCATGTTAGCAGCTCACGAGATCTAAACATGGAGGCATAGGACGAGAAAACAACCATCTAGCTACTGCTATGGACCCGTAGTCCAAGGATGAACTACTCACGCATCACTCTGGAGGCAGGCATGGTGATGAAGAGGCCTCCGGTGATGATCTCCTCTCCGGCAGGGTGCTTGGAGATAGCTTCAGAACCCCCCTGATCTAGGGTTGACGATGACGGCGGCTGTGGAACTTTTCGGGGATATTTGATCAGGTGTTTAGGGTTTTCCATCCGGGGGGAATAAATAGGGGAAAGGGCAGAGGCGGTGGAGCCCTGGGGGCCCCACACCACCCCCTGGCGCGGCCAGGGGGCGCCACCCCATGGTGTGGGCCCCCTGGTGCCCCTCTTCGACTCCTCTTCGTTCTTCTGGATCCTTCCAGGGAAAATAGGAACTTCGGGCTTTGTGGGGTCCAATTCCGAGAATATTTCTAGAACAACTTCTCTGAAATAAAAAACATCAGAAAATTGGGAACTGGAACTTGGCATCTTGTTAATAGGCTAGTCCCGGAAAACGTGTAAAAATAACATAAATAAGGGAGAAAACATGTAGCAATTGGCATAATATCATCATGGAGCATGACAAATTATAGATACTTTGGAGACGCGTCAAGCATCCCCAAGCTTAGTTCCTACTCGTCCTCGAGTAGGTGAACGATAAAACACAATAATTTCTGAGGTGACATGCTACTAACATAAAATTGATCATAAAAATGTAAAAGCATATGTAAGTTGAGATCATAGAACTTTAAACACAAACATGATAAATAGAACTGTAATAATAAAGCATAGCAATCACTTTGCATCATGAGAAGTATCTCAAATAAAAGATTATGAATAACAATGCAAAGAAAGATATACGTTTGTTTCAAGTATAGAGAAAGCATGTCAAAGTGATATTTCTCTAGTCCTTAAGAGTAGGGAAAAACATAAATGCCATGACACCTTCAAAGTTCATGAGGAAGACTAGAACAAATAATTTGAGAACAAACAATAACACATCATGAATCAATTAATAATGTTTCTGGGACAAATGCACATAAAACTCAAAAGGGCAAATATGCTCTCTCAACTGTGCATAAAGTTGGAAGATGGAGACTCAACATAAAAGTAAAAGAAAGGCCCTTCGTAGAGGGAAGCAGGTATCACTCATGTGCTAGAGTTTTTATTTTATTAAACAGAGGTATTAAAAGTTTGACACTCCCCCATCCATCTTTCACGAACCATGGCTAACTGAATCCTCGGGTGCCCGCCAACAATCACATGCCATGGACGAGTGTCTATATTTTGGGAGATGTATGCTAATGTCAAAGAATGGTAAACAGAAAATACAATACGTCACAAGCCAACTAGATTCAGAAGATCGGCTCCCATATGAAGGACACATATGGGTAGAAGGTCATCCATCTTTCTCTTTTGTTTACACAATTATGCTTTGAGTAATAAATCAGGGGCAATAGTAGTGAAGATATTTTGTGTGTATTAATTTGGGGCTGGGCACCCCGCTGCCAGCTCTTCTATCATTTGAATAAGCGGATGAAGCCACTAGTCCAGAGTGTGAAATCCAATCAACAGGTGAGATAAAGATTCTCTATTTACGTCCTCATGAGCAAAAACAGGAACACAAAGCAAGAGTAACTTTTGAAAGTTTTAAAGGTAACACATGAGCAATTTACTTGGAGTGGCAGTTAAATACGACATGTAGGTAGGTATGGTGGACACAATGGTAAAAACTTGGTTTTAGGTAGTTGGATGCACGAGTAGAGCTCATAGTCAGTACAGGTGGAGGCTAGCAAAAGACTGGGAGCGACAAATCAAGAGAGCATAAGAGCCATAATCATGCATAGCAACATAAACATCATTAGTTAAAGCATAAGTGGTATTACAAGTTCAAAAACTAAATGATCATAGAGGATATTAGTGACTGGTTCATAGTCATAAACATGGTGTGAGCATGCACCAAGTCAACCAAATAAAACATTCGAAAGAGAATACCATAAATTTATGCTTCGGTATGACACGAACAACTCATGAATCTTTCAATGGCACATTAAACACTCTCAGCTATTTGAGGCTAATCATGCTACTCAATAACCACAATTCTTTAAAACTAAAATAACATCTAGCATGATATGAAAAAGTTCTAGCCACAGTCTATACAAGCTTCTAGTTGCACCATTAGTAAATCTACTTTAAGCAGATGTTTCTTATCCCAACAAGCACCATACAAATGTTTTAACAAAAACTCTCCAAATGCTACAACAAGAAAAAATTAGATCACTCACATAACACTACTAAAACTAACAGCTCTGATAAGAGATGCATGCAAAACAGGAGCTAAGTAAATGCAGCAGCCAGACAAAGATTGAGAATACAAAGTATTCCCATGAAAAATTGGAGCGTGTCACTCTCCAATAAAAGAATGCTGGGGTCCAACCAAGCTTATTGAAAAATAAAAACAAACTGAAAGAAAACATAAAAGACGCTGCAAGTAAAGCACATAAGATGTGACCGAATAAAAATATAGTTTCACTAGAAGTGACCTGATAATTTGTTGATGAAGAAGGGGATGCCTTGGGCATCCCCAAGCTTAGACGTTCGAGTCTTCTTGGAATTTGATGGGATGTACCACCGGGGCATCCCCAAGCTTAGGATTTTCACTCTTCTTGACCACGTCATATCATCCTCTTCTCTTGACCCTTGAAAAATTCCTTCACACGAAACTTCTCACATTCTTTATTAGCCACGTTAGTGCAATCGAAATAACAAATTCACATTGTTCAGTTTCAACACAAGCCTAACACTCAAAAACACATTTGCTACTGTCACAACTTCTTTAAAAACTTTTTTTCGCAAAAGAATACCAAAAGAAAGAGATTAAGATGCAAATGCAATTATTGGCAGAAATTTGTCAAAACAGGACAGCAGGTAAATATGATTATTTCGAAAATCTTCTGTTGCTCAAATCAAAAAGTGGTCAACTAAGAAAATTTGCGTATATGGCGCAGGATTACACACAAAACAACTCACGTCAGTTTGAATTTCTGTGATTTTATACGAATTTAACAGTGGACAGCAGAAATCTGTTTCCTGCACAGAAATCCGAAACATAGCCTCAACTTTCCACTAGAGGCTTTACTTGGCTCAAAAAAACACAAAAGAAAAGATACAACGGGGTTGCTAAGGAAATAGACAACACCCAGGTGCAAAGAAAACAAAGGAAAACGGGTTGAAAACGAAGAAATAAAACGGGTTGTCTCCCGGTAGCGCTTTTCTTTAACGCCTTTCAGCTAGGCATAGAAAGAAACTCAAGTATTTTCAAGTGAGGAAGCATCAAAATCTTAACTTGCTCTAATAATAGAGTCAAAAGGTAACTTCCTTATATTTCTAGGAAAGTGTTCCATACCTTCCTTGAGTGGTAATTGATATTTAATACTCCCCTCTTTCATATCAATAACAGCACCAATAATTCTAAGAAAAGGTCTTCGCAAAACAATAGGACAAGAAGCATTGCATTCAATGTTCATAACCACAAAATCAACAGGGACAAGGTTAGTGTTAACCATAATAAGAACATCATCAATTCTACCAAAAGGTTTCTTCTTAGCATTATCAGCAAGATGAACATCCAAATAACAGTGTTCCAACAGTGGTATATCAAGCATATGATAAAGATTTTTAGGCATAACAGAGATACTAGCACCAAGATAACACAAAGCATTGCAATCAAAATAATTTACTTTTATCTTAATGATGGGATCCCAACCATCATCTAATTTCCTAGGGATAGATGTTTCAAGTTTCAGCTTTTCTTCTCTAACTTTCATGAGAGCATTGGTAATATGTTTAGTAAAAGCCATATTCATGGCACTAGCATTGGTACTTCTAGCAAGATTTTGTAGGAACATAATAAATTCAGAGATATTGCAATCATTAAAAGCAATATTATTATCATCAAAAGTAATGGGACCACATATCTAAAAAATTCAGCACTTTTATCAGAAGCAATTTCAGCAATTTGAGGTAATTTAGCACGTTTCACTGAAAGGGCGGAGACTTTGTTAACACCAACTATTTTAACATTGATAGTAGGAGGTTTACTAGCACTTGAATTTCAGTTTTACTCGTCGTGGTGATAGTGCAAACTCTAGCAATATCATTATTTTTAGCCAATTCATCTTCTCTTTCCCACCTAGCACGTAATTCAGCCATCAACCTAACATTATTATCAATTCGAACTTGGATGGCATTCAAAGTTTTCCTTTATTTAACATCATGTGGAAAAACCTTCAGTTTTAGAAAATCAACATCAATAGCTAGGCTATCTACTGTAGAGGGAAGACCATCTATTTTACCAAGCTTTTCCTCAACAGAGTTATTAAAAGCATTTTGTGTGCTAATAAATTCTCTAAGCATGTTTTCAAGATCAGAGGTAGAGCTTTTATTATTATTGTAGGAATTGGCATAAGAATTACCATAACCATTATTAGGAGGATAGGGCTTATAACTGTTTCCACCAAAATTGTTTCTATAAGCATTGTTGTTAAAATTATTATTTCTAATAAAGTTAACATCAACATGCTCTTTTTGAGCAACCAAAGAGGCTAAAGGAACATTATTTGGATCAACTTGAGCTTGACCATTAACAAGCATAGACATAATAGCATCAAGCCTTTCACTCAAAGAGGAGGTTTTCTCAACAGAATTTACCTTCTTACCTTGTGGAGCTCTCTCAGTGTGCCACTCTGAATAATTTATCATCATATCATCAAGAAGCTTTGTTGCATTTGCCAAAGTGATGGACATAAAGGTACCTCCAGCAGTTGAATCCAATAGGTTCCTTGAGGAGAAATTCGGTCCTACATAAAAGGTTTGTATAATCATCCAAGTAGTCAGTCCATGAGTGGGACAATTCTTCACCATAGTTTTCATTCTTTCCCAAGCTTTAGCAACATGTTCATTATCAAATTGTTTAAAATTCATTATGTCACTTCTCAGGGATATAATCTTAGCAGGAGGATAATATTTTCCAATGAAAGCATCTTTACACTTAGTCCATGAATCAATACTATTTCTAGGCAAAGATAACAACCATTCTTTAGCTGTCCCTCTCAAAGAGAAAGGAAATAATTTCAGTTTAATAATATCTCCATCCACATATTTATATTTTGCATCTCACATAGTTCAACAAAATTATTAAGATGAGCAGCAGCATCATCAGTACTAACACCAGAAAATTGCTCTTTCATAAAAATATTTAATAAAGCAGGTTTAATTTCATAGAAAGCAGCAGTAGGAGCGGGTGGAGCAATAGGTGTGCAAATAAAATCATTGTTGTTTGTGCTACTGAAGTCACACAACTTAGTATTCTCAGAGGAACTCATTTTAGCAAAATAAAAGCAAGCAAATAAATAACAACTATGAAGTAGACTAATTTTTTTGTGTTTTTGATATAAAGAAGCAAAACAAGACAAAAAATAAAAACAAGAAAATAAACAAAATAAAGAGGTTGAGAGTGAAAGACTCCCCTTTCCAGAAGACTTCTTTCTCCCCGGCAACGGCGCCAGAAAAAGTCCTTGATGCTGGAAAAGCGTGTTGGGAACCCCAAGAGGAGAGTGTGATGAGCACGGCGGTAGGAGTTTTCCCTTAGTTAAGAACCAAGGTTATCCATCCAGTACGAGAAAGAGGATCTTCGGAAGGTTGATGCCACTGACGGTGGTGATGGCGCCTCATCGGTGTCAGCAACAACGCGGAACCTGCACACAACACAACCAAAATTCTTTGTCCCAACGGTACAGTGAGGTTGTCAATCTCACTGGTCTTGCTCAAAACAAAGATTAGACGTATAGTGTGGAAAATGGTATATGCTTGCTGTAAATAAAGAATGCAGGAAATTGTAGAATTTTTGTTTAACAGTGTAGGAAAATGGACCGGGGTTCATAGGTTCACCAGTGGTGTCTCTCCATAAAAGATAGCATGCTGGGTGAACAAATTACAGCTAGGCAATTGACAAATAAAGGTTGCACCGTAGTGCACATTCATGACATGAAGACTACTATGATATTTAGTGCGGGCATTACAACAATATACATAGAACGTAATCCAACTGCATCTATGACTAATAATCCACCCTTAGGTTATCATCCGAACCCCCTTAGGTATTAAGTTGCAAGAAACAGATGATCGCATTAAACAATGTTTGTAATGTAAGCAATGATTGTGCACGCGGGCACTCATACCGCTGTTTTCTCCCTAGTGGCAACATCACATCCTCCCCCGTCACGTTTCTGTCACTCGAGCACAGGCGAAAAGGAGGCATGAACCCACTATCAAGCATAAATACTCCCTCTTGGAGTCACTAGCAACTACTTGGCCAGAGCAACCACTAGCAACGGAAAGCATGCAAGATCACAAATAACATATGCAATAAATACTGTAATCAACTTCGCATAAGTTCAATATTCATCGGATCCCATCAAACACATCACATAGAGTTACATAAGAACAATCTCGATCATGTTAGGCAGCTCACGAGATCTAAACATGGAGGTATAGGAGGAGAAAACAACAATCTAGCTATTGCTATGGACCCGTAGTGCAAGGATGAACTACTCACGCATCACTCCGGAGGAAGGCATGGGGATGAAGAGGCCTCCGGTGATGATCTCCTCTCCGGCAGGGTGCCGGGAGACAGCTTCAGAACCCCCCTGATCTAGGGTTGACGATGACGGCGGCTGTGGAACTGTTTCGGGTTATTTTATCAGGTGTTTAGTTTTTTTCATCTGGGGGGAATAAATAGGCGAAAGGGCAGAGGTGGTGGAGCTCTGGGGGCCCCACACCACCCCCTGACGCGGCCAAGAGGGGTGCCACCCCATGGTGTGGGCCCCCTGGTGCCCCTCTTCGACTCCTCTTCGGTCTTCTGGATGTTTCCCTGGAAAATATGAACTTTGGGCTTTGTGGGGGTCCAATTCCGGGAATATTTCCATAACAACTTTTCTGAAATCAAAAACAGCAGAAAACAGGGAACTGGCACTTGGCATCTTGTTAATAGGTTAGTCCCAGAAAACGTGTAAAAATGACATAAAGAAGGGAGAGAACATGTATAAATTGGCATAATATCATCATGGAGCATCAGAAATTATAGATACGTTGGAGACGTATCAATGCCCTCTTCTACAACTCAGGCGATCTTGGGGATACGTTGTCTTCAGCATCAGAGGAATGCACTTCGGCAACATTTCCTGCTTCTTCAACCACCTTCCCACTACAAGGAAAAGCCTTATAGCTGAAACCGTACCTGTGGCGGGGTACTACAAATCCACGCCGGTGGTAGCATGGGAGCGATTTTCGTAAAATTGCACCGGGTGAAAATTTTACACCATCGGTGCTATATTAATAGCACCCGCGTGGAATTAGTCAGAGCTCGCCGCTGGTAGAAGAGGTTGTGCCGCTATCCGGGAAAAAATTCCACCGGCAACAATTTTTATAGCCACGCCAGAGATAATATATCTACCACTGGTCTTCCCCCATAGACCCACGACATTAGTCAGTTACACATACTCCTAGTCCACTGCAATCGCGCCGCTCTCGCATCTGTCTCACTCCTCTCAAAACGCCACCGATGACGCCTCCTCCTCTCCCACCCCATCGCTGAACAGATTGTATGGGAACCTAGAGGGGGCGAATAGGTCCTACCTCCAAATTTTAATACTTTTTAGAATTAGCCTTGACACAAAGGTAAATTCTCCAGATATGAAACTACATAGAATTTACCTATATGACAAGGAACAGTTATCAAAATAAAAATACAAGGTAAAAACTAAAGGATAGAAGGAACCAAGGTGGAAGCACGCGGAGACAAGGTTTTATTCCTAAATTCCTTCTTGTTAGGGGAGTACGACTCGTTGGAGGGGTGTGAGTTTCGCCACGAAGGTCTACTCAACGTCACAAAGGCTTCACCCTATTCTCCGATGAACCTCGCCTCAAATTCCTAGTTCACCTTCCACTATTGGAATCCTTCAAGGTGGAATATGGTGCCTTTACAATGAGTTTGGGGCACACACCCACAACTGAATTGGGGGCTCCCAAAATCACCACGAATTTGCTACAAGAAACACAAGTGAGTAACAAGAAGGGCTTGGTTTTCCACAATTAAATGCTACCCAAATCCCTCAAGTGAATGAGGGGGTAAAGTAAATCGCTTTGGTAGACTTGTAGATCTTGGCACTCTCCTTTGAATCTCCAGGTTTGAGCTTGATTGCGCGGGGGGGGGGTAGGGAGATCAAAGGGGTCGAAGATTTTGGGAAATGGTGGAGAGAGAGAGCAATAAGTGTTACCCTCCTCTAGGTAGAAGAAGGGTATTTATACCTCTCCACCAAATCTAACCGTTTGAGCATTTACTGCATAGCCCGGTAGTACTGGACGCCGTCCGGTAGTACCATCCTTAGCAGTCTTGATCCAAGTCAACGCAAAAACTGAAGGAGTTATGCCCTAGAGGAAAATAATAAAGGATATTTATTATCGTAACTCGTATGTTCATAATGTTTTATACCATTCTATAACTGTATTAAGAGGAAACATTAATACATGTGTGATATGTAAACAAACCATGTCCCTAGTAGCCTCTAGTTATACTAGTTCGTTGGGCAACATATGGTCAAGGTTTCTTGATCATGAGCATTTATGCCATTGATAACGAAGTCATGTCATTGGTGAATGATGGGATGGTACTCACACCCATTATGTTTTATCAGGACGAGGTTGAGTCATTAAGTTCACCATTATGATAATGAAAACGTAGTACCATAGCCTTTGACCGTGAGATGGTATTTAATTGCTATTCTAGAAGTTAATTTAATTGCATCAAACGTCACACCATGACAGGGTGATTATAAAGGTGACCCTTGGGTAATGAAAGGGATATGTTAAGGCATACCATAAAGAGCGGGACTTGCCAATCCTATTAATGCATAGATATTTATGGGCCCACTCAGTGGAGTTGCATCAATTAGCTTGCAAGCATGTGACTAGGTCACGGAGACGCAACGACACGGGAATGAGTAGAATTGTTATGTCGGTAACGAGACTGGACATGGTATAACATACCGGACGATCAAGTCTCGGACAAACAGAGTATCACTAAGGAAAAAGGAATGGGGACTTACGTCTAAGGTTTCAAAGCATCACAAAAACTTTGATGGATGCAAAGGGGTCATTAGGGATGTTCCAGTTCCACTATTGGTCATTGGTTTGAGAGTTGTCTCGGCTATGTGTGGTGTGTTACGAACCGTTGGGTGTCACACTTAAGGGTAAGGCTGCAAGTGGGCACGGTCCTGGCTACCCACTATCTAACCGTCTATGCCCGTGTAAATAAATGGGACACCCACTTATTCCCGTATAATATTCTCAAATAGGAGCGGCGTCCAATTGCTCGTTTAAACCCACCAACACCATGAAGAAATAGCAACCATCAGCATATTCTACACCTGGCGTGCAAAGTTAACAAATCCATGACTATCAACCATACCCAACGAGCTTTCAAGTACGACATCTCTCAGTACAAACTGTTAATAACTTCTCTTACCACAAACTTGTACACTATTACGACACCATACAGCCTCAATATAGACTTGAAAAAACATGAATAAATTATAATATGCAATTCAACACAATTAGGTAAAAACCCAATTGGACATTGTACAACATTTCTCAGCTTAATGTTCGAGATTAAATAGCTGAACTTGGGTACTCCTCGCAGCCGCGCCGCCGCCTACCTCTGGCTGCCACGCGGACTCCTCGCCACCAGCCTGCTACTTGGCCGGAAACCACGTTATGTTCTTGCCAGAGTAGGGCACCGCCTGCCAAAAAAACTCAGCACGGCTCTTAGTCCGGGGACCTAGCCAGGAACCTCGTCGGAGTTGGCTGGTGCCTCTCGTGACCTCGCTGGTGACATGAAGGGGCCGCCTCGGGGCTGCCGGTCCACCTCGTCCATCCAAGAACGCATCCTTTGGCGGCGTGCTACAACCTCGACGAGACCTCAACCACAACAGCTGATCGCAGTTGGAGAATCGTGGCAACAATAGGGACCACAAGGTAGTTTATCTGGGTATGGATCCCGCCGACATGGCCATGGAGGCAAGGCTCGATGCCATTGGAGAATCGTGGTGGCTTGGCGGTCGTAGAGGACGCGTCACGGGTGTCCGTCTATTTTTTTCCTGCCCGTGGGTGTCCACACAATGAAAATATGTGGGATGGGCTCATGGCGCCGTGGGCAGACCGTGCCCACTTGCAGGTCTACTTAAGGGTAAACGTAAGTGAAGAGGTTTGTAGATCATTAGCAGGTTCCCCTTAAGTGGATTACCCAAGGTTTATCGAACTCGGGGAGGAAGAGGTCAAAGGTATCCCTCTCAAGCAACCCTGAAATTACGATACAAGAAGTCTCTTGTGTCCCCCAACACACCTAATACAATTGTCAGTTGTATAGGTGCACTAGTTCGGCGAAGAGAGAGTGAAATACAAGTAATATGGATGATAATAAGTGATAATAGCAATCTGAAAAAAAAATGGCAGCAAGCAAACATGTAGAAGAACTGAATGTAAATGTTGTTTCAATGCTTTGAAACAAGGCCTAGGGATTCTAGTTTCACTAGTGGACACTCTCAACAATGATAACATAATTGAATGCACAAATATCTCTCTTCACTATGCTACTCCGAACCACTCTCCGGTTGAACAACAAACACCAATTCATTGCGTAGGGCTGTAACAACACTGTCGCATTCCCATGTCTAGTTAACCCCACACTATCACTATGAGCACCCTAGAAGCTACTAGACAAACACCACAATTTCATAGGGTCATCATCCAACACAAGATATAAATAATATGCTAAACCACACGGTGCACACACTGTCACCATTACACCGTGATCAAAGTGTTTACGGAGATCTGATAAAAAAACCACTCGAGCAGCATAACATATGAAGAGTAACATCTACTAATTAATCTAGATTACAAAGCTCATGATCACATAAAGATCACACCATGGGAGAGAGAGAGATGAAACACATAGCTACCGGTAGAGCCCTCAGCCTCGGGTGAGAACTAATCCCTTCTTATCATAGGAGACAGCAACAACGATGAAGATGGCGATGGAGTCGATGGATATGGCTCCGAGGGCACTTCCCCGTCCCTGCAGGGTGCTGGAACAGAGATTTATGTCCCTCGAAACTTGTCGGTAGCGGCGGAGCTACGGAACTTTTTGTGGAAAAAGGCTGATTCATGTAGGGTTTATGCATCAGGGGCATATATAGGCGAAAGGGCGATGCCGGGGGGTGGCCAGAGGGCCCACACCACCTGGTGGCACGGCTAGGGGGACCCGCGCCACCCTATGGTTTGGCCACCCTGTGGCCCCCCTCTGGGTCTCTTCGGGACTTCCTTGACCCTCAAGGACTTCTAAGACTTCTAGCTTTTGAATCGTCCAATTCCGAGAATATTTCCAGAACAACTTTTCTAAAACTGAAAACAAAAGAAAACATGAAACTGACTCTGTGACATCTTTTCATAGGTTAGTCCGGAAAATAGATAAAAATAACATAAAATGTATAACAAACTTGTAGGAAACAACATGAAAACAACATGGAACATCAGAAATTAAGGACACGTTTATGATGTATCAACATCCCCAAGCTTAGTTCCTGCTCGTCCTCGAGTAGGTAAACGATAAAAACACATAATTTCGGAGGTGACATGCTACCAACATAAACTTGATCATCAATAATGTAAAAGGATAAGTAAGCTGAGATCATAGAACTTCAACACAAGCATGATAAATAGAATTTTAATAATAAATCATAGCAATCACTTTGCATCATGATAAGTAACACAAATAAAAGATCATGAATAACAATGCAATCAAAGATAAACTTTTGTTTGAAGTATAAAGAAAACATGTCAAAGTGATATTTCGCTAGTCCTTAAGAGTGGGGAAAAACATAAATGCCGGGACACCTTCAAAGTTCATGAGGAAGACTAGAACAAATAATTAGAGAATAAGCAATAACACATCATGAATCGATTAATAATGTTTCTGGGACAAATGCACATAAAACTCAAAATGGCAACTATGCTCTCTCAACGTGCATAAAGTTAGAAGATGGAGACTCAACATAAAAGTAAGAGAAAGACCCATCGCAGAGGGAAGCAGGGATCACTCATGTGCTAGAGCTTTTATTTTGTTAAATAGAGGTATAAAAAGCTTGACACTCATCCACACCATCTTACACAAACCATGGCTAACCGAATCCTCGGGTACCTTCCAACAATCACATACCGTGGAGGAGTATCTATATTTTTTAGAGAGGTGTAAGCTTATGTCAACAAATGGTAAACAGAAAATACAGTACGTCACAAGCCAACTAAACTTCACAAGAGAGGCTCCCATAGAAGGACGCATCTGGGTAGAAGGTCATCCCTCTTTCTCTTTTGTTTACACAATTATGCTTTGACTGATAAATCGGGGGGGGGGGATAGTGAAGAGAATTTGTTGTTATTAATTTGGGGCTAGGCACCCTGCTACCAGCTCTTCTATCATTGGATAATCGGATGAAGCCACTAGTACAGGGCGTGAAAGTGCAATCAACAAGTGAGATAAAGATTCTCTATTGACGTCCTCATGAGCTAAAACAGGAGCACAAAACAGGAATAATTTTGAAAGTTTTAAATTTAACACATGAGCAATTTACTTTGGAGTGGCGGTTAAATACCACATGTAGGTAGTTATGGTGGACACAATGGGAAAACTTTGGTTTTTGGGAGTTGGATGCACGAGTAGAGCTCATACTCAGTACAGGTGGAGGCTAGCAAAAGACTGGGAGCGACAAATCAGGAGAGCATAAGAGCCATAATCATGCATAGCGACATAAACATAATTAATCAAAGAATAAGTGGTACCGCAAGTTCAAAAACTAAATGATCATGGAGGCTATAGGTGACTGGTTCATATTCATAAACATGGTGTGAGCATGCGCCAAATCAACCAAATAAAACATTCAAAGGAGAACACCACAAATTTCTGCTTCAATATGACAAGAACAACTCATGTTTCTTTCAATGGCACATTAAAAACTCTCAGCTATTTGAGGCTAATCATGCTACTAAATAACCACTAGGCTTTAGAATTAAAATAACATCTAGCATGATATGAAAAAGTCTAGCCACAGTCTATACAAGCTGCTACTTGCACCGTCATAAATTTGACCACAAGCAACAGTTTCTTTTCCCAACAAGCACCATACAAAACATGCTTTAAAAAAAACTCTCTAAATGATACATCAAGCAAACATGAGAGTAATCACATAACACTACTAAAACTAACAGCTCTAAAAAGAGATGCAATGAAAACAAGAGCTAAAAAGAATTTTGCAGCAACTAGAACAAAAACTAAGAATACGAGCATAACTAGTATTCAAGCGAAAAGGCGGAGCGTGTCTCTCTCCCAAAAAAGGTATTCTAGGGTCCAACAATATTATTGCAGCAAGGAAAAAAAAATAAAACAAAGGAAAACAAAATAAAAACAAACAGACGCTCCAAGTAAACTTCATATGATGTGACCAAATGAAAATATAGTTTCACTAGAAGTGACCTGATAGATTGTTGATGAAGAAGGGGATGCCTTGGGCATCCGCAATCTTAGATGCTTGAGTCTTATAAAAATATGCTTGGATGAACCACGGGGGCATCCCAAGATTTTACCTTGCACTCTTCTTGATCACATTATATCACCCTCTTCTCTTGACCCTTGAAAACTTTCTTCACACCACACTCAAAGAGTAATTCGCATTAGAGGGTTAGTGCAACAATAAAAACTTCATGGGTTCTGCATGGTCACAAGTTCTATTGATACTCTTAAACATTAACTACAGCCACTGATGTTTTGTGAAGCAAAGAAATCCACTTGACATCGTAAAAGAGCAAATGCAAGAAAAATGGCAGAATCTGTCAAAACCAGAACAGTATGTAAAGACGAATTTTTCGGGGCACTTATGTTGCTCAGATCGAAAAACTTAAAGAACGAAAAAGTTTCATAATTATCGGAGGAATAAGAACAAGAAATTTCAGGTCATTCTGATTTTTCTGTGAATTATACGATTTTGTACGGTGGACAGCAGAAATCGGTTTCCTGCGCAGAAATCCAAAAACCAACTCCAGCTCTCGTCAAAAACTTTACTTTGCACAACTAAAACATGAAAGAAATATACAAATGAGTTTATACAGATGTATAAAACCCCTTTACTAAAAAAAACATAAAAAAAACAAAGCAAAAATAAAACGATGGGTTATCTCCAAAGAAGTGCTTTTCTTTAAAGCCTTTTAGCTACGCATGATAAGTTGAGAAGATGCTCACATGAGAATTATTAATTGAAGCGAAAGAGAGCATCAAGAAGCAAATGTAAAACAAATTTAAGTCTAACACACTTCCTATGAAAAATAAACTTGTAGAAAAACAAGTCATGAAAGCACAAAGCAAAAAGCATAGGAAAGCAAAACAAGTGCAACTTCAAAATTTCCAACATAAAGAGGGGAAACTTGATATTGTTGAGATGCGTAAAACTATGTTTCCCTCTCTCATAATAACTTTCATTAGCATCGTGAATGAAATTAACAATATAACTATCACAAGAAACATTCTTATCATGACCCACATGCATAAAAGAATTATTACTCTCCACATAAGCATAGTCATTCTCATTAATAGTAGTGGGAGGAAATTCAACAAAATAGCTATAATTATTGTTCTCATCACGATAATCATCAAATATAGGAGGTATATTGAAATCATAATTAATGTTTTCCTCAATAGTAGTTGGACTGAAAATAACATATTCATCATTGTAATCATCATATATTGGACGCAAAGTATCATCAAAGGAAATTTCCTCCTCAAGACTTGGGGGACTAAAAATGTCATATTCATCAAAACCAGCTTCCCAAAGCTTAGACTTTCCATAGAATTAGCAATAATGGTGTTTAAAGAATTTACACTAATAACATTTCTACTAGCATGTAAATAAAGTTCCATAGGTTTTTAAATTTTCTCTTCAAACACTTCATGTCCTAACTCAAGATAAAGATTATAAAGCTCTCTCATATTTTTGTTGTCTTCCATTAAGCCTAACTAGTGAAAATAAAACAAGAAACAAAAATATATAATTGCAGAATCTAAAGGAAATAACTTCGAGCACTCACAAAGGATGTGAGTACCTTTTACCTTACCTCCCCGGCAACGGCGCTAGAAAAGATCATGATGTCTACGCACGCTTCTATTCTTGTAGACAGTGTTGGGCCTCGAAGTGCAGAGGTTTGTAGAACAACAGCAAGTTTCCCTGAAGTGGATTACCCAAGGTTTATCGAACTCGGGAGGAAGAGGTCAAAGGTTTCCCTCTCAAGCAACCCTACAATTATGATACAAGAAGTCTCTTGTGTCCCCCAACACACCTAATACAATTGACAGTTGTATAGGTGCACTAGTTCGGCGAAGAGAGAGTGAAATAAAAGTAATATGGATGATAATAAGTGATAATAGAATTCTGAAATAAAAATGGCAGCAAGAAAACATGTAGCAGAACTGAATGTCAATGGTGTTTCAATGTGTGGAAACAAGGACTAGGGATCCTACTTTCACTAGTGGACACTCTCAACAATGATAACATAATTGAATGCATAAATGTCTCTCTTCACTATGCTACCCCGAACCACTCTCCGGTTGAACAACAAACACCAATTCATTGCGTAGGGCTGTAACAGCACTCCTCAAAGTCACATTCCCATGTCTAGTTAACCGCACGCTTCCACTATGAGCGCCCTAGAAGGTACTAGACAAACACCACAATTTCATAGGGTCATCATCCAACACAAGATATAAATATCATGCTAGAACACACGGTGCACACACTGGCACCATTACACTGTGATCAAAGTGTTTACGAAGATCTCATAACAAAACCACTCAAGTAGAATAACATATGAAGAGTAACATCTACTAATTCAACTAGATTACAAAGCTCATGATCACATAAATATCACACCATGGGAGAGAGAGATGAAACACATAGCTACCGGTAGAGCCCTCAGCCCCGGGGGAGAACCACTCCCTCCTCATCATAGGAGACAGCAACAACGATGAAGATGGCGGTGGATTCGATGGATATGGCTCCGGGGGCACTTCCCCGTCCCGGCAGGGTGCCGGAACAAAGATTTATATCCCCCAAATCTTGTCGGCGGTGGCGGCGAAGCTATGGAACTCTTAATGGAAAAAGGCTTATTCATCTAGGGTTTATGCATCAGGGGGCATATATAGGCGAAGGGGCAATGCCGGGGGGTGGCCAGGGGACCCACACCATCTGATGGCGCGGCCAAGGGGGGCCACGCCACCCTATGGTGTGGCCACCCTTTGGCCCCCCTTCGGGTTTCTTCGCGACTTCCTTGACCCTCCGGGACTTCTAAGACATCTGGATTTTGAATCGTCCAATTCCGAGAATATTTCCAGAACAACTTTTTTGAAACTAAAAACAAAAGAAAACAGGGAACTGGCTCTATGGCAACTTGTCAATAGGTTAGTCTGGAAAATTAATATAAATAACATAAAGTGTATAGCACACATGTAGGAAACAACATGAAAACAACATGGAACATCAGAAATTAAGGATACGTTTATGACGTATCAACATCCCCAAGCTTAGTTCCTACTCGTCCTCGATTAGGTAAACGATAAAAACACATAATTTCTGAGGTGACATGCTACCAACATAAACTTGATCATCAATAATGTAAAATCATAAGTAAGCCGAGATCATAGAACTTCAACACAAGCATGATTAATAGAATTTTAATAATAAAGCATAGCAATCACCTTGCATCATGAGAAGTAACACAAATAAAAGATCATGAAAAACAATGCAACAAAAGTTATACGTTTGTTTCAAGTATAGTGAAAACATGTCAACGTGATATTTCACTAGTCCTTAAGAGTGGGGCAAAACATAAATGCCAGGACACCTTCAAACTTCATGAGGAAGAATAGAACAAATAATTAGAGAACAAGCAATAACACATCATGAATCGATTAATAATGTTTCTAGGACAAATGCACATAAAACTCAGAATGGAAACTATGTGTATCAGCCGTGCAAAAAGTTAGAAGATGGAGACTCAACATAAAAGTAAAAGAAAGGCCCTTCGCAGAGGGAAGGAGGGATCACTCATGTGCTAGACCTTTTATTTTGTTAAACAGAGGTATAAAAAGCTTGACACTCCTCCCATCCATCTTACACAAACAGACTTAAGTTTTTTGATCTGAGCAACGTAAGTGCCCTGAAAAAAATCATCTTTACGGATTGTTCTCGTTTTAACAGATTCTGTTTTTATTTTGCATTCTCTCTTTTACGAGTTTTGAGTTGATTCTTTTAGGGTGAAACAGCTTCATGTAATGCTAGTAACAGTAGCTAATGTTTGAAAGTAATTTATTATGGGTTTTTTGTTCAAAAGGAACCAAGTGAGATTTTTTTATGCACTAACCCCGCTAATGAGAAAAATATTGAAGTTTTGACGTGAAGAAAGTTTTCAAGTGTTAAGAGAGATGGATGATAATGAAAGATCAAGAAGAGTGAAAAGCTTAAACTTGGGGAAGCGCCTCTAGACATTTCCAATATAGTCAAGAATACTCAATCGTCTAATCTTGGGAATACTCAAGCATTCTTGTTTGGGATAGAGAAACGCTCCGCTTTTTCATTAGAATACTCATGTGCTTTGCTTATATTTATTGAGTATTCTTGTTTGCTACTGCTAGAACTTTTATCTCTCTATTTTCATATATCTCTTATCAAAGCTATTAATTTATTTTGAAGAAAATACTCTCTTGCTTCATTTATATTTGTTTGGAGACTTGATAGATAAGTTGATTGGTGTTTGTTTGGAACAGAAAATGTTGCATGTGGTATAGTATAATAAAATTCTTACATAAGTCTTGTAGATTAGTGTCTTGAGTAATTTGATGTTTGTCAATTGTTTTGAGGTACCAAGTAAGTAATCTTTAAAATTATGTATCATTTAAGTAATGATTATTAGTGAAGAACTACCGTAAAGCTCCTTGATATTTGGTATCTATATTTGTTTGTTCCAAAGTCTAGATAGTTTCTAGTAAAATGTTTTGGTTAACAAGGAAAGCAATGTGGAGTCTTGTAATTCTTCAACCATGTTTTTTTATATATAAGTCCTTGCTGTACCGGTTGATATTTGTGCTTGCTTGAATAACCTTGCTAGCCTAAACTCTGTACTAAGAGGGAATGATGCTTGTGCATCCAAAACCCTTGAGCCAAATCCATGCCATCTGTGTCCACCATAACTACCTATTATGTGGTATTTCTCCGCCACTCCGATTAAAATTTTCAAGTTCTACCTCTAAAATATGCAAAACTTGTATACTCCCTTTTTGTGTCACTGTTTACCAGCTCATGAGGACGCGGGTAGACAGTCTTTATTTCGCTTGTTGATTAGACTTTACACACCTGGACTAGTGGCATATACATCCGCTTATCCAATTCTATAGGAGAGCTGGCAACGGGGTGCCCAGCCCTAAATTTGTCTACTACAAAATTCTCTTCACTCTTTTTACCCCTGATTTATCAGTTAAGCAAAGTTCATAAGTGTGTAAACAAAAGAGAAGAGGGATGATCTACTAACCATAGTAGAAATAACGTCCTTCATGGGATCCGCTGTTGTAAAGTCTAGTTAACTTGTGACTTAATGTCTTGTCTACTTGCTGATTCGTTGACCATTAACATACACACGTACCACCAAAAATAGACACTCCTCAATGGTATGTTATTGTTGGCAGGCACCCAAGGATTTGGTTGGTCATGGTTTGTGATAGCAAAGGTTGGGAGGGGTGTCAAATATTTTATGCTCTCTCTATATGTTTTTCAAAACTTAAAAGATCTAGCACATGATTTAATCCCTGCTTCCCTCTGTGAAGGGTCTTTCTTTTACTTTATTGTTGAGTCAGTTTTCCTACTTCTTTCTATATCCACAAGCAAACACTAGTGTCAACTATTGTACAACAGTTGTTATATAATGATATGTTTGACTTATTGCATTATTTTTCCTTGACAATATCCATGATATATATATGTTAAAAAAGTTGAAGCCAATGATGAAACTAAATCTTCCTCTATGTTGGTCAAACACTTTTATTTAGAATCTATTGCTTTGTGAGCTAACTTCTATGCAAATTCTTATAGCCTCATTGTCTCCAAAGTACTATTCATGAAAGTTTGCACTTGAATGATTCATTGTGTTTACTCTTTGTTTACTTGTTAGAAAACTATAGACCATTGACTTGGATCACTACATTCAGTTCATGTGCTTGCAATACTATTTGATCAAGACTGTGTTAGTGGCATGTCTCCTAAAAAAATATGTTGTTTTATCATTTACCTACTCGAGGACGAGCAGGGACTAAGCTTGGGCATGCTTGATATGTCTCAAACGTTATATATAATTTTTGATGATCCATGTTGTTATTATATTAATTTCCACATGTTTTGTTTACACTTCATAGCATTTTTTTGCATTTTTGGGACTATCCTATTAACAAGATGCTACAGTGTTAGTTCCTGTTTTTTACTGTTTTTATCTTTTAGAAAAGCTAGTCGCAATAGATTCTCGGAACTGGATGAAAATTGGCGCACGCAAATATTACAACAGAAGACTCCAGAAGCCCGAAAGAAAGGAGCAGCCGACCCAGGAGGCGGCCACGCCACACCGGGGCGTGGCCCACCCCTGGCCGGCGCCCTCCTATAGCGTGGGCCCCTCGGGTGGCCACGGACGCCGCCCTTTCGCCTATATATTCCTTCTGCCCCGAAAAATCTAAATACCCGATCGAGAAACCACGAAACATCCAAACTCTTCCGCCTTCGTCAACCCTAGTTCGGGAGGGTTCTGAAGCTCTTCCCGGCACCCTGCCAGAGAGGGGAATCATCCCCAGAGGGCTCTACACCGCCATGCCTACCTCCGGAGTGATGCGTTAGTAGTTCATCCTTGGACTACGGGTCCATAGCAGTAGCTAGATGGTAGTCTCTCCACTTTGTGTTATCATGTTTAGATCTTGTGAGCTGCCCTACATGATCAATATCATCGTTATGTAATGCTACATGTTGTGTTTCCTGAGATCCGATGAATATTGATACTATGAGCAAGTTTTTTGTTTATCCATATGGCTATGTTGTTTATATCTTGCATGATCTCCTCTGCTAGTAGATGCTTTGGCCAAGTAGATTCTTGTGATTCCAAGAGGGAGTATTTATGCTCGATAGCGGGTTCATGCCTCCAGAAATCAGCGTTCGAGCGACTAAAACATGCACGGTTGTGGATGTGTTGTTGCCACTAGGGATAATATAATGATGCTTAGTCTATGTGTCTTTTTCATTGTTTACATTACATACAATACTTCATGCAATAATCTGTTGTTTGCAACTTAATACTGGAAGTGATGCGAATACTGACCCGAAGGTGGATTATTTAGGCATAAATGTGCTGGATAGCAAGTCTATGTACTTTGTTGTAATGCCCTGTTAAATAACATAGTTAACATCTTGTCATATATTGCATTGGCATGCCCTCATTATTTGTCAATTTCCAAGCTGTAATTTTTTTACCCAACATGATAGAAATATTTATGGAGACACCACTTGTGAACTGTGGACTCCGGTCCATTTTCCTCATACTGTTAAACCACCTACTTCAATCATATTTTTATCTACTGTTTAATGCAATTATCACTATTTTCTGCACCATACGTTTAATCCATTTCTTTTAAGAAAAACCAGAGAATTTAACAACCTCTCTGTTTTATTGGGGCAAAGTAGTGTGTTTGTTTGTGTGTAGGTTCCATGTCATTTGCGCCACTGGCAACCTTCTGAAGAACCTCTGTGTCCTCCTGGATTCGATAACCTTGGTTAATTTCAAGGGAAAGCTTGCCGCTATTCTACATCAAACTTTGCGCTTGGAGTAACCTAACGAACAACACGCCCCAGGCATCAAACTTCGGGATACATCTCATCATCATTGTGTTCGATTATTTCTCAACTTACCTTTACTTGTTGCTACTAGCTTAGTTGAATAAATATCCTGTGCTAATAGAAATTTCTCATCATATGGGATTGTTCACTTAGTTGCATAATCTGGACAATCTATATTTGAGCATTATCTTGATAATCGAAAAAGAAGTAAAATTTGTAGTTAACTTATTCAACCCCCTCTAGTTAAGCTCCCGATCATTCAATTGGTATGAGAGCCTCGTATCTTTATTAAGGCTTTACCGCCTAAAGAGGAGGATGGAAGATGAACCCGTCACCATGTACGCTATCGAAAATCTAATTCAAGCTATGCTTAATAGCTCCGAGAAGAGGATGGTGGGATTAATAAAAGAAATGACATGTACATCTACTCACTTCACTGAGCATGTTAATGTAGATGAAAATGGAACTCCTATACCTTCTAAGGAATGGTCCTAGACATCTAATCTTAAAGATAAAAACAATTAAAATGTCTTTGGCTTTACTTACGACAATGCTCCTAATGTTCAACATCCACATGTTAACAATCTTGGTGAACCCCCTATGGTAGATAGGAATCCTTTTACTAATTGGAAAGATTTTATGAAGTCTTACATGTGTAGTTCTTCAATGCAAATATGGAGGATTTTGAAAAGGGATTTGAGCCTAAAGACCCAAAGAACTTAAGCTCAAGGGATGTCATAGATGAGCAACTCAATGCCCATGCCATACACTTGTTAGAGAAGGCAATAACAAATGAAGGTGTCGAGCACATACGGTCCTTCACAAGTGCCAAGAAAGCATGGGATTGCATACTTGACATGTATGATGGCAATATCAACATACAACTCTCCAAGAATTCGATCATCCAAAGACGAGTTGAGAACTTTTATATGAAGGATGGAGAGAGTCTAGAAGTCATGTTTAGAAGACTCAAGGCTCTTGTGGTTGACATGAGAGATTGTGGATTCAAGGATTGTGATGAGGATTGGTTCAAGGAGAAATTCCTCACTTTGATTCCATCCAATTAGAACATGGTGATGAATGTGCAATAAAGGGATGATTTCTTGGACCAATCCACCAATGATGTTTTCGGTATCTTCATCACCCTAAACGTCATGAAAACGTCCTCTGATGATGTCATGGCATGTGTGAATAAATTAATAGAATTGTATCGCCTTGAAGGCCACACCCCAGGAAGAAGATGATTCAAGTGATGATTGTGGTTCCTCACATGTGGTCTCCGAGAGGGAGATGGGGAAATCACATGAAGAATGCTTGGCCCTTTCTCAACACAAGTGGTGGAAGAAAGGAGACTTTAGATCAAATGCCACAAAGAACAAGGGAAGGAAGTCCCAAGCATGAAGAAGACAAGGACTTGCTTCAGTTGTGGAGATAGTGAGCACTTTGTTGCGGATCGCCCTTTCAAGAGTAGAATTGAAAAGGGTCGAAGACTTATAAAGAAATCCATCTTCATTCCCAAGTCCAAGAACTTCATCAAGGGAGGCCCTCCAAGAGCTTTGATTGCAAAGGAAGTTGAATACACATCCGGTGGTGAAGAGAGTGATGGTGATGGTGAAAAAGTGGACATGGCAGCCGTGGCAAAGGGCGTCATTCCCTTGAGCTTAAGCTCTCACTTCTGATAGGGATATGCCTAAGGATTATGTTATCACAAGCATGAATGGAGAGTTGATAGAAGACCACATGATCATGGTGAAAACAAACATTCAAGATGGTGAAAACAAACATTCAAGATGTTGAAAACAATGAAGCAAGATGGTGAAAACAATTCATAACAATTGTTATTTCAATAAAACAATTGTTATTCATCAAGACAAGGGGATAGGTGCCTCCACCAAGTCAAATGCACCATAGAAATCCTATTTTCGAATATGTATGGTTTGTATACCATATGTGGCCGAATCCCTTAATGGTGGATCGGTTTGTATCCATAGTTGTGTCCTAGTTGGACTCCTAGTCCTAATAGGAGTCCTAGTCCTAGTAGGAGGTGGGTTGCTTGCGCAAGGCACCCTTGTGGCTGCCCCCCCACCTATATAGTCTTGCCACCTGCGTGTGGAATAGGGGAGAACAATTTAGACAAAGAAAACCGTAGCCTTGAGATTGTATTGCTGCTAAGCATTCATCTTGAAGTATTACCAAGTCAAAGTTTGCGTGATATCTTGTTATTCCATTGGGAATAGGGGGATACAGGACCACTTGCGATCATTGATTGCTTGTGCAAGAGTGTGTAGTTGAGAATATCCAAAGGGCTTGATTGTTGTTGCATTGGCAACAAGGGTCATCCAAGTGAGAGGTCTCAGTGTAGCACTAGTTATCACAAAATCCAGAAAATCCATAAAGAGAGAGAGAAGCTCATTGAGAAGATTGGGCCACCCCATATCATCTTGGTATCAGATTCTCCAGGTTTACTCGGTGAGCAAAGTTATCCCTAGTTTTAGTTGTTTTTATTCCTATCCAGAAAAAGCCACACAAAAATAGTTGTTTAGATCATTGCTAGAGCCTAGATCAACACCAATTTGCATCTACATAGTTGCTGCTTTTTGTTGATTTGTGTTTCTGTTTTTCTATTTTTAGTTTTTCATCTTTTAGGGTTAGGGTTCATCTAGTTTTTCTGTTTTCATCTATACCGAAAAATTCCCACAAAAATATAGTGCTTATCGTGTGTTTTCTCTCGAGATTCAAGACCTACAGCTTGCTTTTAGTGAGTTGATTTTGTTCTCGGGTTGATCTTGGTGGTGTTCGAAAATTATCTCTTCCATATACTATCGGGTGCCTAGCCATAGTCGGATTCCATCTTGTTGCTGCCACGGTACAGAAATTACCAAAAACGCTGCCGTGGTCCACCCCAACTCGCACCCAAACTCCCGCCGTGGGTCGGATTCCGCACCAATTCTCTGCCGCCGCTGCCGCCACCCCACCACACCACCTAGCCGCACTCGGATTCGCCCTTGCGCGCTCTTACAAAATCTCACGCGCGCAACTCACCGCAGCACACCACCGCAACACCCACCGCAAGCGCTGCCGTGAGCTCTGCCGTGAGCCAAATTGGCTCTATTTTGCTGCCATGCGGTACAAAACTGCATGTTTCTCTGCCGTGAGCCAAAAATCGCTGCCGTGAGCCATTTTCTTAGATTTTTGTTTTATTTTCTTCCTGTTTTCTCTAGGATTTCGTTCTGATCTTTGATAAGCCATAGCTACAGCCTTTCTACAGCAAATATTAGGTTCCCAAAACCCAAAGACTAGCTGTTTAATTGCTCTAACAGGCTGCTCATTTGATCAACTTTCTGTCCACTTTTTGTTTTCATTTACATTGTTGCTCCTAGTTGATACAAAGGCCATTGAAAAAATCAAAAAACTTGAGAAAAAGGAAAAAGTATAAAAAAATAGAAAGAAAGAAAAAGCAAAAGAGGCTGTGGTACATTATCACTAGTGGAAGCTATTTCTTTTTGGATATCTTGTGGACAAATTGAGCAATCTTGTGCCTGTTTCATTGAGTATTTGCTAGTGTCTTTCTAGTGCTTGCAAAATCTCTACCATATATTTGCTAAGCCACAATTGTCTCCAAGAGTGAGTGTGTTTCCTTTAGTTATTTTTCTCACATTGAGCAGTGCATTAGAGTTGTTATTTTGGTGTTGTTAGGAATCCCAACCAAGCCGCACCAAATACCTTGTTTTGCATTGTAACACTTGAGAGCCTGGGTATTATCTTCTCACACTTGACACAGTTTTCATTGGTACTTGTTGGTAAGTTGATCCTATTCACTTTGGAACAGTAAGTGAACCATTCTTTGCTGGTTTGAGTGAGTTTTTGAGAGGCACCACAACCCATTGATTATTTGTTCACTAACCCATTAATCATGATTTTTGCTAGTGAATCTTCTGTGCAGGGTGACAAGGAGGAAGCTGATTTAATGCCCAAAACAAAGACTGCTGATGATACATGTACATGGGCAGATTTTAATACCTTTAGAGGAGGAGTTGCTAATCGGATTGAGCAAAGAGTTGAGAAGAAAATTGAAGAATATGATGATGTCCTCGGGAAGGATTTGACAGTGATTATAGAGGCAGAAAAGGAGGCTGCTAATTCAGTGCGTGTCCTTCAAGAAGCTATGACTAATCTCACAAGGGAAGTTACCAATATCTCAACACAATTACAAAGGGCTAATCTAGCTGCTAATCATGAGGAAGGACGAGCCATAGCATATGGAGGCCGTGGCAATTATGCACCGAGAAGGGTACCATTGGATGATAATAGAGAAGAGGATGGCCTTGGGAAACCAAAATTCTTTGTGCCTACTCTCACATGTGATAATGATGATGTTGAGGAGTTCTTGATGTGGGAATTAAAGGTAGAAAAGCTATGGAGATTGCATAATTACACTGATGAGAGGAAAATCAAGCTAGCATCTTCTGGATTTGATGGTTATGCTCTCTTGTGGTGGGATGGCATCATAAGGTTGAGGGAAACACAAAATCAACCAGAAATTACTACTTGGGCTGAGATGAAACAACCCATGACAGCAAGGTTTGTTCCAACAAATTATTTGAGGACTCTCTATGATAAATTGCAAAATTTGAAGCAAGGAACAAATTCAGTGGATCAATATGACAAGGTGATGGAATTAGTGCTACAAAGAGCTCGGGTTGTTGAAGCACATGAGCAAACAATGCAAAGATTTCTTTCAGGATTGAACTTTCAAATTAGATGCATTGTGAGAGATGTTCAATATAGTAATATGACAGAATTGTTGCATCAATCAAGGGAGGCATAAAAGAGGTTGGCCGAGGAGGTTACTATGGCTCCAAGGAGGATTTTTCCATGAAGATCTTCTTCTTTTTCACCTCCAACACCTCCAATTGCACAACCAGCAGCTAGTACACCATCCAAGCCCGAGACAAGCATCAATAATACAAAGAAAACACCACAACCAGCAGCTAGTGGAAGTGGTTCTACTCAATCAACAGCTAGACATAGAGACATGACATGCCATACTTGTGGAGGAAGAGGGCACTTTAAGAGAGATTATCCTAAAAAGAAAATTATGGTGATCAATGCTAATGATGAGTATGAGAGTGGAGATGATGCTAATCCTAATGGAGAGGACACATATGATGATGATGATGATGATGATGGTCCAATTATTCAACCATTGTTGCACCAAGGATTTGAGTGTTATTCCTAGCAATGATGAGAGCCAAAGATGCAATTTATTTCAAACCAAGGCAATTGTTGGTCCTAACATGGCTTGCAAGGTAATCATTGATGGCTGGAGTTGCGGAAATCTAGCAAGCCAGGAGTTATGTGCCAAGCTAAGGTTGAATTACAATCCACATCCAAATCCATATTATATTCAATGGTTAAGTAATAAGGAAGAAATCAAGGTATGTCATATGGTGATAGTGGACTTTCAAGTTGGACCATACAAAGATACAATTGAGTGTGATGTGGTTCCCATGACAGTTTGTCACCTATTATTTGGAAGACCTTAGCAATTTGACAAGAAGGTTACACACATTGGAAGAGCAAACACATATCACTTGAATTGGAATAATAAGGATATTATTTTGAGGCCTATGAAACCACAACAGATTGTGAATGAATCAAGACAGAAAATAGAGTTTAATCTAGAGAAGGAGAGTTATAACACCAAATCTATGGATGAACAAAAGTCTAGGCCGGGTGGGAAGAATAAAGGAGTGAGCCTTTTAACTAATGAAATATTTTCTCTTCCTAGTGTTGTTTCTTGTGTACAGGTTGCTATTGAAGAAAGGGAGCACAAAGAAACATCACAACAACCACACATATTGGAGGAAAATGCCACGGGTACTAGTGCTCTTGCTTGTGATATGAAGGTTATTTTTGAAGAAAGGGAGCTACAACCTTCAAAATCACAAGAAATTGATGAATTCATACCTACTACAAATGAGGAAGATAGTATTGATAAAGGTATTGATTTCGGTTTGGACAAAACAAGTATTGAATTATGTGATAATTTACAACCATATCATAATATGATGAATTCGAAATTTAACAATGTGGTTTTTATTTCACATAAAGAAGTACTTGCTAAGATACCATCTAGTGATATTGTCTATTATATCATGTTAAAAGAACCAATTGATGTGCAATGTGCTATGAGTAAAATTGATTATGTTAATTCTAGCACATATGATACAAGTTTCAAATTTAATTTGATTTGTGATTATAACTTGAGTAAAATTTTCATGGTACATCACATATGTATAACTTGTGATAAAGTGGCCGAATTAAACAATATGTTACCTTGTGTAGATGAATTACAAATTCCTACATTTGAGAATGATCTTACACATATGTTTAGTTTACCACAATATTGGTTGGATACATGTGCTATTAAAACAAGCTTCACTTATATTTGCAATTATGATTGCTATATTATGAAAGGCTATGACTATTATGTGTTGTTTTAATACAAACTTTGTGATCATATGTCATATGCACAATATTTTGATTTACTAACCACTAATGAATGCCATTATAGATACATATATTGTGCATACACTTTGTTCTTTTTGTTTCTTCCACTTTTAGATTATCACAAGCCGTGGACGTCTTGTCTTGAAGAAAGGGAGGATGATAGGGATATGCCTAAGGATTATGTTATCACAAGCATGAATGGAGAGTTGATAGAAGACCACATGATCATGGTGAAAACAAACATTCAAGATGGTGAAAACAAACATTCAAGATGTTGAAAACAATGAAGCAAGATGGTGAAAACAATTCATAACAATTGTTATTTCAATAAAAAAATTGTTATTCATCAAGACAAGGGGATAGGTGCCTCCACCAAGTCAAATGCACCATAGAAATCCTATTTGCGAATAGGTATGGTTTGTATACCATATGTGGCCGAATCCCTTAATGGTGGATCGGTTTGTATCCATAGTTGTGTCCTAGTTGGACTCCTAGTCCTAATAGGAGTCCTAGTCCTAGTAGGAGGTGGGTTGCTTGCGCAAGGCACCCTTGTGGCCGCACCCCCACCTATATAGTCTTGCCACCTGCGTGTGGATTAGGGGAGAACAATTTAGACAAAGAAAACCATATCCTTGAGATTGTATTGCTGCTACGCATTCATCTTGAAGTATTACCAAGTCAAAGTTTGCGTGATATCTTGTTATTCAATAGGGAATAGGGGGATACAGGACCACTTGTGATCATTGATTGCTTGTGCACGAGTGTGTAGTTGAGAATATGCAAAGGGCTTGATTGTTGTTGCATTGGCAACAAGGGTCATCCAAGTGAGAGGTCTCAGTGTAGCACTAGTTATCACAAAATCCAGAAAATCCATAAAGAGAGAGAGAATCTCATTGAGAAGATTGGGCCACCCCATATCAACTTCTCCAACCCCAATAACAAGAAGGGCCCCTAGAGTCACAAGTGCTTCATGTCCAAGGGTATATCCCCAAAGGTATGTGCTTCCGGAGGAAGATCATGGATGATTGATGGCTCCCAAGTGCAGGAGATCAATCGTAGTCTTCGATGGGAAGTATTACCCAAATTTGTAGTTCGACTCAGTGGGAACACAAGAATACCGGTGAGACTTTAGCAATTAGGACGTCACTCCCAACCACACCTGTGTATCAACAAACTTGCAGCAAGAGTGGTGAGTGTAATAATGTAGTGAAAGTAAGCAAACAGACAGTAAATGGAGAGCAAGTGTTTTCCCAGTTTTCACCGGAAAAGAGTGAAAGTAAACCAGAGACTAACACGCAGGCATGAGGTGACAGCGGGGTGTTGAACGGATAAGATTGATCATGTAATAATGTTTTTCTAGCAGCGGGGCCTTTCTCTATCTCAGTTTTATGTAGGTTTGTGTTCCGTAAATTATTGTGCGTACTAACAAAGAGAATTTGCACAAAGCCTATTGTCCTACCTGCCCATTTCACCGGGGCCAATTTGGAACTACAGGTAATTAAGGTCTACCCTTTCGAATAGCCCGGACCAACGCATTAACACTCCATGAACACACATAATCCTCAAACTAGAACATATCCCCCTTGTTTTCCCTAGTTGTCACTTTAGGGTTCGCAGGTTCAACATAATAGCAGGTAATACACATTGCAGATAGATACCAAACTCAAATATATGATCTAGCAATGTAAGTTCAGTACTGAAATCATGCCACTTGGGTCCTAGTAACAAGCATTAAGCCTAGCAATAGTGCATCAACATAAGACATAAGAATTCTCAAGACAAACCCCTAGATCCCGCATACCGGGTAGCAATTACATGATCAATCTCATCCAAAACCCCTCACACCTCACATGCCTACAGCAACTACTCACACATGGAGGGGGTGATGGAGCTCATGGTTGATGGAGATGATGGTGGTGATGGTAATGGTGACGAAGCCCCTCGAATTCCACCTCCGGGGGTGAAATCCCGGATCAATCTGACACCAAATCGAAGATCGTGGTGGCGGCGGCGCTCCGTTTCGCGAAAAGCCCTCCCCTTCGAAACCCGTCAGTTTCTCGTATATATGGAGGGGTACGTCGAAGACCTAGCTGGAGTGGGCCATCTGGGCCCAAAAGGGGTGACCCCACGCGGCCAAGGAATCTGGCCGCGTGTGGGGCCCCCTTTTGGCCCTCGGGTGGCCCCCCGGCCCCATCTGGTGCTCATTCCCCTTCTTTTCCATAAAAAGTTACGTGGTTTTTGTCCCCTGTGAAAAGTCCTGCGAAAATAGACGGAAAGAAGACTTTTGCTAAAAACAGCGTCAGATTCTGCAGATTTATTCAATTATGGGGGGACTCCGGAGAGAAATACGATGCAAAGTGCTTGGAAAAGTAGATGCATTTTGGGTGCATCAACTCCCCCAAGCTTAGCTCGTTGTTTGTCCTCGAACAACTCAAACGCAGTGCAGAAGCGATAAAAACTTTGGCAAGAACTTTGCATTGCATATGCATCATCAATTAATACTAGCAAATACTCCAGACATGATTCCTGTAACAAGTAGCAAAATACTAGCAAGTGTGCATCTACTCAGTGTTGAAGCATATATACTTGTTGCAATAGAAATAACATGAAGTGTTAATACTTGAATGAGTTTGCTCAATTGTAGACATAAACAAAGGCTTCTGCATCGCTGATGATTGAATCATATCATGATTTTTGAGATCTCTGATTCTTTCATATGTTGACAAGTAAAATCATTGTGCTAACTACCTTGCTCTCAGTTTTGCTAAAGCATTTGATTCTTATGCTTGACAAACTACAAGTTGAAAACCTCATGCCCCTTAAAAGCGAAGTCCCGCACCATGATTACTCAACTCTAGATTCCTAATAAGCCTTGTACAATCATTGTAAGTATTAATGACATCATAGAGAGCAGCAATTGGGGTACCTCTTGCCCCATGACATGGAAACCAGCCCATGTCAAAATGGCAAGACAAACAAATGGAATGGACTCATTATCCTTTTTTATTTCATTCACTATATGTATAGCTTCTTATTTTATTATAGGATATGTTGCGGAGTCCATTCTAGCTATAAGTAAATTTCCACCATGATATCGCATGGCTTGGGTTAGCGGCCCAATGCGTCTCTCTAATCATATATACTTACTCATCAAGACTTACTATTCCTCTACCTCATTTCGGCATGACAGGCATCCACAGTTAAAAGAACATGATATCAACTTGAATATAGAATTCTTAGTGCAGCGTTGAAAGTTTTCCATATGATACACATTTAGACTAACCCCCAACCATAAGTTCGTCAAGCATAAGACTCCACTTTTATCATTCATGAAATTTTCTCTTTTAATTCTTTCCTTGGTTGGCAAGTTCAGTAAGCACAATGGGATGCGTAAACCTTTGCTTAAGGCTACAATTATTCAATCCATCAGCCAAGTAATGACACTAAACAATATTTCAGTTGCATCAGAATATATTCTACTAAACCACGAAGAAGATAAACAATGGCTATTATGTCACTAAGTGTTAAGGGAATCATAAGGTGTGCACTTGCTGTTATTAAAAAGCATACATAAGCACGGAAAAGGTGTCATACCTTTCATCCCTTCAAGCACATTATCATATCATTGTTGTTCTCCTCTCCCCACTTGAACTGCTCAAAACTCAAATCTTGCTATAAAAAGTTACTGCATTCAGCAATTTGTTTACCTACCTAAACACCTCAAAAGTTTCTCATGCTTTACAGAGGTGAAGGCCATAAAAATTTGCAGTAGTGATTAAATTTTCAGCTCAAACGGAGTCACAAGTAAAGATTAAAGCATATAACAGTGAACATATTTCAGCAATTCCTGCAGCTCCGTATTTATACTAAACTCAAGAGAACAAAAATCTTTTCATGGTTTTTGATTTTTAGAAACATAATGTAAATAACTAGAAGTAAACTAGCTAACAAATAACCAAACTATTTTTGTGTTTTTCAGATTTAAAGAACATAAAACAACAAATAACATGCAAGTGATATAACACAACGAATGAGGAGGGAGAGAAATACTCCCCCAAGCTTGTGATCAAGCTAGTATCCTGGGTGGTAATCATGTCCACCACTCGACGAACCTCCCTGGAAGAAGGATGGATCCTGCCATGCCTGTGCTCAAAGGTGGAGTTCAGGGAAGCCCCAGGGATATGCCATAGGCGCCTGGTATTGGGGCTCCTCCTGTTGTTGCTCTTCTTGTTGTGGCTCTTCTTGCACAGTCCACTTTGTCTCCTTTTCCGGTGCACCACCGGTCCCTCAAACCTGAATGTAGAGAGGAATTACCTCGAGAGTTCCACATATGTGTTGCGTGGATGGCGTGAGAACTCAAGCAGCCCCGTAGTTGCAGCAAAGGCTTGGAAATCTTCAGCAATCCCCCAATGTTCAAGAACTTCGGGGTCTTGCCATCTTTTGGTATGGACACGCAGATTTTCACCTGCAAAAACCAATTCATCCTCCCATAACTGATTATCATCATGATTGTTGGACACCCTTGATTCTCTTCTCCTTGTCCTTGAGGACATCCCAAGCAATTCCTTTCCCTTGTTCAGCATGTTACCTTGCTGTACCAAAATAAAATTCAACAAAAATTAAATTGTATCACTCTGAAACATTGCTAAGGCATCCATAACTAGTCCTCTAATCAATATCATGCATCCATATCAACTAGAAAACTTAAATTCATGGAGTTCTTAGACATAATAGGTGACACCTAGTGCAGCAAAATACTTCATACACAAAGCATGGGAGCAAAAAGTAATTAGATGAGTGAAGGAGTTACATACCAACGAGTGATTCCATCAAACAGATTTGAAAAATCTTCCTCAAATGTGGAGATCGAGGATTGACGGAGAAACAGAGCACGGGAAAAATGGAGGAGATGAACTGGGGTTGGTTTTCGGTCGAAAGGGAGCAGATGAGCATTGGATGGGCCCCAGCATCCACTTGTGGTCAAAAATGGGGTATCCCACGCGGCCAAGGAATCTGGCCGCGTGGAGGTACCTATTTTGGCCCCTGGTGGCCTGCTCGTGCTCCCCCACTGGCTGCTGGTCCCTTCGGGCAAAAAACCGACCCCCTAATTTTTATGGAATTTTAAGTGAAACTTTTCTACAGAGAATTTCTAAAACTTCATATTCTGTGATTTCTGATTCTAAATTTTTTAATACTATGTCTATGTCTCACAATTTTAAAGCAAATAACGTAAAAAAATGCAATTTAAATGTTTGTGAATCATGCCTTTATCATTTCCACATTAGTAATGAGGTTGATCAGGTCTCATTAGCAACATGTAAAGAATATAGCTCATGATTCTTATTTTATTATAAAACAATAAATCAAGTTACCTCATATCTGATTGGAATGGTCCCAATCATCAATATTTCATACCTTGGTGCTGGAGGTGGTATAGGTATTTCAATGCTACCAATCTTAATGGAATTTATTTGTATAGAATTCACACTTGTGCTCATACTTGTAACATGTTTCTTCTTGGGAAAATGTAACATCCCTGATTTTTGGGAAGTCCAAAAATCACTAAAAATTGAAACTTTTTGTTTTCATGTTATGCAAGTCACCAAAAACCAAATAAGATGCAAGAAACAAAAGGAAACCATACATAACTCAATGAAAATTGAAATTAAGAATCCATTATACCTCTATTCCATAAACCCTAAAACCCTCTCAAATGATTTTTCTCACATAAAGAAAACCATTTTATCTTTAGCAAACTTTGTTACATAAAAGGTTTTCAATTCAAATATCACCTTGAAATTATTTTATGGCAACAACAATAAAAGATTTATAACCCTTAATAAAGTCCTAAGCCTCAAAAATATTTGATAAGAATAAAATGTTTTAATAATAACTTTTAGTTGTTATTCCAAGTTTTAAACATGAAGGGGTGAAAATGAAATGCATTGCTTTGAAAATAACATAACAAAAGGTTTTGAAAACAATATTATGACTTATGGTTTTATTCTAAATTTTATTGATCAACAATAATAATTAATTGATATGAACTAATTAAATAGCATTAAGTTACTATTAGTCGATCCTTCAACTCCTAAAAATATAAAATGTGAAAGTGGTTTAAAAATAATATATGATTTGTAAAATGTCTCTGAGATTTTATTTAGACAATAACATCAATTTATTATTTTCTAAATTTTAAAATGGAATAAAGTTACTATTAGTAAATCACTGAAAGCTTAAAAATATAAAATATAAACATGATGTGAAATGAGTTTCAAAAATAATAATTGACATGTTTAATGTTTTCAATTGGGAAAACAACATCTTCATTTGAGAAAACCACATTATTTTTATTAAACCCCAAGTCAAATAAATAAGGAAAATTTTCTATGAAGTGACTATGATGTTTTCATCATATTTATAAATTATTAAATCATGGAAACAAGTTGAAATGGTTTTGGAAAATAGTAATTAACCATATTATAGTATCTGAAATTTTATTTAATCAAAACCTCATTTTATTAATTTTCTAATTTAAAAATATACATTAAGTACTATTAGTGATTTAATTTTAATTACAAAATATAGAAAAAAATGATTTGTGTTGGAAACATCAAAATAATGTTTCTATTTGGTAGATATTTCAATTACAATTTTTTTGAAATTTAAATGAGGTTGTTTGGATTTATAAAACAGAAACTATAAGAGAAATAAGAAAAGAAAAAAAAGAGTGATGACGTCAGCATGACGTCATCGTCGTCTTCAACCTGTAACCGAAGGAAACTCGAAACGCATGTTTTAATCCCGCGTTGATTGCTCGCATTTGAAGACACCGTTTGATTCGCCATTTCCTCCTCCTTATAGCCCCTCCTCTCCTCTCTGTTTCCCCTTCATTTCCCCACTCTATCCTGCCCCGAGTCCGTTGTATTAGCTCGCCGGAGATCCATTTCTCCCGCCGCCGTTATTCTCAGATTCGATCGGGTGAGACCACATTTGAGCCCAAGACCACCCCATCATGTTCCTCTAATCCTCCTTCATCTTCTGACCTCTTTGTTTGAATTTTTGTCGACGGAATCGGCCGCGCCGTCCATTCCCGTAGCTCGCCGGAGCCGCCGTGTCGGGAGTCCATCGCGCCAACAACAGGAGCGCCATCGAAGGGAGCCGTCCACTCCATCGACATCCCCTCGTCGTGGCGCATCTCTTAGACATCTTCTCCAAGCCAGGAGACCACCGTAGCGTCAACTCCGTCGACCACCGTGACGGAGCGCCACCGTTCATCCATTTCCGGCGGCCCACGCCGGCGAGGTGAGTCCCTCTCTGTCCCCAACCGTTGGATCCTAGTCCAATGGCCACGATTAGATCTTAAGCCGAAAAGGTATCGGCCAACAGGAAAGGGCCAACTCAGCATACGCGTTAAAACACTATCTGTCGCCCAGCGCAGCGCACAGCCGGCCCAGGCCCACTTCCTATCCATCGCACAGCGCGGTAAATAGCCAAATTGAGCCCAACTGCCTCTTGAATTTATTCCTGAATAAAAATAGAATTATCAATTTTGCATAAAAGCCCCTGTAACTTAGAACCTTCATAACTTTTCAACCAATAGCCCAAATTTAGAAATCTTGGACTTTTTGAAAAGCCCTTGACATATAGAAACTTTTGGCACTGGCCAAATTTCAAATTGACCATTTAAACTTTGTTCAAATTCAAATATGCTTCTTTGATGAATTTTGGCATAATTCAAATTCTACAAATCCAAAAATTATAAATAAAATATATTTGGAAACCTTAGGATGTGTACTTTCATATCCTCTGTCCCAAAATAATAATTGAACAAATTAAAATTGAATTTAGAATTATGTTGTCTATTTGAGTAATTTTGTCATAGATTTATTTCTGTAAATAATTTCAACATAGTTCCTTTTGCAAAATTGTTCCATTTGATAACCTTGGACCAGAAAAACCTTACCCAACCATTTTGTACACCATTGGACCATTACCATATGTTTTGGACCAAAAATCCATCATAGTGAACCACTAGTTTATCATGTCTTAGATTTTGTTTGTATTCTTTCTACCATTGTTTGTTATGTCCATTTGGAGCCAAGCCATGTCCTTAGAATGTACAAATCACATATAGTACCAAGTAGAAAAATTTAGTTTTCTATCTTCTCCACTTCCCCATTCTTGCTTCAAGAATTCACCAAGTCAGCAAAATGGAGATCAAGACTCAAGCACAAGAATGAAACTTCAATATCAACTTGGTGGCAAAATGAAGAGCTACAAGGAAGATCAATGAAGAAGTTTTGAAGAAAATACTTGGACTCCACACATAGAAGAAACTCAAAGAAATACAAGTGTGAAGAAATTTAGAATAAAACATCTCCCCATCTCTTCCTATCCTTCTTATTATTTTCTTTCTATTGACTTAGTGGTATTTGTGTTCATCCCATACCCAAACCAATTAGTGAAGTGAAAGCCCTGAAGAATTTATCAACACCAAGAGAAGAATCCATCCAAGGAACAAGACTACAATAGAAGCATGAAGATGATCTTCAAGAAGGCAATCACATGAGGTCTAGAAGAAATTCACACAAGTTGAAGAATAACAAGTTGTTTTTGCCCAACCATTGACCAAAATGGAAAACCCAAGACTTAGTAATATTTTTCCTTTGATTATGAAGTTAGTAGAACTACCCTAACCACAATGGAAAATACTAAAATAGTCACTAAAATATTTTTGAAGGTGAATATGACCAAGTGTTTGCATGTATTACTTTAGTTGAAGAAGTAATATGTTTATTCTTAGTGAACTCTTGGAACTTCCTCGACAAGTATGGTTATAATAAAGTTAGATCATATCAAGCTCAACCTAGTCCTTCCCAAGTAAACCATTGGAATTTCCTTAACAAAGTATGAGACCCTTTAGAGAATGAATATTTCAACTCAAACCTTGACCTTGTCCTAGCCAACTTGGTTACATTCCTTTTTCCATGGTTGTTGCTTTGTATGTTTCTTCACTTGTATGATTGTTTGGTAGAATGTTTGTTTATGTTGTTATTGTGTTTTCAATGAATAGATTGTACGGAGAGCAACGATCTTTTGTGAAGAGAGTGTGATATCTTCACCAACTTCAACAAGGCAAGTAACACACCATCAACTACCCATTATTTTCTATATGCATTAGTTGATTTTGAGTAGTATGCATGATAGGAAATTTTACTAAGTAATACTATGCTATGCTATTATCCTAGTAGTGTGTAGCCATCCCCTTTTACCTTGTTATTTTGATAGCCTTAGAATTTATTAGGTGCTATGCAATTTTACAAAGTGTTTTACTAGATGTTGAGGAAAAATCCTAAGTATAACTAATGAATGAACCACCTGGGTGGAAGTGGTAAGACTGGGTTATGTTGAGTGTTGCCTCAGGGCCCTTGTTTAAGGGTTATTTCACTTGAGGTTGTCACTTGAGGATGGCCACCCAGGAACAAAGAGATTACTATGTCCCTCTAAATCTAGTAGCTTCCCGTGTAGCCTTTTGACATTATGGGCTCTGTCTTGATCAATTAAGTTGTGAGGGTTCAGCCCAGGCTTGACAAGCAGATGTAGCAAAATTTTAGGTGGAACGGGTCTTGCCGGTGGGTTTGGACTTCTTCTTCTGAAAGATCTCATCTCAATTCTCTCCTTTCCATGATGCACTCCGGGTGTATAGGATGTTTGGGCTAATTGAAGACAAAGGGTGAAAGTGTACAACCTCTGCAGAGTCAACAAACTAAGATCTTAGCCGTGTCCCCGGTTATGGACAACTATGAGCAGCTGGACAAGGATTGACAGAAGAATCTCATCATCAATTTCAATAAGTAAAATTTGACCAAGTGAACAGTATTGTGGTGCTTGGATCTTAATCCAATGTTGCCACCCTTTGAAAAGAAAAGTTTGTTTTACAAAAGTGATAGGAGAAAACTGGCTTTATGCAAACTTAGCCAAAACTCCACTCAGCCAAACGAGCATGTAGTATTAGTCTTGCCTTTTATATCCACCATAGTGTTACTTGCCAATACATTAAATTGTATTGACTCCCTTGTGGCTGCATATTCCATATTGCAGATGTTTCTGAAGACGAGTGAGGATTTCGTTTAGGATCTCGAGTCTATCGCCAACATGTTTTGCCTATGGCACATGAAGAAGATGGGCTCAATGTTGTTATATGTTTTCCGCTGTTTCTGCTAGTCTTCTGAGACTATGCAAGTTGTAATACTATTTTGTAAAGACTGGATCATGCGATGTAATAGAATTTGATGCATTTGCATGATATTTCATTTTGTACTGTGGTGCTAGCAATTGATCCAGGGACTAGCACAATAACACAGGTGTTTCACTTTTGATAAAAAGTGGGATGCTACAAAATGGTATCAGAGCATTGTGTTTCCTGTAGAATTCGAGACCCTAAGTTTGGAAAATACCCTAGGATTGAAAAAAAAAATTCTATGTTCAAACTTTCTATAAACAAAACAATTATCTTAATTCTTCTCATATCCTCTCATCTATAATTCACCTTCAAAAGTTTCTAGATGACCTACCTTTTGAGTACCCTCAAGGCAAGATTGTTGATGACCCTTCCATGAAGTGCAAGAAGTATTTTCACCATATGAAGCCTTACACTCAAGATTTTTGAAGAATCTGAAGAAAAACTTAGACTTCACAACAATCAAGAACACCCCAAGATATTGAGAGAGGATTTTGAAGAAACTCAAGAAGATATAGATGAGACCACCAATATAGTTACTTTGTTAGAACAACGTTAATGTGTTAGAGTATTGATCATACCAATGAGTGTGGTATGACAATATTAGTTGTTTTATAAAACCTTGTTGTTTGGTGTGAAGATTGTTTGTTATGTGTTGTTCGTAAGATGAGTTTTCTTGATCTGCTATTTTGGATAAGAACCTTCCTTAGCCATCTTTCTAAATCTCTACTCCTCCCTACTAGACCAAACCCAACACCATACTCATTCACCAACCAAAGTGAGAACCACATGGAATCATACAACCTTTATCCTATTGATACACAAGCCATCCCATTTGAGGAATGCCAGTATCAAATTTATTTCTTCTGTGTGAAGGAACAATCACATCCATGATCAATGCCAACTGCCTAATAAGGATCAAGCTAACCTTGGAGCTATCAAGCTATGGAAGTTTACCTACCATAAGAGTTTCCTTAGAAATAGCATGGTGTTTGCCTTCAAGGATGACAACCAACAAGATGGAAGATTGTCAAGGACATCAAAAGACCAAGTTGAGAGGAACCCAAAGACTTTTGATTGACCCAAAGAGTGACCCCTCAGTGTCAAAGGTAGTCCAACCTACCTATGTTGGTCTACACCTCTACCACAAAGGAAAGATCTACTCAAGCTAATCTAGAATCCATCTACACTCCAATCTAATGAAAATAGACTACCCACAAAAGCTTCTTTTAAGGGTGGTAGCCCACCCAGTTCTTTTGGAATCCAGTTACCCAAACCTAATCTTTCTTTTTGTCCTTCCCAAATCTCGGGACGAGATTTCTTTTAAGGGTGGTAGTCTGTAACATCCCTGATTTTTGGGAAGTCCAAAAATCACTAAAAATTGAAACTTTTTGTTTTCATGTTATGCAAGTCACCAAAAACCAAATAAGATGCAAGAAACAAAAGGAAACCATACATAACTCAATGAAAATTGAAATTAAGAATCCATTATACCTCTATTCCATAAACCCTAAAACCCTCTCAAATGATTTTTCTCACATAAAGAAAACCATTTTATCTTTAGCAAACTTTATTACATAAAAGGTTTTCAATTCAAATATCACCTTGAAATTATTTTATGGCAACAACAATAAAAGATTTATAACCCTTAATAAAGTCCTAAGCCTCAAAAATATTTGATAAGAATAAAATGTTTTAATAATAACTTTTAGTTGTTATTCCAAGTTTTAAACATGAAGGGGTGAAAATGAAATGCATTGCTTTGAAAATAACATAACAAAAGGTTTTGAAAACAATATTATGACTTATGGTTTTATTCTAAATTTTATTGATCAACAATAATAATTAATTGATATGAACTAATTAAATAGCATTAAGTTACTATTAGTCGATCCTTCAACTCCTAAAAATATAAAATGTGAAAGTGGTTTAAAAATAATATATGATTTGTAAAATGTCTCTGAGATTTTATTTAGACAATAACATCAATTTATTATTTCTAAATTTTAAAATGGAATAAAGTTACTATTAGTAAATCACTGAAAGCTTAAAAATATAAAATATAAACATGATGTGAAATGAGTTTCAAAAATAATTGACATGTTTAATGTTTTCAATTGGGAAAACAACATCTTCATTTGAGAAAACCACATTATTTTTATTAAACCCCAAGTCAAATAAATAAGGAAAATTTTCTATGAAGTGACTATGATGTTTTCATCATATTTATAAATTATTAAATCATGGAAACAAGTTGAAATGGTTTTGGAAAATAGTAATTAACCATATTATAGTATCTGAAATTTTATTTAATCAAAACCTCATTTTATTAATTTTCTAATTTAAAATATACATTAAGTACTATTAGTGATTTAATTTTAATTACAAAATATAGAAAAAAATGATTTGTGTTGGAAACATCAAAATAATGTTTCTATTTGGTAGATATTTCAATTACAATTTTTTTGAAATTTAAATGAGGTTGTTTGGATTTATAAAACAGAAACTATAAGAGAAATAAGAAAAGAAAAAAAAAAAGTGATGACGTCAGCATGACGTCATCGTCGTCTTCAACCTGTAACCGAAGGAAACTCGAAACGCATGTTTTAATCCCGCGTTGATTGCTCGCATTTGAAGACACCGTTTGATTCGCCATTTCCTCCTCCTTATAGCCCCTCCTCTCCTCTCTGTTTCCCCTTCATTTCCCCACTCTATCCTGCCCCGAGTCCGTTGTATTAGCTCGCCGGAGATCCATTTCTCCCGCCGCCGTTATTCTCAGATTCGATCGGGTGAGACCACATTTGAGCCCAAGACCACCCCATCATGTTCCTCTAATCCTCCTTCATCTTCTGACCTCTTTGTTTGAATTTTTGTCGACGGAATCGGCCGCGCCGTCCATTCCCGTAGCTCGCCGGAGCCGCCGTGTCGGGAGTCCATCGCGCCACCAACAGGAGCGCCATCAAAGGGAGCCGTCCACTCCATCGACATCCCCTCGTCGTGGCGCATCTCTTAGACATCTTCTCCAAGCCAGGAGACCACCGTAGCGTCAACTCCGTCGACCACCGTGACGGAGCGCCACCGTTCATCCATTTCCGGCGGCCCACGCCGGCGAGGTGAGTCCCTCTCTGTCCCCAACCGTTGGATCCTAGTCCAATGGCCACGATTAGATCTTAAGCCGAAAAGGTATCGGCCAATAGGAAAGGGCCAACTCAGCATACGCGTTAAAACACTATCTGTCGCCCAGCGCAGCGCACAGCCGGCCCAGGCCCACTTCCTATCCATCGCACTGCGCGGTAAATAGCCAAATTGAGCCCAACTGCCTCTGGAATTTATTCCTGAATAAAAATAGAATTATCAATTTTGCATAAAAGCCCCTGTAACTTAGAACCTTCATAACTTTTCAACCAAGAGCCCAAATTTAGCAATCTTGGACTTTTTGAAAAGCCCTTGACATATAGAAACTTTTGGCACTGGCCAAATTTCAAATTGACCATTTAAACTTTGTTCAAATTCAAATATGCTTGTTTGATGAATTTTGGCATAATTCAAATTCTACAAATCCAAAAATTATAAATAAAATATATTTGGAAACCTTAGGATGTGTACTTTCATATCCTATGTCCCAAAATAATAATTGAACAAATTAAAATTGAATTTAGAATTAAGTTGTCTATTTGAGTAATTTTGTCAGAGATTTATTTCTGTAAATAATTTCAATATAGTTCGTTTTGCAAAATTGTTCCATTTGATAACCTTGGACCAGAAAAACCTTACCCAACCATTTTGTACACCATTGGACCATTACCATATGTTTTGGACCAAAAATCCATCATAGTGAACCACTAGTTTATCATGTCTTAGATTTTGTTTGTATTCTTTCTACCATTGTTTGTTACGTCCATTTGGAGCCAAGCCATGTCCTTAGAATGTACAAATCACATATAGTACCAAGTAGAAAAATTTAGTTTTCTATCTTCTCCACTTCCCCATTCTTGCTTCAAGAATTCACCAAGTCAGCAAAATGGAGATCAAGACTCAAGCACAAGAATGAAACTTCAATATCAACTTGGTGGCAAAATGAAGAGCTACAAGGAAGATCAATGAAGAAGTTTTGAAGAAAATACTTGGACTCCACACCTAGAAGAAACTCAAAGAAATACAAGTGTGAAGAAATTTAGAATAAAACATCTCCCCCTCTCTTCCTATCCTTCTTATTATTTTCTTTCTATTGACTTAGTGGTATTTGTGTTCATCCCATACCCAAACCAATTAGTGAAGTGAAAGCCCTGAAGAATTTATCAACACAAGAGAAGAATCCATCCAAGGAACAAGACTACAATAGAAGCATGAAGATGATCTTCAAGAAGGCAATCACATGAGGTCTAGAAGAAATTCACACAAGTTGAAGAATAACAAGTTGTTTTTGCCCAACCATTGACCAAAATGGAAAACCCAAGACTTAGTAATATTTTTCCTTTGATTGAAGTTAGTAGACTACCCTAACCACAATGGAAAATACTAAAATAGTCACTAAAATATTTTTGAAGGTGAATATGACCAAGTGTTTGCATGTATTACTTTAGTTGAAGAAGTAATATGTTTATTCTTAGTGAACTCTTGGAACTTCCTCGACAAGTATGGTTATAATAAAGTTAGATCATATCAAGCTCAACCTAGTCCTTCCCAAGTAAACCATTGGAATTTCCTTAAAAAGTATGAGACCCTTTAGAATGAATATTTCAACTCAAACCTTGACCTTGTCCTAGCCAACTTGGTTACATCCCTTTTTCCATGGTTGTTGCTTTGTATGTTTCTTCACTTGTATGATTGTTTGGTAGAATGTTTGTTTATGTTGTTATTGTGTTTTCAATGAATAGATTGTACGGAGAGCAACGATCTTTTGTGAAGAGAGTGTGATATCTTCACCAACTTCAACAAGGAAAGTAACACACTATCAACTACCCATTATTTTATATATGCATTAGTTGATTTTGAGTAGTATGCATGATAGGAAATTTTACTAAGTAATACTATGCTATGCTATTATCCTAGTAGTGTGTAGCCATCCCCTTTTACCTTGTTATTTTGATAGCCTTAGAATTTATTAGGTGCTATGCAATGTTACAAAGTGTTTTACTAGATGTTGAGGAAAAATCCTAAGTATAACTAATGAATGAACCACCTGGGTGGAAGTGGTAAGACTGGGTTATGTTGAGTGTTGCCTCAGGGCCCTTGTTTAAGGGTTATTTCACTTGAGGTTGTCACTTGAGGATGGCCACCCAGGAACAAAGAGATTACTATGTCCCTCTAAATCTAGTAGCTTCCCGTGCAGCCTTTTGACATTATGGGCTCTGTCTTGATCAATTAAGTTGTGAGGGTTCAGCCCAGGGCTTGACAAGCAGATGTAGCAAATTTTAGGTGGAACGGGTCTTGCCGGTGGGTTTGGACTTCTTCTTCTGAAAGATCTCGTCTCAGTTCTCTCCTTTCCATGATGCACTCCGGGTGTATAGGATGTTTGGGCTAATTGAAGACAAAGGGTGAAAGTGCACAACCTCTGCAGAGTCAACAAACTAAGATCTTAGCCGTGTCCCCGGTTATGGACAACTATGAGCAGCTGGACAAGGATTGACAGAAGAATCTCATCATCAATTTCAATAAGTAAAATTTGACCAAGTGAACAGTATTGTGGTGCTTGGATCTTAATCCAATGTTGCCACCTTTGAAAAGAAAAGTTTGTTTTACAAAGTGATAGGAGAAAACTGGCTTTATGCAAACTTAGCCAAAACTCCACTCAGCCAAACGAGCATGTAGTATTAGTCTTGCCATTTATATCCACCATAGTGTTACTTGCCAATACATTAAATTGTATTGACTCCCTTGTGGCTGCATATTCCATATTGCAGATGTTTCTGAAGACGAGTGAGGATTTCGTTTAGGATCTCGAGTCTATCGCCAACATGTTTTGCCTGTGGCACATGAAGAAGATGGGCTCAATGTTGTTATATGTTTTCCGCTGTTTCTGCTAGTCTTCTGAGACTATGCAAGTTGTAATACTATTTTGTAAAGACTGGATCATGCGATGTAATAGAATTTGATGCATTTGCATGATATTTCATTTTGTACTGTGGTGCTAGCAATTGATCCAGGGACTAGCACAATAACACAGGTGTTTCACTTTTGATAAAAAGTGGGATGCTACAAAAAATAAATAGTGTACTCTTTGCCTTTAACATTAAATGTCACTTTGCTCTCAGTGCAATTTATCACAGCTCGTGCAGTATTCAAAAAAGGTCTACCAAGAATAATAGATAGATTATCATCTTCAGGCATTTCTAATATAACAAAATCAGTAGGTATCAACTCATTAGCAATAGAGATGGGAACATCCTCACATATTCCTATAGGTACAACAGTTGTTTTATCAGCCATTTGTAATGATATTTCTGTTGGAACTAGTTTGTTCAAATTAAGCTTCTTATATAGTGAGAAAGTCATAACACTAACACCAGCTCCTAAATCACATAATGCATATTTCGCATAGGCTTCTTTAATTTTGCAAGGAATAGTAGGAATACCAGGATCTCCACGTTTTTCAGGCAATTTTCCTTTAAATGAATAATAAGCAAGCATAGCAGTAATAGCATCAATAGGTATCTTTCTTTTATTAGTGACAATATCTTTCATGTATTTTGAATATGGAGGATTCTTAATAGCATCAATAAGTGGAATCTCTAATTTCATATTCTTAATCATATCATAAAATTACCCATACCTCTCTTCATCTTTTGTTTTTGATACCTCTTGGGGATATGGAATGGGTCTTTGTACCCATGGATCCCTTTCTTTAACTTTATCTTTATCTTTGTTTGGTTTCTTCTTCTTCTTGGTCTTCTCAATAGGAGGCTGAGGATCCTCCTTACCAGCAGCTTCTTCATTATTATCATCATGTTGTTCAATATCAGGTGGAGATGATTCTTCTTCTTCATTATTATCATCCTCAGTTTTAGCATCAGAAATAGAAATATCCTTGTCTTTCTCATTGGAGTCATCATCATGCTCATTTTCATTGGGAGATTTTCCTTTAAAAGATTTATCTTTAAGAGCAACTTGCTCTTTTCTTTTAGGATGATCATCAGGATAATCAGGATCCTGGGTGCTTGCACCTCCCCTTGTATTAACTCCACATAATTGTTTTTGTTTATTCAGATTTTCATACAATTGATTTTGTAAAGAAATCATTTGCTCAACTTTATTGTTCATAATTTCACAATGTTTAACAATTCTTTTAACTTCCCCTACACTAGCATTTAAATTTTCACGCAGGAAATTAATTTTATGATGGTTTTCCATGATAGTCATTCTAATTTTACGCTCCTCAGGATTATCATGATAAGCAAAATTGTTAACATAAGCGACATCAACATGGTGGTGTTACCTCCTCATTACCTTCCATAGGGAGTATAGAGTTCACTTGAATTGGAAAGCATGGTTCATCAGTAGGAATTTTAATACCCATTTCAGATAATTCCTTGAGATGAGAGGTTTTAATTCCCTTCTCTTTAATATCCTTGGAAGCTTCAGCCATTGTTTCTCGGTTCAATTCGAGTATACCTCATTTCTTCTCTGGGAGTGTCTCATTTTTATCTATCTCCTCAATGTTCCAATCAGCTTCATTCTCGAGAATAGACTCCAGTAATTCAATTGCTTCATAAACACTTCTGTCCCTAAAGATATTCCCTGCAATACTATCAAGGTAGTCTCTTGTTTCCCCCATTAGTCCATTATAGAATATATCAAGCAATTCATGAGGTTTAAAACCATGACCAGGACATTTCTTACACATTTTACCAATCTCCCCAAGCTTGGGGTAGACTCTCTTTCTTATCTTGTTTAAAATTGCCAATTTCAACAGTTAATGCATGTATCCTTTCAGCAGGAAAATATTTATTGAAAAACAATTGCAATCATTCTTCCTTACTAGTAATACATGCAGGTCCTAAACGATTATACCAAACTCTAGCATCTTCACCCAAAGAAAAAGGAAACAATTTTAAGAATAAATAATGTTGACGGATTTCATCATTTCCAAATGTAGTAGATAAAGCATGCAATTCAGCAATATGATCAAGAGGAGACTCCTCATCCTTTCCACAAAATCTAGACTTCTCAACTATCTCAATTATCTCAGGATTAACATTGAATTCATAATCTTTATCTCTAATTCTAATAGCTGGGCCACACAAATTCCTAGTAGCAGCAAAACAGTTTCCAAGAGATGCATCATCATAAATAGAGAGTTTATCAAGTTTTGTATAATCAGGTGATATAAAGGCCTCAATAAATGGTTCTTCTTTTTCAGAAGAGGCCCCATATTCATACTCTCTACGAGTCTCATTTCTTTCTAGCTCAAGTTCTACATTTTCATCTACAGAAGATTCAGGAATTTCAGTTTTTTCAGGTGTTTCATTTGCCTCAGGTGTTTCAATAGTTTCAGGAATTTCAGAAGCTAGTTCTTTGTCTACATTATCAAGTGTTTGATCATTAGATGTACTAGTAGACATTTTTTACAATGGTGATTTACCAGCTATTCCTTTCTTTTTCTTAGCAGCCACAATATAAACAATATTAGGTGAAAATTTTGGTCTACTAGGCAAATCATTACCAGAACGAGTAGTCGAAGGCATTACCTCCTTCGAAGTGTCCTTTCCCTTTCCCATTGTAGGGAACAAGAAAGTGCAGCAAGTTGACAATAACAAGTGGTCTTACCAATAAAGCTAGGCTCCCTGACAACGGCGCCAGAAAACAGTCTTGATGGCTCCCAAGTGCAGGAGATCAATCGTAGTCTTCGATGGGAAGTATTACCCAAATTTGTAGTTCGACTCAGTGGGAACACAAGAATACCAGTGAGACTTTAGCAATTGGGACGTCACTCCCAACCACACCTGTTTATCATCAAACTTGCAGCGAGAGTGGTGAGTGTAATAATGCAGTGAAAGTAAACAAACAGAAAGTAAATGGAGAGCAAGTGTTTTCCCAGTTTTCACCGGAAAAGAGTGAAAATAAACCAGAGACTAAAACGCAGGCATGAGGTGACAGCGGGGTGTTGCACGGATAAGATTGATCATGTAATAATGTTTTGCTAGCAGCGGGGCCTTTCTCTATCTCAGTTTTATGTAGGTGTGTGTTCCGTAAATTATTGTGCGTACTAACCAAGAGAATTTGCACAAAGCCTATTGTCCTACCTGCCCATTTCACCGGGGCCAATTTGGAACTACGGGTAATTAAGGTATACCCTTTCGAATAGCCCGGACCAACGCATTAACACTCCATGAACACACATAATCCTCAAACTAGAACATATCCCCCTTGTTTTCCCTAGCTGTCACTTTAGGGTTCGCAGGTTCAACATAATAGCAGGTAATACACATTGCAGATAGATACCAAACTCAAATATATGATGTAGCAATTTAAGTTCAGTACTGAAATCATGCCACTTGGGCCCTAGTAACAAGCATTAAGCCTAGCAATAGTGCATCAACATAAGACATAAGAATTCTCAAGACAAACCCCTAGATCCCGCATACCGGGTAGCAATTACATGATCAATCTCATCCAAAACCCCTCACACCTCACATGCCTACAGCAACTACTCACACATGGAGGGGGTGATGGAGCTCATGGTTGATGGAGATGACGGTGGTTATGATGATGGTGACAAAGCCCCTCGAATTCCACCTCCGGGGGTGAAATCCCGGATCAGTCTGACTCCGAAATCGAAGATCGTGGTGGCGGCGACGCTCCGTTTCGCGAACTGCCCTCCCCTTCGAAACCCGTCAGTTTCTCGTATATACGGAGGGGTACGTCGAAGACCTAGCCGGAGTGGGCCATCTAGGCCCAAAAGGGGTGACCCCACGCGGCCATGGGATCTGGCCGCGTGTGGGGCCCCCTTTTGGCCCTCGGGTGGCCCCCCGGCCCATCTGGTGCTCATTCCCCTTCTTTTCCATAAAAAGTTAAGTTGTTTTCGTCCCCTGTGAAAAGTCCTGCGAAAATAGACGGAAAGAAGACTTTTGCTAAAAACAGCGTCAGATTCTGCAGATTTATTCAATTATGGAGGGACTCCGGAGAGAAATACGATGCAAAGTGCTTGGAAAAGTAGATGCATTTTGGGTGCATCAATGATCGATAGTGGTTGTTCCGCACAATGACCGGAAGCAAGGAAGTGTTAGAAGACTTAAATCATCAACTCATCAAATTCGCACAAGTAACTACTCGCGATTGTTAACAACTAAAGGTATTGGGACATGGCAAGGTGGTCATTTCTCCGGATGCATCCATTGAGAAAGTCCTCCTTGTTGAGTACCGTGGCTATAATCTCCTTGCCGTCTTGCAACTTTGTAACTACAATTTTACATGTGTACTTGGGCTTCATCACGTGTTTGTCCTTCACAACATTTCTCTTAAAGTAGCCTTTGTTGTATTTGTGGAAAATAGTATGTATGTAGTGGATTTCTAGAAAGAAACTACACATATTTCCACATCTCTAATGGCTAAATCCGACGTGGGATGGCTTTGGCATCACCATTTGGGCCACGTCGGTATGAGAAATTTACGAACTCTTGTCAAGGGTAAGCACGTGGAAGGACTAACAAGTGTGAGTTTTTCCAAGGTCGCCCATGTAGCTCTTGTGTTTCTAGAAAGATGCATGAGAAGAACCATCCCAATAAACCAATCATCTCTACAATGAGGCCCTTTGAGCTTATTCACTTGGATCTATTTGGGCCTCCTACATATGATAGTCTTGGTGGGAAGAAATAGTGCATGGTGATTGTTGATGATTGTACAAGATACACTTGGGTATTTTATATCAAGAAGAAGAGTGAGACTCAACAAAAGTTCATATCTTGGGCCACGGATGTGCAACGTCAATATGACACCAAGATCTTAGAAATTAGGATTGATAATGGGTCTGAATTCAAGAACTACACCATGGATGAATTCTTGAGTGTAGAAGGGCTAAGGCATCAATATTCCGTTGCGTACACCCCTCAACAAAATGGTGTGGTGGAGAGGAAGAATCGCACACTTATTGATATTGCAACAACTATGATGGCCAAGCTCAAATCCCCATATAACTTTTGGGCCGAAGCCATCAACACTACTTGTCATCTATCTAACCGACTCTTTCTTCGCCCGATGATTGGTATGACTCCATATGAACTCCTAACCGGTAACGAACCCTACCTCAAATATATTCGATTTTTTGGGTGCAAATGTCAAGTTTACATTAAAGGCACTAGATTTTCTAAATTTGATCCTATATATTCTGATGCATATTTGTTGGTTATGCCACGAACTCTCATACTAATAGAGTCTACAACATATCCACCGGGTGTGTTGAAGAATCTATGAATGTTCATTTTCATGAGGATAATGGCTCCCAAGTGGAGAAAATTGATTGTGATAATGTTGGTGATGAACCTCCCTCCATAGCCATAGTAAGAATGGGTATAGGTCCTCTTATACCCATTGAGGGACACCTTGTGGCGAAGGAGGATGGGACAAGCTCTACGCAAGTGGAGCCCTCTACTTCAACCATTAATCAAATGTTAGACCAAGAACAAGAACAAGAACAAGAACAAGACCTTCAATTTGATACCACTCATCAAGAAAGTGATCAAGATCAACCCAATGATAATGGTGGTCAAGATTTTGGTGACTCTTCACCAAGAACTCCACTATGGGTAGATCATGGCCTTGGTGAAGGAAATGACAAAGATGTTCCTCCAAATGAGTATCCCGATGATGCACTCATCCGTAGGAAATCACTTCAAGCCGTGAGATTGCACCAAAAGTCACATTATCAAAAGAATGTTATTGGTGGCTAGGGAATAAGTGTATCCACCCGTGGTCAAATACTCAAGTTTTGTGGACAACACTCATATGTCTCTCATGTTTAACCTATCAAACTGTATGATGATATTGAAGATGAAGATTGGGTTCAAGCTATGCATGATGAGCTCCACAATTTTGAAACAAAAAAAGTATGGTCTCTAGTGGAAAGACCCACGGATCATAATGTCATTGGAAAAAATGGGTGTTCAAGAACAAGCAAGATTCTCATGGGAAAGTGATTCGCAAGAAGGCTCGTTTGGTTGCTCAAGGCTACTCTCAAGTTGAAGGACTTGACTACGGTGAAACTTTTGCTCCTGTAGCTAGACTTGAATCCATTCGTATATTACTTGCATTTGCCACTAGTCATAACTTCATCTTGCATCAAATGGATGTAAAAAAATGCATTTCTTAATGGTCTCCTAAGTGAATTGGTATATGTTAAACAACCTCTGGGATTCGAAGATCCCAAGTACCATAACCATGTTTAATTACTCCATAAGGCTTTGTATGGCCTCAAACAAGCCCCACGTGTTTGGTATGATCATCTAAAGGAGTTTTTAGTAGATCGTGGTTTCATACTTGGGGTAATTGATCCCACACTTTTTACCAAGAGTGTAGATGGACATTTCTTTGTGTGCCAAGTTTTAGTTGATGATATTATATTTGGATCTTCTAATGTGGTTTTTGTAGAACAATTTGCTAAACTAATGACAAGTGAGTTTGAGATGTCTATGATGGGGGAATTGAAATTCTTTCTCGGCTTTGAAATCAAGCAATATTATGGAGGAACCTTCATTTACCAAGCAAAATATATACAAGACATGCTCGAGAAATTCGATATGATCAATGTTGAGCCATTGGGATTTCTAGTGTCAACAATCGTGAATCTTAAACTAGACCACGAAGGTATACCGGTTGATACAAAACTCTATCGTTCTATGATTGGTTCTTTGCTTTACTTTTGTGCATCTAGACTGGATATTATGTTTAGTGTGGGTTTGTGTGCAAGATTTCAATCTAACCCCAAGGAAAGCCATATGATTGCGGTCAAAAGGATTCTTAGGTATTCGATTGACACTCCTACTCATGGTCTTTGGTACCCATCAAATACAAGATTTGACCTTGTGGGATATTCGTATGCAGATTGGGAGGTGACAAAGTGCATAGAAAATCAACCTCGGGTGCTTGCCAATTCCTTGGTAGTTCACTCGTGTGTTGGTCTTCCAAGAAACAAAATTGTATTGTCACCTCGTCTATGGAAGCAGAGTATATTTCCGCCTCAAGTTGTTGCTCTCAATTACTATGGATGAGGCAATGTCTTAAGGACTTTGGAACTAAGATTAATACAATGTCTCTTTTATGTGAAAATGAGAGTGTTATAAAGATTGTTCACAATCCGGTACTTCATGGAAAAACCAAACATATTGAGATCGGTATCATTTCATCCATGATCATGTGGCCAATGGAAATATCTCACCTTCCTATGTCAACACCAAAGATCAACTCGCCGACATTCTCACAAAGCCTCTTGGTGTGAAGAGATTCAATAACCTAAGGAGTGATCCCAATGTCGTATGTGCAAAAAAATTTAGTTGATTGGAACTCTTGCATACATACCTCTAGTAGACTTCTATTTTGTTCTTAGATGTATGCATAGACATAGGGGGAGTGTAGCTCAATTAATGAGTCAACACTACTTTTATAATGCACAAATAAACAAATCATGCATAATGGTCATCTCTATGACAAAATGTGATTCAATGATAAGTTTCGACAATACACCCAAGATATATCTTCGCGGTGTCATATCGAGCATACGCATACATGTTGGCTATGGTCACCACCCCTACAAAGGGATTTGAGTTTTGTTGAATTGTCTTGAAAAGTCATTTGGTTCTTGATTCATATGCATATTTACTCTTCTACTCCATAATCACATCCAATGTTGCTTAGTTGGGCTTTCATCTTTCCCCATTGGATGTGGATAGGAAATCATTATGCTCACAAGTATGTTCACATGTGTCTATAGTCATTCCCTGGTTTTCTTACATATCTCTAAGTATTGCATTCGTATTTGTACATGGTCAAAATTTTCATTCTTGTGCAAACATGTAGAACACTCTCTGAGGCAAGGAAACAAGAAATGGAAATTTGGGAAACAAAAAATAATGAAAAAAATTGCAGAAAAACCGGCCTAGGCTGGCTGGGTCTATTGGGTGACCATTCTTAGAAAGAAGGATGCCCGGCCTAGGCCGGCTCCTAAGCCGATCGGTTCTGTTAGGTCGCCGGCCTTGACCCTGGCCTTGACGCCGACGAAGCCGGCTCGCTTGGGCAGCCACTTAAAGAATGCGTGGGGGCAGTTTCCACACATCCCCCATCTTCCCCAACCTCCCTTGCCAAAAAAATACACCATTGGAGCCTTCCTCCTCCATTGCCCCACCCCTCCCCCACCATTCTAGCCTCTCCCTACACCTCCAATCCCACAGATCTGAAGGACCCCTATCCGATATCTCCACTCCTCCACAAGGTTTCACCATTGGTGGAAGATTGGAGGTGCTCCCCTGCATTGTTGGTGCTCCAGGGGTATCTACCCTCCATTTGGTCCCTATGTGCATTCTCCGCCAAGTTAGGGCAAGGATGTCATCTTCGGGTATGTTTTTGGTCTTGCCCCTCTCAAATCCCTTCCTTCTTTTCGGTTAGCCATCAAATTTAGGATTTGTGAGTTCCTCATATTAGGGCTCAAGTTCATGTGCTATTCCACTCTATTCCACATAGCATACCATCACCTAGGGTAATCTAGCGATGTTAGATACTGTAGTTTGGTGAAATTTTTTTACATACTCAATCCATCACCAACTTATGCTCCCAAATATCCCTAGTGTTTCCCTAATTCTCGTTACCACACCTAGGATTTTTAATGACCATGTACACTTATTATGCATACTCGTACCTATGCTATCCATGTCACGTGTAGGGAAGATGAGTCTCAAGACAAGTTTGGTGGCAAAGGTTATGCTCGCAAGAAGAGCAGTGCATCTCAAGCTTGTGGTTCCACTCCTTCTCAGCAGAAGAAACTTCCAGTCAATCCAAAGGAACCTATTCATGCATCTTGGAAGAAGCTCCCTTCAGCGATTTTTTAGGAATCTCGATTTAAATTAAATCTGTATGAGTTCAGGAAGCGCACTTGCAGTAAAAACCGGTTCTATTGAAAAATGCATCAACAACTATATGAATTCTCCATCTGCTCCTTCAAGAATCCCTTTGTCCACAACATTTCTTTCACTTTGATGAAGCGAGAAGAAAGGTCCATCTGTCATGGAGATGATGGACTTTCATGGAATAAGTGCTCTCATGGAGATTGATCGCCCCTTTGCTCCCGAGCTTCTTCGAGAATTCTATGCTACTGTGTTCTTCTCTCAAGGGCCTCGGGAAATGACTTGGATGAGTGGTGGTATCAACTGTACCGCCACACTTACTGACTTTGCTAGTCTTCTCGGACTCGAGGAATTACCCTTCTCCCCTATGGTTTACATTCGGATCCATGGTGAGAGTAGGCGTCTTATGAAGGTTGCGGAGGGTATTCACCATTGATATCCTTCGGATATTGGGTCCAAATTCATTCCCAAGTCTGCCTACTTCACCGACTTTTGGTATGTCACCCATACAATTCTTAGGAACACTATGAATGTCAATTTTGGCAAGAAGGGTGAGGTTCGCAAACGGTTTTCAATCTTCTCTTTCACATTGAGCGTGAAAACAGATTCAACAAGAAGATAGACATCATGGACTTCATGTGGCATGAGATGAAGACAGTGATACATGAAGGCAAGGTTCTTATTTAAGATCAATACCTTCAAGTGCTCATTGAATCCAAGATCCATGCTGCTCTCATTTCCAACTATGAGATGACCGCTCCCACATGTCTCCCTCTCAATGGTCCTTCACATGATGTTGCACAACCCTCCTCCAAAAGGCTCGCACCGATATGACTGAGGACATACCCAACTCTCCCTCTGTTGATGTTGCCACTGACACCGGGGCTCTTGCCGCTAAGCCCAAGAAGTTGACCCTCAAGGCTGCTCTTCAAAAGATGAACTGCTTTTTCATTGATCAACAATCCAAAGGATATAAGGCATACAAGAAGGATAAGCTCTCACGCCGCAACCAAAGGCTCATAATGGAGAAGCTTGATATTTTTGTGGTGGCTAGCTCTAATGAGCTCTCTAAGAACTCTTGGATGTCCAAGCACACGTATTGGCTTGGCGATGACGCTTCCTCCCTTGGGGCAGTTTTGGTCTAGCCACAATGCAGAAGCTAGCTCAAGTAGCGTTGTTGTTCCCCAAGGTGAAGATGGTGAACCAAGATGATGAGGAAGACAGTGAATAGGATGGAGATGGTGATGAAGATCAAGATGACTCTGATGAGGACTTCATGGAGTGATCCCGTGGGTGCGCTCTTTCCCTTTTTTGTGTCTTGATACCAAGGGGGAGGGAGAGATATTAGCTATATTAGGTCGATCAGGATTTGCATTGGGAGGGCATTGCATCATCCATTTGCATATTCTATTTGCAATTTTCTTTGATTTGGTATCTTAGTTGAAATCTATTTGCTATTTGTTTCTATGTGTTGTGGAACTCCATTATCCGTACGATATTGTAAGACTATGTCACCCCCGAGGACTATCCATCTATATTATGAAGTCCATGGTGAGCGTAAATCTATCATTCATCTAGGGTACCTATGATAGGCTAAAATATTTACATGTTAAAACTCCTACTCATTATCTTCATACCTAAATGACTAGCTATTGTTGAGAAAATATTTAAGTATAAATCATTGGGGGATTTATCATATCTATGTTTGTGTGCCCTTTAAATCTAAATAAAATATTAGAACTTGGGCATACATCAAGGGGGATAAAGGAGAAAATTGCAAATCTAAAATATATATTTCTACTTGCAAATCCATTTGTTGTCATCAAACATAAAAAGGGGGCATTGAAAGAACATTGTCCCTTAATCCTATTTTAATGTTTGATCACAACACTCGGAAATGTATAACAATATATTTGAAGTGTTTGGAAATTACACAATGTTGAAAACTGGTGAAATAATCTCTCTCAAAGTACAAAAGAATCAAAGAAATTATTGGAAGCGGAAAAGAAGAAGAAAGAAGAGTCTGTCTAGCCGGCCTGGCCGGGCTGAGGCCGGCCTGGAGGCAGGAGGGCTCTGTTAGTACGCCGGCCTAGGACGGGTCACTCTTCTGGTGGTCGGGTGCACTACCTAGCCGGTCGGGCGCCTCTGTAACCTCAGCAGCCTACGCCTCCTAGAGCCGACCTAGGCCAGGATCTCTGGCTCAAGGCCGGATCTCCTAGCTAGCCGGCCTAGGCCGAGCTGAGGCTGGGCTGCCTGTCTGCCTGCTCCATAGATTTGCCGGACTCCACGCCGTCCTGGCCGCCCCAAGGCCGGCTTTCCTGCACAAGTGAACAACCCCTCCAACGGCCACTTATTGGGACACACTATAAAAGGGGGTCTTCTTCTTCCTTGAGTTCTTGTCACTTGTAGCACTTCTATCCACCATTTTTGACCACCCTAAACTTCAAGGATCTCCCCAAATACCCAACCAAAGCCCTTGATCTCTTGGGATTTGGAGGAGAAGCACTAGATCTACATCTAAACCAAACCAATTTGTGACCGCCCCACTTATCCCATAGGGATCTTGTAGTTCTTGGTTCATTGGAACCTAGGACCTTGTTGCTCCTAGCTCATCAGAGCTTGGATCCTTGTTGGTGTCCCTGAAGCTTTGGAGCTCGTGATCTTGTTTCCCGGAGTCTTGGTGGCTCCTGGGATTTGGTGAGGACCCTCCAAGTTGTGGAGTGTGCCTCATCCTCGTAAAGGTTGTAGTTGTCAACCTTAACGGCATCATAGTGATTCGAGCCTCTCACATTGGTGGAAGGACTTGAAGGAGATACGTTGTGCCATTTGACGGCTACTCAGTGTTCCACCTTGGTGGCACCGCATCGCTCCAATGGAGACTAGTTTCCATTGGGGAGTGAACTTCGGGATACATCTCCGCGTCATTGTGTTCGTTATTCCTCAACTTACCTTTACTTGTTGCTACTAGCTTAGTTGAGTAAATATAATGTCCAAGTAGTAATTGCTCATCATATAAGATTGTTCACTTAGTTGCATAATCTAGACAATCTATATTTGAGCATTATCTTGATAATCAAAAAAGAAGTAAAATTTGTAGTTAACCTATTCACCACCTCCCCCCTCTAGTTAACCTCTCAATCATTCACAAACAGCAAAAAATCCAAATTGAGGTATGTTTTCCATAAAGCCAACGAAACAAAGGAACACTAGTACAGAAAGGGTCATTTGTGGTGCACCGTTTATTGATTCTGTGGCGCATCCTGGGGCCACAGGGGTGCGCCACAGAATCCACGCCACTAAATTACTATTCTATGGTGCACCACCCCCCTGCGCCATAGAAATATGGGATTCTATGGTGCACCACCCCCAGCGCCACAGAAATATGGAATTCTGTGGCGCACCACCCTCCTGCGCCACAGAAATATGAGATTCTGTGGCGCATTAAACTTTAGTGCGCCACAGAAAAAGGTCCGCGACGGATATAGTTCTAGGTGCGCCACATAATAAATATGTTGTATTCGAAATTTAATTTGTTTCTAGTTTAAATATAGGATTTAAACAGGATTTATACAGGATTTAAACATGCAGTGATAATTGACAAATATATTAGAACTGATATTTGACAAACATAGAGTCATCACATTATGTATCATAGATGTGATATACATATAGTCCGACAACTCGAATGGGTTCAAAGTTAGTCTTACACAACACAGCACATAGTGTTCATCGATCATAGTTTTACATGACATTACTTAGATGGTCACCTCCTAAGCTAGGATGAAATAGACTACAAGCACGGCGATAGTGAGCAAGAGCGGAAGCACGACGGAGGTCTCTTATTGTTCTTCTTCTTCGACTTGTGGTCCCTCCACTTGGAAACCGCCTCGTGTCTAGTCTTGTATCCTTGATAGCAGTTGCCGCTGAACTTGTGCACCTGTGCTTTACAGTCCTTCCACTCGTCGTAGACTCCTGGAACCCGACCCTCGAACATCACGTAGTACGTCATCTATATAGATAGACACAAGGCATATTAGTAAGTACTGCAAAAACAGCTAAGGCATATATGTTCACAAAAACTAGAGAAAGGAAACAATAATAAACCTCAAAGATATACAACATCGATATCACACAAGTTCAAGCTAACTAAGCATAAGTTCAAGCCAACAACATCTAAGCCTAAGTTTCGAGCGAATTAAGGAAGTTTTGTTAAACAAAGTAATAGTAGCTAGGCACACCTCGATCAATGAGACATCTTCCGCGGAGGAAGCAAGGTGAGCGGCGCTGGAAACGGTTTAAATAAGTCTTTCCTTATCCACGTCCTACGATCAACCTGCCGCTCTAGGTGTTCCTGGATATCCCTCTGACATAACCCTATGGGATTGTTTAAGGACCCCCCTTTTTTATTGACATCTTTAATGATTATCTCTGACAACTTGCCTTTGATGCGATGAAAGTCTTCAATAAGATCATCTTGTGAGATATCCCCCGCCATTTTATCGGACCATTCTCGGAGTTTAGCAGGCTGATTGAAGTTATTTGCATCGCGTAAAATCCCTTTAAGGTGCTGGAGGGCATAGAAGGCCTCCTTCGTTCTCCAAGCCGGCTGCTTGATGCAGGGGAACTCGGTCACGTGCCTGCACCCGTATTTGCCAGTAGCCGGCCTGATAAATTCTTGTTTCTTTTCGAAGGTGCCTACATTTTGAGCGTAGCCATTGATAGCCTCATCGAGAACACCCCTAATTCTGGTGTAGTTTGTCCTCTTCGTCGTATTCGACGAGTCGAAGTACTGGGCTAGTGACCACTTTGGGCAAAGCACGACGAGTGTGCAGTATGTGTCCCTGATCAACACATGCAATTGAAATAAGGATAAGCAATGGATGAAATCTAGAAAAAAACATTAGCTACGACGCCGCGAGCGGATGTGTACTTACTCGGGAAAGACAGGAAAAATAATGTCCCTCTTCTCACGGTTTCTCAACATGAAGCTCTTGAGGTACTTCGCTGCCTTGGTCCGTGTACTTGATCCTTCCGCCAGGTGGCTATCACGCATGTAGTAGGGATCCTCTACCACAACGTACGGGGATAACTCCCGCTGGATTTTCATCTGAGCACTGAGCGCGTATAGGCGGACCAAGTTATAGTCCAGCCGTCTCGAGTGAAAAATATTGAAGATATCCTCGTACGCTATGAAGAACAGTTTTGCGGGGTCTTCATGGACGAAGTCCGGGCCCTCTGGCACCTTGACCACGAACACCAGGTAATTTGGACACTCGTCTTTAAGAAGGAGTCCCTCTAGCATCACGATAATATTCTGCAAAGTGAGCATTGGTCTAGTTGCCCTGTATATCTCGTCCGGAGACAGTATCGGTTGGCCATCTTCATGCAACCGGGTCAAGCCATCCTTACGGGGTCGAAATGCACTAAAATCAACTAAGATCCAAACAAGAACCAACTCTTCAAAGAGAAGAGGTTGGTGGCCTAGGCCACCATGTAAGAGAGTATGGTATGACACCGCGAAGATGTATCTTGGGTGCATGGCCAATTCTCGACATTTTAGCTCACAATTCATGAATTGAAAATACATATATAATTGATTTTTACTATGGGCGTCATGGGGGGAGGGAGATTACAATAAGTTAGGACAACACTCCCCCTATGTCCATTCCTACACCTAAACCCAAACAAATAGTCAACTATAAGTGTGTCTGCAAGACATTCAAGTCAAGCTCCTTAAATCAATGATATTTAGCTCATTCCACAAAAACTTGAATCTTGTATCATCAAGGGGATTCATGAATATATCGGCAAGTTGATCCATGGTGGGGACATATGCTAGATCAATATCTCCTTGGGCAACATGATCTAATGAAGTGATGACGAATCTTAGTATGCTTAGTTCTTGTGTGTTGCACCGGGTTGTAAGCAATCTTGATAGCACTTTCATTGTCACACAAAAGAGGCACTTTGTCAAAATGGACATCATATTTCTTAAGATTTTTCCTCATCCATAAAAATGAGTGCAACACTAGTAGCTGCGACATACTCGTCTTTGGTGGTAGAGAGAGATTTTCAATTTAGTTCTTAGAAGACCAACTCACCAAGGACATATCAAGGAATTGGCAAGCCCTGGAAGTCGATTTCCTATCATCTTGATCACCATCCCAATCCGAGTCTGTGTAGCCACTGAGAGATAATTGTGCCCCCTTTGGGTACCACAAACCAAACCTTGAGGTATGAACCAAACACCGAAAGATCCTATGGACCGCCATTAAATGGCTTTCCTTAGGAGTCGCTTGATACCTTGCACACACTCCTACACTTAAGACAATATCGGTTCTGGATGCACAAAGGTAAAGCAAAGAACCAATCATGGAACGGCATAACTTTGATAAACATCTTTAATTACCAGTCGGATTGCGCTTGAGATGACACTTGGTTTGCATTGGAGTTGTCCTCTCTTTATCACCTTGAAAATTGAACCTATTTATCATGTCTTGAGTATAATTGGCTTGAGAGATGAAGGTCCCTCTACTCAATTGCTTGATCTCAAAGCCAAGGAAGAGTTTGAGCTCTCCCAATATAGACATCTCAAACATGTTAGTCATAAGCTTTGAAAATTCATCATTAAAAGATTGACTAGTTGAGCTAAAGATGATATATCAAAATATAGTTGCCATATGAAAAATCTTCCCTTTAACCCTCTTTGTCAAAAGGGTGGGATCAATTTTCCCAACTTCAAACCCACGGTCTTTCAACAACTCTCTAAGGTTCTTGTTCCATGCACGTGGTGCTTGTTTAATTCCATAGAGCGCCTTATCGAGCTTGTAGACATGGTTAAGAAAGTTGGGGTCCTCAAACCCCGGTGGTTGCTTAACATCTACCAACTCTTTCAAAGGACCATTCAGAAATGCACTCTTCACATCCATTTGTTGCAATTTAAAGTTATGATGAGATGCATATGCAAGAAGGATGCTGATGGACTCAAGGCGAGCCACAGGAGCATAGGTTTCATCAAAGTCAATGTCTTCCACTTCGGAGTACCCTTGAGCTACCAATATTGCCTTGTTCCTTATGACAATGCCATGCTCATCTTACTTGTTCTTGAATATCCACTTAGTGCCAGTAACATTGTGGCAATATTTGGGATTCTCAACTAGCTTTCATACTTTGTTGATCTTGAAGTTATTGAGTTCATGATGCATTGCTTCCAACCAAACCGGATCCTTAAGAGCCTCAAACACTTTCTTAATTTGGTTCCACCATGGAGATATGAGCTTGATGCTCACTAAAGCTTGCCAATTGAGCTATTGTGGTTCTTTTACCCCTTAGATAACCTTTATCATTAGAGAAGTCAATCTTCTTCAAAACTATAGAATTCTAGCTTCACGATAGGCTTCAATCTCCACATTGTTGCAAAGAGGAATCACTTGATAATCTTTATCATTTGTGTCCTTGTCTTGACCGTAGTGTTGTCCTTGATCATGATTATGGCTTTATTCATCATGAGAAGTAGAAGGTTGATCTTAGCTAGCTTGAATAATAGGAGAACTTGGTTCTTGCATAGCAACTTGATCAATAGTAGGAAGATCTTGAACTTGTTCTTTGGTTGGTGCATCACTTGCTCCATTGGCATGAGTTTCTTGTGTAGACGAGGGCTCCACTTGAGTAGAGCATAGTTCTTATCGATCCGCGAGAAGGTGTCACTCAATGGGGCGGAAAAATCCCACACCCATTCTTCCTATGGCCTCTTGAGGTATTTCAACATCTACATTAGAAACATGAAACTACGCCTCTTGGGAGCCATCATTTTCTTCGAAAACCACACTACTAGATTCAATGATAATCCATGAGAACTTATCAAAGACCCTATAAGTGTGGGATTCGGCACCGTAACCAACAAAAGTACCTTCAAGGGATTTAGATTGGAATTTATACAAGGGAAATCCTTTTACCAAACAGAAACACTTACAACCGAAGACGGGGAAGTAGGAGACATTTGGTTTGTTTCCGGTGAGAATCTCATATGGAGTCTTCATTAAGCCTTTCTGAAGGTAGAGCCGGTTTGATGAATGACATGCCATAGAGATGGTTTCGACCCATAGATAGGGAGGAGATTTATACTTCGCCAACATGGATCTAGCCATATCGATAAGAGTCCGGTTCTTCCTCTCTGCTACACCATTTTGTTGACGGATATAAGCAGCGGAATATTGATGTTGAATTCCCTTTTCACTAAGAAACTCATTTAGTGTGTAGTTCTTCAAATCAGGGCCATTATCACTTCTAATGGCCAATATGGGAATGTTGTGTTGATGTTGAACTTGATTGGCGAAGTCGATGGTTGGGTCTCACTCTTCAACTTGAAGAAAATACAAGTAAATTTTGAATAGTCATCAACAATCACCAAGCAATACTTCTTCCCACCAGGACTAGCTTCACGCACGGCACCAAAGAGATCCACATGAAAAAGTTCCAATATCCTCTTTGATGAAATGACAGTCTTGTTTGGGTGGGGAGAATCATGCATCTTTCCTTGAAAACAATCCCTAAAAACACGATATTTGGCAAGAAACATATTCTTTTAGTCTGAGGATGTGGCCATCCTTGTGAAGGCTTTGCAAAGTTCTCAAGTTGACATGGGATAGGCGGCAATGCCTGATGTCTACGCACGCTTCTATTCTTGGAGACAGTGTTGGGCCTCCAAGTGCATAGGTTTGTAGAACAGCAGTAAGTTTCCCTTAAGTGGATTACCCAAGGTTTATCGAACTCAGGGAGGTACAGGTCAAAGGTATCCCTCTCAAGCAACCCTGCAATAATGATACAAGAACTCTCTTGTGTCCCCAACACACCCAATACAATTTTCAGTTGTATAGGTGCACTAGTTCAGGAAAGAGATAGTGAAATACAAGTAATAGGGATGATTATAAGTAGTAATTGCAATCTGAAATAAAAATGGCAGCAAGCAAACATGTAGCAAAACTGATTGTAAATGATGTTTCAATGCCTAGAAACAAGGCCTAGGGATCCTACTTTCACTAGTGGACACTCTCAACAATGATAACATAATTGAATGCATAAATATCCTCTCTTCACTATGCTACTCTGAACCACTCTCCGGTCGAATAACAAACACCAATTCATGCGTAGGGCTGCAAAAAGCACTCCTCAAAGTCTCATTCCCATGTCTAGTTAACCCCACGCTGTCACTATGAGCTACCTAGAAGGTACTAGACAAACACCACAATTTCGTAGGGTCATCATCCAACACAAGATATAAATATCATGCTAAACCACACGGTGCACACACTATCACTTTTACACCGTGATCAAAGTGTTTACGGAGATCTCATAACAAAACCACTTGAGCAACATAACAGATGAAGAGTAACATCTACTAATTCAACTAGATTACAAAGCTCACGATCACATAAAGATCACACCATGGGAGAGAGAGAGATGAGACACATAGCTACCGGTAGAGCCCTCAGCCCCGGGGGAGAACTACTCCCTCCTCATCATAGGAGACAGCAACAGCGATGAAGATGGCGGTGGAGTCGATGGAGATCGATCTGGGGGCACTTCCCCGTCCCGGCAGGGTGCCGGAACAGAGATTTATGTCCCCCGAAACTTGTCGTCGGCGACGGCGGAGCTACGGATGTTGTTGGTGGAAAAGGCCGATTGATCTAGGGTTTATGCATCAGGGGGCATATATAGGCGAAAGGGCGACGGCGGTGGGTGGCCAGGGGGGCCACACCACCCCTAGGCGCGGCTAGAGGGGGAACCGGGCTCCCCTATAGTGTGGTGGCTCCCGGGCACCCCTCCGGGTCTCTTCGGGACTCCGTGGACCCTCTGGTACTTCTAAGACTTCTGGCTTTTGAATTTTCCAATTCCGAGAATATTTCCACAACAAATTTTTTGATACTAAAGACACTAGAAAACAGGAACTGGCTCTGTGGCATCTTGTCAATAGGTTAGTCCCAGGAAATCGATAAAAATGGCATAAAGTGTAAGGAAAACATATAGCATATGGCATGAAAACAACATGGAATATCAGAAATTAAGGATACGTTTATGCGTATCAATGCCACAACAACCCCACATCGGTCTTTCCGAAAAGACACATCGCTTGAGTGTTGGTTGACCCCTAAAATTTTACCACATACATCTCATTTTCGACATTCCCAACAAAAGCAACATCAGAGTCTGCTCCACAAGAGTACCACAATATCAGGTTCAAAGAAGATGGAGAAACCCATCTTCCCTAAAGCACGAACTGAAATTAAATTAAAACCAAGGGACTCGACAAGCATGACATTTACAAGAGTTATTTTAGGAGCAACTACCACCTTGCCGAGACCCATTACCTTAGATTTTAATTTATCTCCATAAGTTATGGTTGCTTCATTTATATTTTCTCTCAGATCCATCATGAGCTTCTTGCTTCCGGTCATATGACTTGTGCATCCACTATCAAGCACCCATTTTGTCCCATCGGAAGCATAGTCCTACAAGCAATCATTGGTTGGAGTTAGGACCCCTCTTTGGTCCTCTCACGTTATCCACAAGGGTCTTGGGGACCCAAATAGAATAGTCAATGAAATCAACATTAAGACCAACATATGTTGCATACACAACACCATAATAATCCTCCAAAATAAGATAATGAGGATTGTTAGTTCCCATGGAGCTATGACAAGTGGTTTCGTCCCTAATGATAACACCACTCGCACTAACATTCTTCTTTTCTTATGAGGGATTTGGCTTGTTCTTGTTCTTGTTCTTCGCAACATAGCCAAGACGTTGTTTTCAATTGTGTGGCCTTTGCACTACCACACTTTCATCAATGGGGCCCTTTCCCTTAAGCCTTGCAAGCTCGTCCTTCTACCTAGAATTTTCCTCAAGAATATTTGCATGTTCACAATAATAAGTTGAGGAACTAGGCACATTAAATTGATCTAGCTGAGTTTGAAGTTGTTCATGTGACTTGGTGAGGGTAGAGTGTTCACTCTATAAACCCTCGTGAGCCTTGGTGAGCGTCTCTAGATCCTTGGTTAGAGTATCATTACCAACACCAAACTCAAACCTTTTCTTTCTAGCTAATTTATATTAGGAACAGCATGGTCCTGTTGCTTAGTGAGTTTGGACATTATTTAATTATGTGACTCGTCAATAGTCTCAAGTTTCTCATCAAGAGAGACTTGAAGATCATGCTCTTACTCAAGAGTAATGGTAAGAGAGGCAATTTCAAGAGCATCTTCCCTCTCACCTTCACCCTTCTTCTCAAGAATATCTTAAGCCTATCCATATTGGCTCATGAGATGCTCAAAGTGCGTTTTGGTTTCACCTTGCAAGTTAACCATAAAGAGATCCAAAGCGGCAATTTTATCTTCTATACTAAGACTGGCAAGATCATTCTTGTCATTTTGAGTCTTAGATATGGAAGAATATGATACCTCGTTGGCCTTGGCCATGAAGAACTTTGTGTATTGGTGGGGAAGATTCTCATTGGGGGATTCAAAGAGAGATGGAGATGATGAAGATGTAATTGCAATGGCGGCCACTTCACTTGTGGTTTCTTCTTCTTCATCATCATAATCATCCCCGGATGCATACTCTTGTTGAGTCACCAACACAATCCTAGAAGTTGGCTTGTTGTTGGAGGTGTTCTTATTTAAGAACTGTTGCTTGCATGTGAGATTTGACTTGTCCTTGAGGATAAGCTTCCCTCCTTGAGTTTCTCTATTCTTGAAAGGGCAGTCGGAAATTAAGTGATATTTGTTTTGACAATTGAAGCAATACCTAACTCTTTGATTTCCTTCCATGGAATTACTTGACTTGGTATTTTCCTCAAAATAGGCCTTGTCCTTGGGTGGGTTCTTCCAAATCTTCATGGATGAAAGAGCCATGTAGTCTTTATGAACCGGATCATAGTCTTTGGGCTTTAGACGAGTCAACTCTTCTTCCGATTCAACCTCATCTTCTTTCTCCACCACTTTGGTCACAACTTTGGCCTTCAAAACAACATATGCCCCTTTGTGCATTCCAATAGAAGGAGCACGAGAGTCTTGAGCAAGCTTGGTTTGCACTTAAAAGTATGACATCTATTGCATAACCTCCTTGGAAGTCATGATATGGTAATTGTGTCTTCCTTGGACACTCTTCAAGTCAACAGACTCAAATGGCATGAGGGCACTCACATACTTCCTCTTTATCCATACATCATCAACATAAGTGGCACTGAGACCATTAAAGGAAGTAGCAAGGGTCTTGAGCCTTCGATACATGTCCTCGTGACTTTCACTATCAAGAAGATATAACCCTTCGGCTGTCACGACCCCGAACTAAGAGATATACATACTGTTATGTGCTCCTAGCCATGGACTCACAAGGGCTTCAGGGTTACCAGCCCGGGCCGCAACAAACAACGGCAGGCAGACTGGATTCATCGGCACGTAGTCCGGATCCCCAGTCCACTACTCCTTGTATCCATGGTAGTCATAACCAACTATGCATATCAAAGCGTCCACGAATCGTATGAAACTGAAGGAAACGGGACCAAAGTTATACAGAGATGCTATGTGTCTAGAAAGTGCAACAACAATTGAGGGTTACTGGGGTTACCTTGCCCCAGGCCGAATCACATCGGCAGGCGGGCTCGGACATGGATCATCGGCTCCACAACCCCTCGACTGCGACAACTATGCAGGCATAGCCAAAACTGTATAACAATGAGCTCGAAACAACAACCGATCAAAGCAGCACTCTAGACATGAAGCTGTATTAAACAGGTGTTACTAGAGTATAGCTTACAAGCAGAGGTCACATGACCCAACATTACATCAGACAACGGAAGGCAAATTAGGTTGCTAATCAACAAGAACCAAAAAGGCCTAAGAGGCTGCAAAATAAGGCGACGTCCCAGCCCATAGATTCTAGGCTGCTACCTGGGAACCCCAAACTACTCGTCGATGTCCACATTGATTCACCACTGAAGTGAGGAACTCCACCTGAACCAAAATTAAGCAAACCTGAGTACGGGAGGTACTCAACAAGACTTAGTTAACCTATTATATATCTGCTAACTTCAGAAAGGGTTTTATGAAGGCTGTTTTGTGTAAAGTGATCTTTGTTTTCCAACTTGAGGGAGGAATAGCACGTCTCATGGAGTGTTTTGAAAACAGATGGGAAAGCTACTCAACTACTGATGTCATCATCTTTTTTTTCCACCAACTCATATCAGCACCTCGTGCTTCAAAGATCACCACCTCAAGTTGTTCCGGTAACTCAATCTACAAATTAACCCCTCTCGGCATCTCCGAGGAGGCATGCTTTATTCGTTATCAACAATTTTTAATCATTCCGTTTAAGTTATCTATGATCACAGAATCCGTCACCAATTCGTCCTTAACCTCGGACACGGCTTTTCAAAATGATTTAACCCTGCAGGGGTGTACAACTTTAACCACACGTACCAACCAACTCTTAATGCCACATGATTAGCACTAGTCCGGGAAGTGCCGGCAGATGGAGGTTGACCACGATCTTTCCCTTGCTTCGCCTATTCCATGAGTCGCTCCGAGTAGAGATGGACCGCCAATAGGGAGTGGCCATCTCCTGCCGGGTCTCTAGCATTGTGCGCGAGGCTCGACGGTTAAGTAACCGCAAAGCGCCGATACATCCCCACATCCTAGTTTTGAAAGTGTTTTGATATCCCCGCAAATCCAAATGAAAAGCCCGAACTAGGCAACTCATGGAACAAACTAGGCAAGTTGAGACCGAGGGGAATCCAATCCCCGTGTGGATTCACGCTCAGTCTTGGCTCGAAGATGAGAACTCGCTCCTAGGGGCATGAACGAGACAACCACCACAGACCCTCTGTGGTCTCGTCATCCACACCTTTAAGTCATGTTAACCAAGTTATCTTAACTTTCCACAACATCCTATCATACTAGATTCTTTCGAAACTCTGATTCATCAACTGGATGGAGCAGAGATAACAAGCATGTATGACTAAGCACATCATATTTAAGGCTTTGGCGATGAACACAATCAAACCTATGGCTTCTAGGAGTAATGAATCAGGATAACTAGGCTATGCATAATATAGGACAACTCTAACTACTGACACAAGATATATTGGAATCGAATGCATTGTACGAGAGTCAAAAAGTCTTTCGAAACCATATATGGGCAGATAAGAGGTTATGCTTTATTTGCTTCAAGAAAACCAGATAAAGTCTTCAGGAATAAGTGCTTGACTTGTCGGTTAGGATCAAGTATTCGTCATGGCGTTGTCGATCTTCTCTTCGGGGTCGCGTTCTACCGATCAGAAGCAAAACACCGAAAGAGAAATAACAATCAAACATGGCATCGATGCAATGCACAACATGTATGCATGAGCAAGTTAATGCATTGAAATAGAGCCCTAGACATGTTTGTTGGGTTGCTAGGGTTCATATGACAGTTAAACATTTTTACTGATTTTATCCCGAAATAGACCCCGTAGGGGGTTTCGGACGATTCTGGAAGTGAGTACAAATTTAGTTGCTCAAATGGGTTTGAAAACATCATAACTAGGTTGCATATGTCATTTTGAGCAATTTGATATATACTTTTAATTTTCTAATTTTATTGATTAAAAACTTATTTTCTCTAATTTAAATGAATTAAACAATATGAAATAATGCTCATTTTTTCACTTTGTTAAACATGTATGAGAATGATATATTCATGTAGAGTACATTTTTCTAAACATTTCCATGTTTTTATTTTATATTTCTAAGTTATAAAACAGTAGTTATTGAAATTACAAAATTAATCATTTTCCTGTAATCAATAAACATTTTCTGGAAATTAAGGAAATATGAAATATGACGTCCTAGTGACGTCACTGTGACATCACCAACAGCCACAGAGGCACTGCTGCGGAAGGAATCGATCACTCCGTTGATCGATTCGCGAAACCAGGTGGTTGGGGAGCTAGAGGAGGATTCGACGAACGTGTGGGCGGGAGCGGGGCAACCAAATGGTTACCGACGGCGAGCCGGTGAGGATCTGCACGGCGGCGGACGGCTGACTTGGGCGCGGAGGTGCTACGGTGCATGAAAGAAAAAACGGAGGGGCCAGGGAGGACTGCGAGCTCACCCCGGTGCTGGATATGTTGCTGGGGACGGCGGAGGAGGTCGGTGATGGCGGCATCAAGCGCCGCAGCCGTCTGCCGGCGGTGAAGAAGACGATGGCGGCTCGGACGAATTTGGGCGTCCCGGGCCAATTCCTTAGGCTAGCAGGCGTGGTAGAGGATGGCAGAGCAGATGGAGGGCCCAAGGGAGCTCGGGGCCGACTGGAAAGGCGGGGCGCGCCGGCGCTTGTCACGGTTAGGGTTTGGTCGCCTGCGGGGCAGAGAGCAAGAGGGAAGGGAGAGGGGGGCTCTGAGGGAGGAGGTGCGATTCGGACGCCTCTTCGCGTCCTATCCACGCCCAGGAGGTGAAGCCGGAGGTGGCAACCAGCCATGGAGGCTGGGCCACACAGCTGCTCTGCTTTCTGTCCAGAGCTAGAAGAAACAGAAAAGGAAAACGGAATTACAATAACCCCCTGAAATTTTGGGAAATTTCAACAAGGTCCCTTTCTCTTTTAAAGCAGGACAGAAAACAGAGGTTTTGGGGGCCTTTTTGTAAACAGAAAAATTGGCAAAAATAGTTTTTGAAAACCTTATGAAACTTGCAAGCTCACCATTTCTTTTCTTTCCAAAAATGAAATTGTTGTTAAAACAAAATTTGGGTGATCACTTTAAGTGATTTTTGGTCATTTCATCTGTTATTTTCAAATGCAAAATTTTAACCAATGTTTTCATGCATGTATGAGATGCCAACAACACACCACCCTATGTTAGCAAAAGAGGGATGTTACAAATCTACCCCCCTTACAAGAATCTCGTCCCGAGATTCTCGAAGGAGGAAGAAAGAAGGAACACCGGTTTTGAACGATCTTCTCGAACCTTATGGTTCTGTTCTTGTAGAGGTTGATCCGTAGCACTTGCGAAGATATCCAGCGGCTACACCTTAGGTGAGAGGGAAAACTCTTAGAAATTGATGTTTACGAAGATCGAGTATCTCATGGTTCACTCATGACAGGAATGTTCACAAAGAACTGTTGAGTTAACATGCATGAAACACATCAAGATAACGGAGTGAGTAGAAGATGGTTTCAAGTTTGCGGACGATTGGTCTTGAAAAGATTTAAAATATGAGCTTCGCACAAGACTTTAAATCCCATTGGAAAAAGAAAGGTTGAACAACTTATGACATCGAGGTTTCCTCAAAACAGAACACCAAGATGGAGGGGATTGTCTTGGATACCACAACGTAATATCCGTAGACGAGGGAACACGAGAAAACACGGTGATCGTGCGTCAAAGAATATTTGATACAGGATCATGTTCACTCTTCGGAGTGGACACAGAAGGTAACGGAACTTTCAACCATTCCATAACAGTTTTCTTGAAATCCTTGTCAAGGATCGGGATGTTACTTCATGATAGAATATGAGTAACCAAAATAAGTTGGAGCACCGTAACAAAGAAAGAATCCTTGGTCACACCGTAAGGATGAATAACCAACAAGGATTGAAACATTAGAAGAATAGAGAATCTCTTTCCTATTTTGGGTTGGACGTAGCAATACATCTACCACATAGTTTAAGATCCCACGGTTGAAGTGACTGACAAATTCACACAATGTGTGAGATGAACAGAACTTCAAGTATAAACAACTTGATAAGGGAAGCGGTTACAAAACACCACGAGATGGTCTCATGATATACTTGTTTCCACTAGAACAAAGGTTTTGGAGGTTCAACGGAGAGATATTTGAAATATCAACTTCCAAGTTTTGCTGGATGTTCTAAATACCGACAGCAAGCACACAACAAGCCTTCTATAGTCATCAAGTGGAAGTAAAACTCCGGTTTGCAAGAACAGTTAGGAAAACTTGTTGAAAATGAGCCACACAAGAATTCTCACGGAGAGTGGCTATTCTTACGGATTCGAAGAGATATGACATTAGGCCTTCCGGCTAATTGTGTCAACCACAACATCAACCATGCCGTATTTTCAGATGAACCTAATTCAATACTCTTGAGGAAACACCAACCATCATTGCTGCTTGAGATTCAGCTCTGGTTAGTGGGTAGATAACTCAGACTCGGTACGTTTGATCACAGAGGTTGCACCGGGTACCAACGAGATACATTTACTAGATTCTCAAGATATGGACTATGATGCCACGCTCAAGAAAATGAGCGAGATTGAAGAACTCATGTGTTAGCAACTTGCGAAAGACGGTTGCACCTACATGGACTACTTGCAATGAAACACAACAAAGTCCTTGTTGGGGAAACGATACGAAGATAACGAAGTTCTTGGACTTCTTCTCTTTCACGAATGATCATTCAGTGGTTTAGTGTGGATGTACAACTTCTTAAAGAAATGGAGGTAACGTCCTACCATCTCAAGAATAGTCCACATGACCGACTTGAAATTATTCCCGAGGGAACAACAAAACTTTACTCGCACCCATGACGACAACTTTCACGATAAGCACATGGACTAGAGCAAGTCACTTCGAACATCTAGAACACAAACTTCATGTTGACACAAAGATGGTTCTCGAAAGTTTTCCAACATTAGGGCCAATTGCTCAACATGAACCTCTTGCAACTTGGTTAAATACGAATGTCATCGATGGGCTCGACAACACGCTTATCAAGACACTCCAAGACCAGGGATTCATATGATATATGAACAAGGCAGATTATTGGTCAGATTAAAGGACATGAAGGTGTACTCGGGCAGAACATCATGAGTGAAACACCATCAAGATAGTTCTTGGATCTTTTCTCGATTTGACGATAGCCCAAACCAAATCAAGAGGTAGAGTGATAGCATTTCCGCAAAGGAGCTACTATCCTGTTTCAACAGCATGAGAACTAGACATCCCTTATCAAAGGATCAAGTTAGGCGAAGCTTTTGTCGTTCAATTATCCAAGTTGTTGTTTAACCTCAACCAACTAGTCCAGGATATCCAGCACAATTTTCTTGGAGAAATGAGTAGTTCAAATTAACCTTTGTTTAGACATCACGGTCAGGTAACAACCTGGTGATACTTCTAGAAAGACAACCAGAATATCACAACCCACCGGTATGTCTTGAAGTTCGAAAGGAATCTTGCTTTTCAAAGAAACTGATATGATCTTGAGATCTTCGGCATGAACCTAACTCTTTGACCAAGAAGGTGCACCAGAATGAACGGATTTGATAACACCTTCAACTTCAAAAAGATGCTAGGTGACCAATAGTGCTAAGAAGGATACAGATGTTTCTTAGATCTTTCAAAGCAATAAGAATTGCTAGGAATATCTGGTACACACCTCAATGCACATCCAACATTCTTGAGCATTCAAGCTTGGAGGAAAGGTGAATAAGGATGTGTAAGAGCATCACTTCATCAATAAGGCCATGAAACTCAGCACGACCTCTTGATATGTAAGAGTGTGATACTCATAGGTAGAATAGAACAAAAGCTAACGGAACTTCTTGAATCCGCGAATTACAAAACTTTGACCTGGTCCTAGAGATGAACGAGGTACTGGAGTTTGTTTCTCCTGACATCCAAGGTGGAATGTTTTGACGGAAAACAAGAGCACATGCATTGGAAGAATCCAACACACATATGCAACTTGGTTTCAAAACAACGGATGTAGATTTAAGAGCAACTGGAAGATAGGAACATGCTCAGGAAAAACCCGAGATCAGGTTGAATGCACAGGGTAATACTCATTCGTAAGACCCATGCTAAAAGGTTGGTATAGCTGAACCAAGAACAAAGATATAAGAATCATAAAGAACACTCTTGTCGTGATCCTTTTGATTCCTAGAGAAAACCTATGGCTATGAGAGTTGGAGTTGCCTAGACACCCTGAGGTGGAACAGATTCCTCAGGATCCAAAGGAACATGACTTGGGTTAAAGGTCAGCATCATGTACTGATAGCGTGAGCATTGCATGGTTAAGAAACCACATGACTCAACTCTCCGCAATTCAGCGCATTCCGGGACCTTCGGTTCAAGTCCAAAGGTTAAAAACCAAGAGAAAGGAGTAACTACTCTCTTAGTGTTTTAAAGGACACTATGAATAGCAATTACGAAGTATCTTCCAGAAACCATACATAGCTCCGAAAGTATCTGATCAAAAGGCAAGGAATACATTCGATATGCAAAACAGATCTCGAGGTTCAGGAATTGGGACTCTAGAACATGAGGATGTGGCATCCACCCAACTCTGGGAGACTAGGATGGAAAGTAAATATCCCAGTTTGAATCGAGGGATAACGGAACATGGATAACACACGACTCTAGAACTCAGCACTAGGTCAAAATGGGTAAAAGACGTCTTGCCAAAGAAGGCACCTAGGTTTTGAATGACTAGAGGAGATAGCAAAACCTTTTCAGATCAAAACAGGTAAGATGACCCGGAATTAGAGCGATACCAGATACGGAGTAAAAGAAATCCTAAGAAGGTTTTTCACAATCATTTATTTGGAGTTTCAAAATAGTTTTCACAAACACTAGACTCAACATCGACCAAGCAGTAAGGTTTTCCTACAGGCAGTCCTGCTTTGATACCACTTCTTGTCACGACCCCGGACCCAGAGATATACATACTGTTATGTGCTCCTAGCCATGGACTCACAAATGCTTCAGGGTTACCAGCCCCGGCCGCAACAAACAACGGCAGGCAGACTGGATTCATCGGCACGTAGTCCGGATCCCCAGTCCACTACTCCTTGTATCCATGCTAATCATAACCAACTATGCATATCAAAGCGTCCATGAATCGTATGAAACTGAAGGAAACATGACCAAAGTTATACAGAGATGCTATGTGTCCATAAAGTGCAACAACAAGCGAGGGTTACTGGGGTTACCTCGCCCCAGGCCGAATCGCATCGGCAGGCGGACTCGGACATGGATCATCGGCTCCACAACCCCTCGACTGCGCCAACTATGCAGGCATAGCCAAAACTGTATAACAATGGGCTCGAAACCAACAACCGATCAAAGCAGCACTCTAGACATGAAGTTGTATTAAACAGGTGTTACTAGAGTATAGCTTACAAGCAGAGGTCACATGACCCAACATTACATCAGACAACGGAAGGCAAATTAGGTTGCTAATCAACAAGAACCAAAAAGGCCTAAGAGGCTGCAAAATAAGGCGACGTCCCAGTCCATAGATTCCAGGCTGCTACCTGGGAACCCCAAACTACTCGTCGATGTCCACGTTGATTCACCCCTGAAGTGAGGAACCCGACCTGAACCAAAATTAAGCAAACCTGAGTACGGGAGGTACTCAACAAGACTTAGTTAACCTATTATATATCTGCTAACTTCAGAAAGGGTTTTATGAAGGCTGTTTTGCGTAACGCGATCTTTGTTTTCCAACTTGAGGGAGGAATAGCATGTCTCATGGAGTGTTTTGAAAACAGATGAAAAAGCTACTCAACTACTGATATCATCATCTTTTTTATCCACCAACTCATATCAGCACCTCGTGCTTCAAAGATCACCACCTCAAGTTGTTCCGGTCACTCAATCTACAAGGTAACCCCTCTCGGCATCTCCGAGGAGGCATCCTTCATTCATTATCAACAAGTTTTAATCATTTAGTTTAAGTTATCTATGATCACAGAATCCGTCACCAAGTCGTCCTTAACCGTGGACACGGCTTTTCGAAAAGATTTAACCCTGCAGGGGTGTACAACTTTAACCACACGTAACAACCAACTCTTAATGCCACATGATTAGCACTAGTCCGGGAAGTGCCGGAAGATGGAGGTTGACCACGATCTTTCCCTTGCTTCGCCTATTCCATGAGTCGCTCCGAGTAGAGATGGACCACCAATAGGGAGTGGCCATCTCCTGCCGGGTCTCTATCGTTGTGCGCGATGCTCGACGATTACCTACCCGCAGAGCGCCGATACATCCCCTCATCCTAGTTTTGAAAGTGTTTTGATATCCCCGCAAATCCAAATGGAAAGCTCGAACTAGGCAACTCATGGAACAAACTTGGCAAGTTGAGACCGAGGGGAATCCAATCCCCGGGTGGATGCACGCTCAGTCTTGGCTCGAAGACGAGAAATCGCTCCTAGGGGCATGAACGAGACAACCACCACAGACCCTCTGTGGTCTCGTCATCCACACCTTTAAGTCATGTTAACAAAGTTATCTTAACTTACCACAACATCCTATCATACTAGATTCTTTCGTAACTCTGATTCATCAACCGGATGGAGCAGAGATAACAAGCATGTATGACTAAGCACAGCATACTTAAGGCTTTGGCAATGAACACAATCAAACCTATGGCTGCTAGGAGTAGTGAATCAGGATAACTATGCTATTCATAATATAGGACAACTCTAACTACTGACACAAGATATATTGGAATCGAATGCATTGTACGAGAGTCAAAAAGTCTTTCGAAACCATATATGGGCAGATAAGAGGTTATGCTTGCCTTGCTTCAAGAAAACAAGATAAAGTCTTCAGGAATAAGTGCTTGACTTGTCGGTTAGGATCAAGTATTCATCATGGCGTTGTCGATCTTCTCTTCGGGGTCGCGTTCTACCGATCAGAAGCAAAATAGCGAAAGAGAAATAACAATCAAACATGGCATCGATGCAATGCACAACATGGATGCATGAGCAAGTTAATGCATTGAAATAGAGTCCTAGACGTGTTTGTTGGGTTGCTAGGGTTCATATGACAGTTAAACATTTTACTGATTTTATCCCGAAATAGACCCCGGAGGGGGTTTCGGACGATTCTGGAAGTGAGTACCATTTTAGTTGCTCAAATGGGTTTGAAAACATCATAACTAGGTTGCATATGTCATTTTGAGCAATTTGATATATAACTTTTAATTTTCTAATTTTATTGATTACAAACTTATTTTCTCTAATTTAAATGAACTAAACAATATGAAATAATGCTCATTTTTGCACTTTGTTAAACATGTATGAGAATGATATATTTTTCAAACATTTCCATGTTTTTATTTTATATTTTTGAGTTATAAAACAGTAGTTATTGAAATTACAAAATTAATCATTTTCCTGTAATTAATGAACATTTTCTGGAAATTAAGGAAATATGAAATATGACGTCCTAGTGACGTCACTGTGACATCACTAACGGCCACAGAGGCACTGCTGCCGAAGGAATCGATCCTCCGTTGATCGATTCACGAAACCAGCTGGGTGGGGAGCTAGAGGAGGATTCGACGAACGTGTGGGCAGAAGCGGGGCAACCAAATGGTTACCGACGGCGAGCCGGTGAGGATCTGCGCGGCGGCGGACGGCGGACTTGGACGCGGAGGTGCTACGGTGCATGAAAGACAAAACGGAGGGGCCAGGGAGGACCACGAGCTCACCCCGGTGCTGGATATGTTGCTGGGGACGGCGGAGGAGGTCAGTGATGGCGGTATCAAGCGCCGCGGCCGTCTGCCGGCGGTGAAGAAGACGATGGCGGCTCGGCCGAATTGGGGCGTCCCGGGCCAATTCCTTAGGCTAGCAGGCGTGGTAGAGGATGGCGGAGCAGATGGAGGGCCCATCGGAGCTCGGGGCCGACTGGAACGGCGGGGCGCGCCGGCGCTTGTCACGGTTAGGGTTAGGTCGCCTACGGGGCAGAGAGCAAGAGGGAAGGGAGAGGGAGGCTCTGAGGGAGGAGGTGCGATTCGGACGCCTCCTCGCGTCCTATCCACGCCCAGGAGGTGAAGCAGGAGGTCGCAACCGGCCATGGAGGCTGGGCCACGCAGCTGCTCTGCTTTCTGGCCAGAGCTAGAAGAAACAGAAAAGGAAAACGGAATTACAATAACCCCCTAAAATTTTGGGAAATTTCAACAAGGTCCTTTTCTCTTTTTAAAGCAGGACAGTAAACAGAGGTTTTGGGGGCCTTTTTGTAAACAGAAAAATTGGAAAAAATAGTTTTTGAAAACCTTATGAAATTTGCAAGCTCACCATGTCTTTGCTTTCCAAAAATGAAATTGTTTTTAAAACAAAATTTTGGTGATCACTTTAAGTGATTTTTGGTCATTTCATCTCTTATTTTCAAATGCAAAATTTTAACCAATGTTTTCATGCATGTATGAGATGCAAACAAAACACCACCCTATGTTAACAAAACAGGGATGTTACATCGGCCTCATTGATCAAGGCATCAAACCTATTCCTCTTCATGCTCTCATTTCCCTCAACAATGGAAATAAGAGATCCCCATGTTTCTTTGGCGGTGGAGAATTTTCGAATGTGTGGCATGATCTTCTCTCCCGCGGCTTGTTGGATCATGTCCAAAGCCACGAAATTGAGTTGACAATCAACCACTTCTCGTCTTGTGAAGTTTTTTGGTCAACTCCTTGTATCCATCTGATGACCCACAAGTATAGGGGGTGTATCATAGTACTTTCGATAAATAAGATTGTCGAACCAAACGAGGAGCAGAAGGTGTTGACAAGCAGGCTATATAGAGAATTCACTATAAACACTAGCAAATGGGTTTTTGGTAGTTTTTGATATAGCAGATAGACAAAGTGCGAGTAAATAAATAACAGTAAATATAATTGCAGCGATTGGCCCAATCCTATTGAGAGAAAAGGTCAAGCCGGTTGTTCTACTTATGATTACCAAACGTTCTCGTGGACACATGGAAATTTCGTCAAGTGCTTTCGCTTCATTACGGTTGATTAATATTTATTGGTTCGTGAAGTGTTGTGTAGGTGAACCTATGCTAATGCACCGCCCAACTAGGACTAATACATACTTGTGCTCAATGTTCAAGATATCGCTTATCGGGAACTTCTCGGTCGACCCCCGATAAGTGGTAAATCGGCTGATTTAACGGAATACCGGTTGAAATATCGGAATATCGGCCAATTTATCTTATCGGCTAGCCACCGATAAGTGATAATTCGACCGATTTATCGGAATATCGGCCGATATTTTGAACAGATCTTGTGATTATACCCCTCGTAAGCATCTGCAAATACAAGAAAGTAATTAACATAAATCTAACCATAACTTTAAAACTCCAGGATCCTACACTCCCTCATGCATCGATTTCCTAACGGGGGTTTAGGTTTCTTTCACTCTGGCAACCCCACAATTAGTAGCAAAATACACAATGTATCCTCCTAGGCCCATAAAGGTGAAGTAGCATGTAGTCGACGTTCATATGACACCACTATAAGAATAGCACCACAACTTAAATACCGAACCACGAGATATTACTTCAACATAATTCAACTACTAACATCATGACTTCTCCCATGTCCTCAAGAACTAAACAAACTACTCACAAGACATCATCTGGATCATAATCAGAGGTAATATAATGGATAATAACAATCTGGTCATAAAGTGTAAACACCGATAAATCTCACAAGCATCAACTACTAACAAGTAATCCACACCGGGAGAGAGATCTAGTGAAGAGCAACGACAAAGACCCCTAATTGTTACAGCGGGATGAAGGTGGATGATGAGGGTGATGGTGCTGGTGGTGATGATGATGATGATGACAATCTTGATGATGCCCAGAGCGACGATGGTGACGATGGCGATGATTCCCCCTCTCCGGAGAGGAATTTCCCCAGTAGATTTCTCCCTGCCAGAGAGCTTTTCTCTCTGTGTTGTTTTCCGCCCCGGGTCGGTGGAAGAATAATTCTTCGATGATGTTCTGGGACTTAGGGTTCCCTGGGGGTCAAGTACGCGAAAGGGGGCGCCCAGGAGTAGGCCAAGGGGCCAGACCACCAACAGGTGCGGCCAAGGGGGGCGTGTCGCCTGGTGGTGTGGGCACTAGGTGGCCCCCCCTCCGGGTGCCCTTCTGGCTGACTTCCTCCTCGGGACTTCTAAGACTCCTCCGGTATCCCCTCTTCTTCTGATCTTCTGAAATAGGGTATCTCGGCGGTGCTTTTTTCATCATATTTCTGGTCCCGGTGTTTATTCTCCAAAAACTATAAAACATGCAAAAAAAACATAAAATAACATAAGTGATGATCATAACATGAAATATATCAATGAATAACAGAAAATTCCAATATAAAATAGTGATGCAAAATGGACGTATCAACTCCCACCAAGCTTAGACCTAGCTTGTCCCCAAGCGAAACTGAATTGAGTAAACATGATCATAGGTTTATGGAGCGAGGTGTCGATAAATAAAATACGGACAAGAAGCATCACATCTAACAAAGAACAAGTCATTTTAGACAGCACTTCTTCTCATATAATCAAACTTGAAACAAGTATAGGAAATCACAATAAATGTGCAAAAGGAAATCATAATTGGTAAAGGCAAACTTTCTCTTGGTCAGAGAACAATTGATGGTGTACTTATCTTTCGATCAGAGTCTTTATACGAGAGCTTATATTGCAGAGTTTGTCATGCTCAATTATAACAGTCTCTTTGCAAACATTGGTAACTTCCAAAGTTGTATTCGAATATATTAAAGCATTTGTACTAAACAAGGAAGAATAAATAACATGATTGAGTAAATCAACATATAGATGAATGGATCAAAACAACTCAAATTCTTGCTTAAGACAGAAGGGAGTAGGTTTACTAACTTAACATAAAGGTAAAATATAGGCCCTTCGCAGAGGGAAGCATGGATCACTCATGTGCTAGATATTTTATTTTGTTAAACAGAGGTATAAAATAGTTGACACTCCTCCCAACATTTCTTACACAAACCATGGCAAACAGAATCCTCGGGTGTCTGCCAACAATCACATAGCATGGAGAAGTGTCTAATTTTTAGAGATGTGTATGCTTATGTCAATGAATGGAAACAGAAAATACGGTAGGTCACAAGCCAACTAGACTTCACAAGAGCGGCTCCCATTGAAGGACGCAACTGGTATAGAAGGCCATCCCTCTTTCTCTTTTGTTTACACAATTATGCTTTGACTGATAAATCAGGGGCAAAAATAGTGAAGAGAATTTGTATTATTATTTGGGGCTGGGAACCCCGCTGCCAGCTCTTCTATAATTTGGATAAGCGGATGAAGCCACTAGTCTAGGGTGTGAAATCCAATCAACAGGTGAGATAAAGATTCTCTATTTGCGTCCTCATGAGCTAAAACAGGAGCACAAAACAGGTGTAATTTTGAAGGTTTAAAGGTAGCACACAAGCAATTTACTTGGAGTGGAGGTGAAATACCACATATAGGTAGGTGGACACAAATGGAAAAAATTTGGGGCTCAAGGTTTGGATGCACGAGAAGCATTCCCTCTCAGTACAGGTTTTTGGCTAGCAAGGTTGGGTAGCAAGCATAAGAGTTGAGGGAAAACAAACAAATACACATATGATAAAACCAATCATGCAATCTTCCTTAAAGATACAAACAATCTTACTTGAGAATATTAAGCTTACGAGCTAACAAGAAAGAAAAATCATGGAATAATATATCTACATGCAACTCCCTCTTTTCTACTTAAGTCTCAACGTATTGAAGCTACTGAACAATTCTAAGTTTGCCAAAACCAACTAGATTAACTTGAAGCTCCAACATTGATACCAATACTAATAACAAGATCAACCATATAACAAAAATTGCAAAATAAAATAAAGTGTAGGAAGTAGATGATGAAACTTCTCGTTAATATTTCATTACGGCAACACAAACCAAGGGATACAACGATAACCAACTAAAGAGTGATACTTCCATACTGTAAACCATCCTATATGATATTTTCTCTACTCATGATATGACTCTACTAAAAAGGTAAAAAGGGTGAAATATAAAGGTGTGATACCGCGGCACTCCTCAAGCTTAGAACAGGCCAACGGGATGCCAATACCAATGATGAATTAATTCTTCAGTGGTGGTGGTGGTGATCTCTTGTTGATCAAGGCATGAAAATGCGCCAACATCTCTCGGAACCTGTCGTTCTCCTCTTGGGGTATCTCCACCGCGACCCTTAGAGCTCGATAACGATCATTAAACTCATCGGTAACTCGAAGGGCTTCCCCCACTCTAGGGATAGGGCTGAGGCCGGGAACTGATGGTCTTGGTCCCTGCATATTACAAGAAGAAACACTTCCAGCGTTACATGATGACATCATGTTTGCTTCTCTCTTGACACCTTGATCCATGTTCTTGCGCTTCAAAGCTCGGGGATATCCCCCATAAGCTCCTTCCACTTGTTGTTGTTGGCGGAGGCCACGGTGCTTCTAAAACTGAAAACAGATCCTAGCGGAAACAGGTCAAAACAGAAACACGATGAGAAAACTATATACGCACCTTGGGGGGTCCGGGGGGTTAAATATCAGAAACATGCATAACGAAAGGGAAAGTCCAGGTCAAAAAACGAGTCGGAGAGGGGCAGGGCGCCCACACCATTGGGTGGCGCGGCCAGGGGTAGGCCGCGGCCCCAAGTGGTGTGGTGCCCTCGGGCACCATCTCCTACCCTTCTTCGGCTCAGTATTTTTCATATTTTCCAAAAACCAATAAATTTTAACTTGGAAGGCTAATCCGCGAACTTTTTCTTAACAGAACTCTTACCTATTCCAAAACATACTCTGCAGATTCTAGAATCTTCCCTCTAATGTACTTCTCCGGAGTCATTACTTGAATAACATCAACATCTTCATGATAAGAATCCCCGGAAATATAATGTTTGAGTCTTTGCCCATTTACCACTTGTGTAGTGTTATCCTTAAGGGAAGAAATTTTGATTGCACCTGAACGATACACCTCTTCAATAACATAAGGGTCTTCCTGCTCGAGAGTAATTTTCCTGCAAAAAATCTGAGACGAGACCGATACAATAGAAATTTCTCACCAACTTGAAACTCTCTTAAGAATTCTCCTATCATGCCATTGTTTAACTTTCACTTTAAAGAGTCTATCATTTTCGCAAGCTTCACATCTCCATTCATCTAGAACTTTCTCACCAACACGTATGCACAACCCTATGTTAGTACAAATACCTGGAGCCAGTACCCAAGCCAATCTTGTTTGCAACAAAGTACCCGTGGAAATACAAGGGAAAACTTTTCATGCTCACCTGATAGTAGTGGGATCCAAAGGGATAGAAGTAGTACTGGGTATGAATTCGATGGCCAAGTATAATGGTGTTATTGATTGCACCAAGAAGTGCATTTCAATGACCACTAGTGATGGAGAGAAAGTTGCTTTCACCGCAACTAAGTCGAAATCAGAGACCCACTACCACACTGGTATAGCCACACCCACACTTGAGGAAGTTCCGGTAGTATGTGAATACCAGGTTGTGTTTCCTGAGGAATTACCCGGTATGCCCCTGATAGGTATATCGAGTTCATCATTGAGTTAGTACCCGGCACTGGACCTATAGCATAGAAGCCTTACCGGATGAATCCGAAGGAGCTTGATGAGTTGAAGAAGCAGCTGGATGATATGTTAAGGAAAGGATTGATTCGCCATAGCGCATCACCATGGGGATCACCTGTCATTTTTGTGGACAAACGGGACGGTTCCTCACGTTTATGTGTGGATTACCGTAAGTTGAATGATTTGACCATCAAGAACAAATACCCGTTGCCCAAAATTGAAGACATGTTTGACCAGCTAAATGGGGCAAGAATTTTCTCAAAGATCGATCTTCGTACTGGTTATCATCAGTTGAAGGTTCGCGAGAATGATATTCCCAAGACCGCATTCACCACACGTTACGGATTGTATGATTACACCGGGATGTCTTTTGTTCTGACCAATGCCCCCGCCTATTTCATGAATCTTATGAATAATGTTTTCATGGATTGCATGGACAAGTTTGTCGTGGTTTTCATTGACGACATTCTTATTTATGCCAAGAGTGAGGAAGAACACGAAGAACATCTGAGAACTGTTCTCGGAACACTTCGTCAGCATCAACTGTATGCTAAGTTCAGTAAGTGCCAATTCTGGTTGAAAGAAGTTGGATTTCTTGGACATGTAGTATCTGGAGGAGGAATCTATGTTGACCCTGCTCTTGTTCGGTCTGTAGGAAATCGGGCTGCCCCGACTATTCACACTGAAGTCACATCATTTCTGGGATTAGCTGGATATTACCGCAAGTTTTTTCAAGGATTCTCGAGCATCGCTAGACCACTCACTTAGTTTCTCAAGAAGGATAGTAAGTTCGTTTGGACGGACAAATGTGCTGAGAGTTTTCAAGAGTAGAAGAATCGACTGGTGTCAGCCCCGGTACTCATTATGTCGGATGTCACCAAGAGTTTCGATGTGTATTGTGATGCTTCTAAGCTTGGTCTTGGAAGTGTTCTCATGCAAGAAGGGAAAGTCATATCGTTTATCTCACGCCAGTTGAGACCACATGAGTTGAATTACCCTACTCATGACTTAGAGCTTGCTGCCGTTGTGCATGCTCTCAAAGCATGGCGACATTTTCTTATTGGGAAAAGATGTGAAATATACACGGATCATAAGAGTTTGAAGTATATTTTTACACAGTATGAACTCAATATGAGGCAACGCCGTTGGATAGAGCTCATCAAGGACTATGATCTTAGTATCCACTATCACCCTAGAAAAGAAAATGTTGTTGCTGATGCTCTTAGTCGAGAGCCGGCCTCTCTGGATGCTATAATTCAGATCAGACAACCGGAGTTGTGGAAATAACTTGACCAGCTCGGTATTGAGGTGATCAGCTATGGCATGTTGAACGCCATGGAAGTTAAGCCAACTCTAGTGGATCAAATCAAAGAAGCTCAGAAGGGCCAGAAGAGCATTGAGGGAATTAAGACCCGCATGGAGAAAGAAGAAGTTGCCGGTTTTATTATTGAATCTGATGGAGTCTTATGGTATGAAGGACGCATTTGTGTTCCGGCTGAATCTGAGTTGAAGCAAACCATCATGACTGAGGATCATGATACTTTATACTCTATTCATCCTGGAGGAACAAAAATGTATCAAGATTTGAAGGAGAATTTTTGGTGGCATGGAATGAAACGAGATATTGCCTCGTTTATAGCCAAGTGCCATATTTGTCAGCAAGTGAAGGCTGGACATCAGCATCCCGCTGGTTTGTTACGGCCATTGCAAGTACCTGTTTGGAAATGGGACGAAGTCGAGATGGACTTTATTACTAGACTACCTAGGTCCAGCCGAGGAAATGATTCAATATGGGTAGTTGTCGACAGGCTCACAAAGGTTGCACACTTTATACCTTTCAAGACCACATATCATGGAGACCAGATTGCTGATCTCTACATTTCTCGGATAGTCAGTCTACACGGAGTTCCCAGCAGAATTGTGTCAGATCGAGGATCACAGTTCACATATCGATTTTGGAAGAAGTTACACGAAGCCTTGGGAACCAAGCTAGCATTTAGCACAGCCTACCATCCGCAGACTGATGGACAGACAGAGCGTGTGAACCAAATATTGGAGGACATGCTCCGTGCCTGTGTTTTGTCCTATAGAGTTAAGTGGGAAGATTGACTGCCGTTGCAGAATTTTCCTACAACAACAGTTATCAGTCAAGCTTACAGATGGCACTGTTTGAAGCCCTGTACGGACGTAAGTGCCGGACCCCACTGAACTGGACTGAAACAGGTGAGAGTCAAGTCTTTGGAGTAGACACTCTACGGTCTGCAGAAGAACAAGTTCATTTAATCCGTGACCGACTCAAAGCCGCACAATCACGCCAGAAAAGCTATGCGGACACAAAGCGCCGCGACGTCTCTTTCACTATTGGAGATTTCGTGTACCTTCGTGTTACGCCACTCAAAGGGATGTAGTGTTTCCATGTCAAAGGGAAGCTTGCTCCCCGTTATATTGGCCCATTTAAGATACTAGCCCGTCGTGGAGAGATATCTTACCAGCTAGAACTGCTAGAAGATTTGTCAGCTTTCACGATGTTTTTCATGTTTCATTACTCCGGAAGTGTCTTCACATATCTGAGAATAATCTCACTTACCAAGATGTGGACTTTAAGACCATTGACATAAATGATGACTTGACCTACCGTGATCGACCCCTACGTGTACTTGAGGAAAATGTTCGTGCTACCAGGAGAATGCTTTCAAGTTCCTTAAGATTCAGTGGACGAATCATTCGGAGGAGGAAGGAACCTGGGAGCGTGAGCATTATATCAGGAAGGAGTTCCCTGGTTTTTTTAAGGACTAGACCCGCGAATCTCGGGGCGAGATTCTTTTAAGGGGGGAGATCTGTCACAACCCAGATTTTGGACCACATGTAACACAGTGAAGGAAGACATTTTTGTGTGCCAAAAAAATCTTTTTAATGCACTTGTGTAATCCAACATTATGTAAGGAACTATGAGTATCTATGCAATGCAAGCAAGCCTTTGTTTAAAATCAATTATCATTTTTTCCTGATGTTTCCTTATTGTTTATGTGATGTTTTCCATATGATGATTTGAACATTTTTTATCCTAAATGTTGTAATAATTTTTCTTTCAACCTAACAATAATAGTTGGCTTTGTTTGAATCAAGAAAGCAAAATGAAAAAATGATATTTGGATGTTTTCCTTTGACGTTTCTATATAAACTTGTTTCTAAAAAACTAGCCAAGTAGTAGTATTTAGCACATGTTATCAATATGTTAGGGAATCACATTTTATGTTTTCTTGGCATGAATGTGTTCTCTGATATATGGACTACAAATATGTAAGCTTGTTTTGAACTTTGGAATAGGAAAACAATCAAATACTTGATGATTTTTGTGGAACAAAAATAAGACAGAAAAAGAGAATTTTTGAAAACAGAGAAAAACAGAAAGTAGCTTTTTTCCCACCTTGTTTTCAGTGCCTTCCAAGATTTCAAATTTGTTTTCAATTTATGATTATGAAAGTACAAATCAGTATTAACAACTCCATACTTTGAAAAAAAAATTGGAAAAGTTTAGAGCCTTGAAAACAGAGAGGGCTTTTGGTTGATTTCATCTGTTTCAACACTTAGCCAAAATGACTAAGTCTGTTTTTCTGAATTTTCTGAATAAGTGAAGTTGACAATACTTTATTTTCTTATAAATTTTGACAGGAAGTGAATTAGGCAGTACCACTTGGTTCTTCTAGAAGCCCTTAGATCCCTTAACAAATACCAAGCATTGGATCCTTTCAAAGTTGACCAGAGAGGAGAGGAGAGTTGTTGGAACAGAGAGGGGAAGAGAGGGAGTGGCATGGGCTGGCCTGACAAAGGTGCACTGTGCTCGCGCACTTTCGCCATGACAACGCCGATTTCACCTCACCCTCGACGCCCTGGACACGACCGCACGCACACACAGCTCCTAGACACCCCCCCAAGGGGCAAGGGACACGGCATGGGCGCTCGGGAGCACGCCCCGCGCTCGCCACTTCCATGGCGAGGGCGCCCCCATGCACACGACCATGGAGCCGTGGCTATAAAGCCAAGGGCACGCACGCACTGTGCCACCCCACTCCCACCACTCCACTCTACCACCCTGACCCACACCACGCATGCGCTAAGCTCTCTGTGAGCCCAGCGAGCACGAATCTGCCGCCAGCCACCGCGGAGAGGAAGAAGGGGTGGGGCACGAACCGCGCACTCCCGCCCCTCATTCTCATCTCCGCTGAGCTCTCCGTTCGCCGTAGAACCACCCTGACCCTTCCTTTCGACCGTTCATTTGCAAGAGAGCTGAGGGACTCGCAGGAGCCACCGCGGACCCACAGCTGCGCGCCGATGTTTGGAGCTCCCACGACCCTCTGCGGTCGCGCCCCTGCACCGCGTCGACCTTGTGCGACCTCACCGACCCCTCTCCACTGCCCGCGTGCCCCGTAGGTGAGCAATTGACGAGCTCGCCGCCGTTCTGCTTCTCCGTCGCGAGAGAGAGAGAGTGAGAGAAAGAGAGGAGGGAGATGGTCGTGCACCATTGATCTCGCGATCAACGGACACGCTTAAATCGTGAACCGGTACGCATGTTCGCGCGCTTGCGCAAGCGAGCTGGGCTGCACCTGGCCTAGCGGGCAGAGCGCAGAGAGAGAACCAGCCCGCATGTGTGTTTCTTTTTCGTTTTTGAAAATAACAGAAAACTGCATGTTTACTTTAATCCTGTGAAATATAGCAAACGTAAGAAATAAAATCAACAAAAATTCCTAGCAGTAGATCAACTTTTTCTTAAACAGATGCAACTTGTAGATCTAGTTTTGGAACATTATTTTGTCTGTAGTAATTGTTGTAATGCACACTGTCTGTTAAGGTAAAAAGTGCATAACATTTTGTATGTGTGTTCAAATTGAGAAAACTAAAATTCTTTGAGTATCGAATAAGTAGATCTATCAGTAGGGTTTGACCTCACATCAATGGGAGTTACCATTTGGAGATGCCATCCACTTTGGTATTTGTCTAGTAGCATATTCTAGGATTTTTAGAGAGATTTTAATAATACTTTATGATGTGAATCCAATTGGATCTGTTTGTGTATGCTTAGCTCTATGTTATACTATCTTTGTGTAATTTTTAGAGCTCTAGATTATTTTTGGCATGCATATTTAGATCAGCACCTTTTCTGTTTGAAATAAATTTTGTGTATTTAGTTTAGAATAATTGCTTGCTAGTTGAAATGTTGTTTTCTAGCATGTTTAGATGATTTTCTTGCTGTTAGTATGTTGTTTACTTACATTACTAGTATGTTAGAAAGTGTATGCATGTTTGGAAAAAAATTGGAAATATGATATGCCTACTATTGTTTTTCTAGTCTTTATTACAATAGATTGTGTGAGCAAGGTATAATAGATTTATTACCTAAGTTTTTAGGGTTGCTTTGTTGAGTCCAGTACCATTTTGGTACTGGTTATGTTATGTTTTCACCTCTGTTAGTTTATACTTAAGTACATAGAGAAGCATGAGTAGCATTTCTTGTTTACTATCAATAGTGTTGTTATTTTCACTAGTATGAATAGGTGTATTTTTTTGGTGGATATTGTTTTACACAAGTATAACCAGAGGCATTTTGACATCTTAAATGTCTAGGAAAACTAGTGGCACGCCCACTGGTTCCATCTCATTTTGGTGAGAAATGACATTTCTCAGCCATAGTAATAGTAGTATTAATTATGGTTATTTTTTAGTGTGCTTGTGGAGTGTTGTTTTGCAAACTTGAGTGTTACTTTGGTTTATGCATTGCTTTCTGTATGTTTGACGTAGTACCATTATTTTCTTAGTTTGGTTCTGACTGTGTGTCCTTATTTTATTTTGCGACGATAGAAAACGAGAAAGAGATAGTTGGTGCCGGAGGTTATTACTACCACTCATGTTGTTACCAAGACCAAGAGCCAAGCCGGTATCAAGGCAAGCCATCCTAAAGCTTGCTGTTATACTACTTATCATTATCTACCATGCATGTTCCACTTCTGAAGTTTTACAAAAAACTTGATTACCAACACTATTTTTGAGTGGTTATTATTACTATTAATATTATATAGGTATATATCACATTGCCATTAGTCAACTTGGTGTTACCAAGCCTTTAGCCACCATATGGTATATTAATACCACCAAAGATAATAATCTTGAGTCCCTAAGTGGAACTTTTAAAAATGTGCTTTTGCAAACAAATGTTCTTCCACGCTGGAAAGGCGGGACCTTGTTCACCGGGGAGGTAAAGAGCATTGTTTTTTTTAAATGGTTTACAACAGACACATAACCTAGTCTTCGCTGGACAACCAAGACGTGATGCCACTCTACCTCAACATGGGTACAACGCCTACCTTGATACTTGTTCTTGTTAGTGTGTGTTCTATCCCAAAAAGCTATAGAGAGGATGGTACTCTGAACATAAGTGTCGCCAGGAGGGAGAAACGTGACATACACAGTGTGGGATTAAATTTCCCTCTAGATGCGACAATTGGGTCTCATGCTGTGGCGATGTGTGACATGGTGCCGGGGAGAACAAACCCAGTTGAAGGGATAAGCATATACTAGCTTGATCAGAGTGGACAGTTAGGATCATTTATCTGATGCTTGTATATCGTTGTGTCGATCCATGGGTAGTTCATGGCAGATGGTTGGATCTTGTGGATTGTGTACACCTCTGCAGCGTAAAACTATTCTGAATAGCCGAGCCCTCGGATATGGGCAGTTGAATGGCCATGTAGCTAGCATTGTGTCAGTTTTTCAAAAGGGATGTTTTTTAAAGGAACGACTTGTACCTGAGAGGTACCGATGAAGAAAGCGGGAGTTGATTACGAGAAGTTTTGCAAAGAAAAACTCTCGTTTATAAAACAAGTTTTATAAAACCTCTTGTACATGTGATATCTACAAGAGAAAGAAAACTATATTATTTTCTTTTGAAGTATCTTCTTCAACAAACATATAGAGATGTTAAAGCAACCATGATGTTATCTTACATACACCATGGGTAGTGAACCCTATGTATAGCCTACCTATCCACCATATAAGCATACTTGCATTATGTAAGTTTATAAAGGATGTCTTGCAGAGTACATTCAAATGTACTCATATTGGTTTCGTCCCTAGCTATTTACTTGGTCAGACTTTGAGGAATCGCTGAACGAGGAGGAGTACTTTACTGACGACTATGAGAATTAGGCCCGGCTCCCGGTCAGCAGCCTGTTGGTGAAGGCGTGACATGGGCTATTGATATGTCTCCAACGTATATATAATTTCTGATGTTCCATGATGATATTATGCCAACAATACTAGGAAAATGGCTATAGGAGTGATGATACCCGTGACGCACTTCCAATTCGGCACGTCACGCCTATTACCCGCGGCGCACCATGCTTTCGCGCGTCGCGCCTAAAGGCATACCCGCGGCGCACCAAATTAAAGGCCCGTCGCGCGTATATGTGGGGCCGGGGAGGCGAGCCTCCGAGGCATACCCGCGACGCACCCTGCCAGCGGTGCGTCACGGCTATGTTGGGTACCCGCGGCGCACCTTCCGGTGGTGCGTCACGGCTAACCTATGCGCGGCGCATCTCGCTGCAGTGCGTCACGGCTATCCTCTACTATAGGGCCACGCGCGCGTTACCGTTCCCCTCTTCTTCCACATCGTCGTCTTCCACACCGTTCCCCTAGCCGCCCACTGCCATCTCGATCTGAACCACCGCGCCGCTGCTGCTCGAGGAGGAGCATGACCCGGAGCAGGACTAGGAGCCAGCGGGGAGGGAGCCGGACCGGGCCAGCAAGGAGGGAGCCGGATCGACCGTCAGCATCGCCTTGCCCACCTCTGTCATCGCGACCTCAAGGTACGTACCTACGGGGCCGACCTCCTCCTCCCCTCCTCCTGCCCTGCCCCTCCTGCATGCTCTCTCTCTCTGTGTGTTAGTTCGTCCGCGATGTGAGGTAGATCGTCGATTCCGTCGTTGCGTTCGTTCGATTCGGCTGTTCCAACGGTGCTCGTGCTAGCACTGCTTCGCGCCAATGGAGAAGGGGAGCGGCAGGACCCCGCGACATCGGAATCAAGGAGGAGGAGGAGGAGAATGAGCGAAAGGGGGGAGCCGGCGGTATGTGGCTGCGGCGTGTGTGCAGCCGCCGCCGCAGTGCTGCACGCCCCTTGCTTGGGGCGCCGCCGGCAGGCTGAATGGCGCGGTTGCGGTCGCGAGGGGCGCCTGCCTTCGCGTGGGTGGGATCATTGCCTCCTCCCTCTCATCTTTTTTTCATCGATTGTCTGTTTGTCTGCTTATAGCGTACCTTTTCCAGTATACTTAAATCTAACGGCTGGTCTCTCTGATAAAAGGATGTAATCATGATTTGCGTTATCCATAATTTCATCATCCCAACTAGTACTACTCTATTACTAGGAACGAGCACTTTACCTCTCGGAAAATAATATGTCTGGATTGGCTGCACTGAACATTGACATTCCGCTGTCCACCGAACGCACAGCGGTATGCATATGCATAGCTAGGAGAACAGGCTGCCTTGCATCAGCATTCTCACTAGCCAAGGTAGCAAGTTGTGTTTTGCTGGAAATGTCCATGAATTTCGTCCCACTGCCACACTCTGTTTTAGGAGAAGAGGGGACAGCACTGCAGCCACTTAGCTGATCCTATCTAGCCTGTTGTATGGATGTGCAGGTGGTTTAATTTAGCTAGGTGTTTTGGCGTCTGCTTCGTAGCTGGTAGCACGAAATTCATCTCCATACAGAAAGAGCGGCTCTTGAGTTCTATTGTGTCGCTCCGGCTCCCTTCGTAGTTGTGGTACCTGTTCTTTTATGTTGTTGCACTTGACAGCATTCAGAGTTGTGGGACCTGATCATATGACAGTATTCAGAGTTGTTTCACATTTTCTCTTTATATTTTCATGATTATTATGGCAATAAATATGCCTTTGTTTGATCAATTAATAGTTGTTTCATAGGACAATATTCAGAGTTGTGTTCAAATACCAACTGGATCCCATATATTCCTGATAGATGTTCTAGCCATCATTTCTCTGGTCGAGCCACTTGACCTTAAACTAATTGATTTTAGTCTTGAACTGCTGCAGCTTCAGACTTTCAGTCTGCGTGCACATTATTCATTGTTTTTCAGCTTATCCATATTTTTTACATCCTTTCTTGTTTATTTGCTCTTATGTTTATTCCGCTGCATTATTCATTGTTGATCATGATTCGGTCCCAAATAACTTACCTTTTTCTCTAAGAAACTATAGCTTACATTTTCAAGTTTGAACATTTTCTCAAATGGAAGTAAAATCAGCTGCGGGATTTAGGAACAAAGATAATCTATCTTAGAACTTAAGGGGAAATAAATCAAAGGGCATAAAAAGGCACCCAACAGAAACATATTTTCTAAGCATAAATCTAGATATAAAATACTGAGCTGCAAATTTGGTACTGACTGACATATGATGGAAAACAAAATACAGTGAAATAAATATGGGAACATAAAGTTGGGAATGTAAGCAAATCATAATGATATATACTCGAAAATGATGTAGGACAATTCTTTTTTGCTTTCTGGTTCTCTCAGTTCTGGTTTCTAAGGAACAGTGTCTACTAGCATCTAAGACTCATATGCATGGAATCTGCTAAATTTTAGCCCTTATACAAAATTGTATGTCTACAAAAGTACAAATCTGAACCAAACATAGAACATGTACCCCTATAGGTGTTGAGTACTATTTTGCAGTACTCCCCCTAATGATTTTCTAAGCAACATCCATCGATTAACCTGGCCCTGTGCCTTTGTTAATGATATTAAAGAAAGGCAACAACAAAATTAAAAACATTGAGCCCTTCTGTTTTTACCATTTAGATTGTGTATTCATCATTGAGAGGAAAGCCTATTGAAACAAAGAGGGAATCTGGATCCTAGTTTAACCATTTCATTAATTGCCTTTCTGCATTTGTTTTGTGATAGGTAGGTTCTGCCATTTGTCTTTGTTTTGTGATAGCTATGCTCCTCTAACCTCTATGTGTCATTTCTTAATTTAATAGAACATGGCTTGCGAAGTATGTCGGTCTCGATGTGCCGAAGGACGATTCACTGGGGCTTCTTTTATGCTTCAGCTCCACGACGGTGACGTTGATTCGTTGGTAATTAACAATTCTTTTTATGTTAACTTGTTCTTTCGTTTTACAATCTAGCTTGAGACTTGTGTTTATTAACAAAAGATTCTTTATATTTCTTTTTTAGATTCTACCATGCAATATTCGCGAAGAGTTCAACGAGTTAGTTGGCAGTAACGTGGATTTCAATGTTCACGGGACCACCTACATTCTTCGAGTGAAAAAAGAAAGAACGAAGACCTACTTCTGCGGGCCACAATTGCAGGCTATCATCGCCACGTACAATTTAAGCGGAGGTGATTACATTCACTTCTCTATGGAAGGACCGCAACCTCGCATCAAAATTCTATATATGGGCGGGATTGCGAGCGAGGATGGCGGGAGTGAGGAGGAAACTGGGAACACCGAGGATATGGACACTGAGGATGATATGGACGAGGAGGACCCATGGAAACATGTGGTGGTTGCTCAAAGAGCGAATCTTAGCGAGTTTGAGAAGGACCGTGTCCTTCAGAAACTTGCCCAGATAGATAGCTACATCGGGTCCCCTTTCGTGCATCGCATCACCAACACTAACATCTCCAATGGACATGTCATGGTATATTTCTTAACACTTTCTTATTCGTATAGTTGCTTATGTTCTTAACACTTTCTTATCCGGTATTCGACATTGTGCTTTTATTCTTTCTTGGAATTGTGTGTTGTAGAAAATACCGATGGCGGTAGCGGATAGTGCTGGCATGGAGCAAGGTACCATTGGAGTACGCCGTGGAGAATCAGGACCTGTCACCGCAGTTCCGATCACCAGGGATAACGCTGATGGTCGCGTCATCCTCAACTCTCAAGCATGGAGGCAGTTCCATTCCGCAAGAGGTGGTATGGAGGTTGGCCGAGCTATTCTGATCACCATGAGGAATAGTGACATCGCCAACTTGGACATGATGATGGTCATCGACTACATCCGCGCCCGCTAGATAGATTATGTGGTGATGATCGAGACTATGTAATATGGTTGTTTTCGATACTAACTTCTGGATTTATTAGTAGTATATATGTTTGTTTTCGAGACTATGTAATATTTCTGCTATGAAAATTTATTCTATCAATTGCATACCTGTATTTGAGATACTGATATTCTTCTATATTTTGTGTACTGACATTCTTCTGTATTTGAGCCGTATATACCTGTATAAATACGGTACTGCCTTTTTTTTAAAATACAGCATAGAATAGCCGTGACGCACCAAAACGAGTACCCGTGACGCACCTGGGAGATTAGGCGTGACGCACCTAGAACTAGCCGCGGCGCACCGGCCCAGTGCGTCATGGGTATAAATAGGCGTGGCGCACCATCCAGGTGCGTCACGGATAAATCCATAGGCGCGGCGTGTTACCCGTGACGCGCCCAGGTGCGCCACGGATAAGAAAATTGGTGCGTCACGGGTAAGCTTTTCCCTAGTAGTGCAATTGCTACATGTTTTCTCCCTTATTTATATCATTTTAATCGATTTTCCGGACTAACCTATTGACAAGATGCCACAGAGCCAGTTCCCTGTTTTTTGCTGTTTTTTGTTTCAGAAAAGTTGTTCTGGAAATATTCTCGGAATTGGGAAATTTGAAGCCCGGAAGTCTTCGAATTCACGAAGGTTCCACGGAGTCCCGAAGAGACCCGGAGGGGGGCCTCAGGGGGGCACACCATAGGGTGGCGCCCCCCTTGGCCGCGCCGGGGGGGTGGTGTGGGCTCCACCGCCTTTGCCCTTTCGCCTATTTATTCCCCTCCGAAGGAAAACCTTAGGCACATGATAAAAAATCCCCGAAAACTTCCGATGTCGCCGTCGTAGTCAACCCTAGATCAGGGGGGAATCTGAAGTTGTCTCTCGGCACCCTGCTGGAGAAGAGATCATCACCGGAGGCCTTTCATCACCATGCCTGCCTCCGGAGTGATGCGTGAGTAGTTCATCCTTGGACTACGGGTCCATATCAGTAGATAGATGGTTGTCTTCTCCTCCTATGCCTCAATGTTTAGATCTCGTGAGCTGCCTAACATGATCGAGATTGTTCTTATGTAATTCTATGTGCTGTGTTTGCTGGGATCCGATGAATATTGAACTTATGCCAAGTTTATTATAGTCTTTATTTCATATGTTATTTGTGATCTTGCATGCTTTCCATTGCTAGTGGTTGCTCTGGCCAAGTAGTTTCTAGTGACTCCAAGAGGTAGTATTTATGCTCGATAGTTGGGTTCATGCCTCCTTTTCGCCTGTGCTCGAGTGACAGAAACGTGACGGGGGAGGATGTGTTGTTGCCACTAGGGAGAAAACAACGGTGTGAGTTCCCGCGTGCACAATCATTGCTTACATTACACACATTGCTTAATGCGATTATCTGTTGTTTGCAACTTAATACCTAAGGGGGTCGGATGATAACCTTAGGGTGGATTATTAGTCATAGATGTAGTTGGATTATGGTCTATGTATATTGTTGTAATGCCCGCACTAAATATCATAGTACTCATCATGTCATGAATGTGCACTACGGTGCAACCTCTATTTGTTAATTTCCTAGCTGTAATTTGTTCACCCAGCATGCTATCTTTTATGGAGAGACACCACTAGTGAACCTATGAACCCTGGTCCATCTTCCTACACTGTTAAACAAACCACTACAATTCCCTGTTTTCTTTACTTACTGCAAGCATACACTATTTTCCACACTATACGTCTAATCTTTGTTTTCAGCAAGACCGGTGAGATTGACAACCTCAATGTACCATTGGGACAAAGTATTTTAAGTCTGTTGTGTGCAGGTTCCGCGTTGTTGCTGACACCGGTGAGGTGCCATCACCACCGTCAGTGGCATCAACCTTCCGAATATCCTCTTTCTCCCACTGGATTGATAACCTTGGTTTTAACTGAGGGAAATTCTTACCGCTGTAGTCATCACACCCTCCTCTTGGGGTTCCCAACACACCATCGATAGTAAAGAATTTCTGGCGCCTCAAGGAACCATCAAGGTGTAGCATCAATGAATTTCTAGCGCCGTTGCCGGGGAGGAAGAAGTCTTCTGGCAAGGGGAGTCTCTCACTCTCAACCTCTTTATTTTTTTATTGTATTTTTTATTTTTTGTCTTGTTTTGCTTCTTTATATTAAAAACACAAAAAAATTGTTTACTTTATAGCTGTTTTTTATTTACTTGCTTTTATTTTGCTAAAATGAGTTCCTCTGAGAATACTAAGTTGTGTGACTTCACTAGCACAAACAACAATTATTTTATTTGCACACCTATTGCTCCACCTGCTCCTACTGCTGCTTTCTATGAAATTAAACGTACTTTATTAAATCTTGTTATGAAAGAGCAATTTTCTGGTGTTAGTACTGATGATGCTGCTGCTCGCCTTAATAATTTTGTTGAACTATGTGAGATGCAAAAATATAAAGATGTGGCTGGAGATATTATTAAACTGAAATTATTTCCTTTCTCTTTGAGAGGAAGAGCTAAAGAATGGTTGCTATCTTTGCCTAGAAATAGTATTGATTCATGGACTAAGTGTAAAGATGCTTTCATTGGAAAATATTATCCTCCTGCTAAGATTATATCCCTAAGAAGTGACATAATGTATTTTAAACAATTTGATAATGAACATGTTGCTAAAGCTTGGGAAAGAATGAAAACTATGGTGAAGAATTGTCCCACTCATGGACTGACTACTTGGATGATTATACACACCTTTTATGCTGGACTGAATTTCTCCTCAAGGAACCTATTGGATTCAGCTGCTGGAGGTACCTTTATGTCCATCACTTTGGGAAATGCAACAAAGCTTCTTGATTATATTATGATAAATTATTCAGAGTGGCACACTGAGAGAGATCCACAAGGTAAGAAGTTAAATTCTGTTGAGGAAACCTCCTCTTTGAGTGAAAGACTTGATGCTATTATGTCTATGCTTGTTAATGGTAAAGCTCAAGTTGATACAAATAATGTTCCTTTAGCCTCTTTGGTTGCTCAAGAAGAGCATGTTGACGTGAACTTTATTAGAAATAAAAAATTTAACAACAATGCAATTAGAAATAATTTTGGTGGAAACAATTATAAGCCCGATCCACCTAATAGTGGTAGTGGTTATTCTTATAGTAGATCTGGAATGCCTAGTGAGGAAAGGATTGTAGAAGTTGAAAAAGCAACTAAGAACTTTATGCAAATACAATATTAACAAAATAATTTGTTTACTAAAATTATGGAAGAGAAATCTGCTATGTTGAGAACTATTAGCCAACAAATTGGGAATTTAAATAGAGAAATCTCTGGTTTGCAAGGTAAAATTTTAAGTGCCGAGGTTAGTATTTCGCCCTGTCAGAGGAACAATTTTCTTTGATCTATAAAATGGCTGCTAAAGCTGAAACCATTGAAGATAATCCTTTTACTACAACCAATGCCATTCAAGTTCGAATTGATGATAATGTTAGGTTGATGGCTGAATTACGTGCTAGGTGGGAAAGAGAAAATGAATTGGCTAGAAAGAATAATATTGCTAGAGTTTGCACTATCACCACCACTAGTAAAATTGAAGCTCCAAGTGCTAGTAAACCTCCTTCTATCAATGGTAAAGTAGTTGGTGTTAACAAAGTCTCCACCCCTTCGGTGAAACGTGCTAAATTGCCTCAAATTGCTGAAATTGCTTCTGATAAAAGTGCTGAAATTTTTAGAGATGTCGGAGATAATGGTCCCGTTACTTTTGATGATAATAATTTTGATTTTTATGATTGCAATATTTCTGAAGTTATTATGTTCCTACAAAAGCTTGCTAGAAGTCCCAATGCTAGTGCCATGAATATGACATTTACTAAACATATTACCAATGCTCTCATGAAAGTTAGAGAAGAAAAGCTAAAACTTGAAACATCTATCCCTAGGAAATTAGATGGTGGTTGGGATCCCATCATTAAGATAAAAGTAAATGATTTTTATTGCAATGCTTTGTGTGATCTTGGTGCTAGTATCTCTGTTGTTCCTAAAAAGCTTTATGGTATGCTTGATGTACCACCATTGGAACACTGTTATTTGGATGTTCATCTTGCTGATAATGCTAAGAAGAAACCTTTTGGTAGAATTGATGATGTTCTTATTATGGTTACCAATAACCTTTGTCCCTGTTGATTTTGTTGTTATGAACATTGAATTCAATGCTTCTTGTCCTATTGTTTTGGGAAGACTTTTTCTTATAAATGTTGGTGATGTTATTGATATGAAAGAGGGGAGTATTAAATATCAGTTCCCACTCAAGAAAGGTATGGAACACTTTCCTAGAAATAGAATGAAGATCACTTTTGACTCTATTATTAGATCAAGTTATGATGTTGATGCTTCTTCACTTGAAAATACTTGAGTTTCTTTATATGCCGAGCTGAAAGGATTTTAAAGAAAAGCGCTGCCGGGAGACAACCTGTTTTATTTCTCTGTTTTTTAACCTATTTTCCGTCGTTTTCTTTTGTTTTCTTTGCAACCTGGGTGTTATCTCCTTAGCAACCCCGTTGTATATTTTCGTTTGTGTCTTTGTTGAGCCAAGTAAAGCGTCTAGTGGAAAGTTGAGACTGTATTTCGGATTTCTGCGCAGGAAACAGATTTCTGCTGTCCACTGTTAAATTCGTATTAAATCACAGAAAATTCTAAATGACCTGAGTTTTTTTGTGCGTAATCATGAGCTATATACACAACTTTTCTTAGTAAACATTTTTTTATTTGAGAAACAGAAGAATTTCTAAAAAAAATCATCTTTACCCCATGTCCTGTTTTGACAGATATCTACCAATAATTGGATTTGCATCTTAATCTCTTTCTTTTGGTGTTCTTTTGAGAAAAAGAGTTTTAAAAGAAGTTGTGACAGTCTCTAACGTGTTTATGAGTGTTAGGCTTGTGTTGAAACTGAACCATGTGAATTTATTATTTCGATTGCACTAACGTTGCTAATGAAGATTGTGAGAAGTTTGGTGTGAAGGAAGTTTTCGAGGGTCAAGAGAAGAGGATGATATGACGTGATCAAGAAGAGTAAAAAGCCTAAGCTTGGGGATGCCCCAGAGGTACATCCCAGCAAATTCCAAAAAGACTCAAGCGTCGAAGCTTGGGGATGCCCGAGGCATCCCCTTCTTCATTGATAAATTATCAGGTCACTTCTAGTGAAACTATATTTTTATCCGGTCACATCTTATGTGCTTTACTTGGAGCGTATTTTATTTTTTCTTTCAGTTTTTTTTGTTTTTGCAATAATCTTGGTTGGACCCCAGAATTCTTTTATTGGATAGAGAGACGCTCCGCTTTTTCATGGGAATACTTTGTATTCTTAATCTTTGTCTGGCTGCTGCATTTATTTAGCTCCTGTTTTGCATGCATCTCTTATCTAAGAGTTGTTAGTTTTAGTAGTGTTATGTGAGTACTCTCATTTTTGCTTGATGTATCATGTAGATTATTTTTGTTAAAACATATCTTGTATGGTGCTTGTTGGGAAAAGAAACTGCTGCTTGAAGTAGAATTTTTAATGGTGCAAGTAGAAGCTTGTATAGATTGTGGCTAGAACTCTTTCATATCATGCTGGATGTTATTTTAGTTTTAAAGCCTTATGGTTATTGAGTAGCATGATTAGCCTCAAATAGCTGAGATTTTTTAATGTGCCATTGAAACAATCATGAGTTGTTCTTGTCATACTAAAGCATAAATTTGTGGTATTCTCTTTTGAATGTTTTCTTTGGTTGACTTGGCGCATGCTCACACCATGTTTATGACTATGAACCAGTCACTAATAGCCTCTATGATCATTTAGTTTTTGAACTTGTGATGTTGCTTATGCTTTGATTAATGATGTTTATGTCGCTATGCATGATTATGGCTCTTAAGCTCTCTTTATTTGCCGCTCTCAGTCTTTTGCTAGCCTCCACCTGTATTGAGTATGGAATTCTACTCGTGCATCCAACTCCCTAAAACCAAGTTTTCCCATTGTGTCCACCATACCTACCTACATGTGGCATTTAACTGCCACTCCAAGTAAATTGCTCTTATGTTACCTTTAAAACCTTCAAAATTACTCCTGCTTTGTGTTCCTGTTTATTCTCATGAGGACGTAAATAGAGAATCTTTATCTCACTTGTTGATTGGATTTCACACCCTGTACTGGTGGCTTCATCGGCTTATGCAAATGATAGAAGAGCTGGCAGCGGGGTGCCCAGCCCAAAATTAATACACAGAAAATCTCTTCACTATTTTTGCCCCTGGTTTATCAGTCAAAGCATAATTGTGTAAACAAAAGAGAAAGATGGATGACCTTCTATACCAGTTGCGTCCTTCATATGGGAGCCGCTCTTGTGAAATCTAGTTGGCTTGTGACGTACTGTATTTTCTGTTTACCATTCGTTGACATTAGCATACATCGCCCAAAATATAAACACTCCTCCATGGTATGTGATTGTTGGCAGGCACCCGAGGATTCGGTTAGCCATTGTTTGTGAAAGATGGATGGGAGGAGTGTCAAACTTTTAATACCTCTATTTATTAAAATAAAAGCTCTAGCACATGAGTGATACCTGCTTCCCTCTGCGAAGGGCCTTTCTTTTACTTTTATGTTGAGTCTCCATCTTCTAACTTTATGCACAGTTGAGATAGCATTTTTGCCATTCAGAGTTTTATGTGCATTTGTCCCAGAAACATTATTAATTGATTCATGATGTTTTATTGCTTGTTCTCAAATTATTTGTTCTAGTCTTCCTCATGAACTTTGAAGGTGGCATGGCATTTATGTTTTGCCCCACTCTTAAGGACTAGTCAAATACCACTTTGCCATGCTTTCTCTATACTTGAAACAAACGTATATCTTTCTTTGCATTGTTATTCACGATCTTTTATTTGAGATACTTCTCATGATTCAAAGTGATTGCTATGCTTTATTATTAAAGTTCTATTTATCATGTTTGTGTTAAAGTTCTATGATCGTAGCTTACATATGCTTTTACTTTTTTATGATCAAGATTGTGTGGTAGCATGTCACCCCAGAAATCATTTTGTTTATCGTTTACCTACTTGAGGAAGAGTAGGAACTAAGCTTGGGGGTGCTTGATACATCTCCAACGTACCTATAATTTCTGATGCTCCATGATGATATTATGCCAATTGCTACATGTTTTCTCCCTTCTTTATGTCATTTTTATCGATTTTCCGGACTAACCTATTGACAAGATGCCACAGAGCCAGTTCCATGTTTTCTGCTATTTTTAGTTTCAGAAAAGTTGTTCTGAAAATATTCTCGGAATTGGAAAATTCGAAGCCTGGAAGTCTTAGAATTCCCGAAGGTTCCACGGAGTCCCGAAGAGACACGGAGGGGGTCTCAGGGGGGCCCACACCATAGGGTGGCGCCCCCCTTGGCCGCGCCGTGGGGTGGTGTGGGGCCCCCAGGGCTCCACCGCCTTTGCCCTTTTGCCTATTTATTCCCCTCCGAAGGAAAACCCTAGGCACCTGGTGAAAAATCCTCGAAAAGTTCCGCAGCCGCCGTCGTCGTCAACCCTAGAACAGGGGGTTCTAAAGTTGACTCTGGGTACCCTGTCGGAGAGGAGATCATCACCGAGGCCTCTTCATCACCATGACTGTCTCCGGAGTGATGCGTGTCCCATAGCAGTAGCTAGATGGTCGTCTTCTCCTCCTATGCCTCAATGTTTAGATGTCGTGAGCTGCCTAACATGATCGAGATTGTTCTTATGTAATTCTATGTGCTGTGTTTTCTGGGATCCTATGAATATTGAACTTATGCCAAGTTGATTATAGTCTTTATTGCATATGTTATTTGTGATCTTGCATGCTTTCCATTGCTAGTGGTTGCTCTGGCCAAGTAGTTGCTAGTGACTCCAAGAGGGAGTATTTATGCTCAATAGTTGGGTTCATGCCTCCTTTTCGTCTGTGCTCGAGCGACAGAAACGTGACGGGGAGGATGTACTGTTGCCACTAGGGAGAAAACAGCGGTGTGAGTGCCCGCATGCACAATCATTGCTTACATTACACACATTGCTTAATGCGATTATCTGTTCCTTGCAACTTAATACCTAAGGGGGTTCGAATGATAACCTGAGGGTGGATTATTAGTCATAGATGAAGTTGGATTACGGTCTATGTATATTGTTGTAATGCCCGCACTAAATATCATAGTAGTCATCAGGTCATGAATGTGCAGTACGGTGCAACCTCTATTTGTCAATTGCCCAGATGTAATTTGTTCACCCAGCATGCTATCTTTTATGGAGAGACGCCACTAGTGAACCTATGAACCCCGGTCCATTTTCCTACACTGTTAAACAAACCACTACAATTCCCTGTTTTCTTTAATTACTGCAAGCATACACTATTTTCCACACTATACGTCTAATCTTTGTTTTCAGCAAGACCGGTGAGATTTACAACCTCACTGTACCGTTGGGACAAACTATTTTGCTTGTGCTGTGTGCAGGTTCCGCGTTGTTGCTGACACCGGTGAGGCGGAATCACCACTGTCAGTGGCATCAACCTTCCAAAGATCCTCTTTCTCCTACTGGATTCATAACCTTGGTTCTTAACTGAGGAAAATTCTTACCGCTGCATTCATCACACCCTCCTCTTGGGCTTCCCAACACACCATCCATAGCAAAGAATTTCTGGCGCCTCAAGGCACCATCAAGGTGTAGCATCAACTATCTACGTTATGTCTTTGCTAAGTTTTCGCTGTGTTTTTGTGAGACATTTGCCTGCCCTGCGTCGCAGTTGTTAAGACTTCGTCATGTGACCATTGCTTGTAAGACTCTATTATACATGTAATGGATAATGTATCTGTGTACCAACTTCGTATGTTGTTCAAGACTGAATTCCTGGGATCGTGAATGTATGCATATGAGGGGTTCCGTACCATCCGGTTTGGGGCCTCTACTACATACCCATAGGATTTTTATAAGTAGTTCCATAAGCCCATAAAGCATCATTCAACTTATCAGAACAATTCTTGCTAGATTTATTAACAGTCTTTTGCAAGATAGATTTAATTTCTCTATTGGATAATTCTATTTTCCCACTGGTTTGAGGATGATAAGCTGAGGAAATTCTATGATTAACATCATATTTAGCAAGGGTTTTTTCTAAAACCACCATGAATAAAATGAGAACCTCCATCAGTCATAAGATATCTAGGCACACCAAACCTAGGGAAAATAACATATTTAAGCATTTTTAATGAGGTCTCGCCATCAGCACTTTTTGTAGGTATAGCTTCTACCCACTTAGTAACATAATCAACAACAAAAAGAATATGAGTGTAACCATTCGAAGGAGGAAAAGGACCCATAAAGTCAAATCCCCAACAATCAAAAGGTTCAATATCAAGAGAATAACTCATAGGAATTTCATTACGTCTAGAAATATTGCCAACTCTTTGACATTCATGACAAGATAAAATAAATTTACATGCATCTTTAAAGAGAGTAGGCCAATAGAAACCTGATTGTAGAACCTTATGTGCGGTTCTATCTCCAGCGTGATGTCCTCCATAAGCACTACCATGACACTTTTTCAACATTTCACGTTGTTCATGATCTAGAACACATCTTCTCATAATACCATCTACTCCTTATTTATATAAGTGTGGGTCATCCCAAAAATAATGCCTCAAATCATAAAAGAATTTTCTTCTTTGTTGAGATGTAAATGCTGGAGGCAAATACTTGGAAACAATAAAGTTAGCATAATCAGCATACCATGGACTATTTTGGGATTTTACCTTTATTGCAGCGAGCTATTCATTTGGAAAACTATCATTAACAGGAATGGGGTCAAAATCAATGTTTTCCAATCTAGACAAGTTATCAGCAACAGGATTTCAGCACCCTTCCTATCCACAATATGCAAATCAAACTCTTGTAGAAGCAACACCCATATAATAAGCCTAGGCTTAGCATCTTTATTTTCCATAAGGTATCGAATAGCAGCATGATCAGTATGAATAGTAACTTTTGAGTCAACAATATAAGGTTTAAACTTATCACATGCAAAAACAACATCTAAGAACTCTTTTTCAATAGTAGCATAATTCCTTTGAGCGGCATCAAGAGTCTTACTAGCATAATGAATGACATTCAATTTCTTATCTACTCGTTGTCCAAGAATAGCACCTACAGCAAAATCGCTATCATCACACATAATTTCAAAAGGTAAATTCCAATCAGGTGGTTGAACAATAGGAGTAGTAGTTAAAGCCTTCTTTAAAGTTTCAAAAGATTCCTTACAATCATCATCAAAAACAAAAGGTGCATCTTTTTGAAGAAATTAGTAAGAGGCTTTGATATTTTAGAGAAATCTTTAATAAACCTCCTATAAAAACCAGCATGACCAAGAACACTACGAATACCTTTAACATCCCTGGGACAGGGTATTTTCTCTATGGCTTCCACTTTAGCTCTGTCAACTTCAATACCTCTTTCAGAAATTTTATGTCCAACAACAATTCCTTTATTCACCATAAAGTGGCATTTCTCCCAATTAGGAACAAGATTAGTTTCCTCACATCTCTGCAAAATTTTATCAAGGTTGTGCAAACAATTATCAAAAGAAGTTCCATAGATGGAGAAATCGTCGATGAGTACTTCCACAATTTCTTCACAAAAACCATGAAAAATAGCAGACATGCATCTTTGAAATGTAGCAGGAGCATTACACAAACCAAAAGGCATACGTCTATAAGCATAAGTGCCATAAGGACAAGGAAAGGTTGTTTTCTCTTGATCTTGCTTCCTAACAACAATTTGAGAAAACCCAGAATAACCATCAAGAAAACAAAAATGAGTTTTCTTAGACAACCCCTCTAACATTTGATCAATAAAAGGCAAAGGATAATGATCTTTCTTAGTAACCTTGTTAACTTTCCTAAAAATCAATGCACATTCTATAACCAACCACTACTCTTTGAGGAATAACCTCATTATTTTCATTAGGCACAACAGTCATTCCTCCTCTCTTAGGGACACAATGCACAGGGCTCACCCATCTACTATCATCAATAGGAAAAATAATACCAGCATCAAGAAGTTTTAATATCTCATTTCTTACCACTTCCTTCATCTTAGGAATTGAACGGCGTTGATGTTCAACTACTGGCTTTGCATCAGGTTCAATATTAATAACATGCTGACATATTGAGGGAGAAATCCCCTTAAAATCATCAAGAGTATATCCAATAGCTCCACGATGTTTCTTCAATATTCCCAATAATCTTTCCTCTTCTTCACCTGAAAATTTAGCACTAATAATAATAGGATATGTTTTCTTATCATCAATATAAGCATATTTAAGATCATCTGGAAAAGGTTTTTAATCAAAAACAGGATCCTCCTTGCGTGGTAATGTGGTACCCAAGTCCTCCACAGGTAAATTATGTTTCAGTATCACCGGTTGACGAAGAAGAATATTTTCAATCTCATTTCTCTCTTCCATAAAGACCTCACTTTCATGGTCCTCCATATATTGCTGCAAAACATTGTTAGGAGCAAGAGCAATAGAGGCAAGTTGTTCAACTCTTTAATTTTCATTATGCAATTCACATTCATAAGGTGCTCTAGCAAATTTGGATAAATTGAACTCATAAGATTTTCCATCAAATTTAATCAATATCTTCTCCCTCTTACAATCTACAATAGCACCACAAGTGTTCAAGAAAGGTCTACCAAAAATAATAGGACAAGTTTTACTAGAAGCCTACCAAGTACTAGAAAATCAGTAGGATATTTAGTTTTACCACATAAAACTTCCACATCCCTAACAATACCAATCCAAAAGACAGACTCTCTATTAGCAAGCTGAATAACCACATCAATATCCTCAAGCTCGCAAGAACCAATTTCATGCATAAATTCTTTATAAAGTTCATAAGGAATAGCACTAGAACTAGCACCAATATCACACAAACCATACTAGCAATGATCACCAATCTTAACAGAAAGCACAGGAACACTAGTTTTCTTAGGTCTATTTGGATGTGAGACAATATCAGAAGCATCCTCACAAAATACAATATGTTCATCCTCTACGTTTCCACAAATAAGGTCTTTCACTATTGCTACAGCAGGTTCAACCGTTATTTGTTCATCAAGTTCAATAGATTTCTTAGTGCTCTTACTAACCACACTAGCTACAATAGAGTGTTCTTTCACCTTAGCAGGGAAAGGCATTTTTTCAATATAAGGCTCAGGAACAGCAAGATTAACAGCATGCACTTCTATATTTCTAGCAGGAACAATATCTTTATAAGGTGCATGGTACTTGCTCAATTCCTTTTTAGGAATATCAAGGTAGGAGGCAAAATCTTTAAGACAGTTTGCAAAGATTTGAGAATCAATACCACAAACATCACTAACATTGTAGAAATCATCAGTTCCCATAAAAGATTTAATGCATTCATAATCATAATTTATACTTGACTTTCTACCTTTGTCATTCTCCCATCCTTCAGTATTTTCTTGAATACTGTCAAGAATATCTCATTTAGCTTCTTCCTTCATACGTGTGAATGATCCAGAACAAGAATCATCCAATAAATCCTTATCATGAAGAGAAAGCCTTGCATAAAAATTATTGATAACAATATTACTCGGGAGCTCGTGAATGGGACATTTGAGCATTAATAACTCCATTCTCCCCCACGCTTGGGCAATACTCTCTCCATCATGAGCCCAGAAATTATATATTTGATTCCGGTCTTTATGAATCTCACTAGGAGGATAGAATTTAGAATAAAAGAGAGGAACACTTTCCTCCCATCCAATAGATTCACCATTCTTCAATAATTTGAACCATTCAGCGGCTCTTCCTTTCAGCGATAAAGAAAATAATTTCCTTTTAACTTGATCCATTGTAATATCTGCACACCTGAATAACTCGCACAATTCATGTGTAAAGAGCAAATGGTCACCAGGATGGACAGTTCCATCTCCATAATAGCAGTTATCCATAACACGTCCAACAATTTTGATAGGTATTTTATAAGGATCTAATTCAGCAGATAACGGGTCACCTACTACCCTAGGATTAATGGTAGAAGTACCCCTAAACAGAGAACCAAAAGTATTCTCCATAAAGAAATAAAGCAGCAGACAGAAATAAAAACATCACTCACAGTAAAAGTTTCTCTTACCAATTACACTTACCAATAGCACTTCACTCCCCGGTAACGGCACCAGAAAATAGTCTTGATGACCCACAAGTATAGGGTGTGTATCGTATTACTTTCGATAAATAAGAGTGTCGAACCCAACGAGGAGCAAAAGGTGTTGACAAGTAGGTTGGATAGAGAATTCACTTTAAACACTATCAAACGGGTTTTTCGTAGTTTTTTATATAGAAGATAAATAAAGTGCGAGTAAATAAATGTAGCATCCCAACTTTTAATAAAGATGGAATACCTGTGTTATTGTGCTAGTCCCTGGATCAATTGCTAGCACCACAGTACAAAATGAAATATCATGCAAATGCATCAAATTCTATTACATCGCATGATCCAGTCTTTACAAAATAGTATTACAACTTGCATAGTCTTAGAAGACTAGCAGTAAACAAAGAAATACAGCGGAAAACATAGTACAACATTGAGTCCATCTTCTTCATGTGCCACAGGCAAAACATGTTGGCGATAGTCTCGAGATCCTAAACGAAATCCTCACTCGTCTTCAGAAACATCTGCAATATGGAATATGCAGCCACAAGGGAGTCAATACAATTTAATGTATTGGCAAGTAACACTATGGTGGATATAAATGGCAAGGCTAATACTACATGCTCATTTGGCTGAGTGGAGTTTTGGCTAAGTTTGCATAAAGCCAGTTTTCTCCTATCACTGTTGTAAAACAAACTTTTCTTTTCAAAAGGGTGGCAACATTGGATTAAGATCCAAGCACCACAATACTGTTCACTTGGTCAAATTTTACTTATTGAAATTGATGATGAGATTCTTCCGTCAATCCTTGTCCAGCTGCTCATAGTTGTCCATAACCGGGGACACGGCTAAGATCTTAGTTTGTTGACTCTGCAGAGTTTGTGCACTTTCACCTTCAGACTCAGATCAGCCCAAACATCCTATACACCCTGTTTGCATTAAGGAAAGGAGAAGATTGAGACGAGATCTTTCAGAAGAAATTCCACCACCGTTTGGCTTACCCGTGCCACCTATAATTATGCTACATCTGCTGGTAAGCCTAGTGAGTTCATTCAACTTAATTGATCAAGACAAAGCCCATATGACTAAAGGCTGCATGGGAAGCTACTAGATTTAGAGGGACATAGTAATCTCTTTGTTCCTGGGTGGCCATCCTCAAGTGACAACCTCAAGTGGAATAACCCTTATACAAGGGCCCTGAGGCAACACTCAACATAAACCAGTCTTACCACTTCCACCCAGGTGGTTCGTTCATTAGTTATTCTTAGAATTTTTCCTCAACATCTAGTAAAACAATTTGTAACATTGCATAGCATCTAATAAATTCTAAGGCTATCAAAATAACAAGGTAAAAGGGATGGCTACACACTACTAGGATAATAGCATAGCATAGTATAACTTAGTAAAATTTCCTATTATGCATGCTACTCAAAATCAACTAATGCATATAGAAAATAATGGGTAGTTGATGGTGTGTTACTTGCCTTGTTGAAGTTGGTGAAGATATCACACTCTCTTCACAAAAGATCGTTGCTCTCCGTACAATCTATTCATTGACAACACAAAACCAAATAAACAAGCATCCTAACAAACAAACATACAAGTGTAGAAAACATACATAGCAACTAACATATCAAAAGGGGCTTAACCAAGTTGGTTAGGACAAGGTCTAGGTTTGAGTTGAAAGATTCATTCTCTAGTGGTCTCATTCTTGTTAAGGAAATTCCAATGATTTACTTAGGAAGGGCTAGGTTGAGTTTGTAGAAAACTAACTTTATTATAATCATACTTGTCGAGGAAGTTCCAAGAGTTCACTAAGAATAAACATATTACTTCTTCAACTAAAGTAATACATGCAAACACTTGGTCATATTCACCTTCAAAAAAAATATTTGAGTGACTATGTTAGTATTTTCCATTGTGGTTAGGGTAGGTCTACTAACTTCATCATCAAAGGGAAAATATTACTAAGTCTTGGGTTTTCCATTTGGGTCAATGGTTGGACAAAATAACTTGTTATTCTTCAACTTGTATGGATTGCTTCTAGACCTCATGTGATTGCCTTCTTGAAGATCATCATCATGCCATCTAAGTTGCTTCCTTCCTTGGTGTGGTGCTTCTCTTGGTCTTGACAGTCTTCATGGTTTTCACTTCACTAATTGGTTTGGGTACGGGATGGGCACAAATACTACTAAGTCAAGAGAAAGAAAATAAGAAGAAAGATAGGAAGAGAGGGGGAGATGTTTTCTTCTAAATTTCTTCACACTTGTACATCTTGAGTTTTCTTCTAGGTGTGGAGTCCAAGTCTTTTCTTCAAAACTTCTTCATTGATCTTCCTTGTAGCTCTTCATGTTTCCACTAAGTTGAGAATGAAGTTTTCTTCTTGTGCTTGAGTCTTGATCTCCATTTTGCTAACTTGATGATTTCTTGAAGCAAGAATAGAGGGAATGGAGAAGTAGATGGAAAACAAGGTACTAGTGTTTAAGATTCACTACTTGGTACTATATGTGATTGACACATTCTAAGGACTTGGCTTGGCTCCAAATAGTCATAACATCAAGGGATAGATGATGAAAATAATTCCTAAGACATGGTAAAGATGGATGATTCACTAGGTTGGGTTTTTGGTCAAAACCAAATGTTTAGGTAAGGTTGTTACTGGTTCAAGGTTATCAAATGGAGCAATTTTGCAAAAGGAACTATATTGAAATTATTTATAGAAATTAATCTATGTCAAAAACACTCAAACATACAATTTAATTCTAAAATCAATTTTAATTTGATCAATAATTATTTTGGGACAGAGGTTATGAAAGTACACATCCTAAGGTTTCCAAATATATTTTATTTACAATTTTTGGATTTGTAGAATTTGAATTATGCCAATTTCATCAAACAGGCATATTTGAATTTGAACAAATTTAAGTTTGTCAAATTTGAATTTGGTCAGTGCCAAAAGTTTCTAGATGTCAAGGGCTTTTCAAAAAGTCCAAGATTGCTAAATTTGGCTAAGTGGTTGAAAAGATATGATGATTCAAAGTTCTAGGGCTTTTCTGCAAAAACTACTTTTTATTTCCATTCGGAATTAATTCCAGAGAAAGGCTGGGCCGAAAACAGCTTATCTGTCGCGCAGGGCGACGGACAGGAATTGGGCTTGGGCCAGTTTAGCGCTGCGCTGAGCGACGGTTAGCACTATAACGCGCAGCTGACTGGGCGCTGAGGTGTCGCGATGTGGTTGGCTAATATCCGTTCGCTAAGTGGATCTGTTCCTAGCCACTGGATCTGCATCGGACGGCTACGATACAAGAAAGGGAGAGAGGCTCATCGGGCGGCACAGGTATTCGCCGGAAAATGGCGAGGACGGTGGCTGACGCTCGGGATTTGGTCGGAGGCGGCTCCGGTGCTCCTCTTGCTCAGCGGGATGGTCCACGAGGCTCGGGAGATCACGGCGAAGAGGTAGGAGACCACGATGCATGCTCGCGCTTCCGGGAACGATTGGCGCAACGCGGACAGAGGCTCGACGACGACGGCGACCTTCGGAAACCCACGGCGCGGTCGATTCGATGCACCAAAAGATCGGTCAGGGGTCAGGAGAGAGAGTGTGACACAGGGGAAGAAAAGGGGAGCCGAAATGGACAGAGGGAACCTGCAATGTCGCCGGAATCGAGACTTTACGGCGGTGGGTGTGAGGCTCTCCGGCGAGCAATTTCTTCCTCCTCGGGAGGTCTCGGGCTGGGTGTCCAAGGGGGAAATGAAGAGGGTGCAGAGGGGATTAAATAGATGGAAACGGGGATTTGATTGGGGGCTTTAATCGCGCGAATTGAAGAGAATTGAATCGGGCGTTTCCTGCCATTTCCAGGGTTGAAGATGACCACGTCATGATGACGTCATCAATGTTTTTCTTTTTCTTTTAATTCATGTTTTCTTATTTATTTTGTATCTTTTGATTCATAAATCCAAAACACCTCAAATAACTTTCTGAATTCTTAAAATAAAAATATCTTTCAACTAAGAATGTTTGTGGGCAACTTTGGACACATTTCAAATTTTGAAATTTGAAAATATGATTAACTCCTTAATCGTACTTAAAACCAAATTTAAAATAGAAAAGGTAAATAAATGAAATTTGGGTTCTATAAAATTACAGATACCTTCTACTTGTCAAATAATATTTTTGAAAGTCTTTTCAACACATTTTCATATTTTTGGAAATATAATTAATTACTAATAGTACTTAATGTATATTTTTAAATTAGAAAATTAATAAAATGAGGTTTTGATTAAATAAAATTTCAGAGACAATAAACATATCAAATACTATTTTTGAAATTCATTTTACTTCACTTTCATATTTTTATAAACTTAACATTTCAGTGATTTACTAATAGCAACTTAAATCCATTTTCAAAATAGAAAATTAAATAAATATAAAAGTGGCTTAAATAAAATTTAGAAAACTCGTCAAGCTTTAATATTGTTTTCAAGATCTATTTTATGTTATGTTCAAATCAAAACATTTTATGAATACCACTTTATGCTTAAAACTTGGAATGACATTTGCATATCAATATAAATAGTTGTTGTTCTCATAAAATAATATTGAGGCATAAAAATTATTAGAGATAATAATTCTTTGGTTTCGAAAGCTATAAAACATTTTAAAAGTAATAGTTGATTTGAATTCATGCTATAAAATAAGGTTTTCTAAGAGAAAACAATTTCTTTGATTAATGTATTTTGAAAATTTGAATGGGCTTTTAGGGTTTATGGAATAGAGGTATAGTGGATTCTTAATTTCAATAACATTGGAATAACAATATTATTTCCTTTGTGTTTGGGTTTTATTTGTTTTTGGTGGATTGCTTTAATAGAAAACAAAAAGTTTCAATTTTTTAGTGATTTTTGGACTTTCCAAAAATCAGGGATGTTACAATAAATATGCGTAAATATAATTACAGCGAGTGGCCCAATCCTTTTGAGAGCAAAGGACAAGACGTTTGTTCTACTTATGATTACCAAACATTTTCGAGGACACATGGGAATTTCGTCAAGTGCTTTTGCTTCATACGGTTGATTAATATTTATTGGTTTGTGAAGTGTTGTGTGGGTGAACCTATGCTAATGACCGCCCAACTTGGACTAATACATACTTTGTGATTATACCCCTCGTAACCATCCGCAAATACAAGAAAGTAACTAAGATAAATGTAACCACTGCCTTAAAACTCTGGGATCCTACACTCCCTCGTGCATCGGTTTCCTAACGGGGGTTTAGGTTCCTGTCACTCCTGCAACCCCACAATTAGTAGCCAAATACACAATGCATCCTCCTAGGCCCATAAAGTTGAAGTATTATGTAGTCGACGTTCAAATTACACCACTAGAAGAATAGCACCACAACTTAAATATCGAACCACGAGATATTACTTCAACATAATTCAACTACTAACATCATGACTTCTCCCATGTCCTCAAGAAATAAATGAACTACTCACAAGACATCATATGGAACATAATTAGAGGTGATATAATGGATAATAACAATATGTTCATAAAGTGTAAACACCGATAAATCTCACAAGCATCAACTACTAACAAGTAATCCACCCCGGGATACAGATCTAGTGAAGAGCAACAATAAAGACCCCTAATTGTTACAGCGGGATGAAGGTGGACGATGAGGGTGATGGTGCCGGTGGTGATGATGATGACGATGACGATCTTGATGATGCCCGGAGCGATGACGGTGACGATGGCGATGATTCCCCCTCTCTGGAGAGGAATTTCCCCGGCAGATTTCTCCCTGATGGAGAGCTTTTCTCTCTCTGTTGTTTTCCGCCCTGACGCGGCAGCGGAATAATTCTTCAATGATGTTATGGGGCTTAGGGTTCCATGGGGGTCAAGTAAGCGAAAGGGGGCGCCCAGGAGTGGGCCAGGGGGGCCAGACCACCCCTAGGCGCGACCAAGGGGGGCGCGCCACCTGGTGATGTGGGCCCCAGGTGGCCCCCTCCGGGTGCCCTTCTGGCTGACTTCCTCCTCGGGACTTCTAATACTTCTCCGGTATCCCCCTCTTCTTATGATCTTCTGAAATAAGGTATCTCGATGGTGCTTTTTCCATCAGATTTCTGGTCCCAGTGTTTATTCTCCAAAAATTACAAAAAATGCAAAATAAGATAAAATAACATAAGTGATGCATCATAACATGAAATATATCGATGAATAACAGAAAATAACAATATAAAATAGTGATGCAAAATGGACGTATCACCATCTTCAATGATTCTCCATAGCTCGATGCAAGAGCTGTTCAAATGATTTTTCACGAAAGATTGCCATTTACCAAAAGAATGTGCATCTATTGTTTATATGAGGGTGTGGAATAGGAGCGTTGGGAGAGTATCAACTGGGAACCCCACGGTACTCTTCCTTCCCATCCTTTCCCTTAGATGGTGGAGGAGTTTTAGGCGATGAAGATTCACATTAGTTTCTTCACCCCTTCCTTAGTCTCTTAGTCACTCGAAGCGTTAGTCCCCGGAGGCGCCAAGGAGGAAAGATATGTGTCCTTGGCTTGCATGATTTGTGTTATCATTTCATGCAATCCTTCCATTTGGGCCTCCATGGAGGAGGTCAAGGAAGCATGCATCTCCTTGAAATCATCCATGATGGCCGGAGCCACGGGCACGGGAGTTTCCTCTTTGATGGCCATACTTTCTCTTAGGTGGTTAAGCCCGAATTAAGAGCCGAGTCTCTGATACCAATTGAACGCATCGTATGGGCACCTAGACGGGGGTTGAATAGGTGCTACCTCTAAATTTTAATACCTTTCGAATTAGGCTTATTATCTATATATGCAACTACGGTGAATCTACCTATATGACAAGGAACACTAACTAAGATGCAAACACAAGGTAAAATCTAAAGGATAGAAGGAACCAAAGTGGAAGCACGTGGAGACAAGTATGTATTGTCGAGTTTCTCCTTGTTATGGGAGTACGTCTTGTTGGAGGGTGTGAGTTTCGCCATGAAGGTCTACTCAATGCCATAAAGGCCTCACCCTATTCTCTGATGAACCTCGCCAAGAAGTCATAGTTCACCTTCCACAATTGGAATCCTTCAAGGTGGAATGCGGTGCCTTTACAATGAGCTTGGGGCACACACCCACAACTGAATTGGGGGCTCCCAACATCACCACAAATCTGCTACAAGAAACACAAGTTAGTAAGAAGAAGGGCTAGGTTTTCCACAAGGAAATCCTAGACCCAAATCCCTCAAGTGAATGAGGGGGAAAAGTAAATCTCTATGGTAGACTTGTAGATCATGGCCTTATCCTTCGAATCTCCAAGTTTGAGCTTGATTGAGTGGGTGAGTAGGGAGATCGAAGAGATAGAAACTTTTGGAAAATGGTGGAGAGAGAGAGAAATAAGTGTTACCCTCCTATAGGTAGGATAAGGGTATTTATAACTCTCCACGAAATCTGACAGTTTGAGCATTTACTGTATAGCCCGGTAGTACCGGCCGTAGTAGTCTTGATCCAAGTCAACGCAGAAACTTCTGCGGAGAACCCACAGTCTTTACTACCGCATGGGTGCGGTAGTACCGCATCTTGGACATCCATTCTTTGTTGAGTCCAGTGCGCTTTATGGATCGGTCGGTAGTACCGGACGGAGCTGGTTGTACCTCCCTAGTCGATACTACCGAGCCAGTCCAGTTGTACCGAATCTTGGCACAGCTTCACCATCTGCATCTAGTACCCCCTTCTGGAAAACCCGGTAGTACCGAGCGGAGCCGGTAGTGCCGCAAGTTGGCGCAGCTTCATCGTATGCATCCAGTACCACATTATGGAAAACACGGTACTACACCGCAACTTGGCGCACCAAAACATATGTAAGCAATTCTAGGCTCTGGAATACGCGGTAGTACTGAGTCAGCCCGGTACTTCACATACGGTAGTACCGGACAGCGTCCAGTAGTACCGGACCAGACAAAGAGTCCAAAATTGACTTGTTTATTCGCGACGAATCAAATGGGGTTGACAAGGGGATCATAAAAGATAATGAAATTATCATAGATATATAATCCCTACAATACTTAGGGCACGTTAAAGACTCATTGTGTTGTCAAAAAAACATCAAAACAACTTAGGGATGGAAATGTTCTTTCAATCGCGCCATCGCCCTCCCTTCTCGCCGCCTCCTCCTCCTATCCAACCCCATCGCTTGGTCTCCCTCCCCTCTCGCCGCCTCCTCCTCCTCTCCCACACCATAGCGCCTCTGCCCTGCTCTCCCGTTGATGTCTTGATGTACACAGCCCGCAACTCGTTGAAGCCGCCGCCACGGTGAGTGATTCGGTTTCTATATTTATTTTTTCAAATTTAATTGAGTAGCTTTGTTTGTGTAAATTTAGTGGTTTATATTAGTTGTTTAGATTTAGTTTTATATTGATTAGCCAGGGTTCAATGTCTATACAAATAGTACTCCATGTTAGCAAGTCTATTAGAATCTTTTAGTATAATAAAATGTGTTAACTACTCTTTTAATTCATGTCGATTTAGCTTGTATTTAGTTTGTCCGAGCATTTTTGTTATAGGCTGATGATTAAATTCTTGAGCATTATGAATTTCCATAGTTGAACTACATGACCTATTAGTCTGTATAACAACATTTGTTGTACATTTTTCCTGGTCCTTTAGTTTCCAAGCTTGGAAGTTAATGATATGCATATCTTATATGAGGCTTTTGGGTCCTTTAGTTATGTTTCATTTTTCGAATAATGTGTCTTTATATTCGGCCTACTATGTAAACGGTTTGATGTATTTAGAAAATGGAATATCCCTTGCACGGATTGCGGCCACGTAAGGTGCAAAGATAAGAAGGTCTTCATAGTGCGTGTGAACAACTTTGAAGAGATGGCGGTACGTTTTATTTGAAACTTTTATTTATAGCTTCAATTTATTCCATACATTTTAATATCTAATTTTTTTTCTCTATTTTGCTTAGATCATCCCTTTCCATGCAAGGCGTGACTTCATGCAACATGTTAGGAAAGACATGCGCCAGTTGGGGACATTAACCATCACTCTTCTCTAGTTGACCAAGCACAGGAACTTCAGGGTTCAAGTCACCAACGAGGCAAACCGAACCTATTTCAGTTGCCCTCATTGGGGAGAACTTACCGAGGGCTATGCCATGGAAGCTAGTAGAAGATGTTTATTCTATCTTGACTATGATGATGCAGCCATCAGCGTATTTTACAAGTCTCCTAAAACAGACTCTTCTAAATTCACTAAAGACGACGGCCAAGACCCTAGAGATAATGATGGCATTGTTGTGTTTCATCAGCATGATGACGACTCTTCTTAGTCGAAATCATAGGTATTCTTCTTAGTAGTCGACTCGACAGATGGATATTTCTATGTTACCATCATTCTGCAATAATTTAGCATGCTAATCATTGAGATGTTTTCAGTAAGTTATTATATTAAATGCAACCAAAAACACGAAAAAAAATTACGGATTAGTTAGTGGCGTAGTTTTTATGCCAACGCCACTAACAAGTGTAACAAATGTGGCGTGCAACAATTAACACTGGAGATTTGTTTCTTCTACCGACGTTGTCCAATGCATGCCAGTGGTAGAAAATAGCACTGATCACCAGCATGTCATTTTCTCGCCGGTAGTGCCAAAAACCTCACGCCGATGGTAGACGATTTCCTTCTAGTTTCTAGGAGGGAGGGGGCACGGTAGGGCTGAGACCATAGAGCAAAATCTCTCTATCTCCACCAGCATCTGGTCCTTGGAGATCAGCTTTCACCTTGTCAACAAAGTCAGTACCAACACCGACACATGGTTGACATTGAGCCAAGATTTGCAATCAAAGATCGTAGAATTGATCAGCTTCCAAATGCTCCAAATGACATAAGAACACATTAAATATAAAATTGGATGTTTATTGTTAGCTATCCAAAACTTGGCCGCCTAAGAAAATCAAAACCAAGTTAATCATGAAAACAAGGATACAAAAGACCAAATCTGCTTAGCAATAATGCATTCCAAGCAGAAGATGCAATCCTCTGGTTTGGTCAGTTTTCTTTTCTTTAGTTTGTCCCTAGTCATGAGTTTATTTTGAGCAAGAAACCATAGAAATATGTGAATCTTGGGGGAGTTATGAGTTGCCAAATAACAGTGGTAAACACATGTTTAACACCCCAAAATTAATGATGCAGTAGAAAGAAGAACCGGAGTATTCCCCCTTAGTACTATATTGCCAAATCACAGCATCATCTTCATCAAGGAAGACAATGCTAGAGGTAATGCTCTCAACTCATCCCACTTTTGCATCGGCAAGGGGGGAAATTTCTCCTAAAAGGAAAATGCAGTTGAGCTTCGTTTTCCCTTGCTCGTTGCAAATAATATAAATATCAAAAATTTGAACAAGCAGAGGGAACGAGCAACACCATGTGTCCTCCCAAAATCTTATTTTCTCCATTACCAATTTTTCAACCGTAGCCAAACTCGACGCTCCTAACTGCCCGCATGAAACCTTTCCGAAACTGAGAGGTGCCCAACGTTTTACTAGAAAACACATTGGAATTATCGGTTTGGTACTTGGCATCTACAATGCACCTCGAGAGCTTACCGGCTTACTTTCATCTTTAATATATCTTTTTGACCTAGAACCAAGCATGCAGAGATAAACATTAGCAAGCTCAGGTATGCCCAAACCTCCAAAATATAGTAGAACCAAGTCTGCCATCTCACAGTCTTGGTTCTCTTGAACCATGACCGCTAATTTTACTGTGTCTGGTCAAAAAAGAAATAACAAACAAAAAAGGCGGGTGTTGAGCGTCCTCCGGAAGGAAAAGTCCCCCATCCTCCTGGTCCCGGTCTGCCACGTGTCTTAAAAAACACCCAAACCCGATTTTGCTGTACAACTTCCTCTTTTGTTGCACGACTCTCCGCTTCTGATGTAGTGTAGCAAAAAAACACAGTTCGTGGACAAAACATAACAGGAAAAAGGTTGGGCTCGCTGGAGAACATTTAGCAAATATTTTGTAATACTATAGCCAAAACGAACAACAATTGCTCCAAAAAAAATAATGCTATTGTAGCAAAAAAATTGACTTCGCCGGAAACATCGTCGGAGATTACATTGTAAAAAAAACATTCTACTACTACAGCAAAATTTAAGAACAATTATAGCAAAAAGATTATGCTATTTTAGCAAAAAAAAGTTGATTTCGCCGGAAGCATTACGGGAAAGTCTCGCCTGAGACATCATCGGAGATATTTTTAGCAAATAATTTATATTATCATAGCAAAATTAAATAACAACTGCAGCAAAAAAAAGTTGTGATATAATAGCAAAAAGTTGCAAAAATTAACAAAAAAAAAAATTGTACACAAATAACAAAAACGACAGCGTGTGGACGGCAGCGCGTGGGAGGCCGTCCGGCGGCGCGCCGAGGAGCCGTTCCGGCTGGCGCGGGAGGCCGTCCGACGATGGCGCCTGATGCTTCGAGTCCTGGCGTCTGGTGCTTCAAACTTTGAGGTGAAGGTTGGGAAAGATTCGAGTGGCCCCCACGGCCGTGGAGGTCGGAGGTGAGCCCGGGGACGTCCGTTCATGGGGGCTGCAGGGACGCTCACCGGAGCCAGCACCACCGCCACCACACGGGAGCGGAGGACGACGGTTTTTGGTGGCCGCCACCCAGCTCGTGGCCAAGGGCATGGTGTTGTGGAGTTTTTCTGGTGAGAAAGAACGGGGAAAGAGAAACCTAATGGGTGGAGGAGAATCATTCGGGGGTGATAAAGCAGCGTGGTGCCCACGTGTGTCGTTATCTCCACACAGTGGACACGTGATGCCCGTAGAGGCAGGAGGACGCGAGCATCACGCATACTCCGGCTGTAGTAGAGCAAGTACAATAAGATACAGTCAACAGGCTATAAGAATTAAAATAGGATTATTATGATGACTTGGAGGAGAGAGAAGTGTAGTGGGATTTCATGCAAGAGCCAGCTGTAACACGTGCTCCTAGGCACTCTCTGAGTATGGGGTGGGCCATATCTTGATAAAATAAGATAATTCTATTACTAACTATTATACTGGTTGGCTATATGTTGGCTATAGACGACATGGCAATTTATTATCCGGTTGCTGACTCTTTGCTCATATAGTAAGAGTATGGTTAATAATATAGCCGGATGCTGGCTATGGGTCATTGTCATGTCACATATAGCTAGCTTATAGTCAACATGTATAATAGTTGGCTATATAAATGAGCTACTTGTTGGAAATATGCCCTAGAGGCAATTATGTATGATGTAATTCCCAATGTATTCATAAAGTTATTAAGTCGTCCTTGTTTTGAACATCTGATATATGTCATTGAATATGTGATTTGATTGTGGAACTACGTATTCATGTTGTTCATGCTAAATTGTCCTTGGTCATTAAGGTAGTGCTGGACACACATCCTAGACTAATGTGAGTGTTGGCTGATGACTCGGTTCCACTTGTCATGGGCATGGCGATGCCATTCCAACATTCACAGACTTGGCTAAAGAGTTTAGCAAGTCGGACTGACCCATATTGAGATGCAACGAGTAAGTCGTCATTTACATGTCTCAATCAATGTAATCCTTAGACCTGAGGTTGTCGCACAATCCGAGTTGTGGATCACCGACTTAGATTCTGTCAAACGCTGTTCTGTGACAAGGCAGTTATAAAGGCAGAGTTCGGGTCGAATGAGAAGCAAGCTGCATGATGTGGATAATCAAGATGGGATTTTGCCCCTCCGAATGGAGAGATACTCTCTAGGCCCTCTCTAGTGATATGATTCCAGAAGCATGGCCATGCGTGACTCAGTTAAGTGTTAACTGGGTCTACTAACTAAGAGTTAGTCAGATGAATCATATATCACGGTGTCGTGGTGGTGTCACGGAAGATGCCATAGGATGGCTAAAGATGTGGGGACGAAGGACGCTGGAGGCGCTCGGGGAGGGATCACGCGACGAGTAGACGCGTGAAGGATGAAACAGGCACTGCAAACAACACGATCTACCCAGGTTCAGGGCCCTCGTGAGGAGGTAAAACCCCTACTCCTGCCTTTCTCTCTGTATTTTGATGTCTCACCGAGTAGCCACAGTACAATGGTTCTTGCTACCGAGTAGCCACTCTTCTCTCTACCAGATGAACTAGGTCAAGAAATGTGAATCGGTCTCCGGATCCCCCGCGCAGGAGGGGGCAGGGCACCTTATATGCTCGGTGCCCAGCCGGATACAACCAAATACAAACAGGTGTCGACATTGTGTGCACACCGTCCTTCTTCCGAGTTCCCGCTGACAACTTTGGCTTCTAAGCTTGTCCCGTTGCGGAAAGTCGTTGGGCAAAACCAAGTAACCAGTCTGTTATCACCGCGAGAACACAGAGTAGGTCCCCCCTATCCTGCGACGCCCTGCTGCCACACTGTCGCTGTCAGGCACGCCGTCCTCAGTTGAACAGTGCCAAGGTACGGACCCGGGATACGCGGGATCTTGTGTCAGAACGGCTCCTTTGACTTCTGGCCCGAGTAGGATCCCGCCATTTCTATTCGGGCCAATTCTTCTATTCGGAGAACCATAACTCTTCTTGATTCGTCCTTCTGGCCATTGTGTGTAGGACCGAATAGCAGTCGACCGGGTAGCAAGTACCGGGTAGCCGCCTACTCGACCAAATATCCCTTCTGATCTTGCCTTTGGCCCTTGCCTTTACCCTACTCGGGGGCAACCCCCCGACAGCAGTCCCCGAAGCTGGTAGAGTCCTGCGAACCCATTCACTGGGCCCTGCCAGCTTAAAACCAACCTTGGCAACATTGCCCCGTGAACCTCAAGATGCCGAGTAAAACCTCCGAGTAGCACTCTGGAAAATACCTTGAGCTTCTTCTCCTCCGAATAGAGCTAGTTCTCTTCTCTGTAACCGAGTAAAAAGACTTGGTAAATTTTCCAAACAGAATCTCTGCGTGGCAGAGCACAATCCGGCTTCTCGCGCAGCAACTGGGCACGTGTCACGCACCCACGACCCCGACGCCTCGGTACCCTGGACCTGACAGGCCACGCGCCCAGTTTTCACGGCCTGGGCCCACTAGCCCGTTACGTCCCATCACGCGCAGTAATTGCCCACGATCTCATCGTGGGATCTAATGCGGCCGTTACGCGCGCGTTCCGCGCTGTGTGCGTTTCTAACCGGCCCACAGATCCCACGTCGCACGATTACTGCCACGATCGATCCCGCCACCTCAACCCGTAACGGTAGTCTGAGGAGCGGTATAAATACCCCCTCGGTGACTCCTTCTTCTCCTTCCGCTCGCACTTTCCCCTCTGCCTTCTCGTTTCTCCGCCGCCGCAGAGCTCCTCGCCGCCGTGCAACTTACTGCGCCGCCGCGAGTTCTTCCACAACACCAAATCCTTCAACCTTTTCCCCAATTTCCTCCTCACTGCCATGGCTCACGACGACAACGCTCGCGCCGGCTGGACCGGATCCGAGGTCACCGCCGAGGATTGCCAATGGCTTGTGAACACCCGGAGGGTTCCTCCCGGCGTTTGCTGCCGGCCACCTCGCGACGAGCTCGTTCCGGCTCCGCAGGAGGGCGAGCATGTCGTCTTCCTCGCGCATTTCGCGCGAGGATTTGGCCTTCCAGCCTCGAACTTTTTTCGTTGTTTCTCGACCATTACGGCCTCCAGCCACATCATCTTCCTCCAAACGCCGTCGTCTATCTCTCATACCACGCCGTGGTATGCGAGGCCTTCTTGGTATGCAACCTGGAGCAGATATTTCTTCTTTCGACAGCAGAGTAAGGGCAAGAAAGATGGCGCGGACACCAACCGCGGGATGACGGAGACAGGCAGCGCCATGATGGTGCAGCGTGGTGGAACTAATCACCCACGCATCAAGGGGTTGGATTCTGTCCGCAAGTGGTAGAAGACCTTCTTTTACGTGAAGAACGTCCCCGCCAAGAAGGGAGCCAAGGTGGAGGACCGCATCAATCTGCCCCGCTGGACCAACCGAGCTCCCACTGGGCAGAACTGGCAGAGCAAGCCGTCCCTCGACAGCAACCTGATGCAGATGGACGAGCGCCTCGCTCATCTGCTCGGAGAGGGGCTCAAGAGCGATGATCCGATCGCCTGCTGGATCTCCAGGCGAGTGCTGCCGCTCCAGCACCGCGTCCATCTCATGTGCTACATGGGCGGCCCCCGCATCTGCACTCGGACAACCACGTTCGAGCTCAGCAACGCTGATGTCGCCACTTGGGCGCGGTCCATCATGACCACTGGCCTCAGGGACCACTGGCAATACGGCTTCATCCCGTACAGCCGTACGAAGCCAATTGAAAGGGTTAGTACTTCTCATTCTGTTTCTTGTTTACATGCTCCGAGTAGATAGCCTTCTCATCTTGCTGTAATTAGTATCCGCACTCTGCGCCGAGTAGGACACTTAGCAGAATTGCTTAGGCTTGTTGTGCTTTATGTTTGCACGCCCTGCCGAGTAGCATACTTAGCAGAATTGCTTAGGCTTACTGTGCTTTATGTTTGCACGCCTTGCCGAGTAGCATACTTAGCAGAATTGCTTAGGCTTACTGTGCTTTATGTTTGCACGCCCTGCCGAGTAGCATACGTAGCAGAATTGCTTAGGCTTACTGTGCTTTGTGTTTGCACGCCTTGCCGAATAGGATGCCTTTATGCTACTCGACTAACTTGTGATGCTTCTCTGTTCTCCAGGTCCTTGCTCGTCAGCTTGCCGAGAGCGCGGAGCGCTTCGAGGCTAACTGGGAAGATGACCGAGAAGAGGATGATGAGGTCTCCTTCGAAAGCGCGGACAAACTCAACATCCCCCACGCCGCTCGGACAGAAAAACATCATGTTGACGCGTCTGTCCGTGATTGGTCCGAGGATGATGACGAAGGTAATTGAGCTCATCTTGTCTAGCCGCTAGTAGCGCAACCCCACTTCCTCCTGCTTCTGAACTGTTTCCTTCTTCCCAATGGTACAGACGATACCGACGCTGAGGAGGAGGGCGAGGACGAGGAGGAGGACGCCCTGGCCGTTGATCCGCTTTCTGTCGCCGCTCCTGTTACTCGCAAGAGGACGGGTAGCGGTGCTCAGGAGCCCCCCTCCAAGAAGACGAAGACGGTCGGGAAGAAGACCAAGAAGGCCGTGGCAAAAGGGCGACGGCTAACCCCTTCCCGCAAAGGGTAAGCCACTTTCTCCTAAGCTATACACCTCTGTGGCCGCAATTTCCCAATCCTTTTACTCCGCTGTTTCTTCTCGATTCCCTTTGTCCTTTTCTCTTTTCTGAACATCCCTCTTTCTTCAGCTCCCCCTTGGACGCTAGTGCTGCCGTCGCATCCACCAAACCCAAGAAGAAGACCGCCATCGATGTTGACAACCTCATCGAGATCTCTGAGGAGGACGAGGACGCCGCGCGGGACAGGGCGCGTTCATCTTCTCCCGTGAAAGGAGACGACTCCAACGACGCTCGGTACATGGACACCGACGCCAACGACACCGAGCAGGAGCAGCAGGCCCGCGCAGAACAAGAAGCGCGGGATGCTGATCGCGACGACAGGCCACCTTCTCCTCCGGCCACCACGGCCGAGGAGAACTTAGAACAAGATCTTGAGCAGCATGATGGCGCCACCCTTGAGCGGCATTAAGAAGACCAAGAGCAGCCAGCAACAAAGGCTGATGAACATGGCGACTCCGCGGCCCAGCCGCTGACAGAAGGACAAGACGCCACTCAGCAAGACCTCGCTGCCGAGCAGCGGGTTGAGACAATTGATGAGATGGAGCAGGACCCTCCGAGCGGCGCGCAGCCAGATGCTGCGCAGGGTAGCGCTCAGCCGGATGCTACGCCGGGTAGCGCGCCCTTGGCGCCGCCTACCCAGCAGGGCACTTCCTCCACCGCGCCAAACTCCCCGCCGGTGAAGAAGACCAAGACAGCATCCAGCCCTCCGGCCAAGCAGCCTATCAAGAAGATCAAGCAGGAAGTCGTTGAAAAGAAGCCCGCCGAGAAGAAGGCCGCCGAGAAGCAAACTTCCGGGAAGCAGGCCGCCGAGAAGCCAGCTGGCCAGCCAGAGGGCACTGTCCGCAGGAACCCGCCGCGTGGCGGTGCGCATGGTGCTGCCACGATGCCGCGCCAAGACCAACTACCAAGCCCGACCAGCTCACCATCCGTGAACCTGACGCGGCTGCTGACACCGCCGCAGGATCCAGCTTCCCAGATCCACCCAGCTTCCCACCTTATATGGTGAAGATCAGCCAGCAGTACGGCATCCCCGTAACCTCCGAGGAGAAGAAACTTGCCCTTGGGAAGGGTAAACAGGCCGCAGCCGTGGACTCCAAAGCTCCAGCCAGAAACAAGGATAGGTCCGTCTCGATCTCCTCGCGCGAGGTCCAGGAAGCCGAGGTGACGTCTACGGGCCTCGAGCAAATGATCGATCTAGTCGGATTTATCGACGCTGTGTGGGACAGCAAAGTCCTTGGCAACCCGAACTGGGACGGCGTGGGTTTGGGCGATTTGGATCACATGCGCGTTGACTGGAACAAGGCGGACATGGGTTATAAACCCATGACCATCTCGTCCAAATCCAGCACGCTTGCCGAAAAGATGTTCGTCCACCGCAAGGCTGCAGAGGATCTTGAACAAAGTTACGCGGTAAGTCTTACTCATCCGCCCCGAGTTGCATTTTCCTTCTCTTCTACTCTTCTCCTTCTTCTTATCCATCACCCAGTCCCCGAGATTCTGGCCGAGTAGGCGGGTACTCAACCGAGTTGCCGCCTTCTCGGGTCGAATCTTCACGACTTCGTCTGATTCTTTTTCTTTCTTCCTCTCAGAATAGCCTTCTGAAAAGAACCAACCTGTATCGGCGGCTGCTATGGAACCACAGCATCGCTAGGAGGCGTCTTGAGGCCCTGGAATTGGAGCGCAAGTCCGACGAGGCGGCGGAGAAGGAGGTCATGGATAGCGCCCTCAAGATCTCTGAAGTCGAAAGTAAGCTTTTAGCTATGCGGTTCCTGCGTTTGGTGTTTACGCCCGCTTTTGCTTTCTGCTCTAATCGATCGTTCTCTGCAGGCAAATTCAAGGCCCTGGCCGAGGAGCATGAGAACTGCCGTGTCTTTCTCGAGAGCGGCCAAGCCACGATCAAGAAGCTGGAAGGTTAGTTGATGTCTTCTCGGCTTGCTTTCTTGCGTTCATCTTGGCTACTCTGCTGACCTTGCTTTGCTTCTCACATAAGACCATAAGAAGTTTGTCGAGGAACATCTCGACTGCCTCAAGCCTGCCGAGGTGCAGCAGCAGATTGCAAGTCTTGAGGTGGAATTCAAGAAAAGGCACCTCTCCGAGATGGAACAATTGCAGGTCCAGCTGCGAACTGCTCTCCAAAAAGCCATTGATATAGCTACCGAGAGAGATAAAGCAGTGGCCGAGAAGAAAAAGACCGAAGTGGCAGCCACAGCCAAGCAAAGGGCTCTCGAGCTGGAATGCAAGACGCTGAAGGAGAGCAACTCGGATCTCATGCTCCAGCTGGCGAAGTTCCGGAAGGTAGAAGAAAAGCATGTTGCTGACGAAGAGTCATGGAAGAACAAGCTGCAGGCGCTACTCTACGACCTGAATAGTAAGTGCCCACTTCTTTGCACTTCACTCTTCCCTTCTGTTTCTCTTCTGCTCGACTCATTTCTCTATTCTGCCCCTGTCTCTAATCTTTTTGATAGCTCTTTCAGTCATCTTCCCCGACCTCGACTCGTCTTGCAAGCCTGCTCTGGCAAAGGCCCAAGCTGTTCGCACCGAGAAGGGCGAGCCTATGGATGCCAAGGCTTAATTGAAGCAGCATCACCCCATGCAGGTCCAGCTCCAGCGCCTAAGGGGCGTGGGCACCGATTTGGTGCGCACTGCCTTCCAACTTCATGACCTATTCTGGCCGCGGGATACTGCGCCACCAACCATCCGCGGGCTTGCCGAGAAGCTGACTGGCGTGAAGGCCGAGCTGAAGAAATGGCGGGCATCTCGAGCTCGGGCCGGTGCTGACATGCTGCTGCTGTTCATCTACAGCTGGTACGAAAACCTTGATCTTAACGTCATTCTCGAGATGAGGCAGAAATCGAAGTGGGAGACGGATCCCGACTGCGTGGCTCGCCGCCAGTCGGTTGCGTACGAGATCGCCCAGTACGCGGACACCGCGCGCTTCATCGACGGCGTCACCGAGCCCGACACAGAGGTGGAGGGCGATGATGACGACGATGATGAAGACGAGGACGCCACCGAGTCTGAAGGCCTGAGCAGCTTCGAAAGTGAGCGCTACAAGACCGGGAAGGGGAAGGCCGCGGTCGTCGCTGACAGCGAAGAGGAGGCCGAGAGCGTGGAGATGACCATCGACACCGCGGCCCTCGAGTTCCGCACTTCATCAGGTGCGGCTCTTGATGATACGACGCGACTCCGCGCTCAGACTGCGGCCTCCACCTCGGCGGCCACGGCCACCTCTGACCAGGCCGCCACCGAGCCAGACGCAGATGCTGCGAAGACCGACGCCGCCAACTCGGAGAATGATGCTGCTAAGGCCAGCGCTGAATCTGAAGCTGCCAAGGCCGACGCTGATGCTGAAGCCACCAAGGCCAACGCCGAGAACAATGCTGCCTCTACTTGATTACTTCCTGCAACTTTATCCTCGAAACTTTTATCAGATCCCCGGGATGCCGGGTGCAGATGTATCGAAACAATCATGCTTGTCGTTTGCTACTCAGTTTTATTCACGTTTGATATTTAACTTAGTCAATTTGAGCAACTTTGGCTCGATGCCGGGTTGCGTTACCATGTAAGTCCCCGAGTTGCAGTTCTTATTCGCTCTTTCTTCTCATCTCAGCTCTTACCCGCAACTTGTTGCGTTTTTGGTATTCGAGTCACAAGAATTCAAAGTCGGAGTTGCAAATACTTAGCTCCTTAGAAACACTCATAGTAACGCAGCCCACCACTTAGCCGAGAAAGAGTTAACGAGAAACAACAGTAAAAGACGTCCTACTCGGTTCCTGCACTTTTTTTTTCCTTAGTAATTTTTCTTGTGCTCATTGACCTTTTGCTTGTTCTCCTGCTTGCCATGAAGCCGGGTTTCGGACAGCAGCAGAGTCGAAGAGTTCGCATGTAGGTTTAAACACAATACTCAAAGTACTTATGAAATTTGAAGCAGAGCAACCGAATAGACAAAGAGTGAAGCCGAGTAAGAACACACAGAGCAATTTTAGGCGAGGGCAGTCCCCGAGTTCAATTTTAGATTGTAGAGTAGAGATCCAACTCGGATAGAAGAGTACATACACATGTTTACTCACGAATGAAAGTGACGTAGTAGAGCTACATTCCAGGGGCGCTTAGTTTCCTCGCCAGCTTTATCTGCCCTGTTCGCCTGTGATAGACGCACGTCCACGAGATAATACGCGTCATTGTGCAGCGCCTTGCTCACAATGAAAGGCCCTTCCCATGGAGGAGACAACTTGTGCATCCCGGCTGTGCGTTGCACAAGCCTGAGGACCAAGTCTCCTTCTCGGAAAACCCTTGGGTTTACCTTTTGGCTATGATAACGCCGCAGGTCTTGCTGGTAGATAGCTGAACGTGACAGAGTAAGCTCTCTTGCTTCTTCGAGCAGGTCAACGTCATCTTCTCGAGCTTCTCTCGCCTCCACCTCAGTGTAGAGGGTTACCCGGGGGGAGTCATGCTGTAAGTCTATCGGCAACACGGCCTCAGCCCCGTATACCAAGAAGAATGGCGTGTAGCTGGTTGACCGGTTAGGGGTAGTCCTTAGACTCCACAATACCGCTAGCAACTCGTCTAGCCAACACCCAGGTGTTTTCAGCAGCGGCTCAATCAACCTTGGCTTTATGCCTGCTAGCACCATGTCGTTTGCTCTTTCCACTTGCCCATTGGAGGCAGGATGCGCAACAGATGCAACATCTAGTCGGATGTGCTTATCTCTGCAGAACCGCACCATTGCCCCCTCTGCGAAATTCGTGCCATTGTCGGTGATGATGCTGTGCGGGTAGCCGTACCTCAGGATCACATCCTTTAAGAATTTCACGGCTGTGACTCCATCGCACCTCCGAGTAGGCTTCACTTCAATCCACTTGGTGAATTTGTCCACCATGACTAAGATGTGTGTCATGTTGCCTTTAGCCGGCTTGAAGGGGCCAACCATATCCAGGCACCATACAACAAACGGCCATGTGATAGGAATTGTTTTCAACTCGGAGGCAGGCATGTGAATCTTACTCGCGAACATCTGGCAGCCATTGCACTTCCTCACAATGTCTTCAGCTTGCTGCAGAGCTGTGAGCCAGTAGAAGCCATGCCGAAAAGCTTTCTTGACCAATGCCCGAGAAGAGGCGTGGTGCCCGCATTCTCCTTGGTGTATTTCCAATAGAATTTCTCCTCCTTCTTCTGGGTCCACACAGCGTTGCAGCACGCCGGTGGCACTTCTTTTGTACAGCACATCTCTGAATATAGTGTAGCCCTTGGATCTTCTCTGAATCTGCCTTGCGATCACCTCATCTTCTGGCAGAGTGCCGTCCTTTAGAAAGGATAATATGGGCATGGCCCAACTCGGTGTCTCCCGTGTAGGAAACACTGGTTCGTCCACTTCCATTGGGACAGACACCTCTGGCTGCTCTTTAGGGTTGGGAGCACTTCTCTGAAGCCCTGAACGATTGGCAAGTACCTCCTCAATGAATGCGACAGTCCCCGGGTTAAGGACAGCAGTCCGAGTATGGAGTGGCAATCCCGAGTAGGGAGCGGCAGTCCCCGAGTAAGGAGTGGCAGTCCCCGAGTAGGGAGTGGCAGTCCCCGGGTTCTCTGTTGCATTCTCCCAGTCAATCTCCATGGGAACGGATCCTTCACTCAGCAGAGAAGGAACGAATATGGATTCCGAGTTGGGAGATGGCTTGATGGATGGCTTCCTTAAGTGCTCCAAGGCAACCCCTGCCGGGATGGATTGCCGAGAAGATCCCAACTTGGATAGCTCGTCTGCTGCTTTGTTCTCTGCTCGGTGAATATGCTGGAATTCGCAGCCTTCAAAGAATCCAGTCATAGACTGTACCAGGAAGCGGTATGATGCCATATTGGCATCCAGAGCATCCCAAGTGCCAGATACTTGCTGCACCACCAGATCTGAATCGCCATAGCATATGATGCGCTGTACGCCAACCTCCTTGGCTACTCGCAAGCCGTGCACCACGGCCTCGTACTCTGCAACGTTGTTGGACGCTTTGAAATGAATCTGCAGCACGTACTTGAGCTGATCTCGTTTGGGTGACGTAAGCACTACGCCGGCACCAAGGCCTTCCTTCACCTTCGAGCCATCAAAGTGCATCTTCCAGTAATTGGAAATTGGAGCGGGAGGTTCGTACTGTACCTCAGCCCAATCCACCAGAAACTCCGCCAGAATCTGAGACTTGATGGCTTCTCTTCTCGCATACGCGGGAGCGTACGCGGCCAGCTCAATTGCCCACTTGGCTACTCTGCCACTCGCCTCCTTGTTGCCCATGATATCCGAGATGGGAGCAGAGCTCACAACCGTGATGGGGTTCTCTTGGAAATAATGCTTCAGTTTCTTGGCGCCCAGGTACACGCCGTAGGTCATCTTCTGGTAATGCGGGTAGTTTTGCTTGGAGCTAGACAACACTTCACTGAGGTAGTACACTGGGCGCTGCACACTCTTGCCTTCTTCTTCTCGCTCCACCACAATCACCACACTGACTACTCGGTTGGTGGCAGCAATGTACAGCAGCATTGGCTCCTTGGGTAGTGGACTAGCCAAGATAGGAGCGCTAGCCAGCATTGCCTTCAGCTCGTTGAATGCCACATCCGCTTGCGGAGTCCAGACAAACTTGTCACTTTTCTTCATCAACTGGTACAGAGGCAGAGCCTTCTCGCCCATTCGGCCCAGAAAACGACTCAGGGATGCCAAGCAACCAGTGAATTTTTGCACATCCTTCAGGGATCTCGGCAAAGACATGCTCTCAATAGCTTTTATCTTTGAAGGATTGGCTTCAATGCCCCGACTAGACACCAGGAAGCCGAGTAGCTTGCCAGCCGGGACGCCAAAAGTAAATTTACTCGGGTTCAGCTTCATTTTATACTTACGCAAATTGGCAAAGGTTTCCTCAAGGTCGGCAAGCAGAGTATGTGTTTTATTCGTTTTGATGACAATGTCATCTACGTACACCTGCACATTCTTGCCGAGCTGATCGTGTAGGCATTTCTGCATGCACCGCTGATAAGTAGCACCCGCATTCCGCAACCCGAAAAACATGACACGATAGCAATAAGCCCCGTACGGGGTAATGAAAGCAGTCTTTATTTGATCAGCAGGATTGAGAGCTATCTGGTGGAAACCAAAGTAGGCATCTATGAAAGACAGCAGTTCACAACCAGCAGTGGAGTCGATCACCTGATCGATGCGAGGTAGCGGAAAAGGATCCTTGGGGCATGCTTTGTTCAAGTCGGTGTGGTCGACACACATGCGCCATGCAGTAGCAGCCTTGGGATCCTCCTTCTTCTTCTCGACCATGACCGGGTTGGCTAGCCAATCCGGATACAGCACCTCCATGATGAAATTGCTTATCAGCAACTTGGTGATCTGGTCACCAATGGCCTTCCTTCTCTCATCTCCGAAGCGGCGCATAGCCTGCTTCACTGGTTTGGCGTCAGGACGCACATGTAACGAGTGCTCAACCAACTTCCTCGGGACTCCTGGTAAATCTTCATTGGACCAGGCGAACACGTCCCGATTCTCACGGAGGAAGTGGATGAGCTCGCTTTCCTATTTCTCCGCCAACCCGGAGCCGATGATGGCTACGCGGTCGGGGAACTCAAGGTCAACCTGGACCTTCTTTGTCTCTTGGGACGCCTGGAACGCGGTCCCGTGCTGGGTACTCGGCACGCCCTGCGCACCAGCTTGTGCGGATTGCGCTATAGCCACCACCTCGTACATCTTTTTCTTCTCGGCATCGATCACCATGGACTCCGCCAACTGAGAGCCAGCAGAGGCACACTCCATGGACTTCTTGTAATCACCAGAGATGGTAATCACGCCATTGGGACCAGGGATCTTCATCTTCAGATATGCAGTGTGGGTAGAGGCCATGAACTTGCTCAGAGCAGGTCTGCCGAGTAGGGCATGGTAGGGGCTTTGGTGATCAACCACCTCGAACTGCAGGCTCTCTGTGCGGCAGTTCTCCCTGGTGCCGAATAGCACATCTACACACCCGGCCAATAGGATTGCAAGAGACCCCCGGCACAATGGCATGGAAAGTGGTCTTGCTGGGTAGCAGCATGTTCTCGGCCAGCCCAAGCTTCTCGAGTGTGTCTCTGTACACAATGTTGATGCTGCTGCCGTTGTCGATCAGCACTTTGCTAAACCTCACATTCTTCTCGGGACCCAAGAAGGTAGGATCCACCACCAAAGCGTAGCTACCCGGGTTGGGCATCACCTTGGGATGATCTACTCGGGACCACTTGATCTCTTGGTTGCACCAATGCATATAGTGAGGAACAGCAGGGACCACGGCATTGACCTTCATGGCACGTCTGTGCTGTGACTGCTTGTCGACGGGCTCAGAAGTGAAGATCATGTAGCTCTCATGGTGTTCTTGGTGCTGGTTGCGGCTTCCGCCCTCATTGTTGCCGTTGTTGTTGCCTTGGTAGTTGTTGTTGCCTCTGTTGTTGTTGCGGTTGTAGTTGTTGTTGTTGCTGCGGTAGCCCTCATTGTTGAAGTGACGGTTGGCTCCTAAAGCCACTTGGTTCACGTTTTCTCTTCTCGGGAATACTGGAGGCCGAGCTGCGGGTGCACGAGCAGGCTGCACATTGGCATTTGCAGCTAGCAGAGGAGGAGGAGGAGGCAAGCCTTCATTCCGGATCAGATCCCACCACTCGCACTGTCGGGTAGTGTGGTTAGCAGGCCTTGAGGGGTGCTGAGTATGGAAGCTGCATGGGCCATCCCTCATGTTATCGAAGACAAACTTCTTTGTTTGCTCCGAATTGCCGCTACCCGACTGAGGAGCGCGGAATGGTTTCTTGTTGCCTTGGCCCTGGTTCTGGTTCTGCCCGTAGGCTCCAGCAGGTTTTTGCTTTTGGCTGCCCCCAGCTCCAACAACCACTGCATTCACCTCCTCGAGGTCATACCGAACATCTATTCGTTCACCCCTGCGCTTGTTGCGGAACTCATTGCGCTTGTTGCTGTTGAAGTTTCTTCTCGGCTCGGAGGAATCCATCAGGGGCTGGGTAGGATCACCGAGTGCGTACCGATCTGCAATCTTGATGATCTCCGCCAGAGTGTTTGGCATCTCCCGCTGCAACCTTTGCCAGAGCATGCTGCCGTGTCTGCAACCCTGCGCGAACCAAGTGATGGCCTGGGCTTCATTCACACCTTCACAGGTGTTCCGCAACGTGCTCCACCGGGTAAGATACTCGCGGTCCGTCTCGTCTTCCCGCTGCCTGCACGCGGACAGCTGCTGTGGCCTGTTCGGCCTCTTGTAAGTGATGGTGAAGTTGCTGATGAAGGCTTCCAAGAAGTCCAGCCAGCAATTGATGCTGTTCTTGGGCAGGTTGTTGAGCCAAGTGCGAGCTGGACCCTCTAGCATATGCGGAACGTACCGCACCGCCCATCTCCGGTTGCCGTTCGCGATATGAACCGCGGTGACATAGTCATTGAGCCAATCCTCCGGCTTGGTGCTACCATTGTAGCTCTTGGTGCCCCTTGCCAGCTGGAAGTTCTTCAAGGACGGCTCGTTCATGATGCGCGGGCCAAAGCACTCGGGGCCAGGAGGACCCGTGTTCTCCAGCCGCGCCGACAAGCTGATCCGGTCCAGCTGGTGCCTTGCATCTCCAGGCGCCAACACGCGCTCGCCCACACGATCCAGAATGTCATAGCCAGCCATCCCCATGGCCGAGTAGCCATCATCATATATGTCCACCTGCACAGCTGCAGGCTGCTCCACCGGGTTGGCGACTGGCGCCACTGCACGCGGCTGCTGCCTCTGCCGAGTAGGCTGAGCGACGGGATGCTGAGAAGGACCTGGGCACTCTCCATCTCGGGCCTGGCTTTGAGCTTTATGGGCTTGAAAGCCTGCTCCTGCAGCGTTGTGTTTCTGACCGGACTGTCGCGGCACAGCGAGCTGTTTCGTGGTGACAGCCGGGTCGTACACCTGCATCTGCCTACCCTTGCCGGAATGCCCACTCCGGCTTCTCTCACGGCTAGGATGCGGAGATGAAGCCTGGTCATTAGATCTGGCCACGTGCGAGTGCACCACCTGAGAAGCTCCAGCACCCGGGTTGGCTTTTCGGAACTCCTCGTTCTGCCTAGCAGCCTCTAGCACCAACTCGTTCAGCTTCTCCTGCTGCCTGACGCGCGCGTCGCCAGCTAGATGCGGCAACTCGGCAGCTACAGCCTCAGCAGCTCTAAGTGTTTTGGCGGGTGTGCTGTATCTGGCTCGAGCGGAGGTGTTTGCGGTGGCGGACTGACTGGGAACCTCTACAACCGTTGCCATCTCGGCACCTAGGTTGCGACGCGTAGCACCTACTTTGCTAGCTCTCCTAACAACTGGTGTGAAACCGTGAGCCTTGTTGTACTCAAGCTGATCTAAGCTAAGCTCTAGCCTAATCTTCTCCAACTCCGCCTGCTCAGCGAGCAGCTCCTGGCGCTGCCGGTCGAGCTGCGCCTTCATGGTCAGGAGCTCGAGGTCAGTGGGAGGCAGCATACCCGTCCGCGCAGCAGACGCAGGGATCGTCGGAGTAGTGGAGAGCGGAAGGTTGCACTCCTTCTCGTAAGGCTTGTGCGTCTTCCCGCCAGCACACGAGCCAGCGAGATCCTCGACGACGGCCGCAGCGGTAGCAGCCGCGCCCTTCCCGGCGTCAGCAGCAGGGCCGGTCATCATCACCTCTGCGATGTCCGCGGAGCGGTCCAGCGGCCTCCCGCGTGCGGCGATAACGGCGGGTGGATCCTCCGCGTCATGCACCAGCTCGGGGTACTCGCGGTCGATGACGGTGGCGACGTAGACGAGGTGCGCGCCTAAAGAAAGCACCGTGCCGCCCTCCGGCATGGCCTTGCCGCCGAAATCGCCGGCGTTGTCGGTGACGAAGTCGAAGGAGCCGAATATGTGGACAAGGCCACAGACCACGCGCTCTCCGGCAGCAGAAATCGATCCCGTCCGAACGGAAACTCCAGCCAGCGCCGCTGGTTGCCCCACGGTGGGCGCCAACTGTCGTGGTGGTGTCACGGCAGATGCCATAGGATGGCTAAAGATGTGGGGACGAAGGACGCTGGAGGCGCTCGGGGAGGGATCACGCGACGAGTAGATGCGTGAAGGATGAAACAAGCACTGCAAACAACACGATCTACCCAGGTTCAGGGCCCTCGTGAGGAGGTAAAACCCCTACTCCTGCCTTTCTCTCTGTATTTTGATGTCTCACCGAGTAGCCACAGTACAATGGTTCTTGCTACCGAGTAGCCACTCTTCTCTCTACCAGATGAACTAGGTCAAGAAATGTGAATCGGTCTCCGGATCCCCCGCGCAGGAGGTGGCAGGGCACCTTATATACTCGGTGCCCAGCCGGTTACAGCCAAATAGAAACAGGTGTCGACATTGTGTGCACACCGTCCTTCTTCCGAGTTCCCGCTGACAACTTTGGCTTCTAAGCTTGTCCCGTTGCAGAAAGTCGTTGGACAAAACCAAGTAACCAGTCTGTTATCACCGCGGCGAACACAGAGTAGGTCCCCCCTATCCTGCGACGCCCTGCTGCCACACTGTCGCTGTCAGGCACGCCGTCCTCAGTTGAACAGTGCCAAGGTACGGACACGGGATACGCGGGATCTTGTGTCAGAACGGCTCCTTTGACTTCTGGCCCGAGTAGGATCCCGCCATTTCTATTCGGGCCAATTCTTCTATTCGGATAACCATAACTCTTCTTGATTCATCCTTCTGGCCATCTGTGTGTAGGACCGAATAGCAGTCGACCGGGTAGCAAGTACCGGGTAGCCAGCTAGTCGACCAAATATCCCTTCTGATCTTGCCTTTGGCCCTTGCCTTTACCCTACTCGGGGGCAACCCCCCGACACACGGACCGAGAAGAGAGTTGAGCTATTAAGGGATGACGATAATTCGCCTATAGTTCGACAAGGTATATCGTGAGGCAAAAGGGACTAAGATGAAAGTTACATTGGAAGGTATGTCGTCATAACTCTATGGCACTTGGGAGTCGGCACGTTCTACTAGGAGCCGCTACCGATTGATCGACTGAGAGTCGGACTCCAATCGTGTCCAAGTTGCCATGAGCCTGCAGGGTCGCACACTTAAGAGCGGGAGCAAGTGTATTGGTCGGGTTGGACCCAAATCAGAAATGGACTAAGTTTGTGAGTCGGACTCACGGAGGGAATGGGCCACAAGAGTTGTGAATCCCACTACCACTCGCTATATAAAGAGGGGCGCAATTTGCCCAGCGGGCACGTTACTCCACTCCCATGCGTTGGGAACCCTAGCTCCACTCAGTCTAGCCGTCGCACCGGACCTAGCAGTCCACCGTCGGAGCTCCTCCTCGCACGTGTGGATACCGGCAGATGTGCTGTACGTTCAGCACTTCGACGTTCGTGGGATTGGATCGGCCGGATCGGATCGTGGGACTGCACTGCATCGACGCGCTGCATCGATAATCCGCAACCGCGCGTCTAGTGATAATCCTCGTGGACTTCTACCTCGGCTAGATCTTGGAAGTACCGCGTAGAAAAGTTTTCATTTATCTCTACGCGTTCCAACACTACTTTATCAATATATGCCTCACATGACACTCTCACATAATGGCTAGGAGCACGTGTTGCAGCCCGATTTGCTTCTCTCTCCTCCACATGAGCAAAGATATATTATTTAAATTCTTAAAGCCCGCTTATGTCATCTTATTGTAATGGCTCTAAACTGGCCACAGCTGCCTTTCCCCGCCACGTCAGCAGCTCCTCCGATCTGCGCAGCAAACTGGTGGAGCGCCCTCGTCGCCTTCTTCTTCCTTGTGAACTGCCAGATGTTCTCCCGCCTCCACGACCCTGCCGCGTGGCCGTGCTTCCGCCTCCGCGGCCACCCGCCAACTCCTCGCTCTCCACACTGCTAAATAATTACAGTGCTTGCAGTCGATGGCTAGCTAGTCAAGTGACAGTGAGGCACGAGAGCAGCCAAGGCTAGTGTGTTGTGTGATAGGCTAGCAATGCATATGCTTCAGAATCAATGTTATTCGTCACAACAGTCAACAGTAACTTGTAATTTTACATCTATTGTGTCTGTGTGACAACCGTACAGTAACACTAAGCTGCTTTAGTACTACTACGCCCATGAAATCTGCCCAAATCCAAATTCAATCCACATATCTAGAAAGAAATTAAAAAATATATATCCTGCGGCGGCGGGGATGATTGGGCCTGATGGGGCTGATCTAGGGCCTGACTGACACTTCTACTGCGTCAGGATTGTGACCGCCTCAGGTGGTTGAGGACAGGATCTCCTCCTATCGGTCGCGGTAGTCACCCTCGCGGGCCTAGATCTGTCACCGGCCCCACTCTTCCGCCATGTTGACCTCGCGGCTTGTTGGCCCACGGCTTAAAGTTGCGGACGCCGGGATGGCGGTCCTGGAAGGTGGACTGCACGGACGGCTCTACGGCGAGCGACGTGCCAGTGGTGATGGTCTTGCTCTATGGGCGTGTGGATGGCGAGAAGCAGGCGGTGCGGGCTCCTCGCGTTGGTGGCGACAACTCCCAGATCGGCTTGTTGGCCCACGGCTTGAAGTTGCGGACGCCGGGATGGCGGTCCTGGAAGGTGGACTGCACGGACGGCTCTACGGCGAGCGACGTGCCAGTGGTGATGGTCTTGCTCTTTGGGCGTGTGGATGGCGAGAAGCAGGCGGTGCGGGCTCCTCGCGTTGGTGGCGACAACTCCCAGATCGTGGTTGGAGACCTTTCTCTGTGACAGTGGACGGTCCGACTGTGCGGACGTGGTGCGAAGGTTTTTCCGAGCGAAAGCTCTGCGCTCCGGCGCCAATGACAGCGATGCCTGGGGGTATCGTTACCCTCTTGGGGGCGTTGTTGTGGCTACCTTCGCCGTGTTTGAGTTGCGGGTGAAAACTCTTTACCATTCCGGTCTCGACGGCAGCGACGTGATACGTTGTTACCCTCTTGGGGCATTGTCATGGAGCCTCGTATCTTCGAGTTTGTTCCGGTGTCTCTGGTGGCAAGTTTGGTGCTCCTTGTTTTTTTTCTATATGTGATCTGCTTTGTAAGATGTTTCCCTCATCACTTTGTATTGGTTCGACCGTTGGGATTTATTTATAAAACGGGGCGAAAGTCTGTTTCGTCGACAATAGAATCTAGTATGGGCTACTATATTCACGGCCCGGTTTGACACTACAACACGGTACATATTTAGGGAGTATATGTTTAGGGACACTTTTAAGTGCCCCTAAATATGTATTTAATGCCCCCTAAAAACTTCTAGGGGCACTATGACAAAGTGCTCCGGTTGACCGTGTTTCTAAAAGGGTATTAGTGGCTCTACATTTACGGCCGGGTTTGAACTACATACCTACAGTAGGAAGCAGTTTCAGAATCAGCTTAGGAAATGGGGAGGCTAGGCTCTCACTTGAAGATGAACAACAATTGTGCATTCTAATCATGGTTCCAGCACCAACCGGCTAGGATCAACTTTCATTAGCTGATTGCCCTGGGATTCGGATTCTTCGGCACATTGTTTGTTGTTTGCTGTGTGATTTGGAATAAATTCTGCATCTGAACTACAATGCTGCTGCTGCCGCCATATTTTTGATGGGTCTCGGGTGGGAACAACCAAAATTGCATTGGTTGTATTGTATCTGGCCAAAGGAACAAATGAGGATCAGGCTTTCTACCCAGGGGTATATTCAAGTTCTCAAATTTCAACTTGCTGCACTTATCATGTTCCCATTCTTTTTTTATTGGGGTATTGCAGTACATATTTTGTAAATTGTACTAGCTTGTACTCCATCCGTTCACAAATAGACGACTTTCATTTGTCCAAAAGTGGATGTATCTAGACACTAAAACATGTCTACATACATCCACTTTGGGACAAATGGAAATCATCTATTTATGAACGGAGGGAGTATGAAAGAACAAAGTTACCCTTACACGGAGCAGTGATATAATATCCCTTTTGTGTGTTTATTATGCATGCATGTTGTATCATCCAAGGGCAGACTCGCTGTGTTTTTGTATCTAAACCCGATCATGATCTATGCGTTTCAGCACGAAATTTGTTCAGTTCATCCAGATTTCGGTCTAAGACGACAAATGGACACAGTTTGAGTTCATTTGACTTATAGTAGCTTGGAAACCATTTGCCAATCTTCAACTGCAGTACATGTCGTTACCATAACAGAAATATTGCACGGTGACTCAGCAAAGAGGAAAGCCTTTCCATCACACGGCAAAGCAAGCAGCAATTGCAGATCAGAGAGCAACCAGGAGAGCAGATCTTGGTAAAAGATTGGATTATTATATATGATGACGATTATGCTCCTGTCGAGTTTCAGTAGAGGGCAAAGTGATCAATCTCAGGACAATCTCGCGTGAAATAAACAGCATGAACATCTCAAAGGACAACTTCGCTCTCTCGTTGACGTTTTATACTACCAAGCCTAGGACAAGGGATGTACATCTGTCTCTCTCCCTCTCACTATCTTCAAGCACCTGAACCAACTGAACTAGGGATGTCTGCTTCCTTCACCAGAGCTACGAGGTTAGCTGCTGCACGACTCACTGAGCCTTCTGGCGCTTCACGTACTGGAGGATCGGCTCCTTCACCTGCGTTATTACACGGACAAAAGGCTCGTTATTCCACTATTGCACCAAGCTGCTAACAGATCGATCGGGTGACCAACATGTCAAATCTTCATTCAGTTAAGCCTAGTGGAGGAATTTTAACATCCAAGTTCTTACCAGGCTGGCCTTCCTGGTACGCTTGCCTTGTTCGGTGCACTGCGTCACGTCAGCGCTATCCAACGACTTCTGCCCGAGCACCCCACTCTCCAGGGACGTAGCCGGCTGCAACAGTTCATCACAGTTAGTTCCATTCTTAATGGTGCAAGCAAGACTGCGGACTAGGGGATCAGCCTTCCTTCACACCTCACGCATGCTAGTCGGAGTCCTGTTGGGGTCCTTCTGCATGGACACAGTCTGCTCTGTCTCCCGTGGCTCCCGAGTGCGTGTAGCATCAGATCCGACCGAGTGGAAGCAGCCATTTGTGAGCCATCTTTTATTTCTTGGTCTGTTGAAAAGAGAGTTGGGCAATGTCCAGACTTCCGCCAAATCCAAGGTACAAGGGACATGGAAATGTGGTAACTTGCCGCTTACCAGTCATAGGACGTTCTCTGCGGTCAAACTCAGCAGGTCCCAGGTTTGTGTCCATGCCCTGCATGATGTGGCAGCGTTTGAGTTCAACTAGGGATATAAGCGAGCTGTACAATTACTGTTGGAATTTATGGGCTGCACCATGTAGCCCAACTAAGCCCAATAAATTCTGAAATTGTCATGGCCTATTCATGAATAATACAAGTGGAAAGTGGGACTAAAGTTTAGTCCCATACTGATAGTTTGGAGAGAGTGGAACCACCTTATAAGGTGAGTCATTGTATCTCATGTGTGAGTTGGCAAGGCAAGAGGAGAGTTGTGCCACACGCGTGCTCCTCCTCCGCCGCCCGCCACGCCTCGGCACGGCACGGCACGCCGCGGGTTGCGGGAATGAGCCGAGAGCGTTTATTTTGTCGCTTTGAAAAACTTAATGAGTCATTAATTTGGTAATTAACGGACGCGTTAATTCCTAAACCGTTTCCGTTTCGGATCGTAGAACCGAACCGACTCAGATGTGGAGTTACGTCCACGTCTCTCCCAGCCCGCATATAAATACGCGCATACGGCAAAACCTAGCTACCACTTCGTCTTATGGTTTCACACCGTTCCAATCCACTGCGCCGCCAATATGGTCTTCTCCATCGCTCCTTCCGGCGTGCACCGCTAGTGGGGACAGCAGGCCTCCGGAACCCCGCCTCTTGTGATCCTGTACGGGAGAGGGGCGATCAGGTTTTTGGTGAGCGCACTCGCGCGACTGCTGACGGCGACTACTTCCCCAACGACGACTTCTTCCCCGACCTCGACAACCTCTTCATCGACGACATGGGCGACAATATGGACAACAACACAGGCGGTGCCGCTACCGCTGCATCGTACGTATCTCTATTCCATCTGTATGAGATATTACTAGAATTCCTATGTCTAGTTCTTGCCGTAGATCGGATCTGTTCTTCCATTGTGCTAGATATTTACATGCTTAGTATAATTGCTACTGTCATGATTTACTTAATGATATTTCGGATTAAATCATGTGCTAAATTGTTTATATATTCAACAATCCAAAAACCTGATTATAGGCAATTTCTTGCACCTGCGTCGTCTGTCATTGCGGCGATAAGGCCAATCCCTTTCAAGGGTGTGGACTATAAGAGGTGGCGCACGAGAGCAGTGATATGGTTTCAAACCTTGCGCTACTATGCAGCCACCAAGGGCAAGCCTGAGGGCGACCTTAATCCAGCACAGCTGGAGGCCTTTGAGAATATGGACACTATGTTTAAAAGTCTCCTCCTCAGTATTATTGACGATTCCATTGTGGATCCGTATGTGTCGTTTGATAACGGCAAGGATATGTGGGCTGCAGTTGAGGCCAAATTTGGGGCCTCGGATGCTGGCAGCGAGCTGTACGTCATGGAGCAATTCTATGACTACAGGATGACTGATGAGCGCTCTGTTGTTCAACAGGCTCATGAGATACGGTCACTCGCTAAAGAACTTGAGCACTTTAAGTGTATGTTACCGGACAAGTTTGTGGCCGGAGGCATTATTGCCAAGCTTCCATCTTCATGGAGCACCTTTGCTACTTCTCTGAAACACAAGAGACAGGAGTTTTCCGTTACGAATCTCATCGGATCTCTTGATGTGGAAGAGAAGGCGAGAGCAAAGGATACACGTGCTCGGGTTGCTGAGGTAGGTTCTTCTGCCCATGTGGTACAGAAGAAACACTACCCGCCCAACAAGTTTAAATATAACAAGAAGAAATCCGAGGGTAAAGGCAAACCCGATGGTAGGTTTAAGCCATCGCACTCTACCAACTTCAAGAAGAGGAAGGGGTCATGTCACGTTTGCGGTGAACTGACCCATTGGGATCCAAAATGCCCTAAGCAATATGAGTTGCAGCAGCAAGAGAACAGCGGCAAGACCGCCAACATTGTCATTGGTGACACTGAGATGAAGGATACTAGGTACGGTACAGTTCCTACTATTCTTTCAGTTTGTCATTCACCTGAATGGTTAATTGACACAGGTGCCAATGTACACGTTTGTGCTGATGCTTCCATGTTCTCTTCTTATCAGGTCACAGGGACTTCCCCCGTGCTGATGGGGAACGGGTCACATGCTACTGTTCGTGGTGTTGGTACGGTCGATGTGAAGTTTACTTCGGGGAAGGTCGTGCAACTGAAGAACGTTCATCATGTTCCCTCCATCAATAAAAATCTCGTCAGCGGCTCACGTTTATGTGGAGATGGTTTTAAGTTGGTTTTCGAGTCCAATAAAGTTGTAATTTCCAAGTATGGACAATTTATTGGAAAAGGCTATGAGTGCGGAGGCTTGTTCCGCTTATCCTTGTCAGATATATGCACCAAAGTTATTAATAATGTTTGCCACGATAATAACTGTGATGTTTGGCATTCACGACTTTGTCATATTAATTTTGGTTGCATGACGCGGTTAGCAAATATGAGTTTAATTCCGAAATTCAGTACTATTAAAGGTTCCAAATGTCAAGTGTGTGTTCAAGCTAAGCAACCTCGCAAATCTCATAAGACTGCGGAGGCGAGAGACTTGGCACCACTAGAACTTATACATTCTGATCTTTGTGAGATGAACGGCGTATTGACAAAAGGTGGAAAGAAATATTTCATGACACTTATTGATGACTCCACTAGATATTGTTATGTGTATCTTGTGAAATCTAAAGATGAAGCTCTAACTTATTTCAAGAATTATAAGGCCGAAGCTGAGAACCAACTTGATCGTAAAATTAAACGGCTTAGGTCTGATCGTGGTGGAGAGTATTTTTCCAACGAGTTTAATTATTTTTGTGCTGAACACTGTATTATTCATGAGAGGACGCCTCCCTACTCACCTCAGTCAAATGGGGTAGCTGAAAGAAAGAACCGAACGCTGTCTGATTTGGTTAACGCCATGTTAGACACTTCGGGTCTCTCCAAGGCATGGTGGGGGGAGGCACTAATGACTGCGTGTCATGTCCTAAACCGAGTTCGCACAAAGAATAAAACCATTACTCCATTTGAGGAATGGGAAAGGAAAAGGTTGACACTCTCCTACCTACGTACTTGGGGTTGTTTGGCGAAAGTCAATATACCAATTCCTAAGAAGCGCAAGCTTGGACCAAAGACTGTTGATTGTGTTCTTTTGGGCTATGCTTTTAATAGCATTGGTTATAGATTCTTGATAGTAAAATCTGAGGTATCCGACATGCATGTTGGTACGATTATGGAGTCGAATGATGCGACTTTCTTTGAGAACATATTTCCTATGAAGGATATGTCTAGCTCATCAAATCAGGAGAAACCTGTTTCGTCTAGTCAGGAATTAGCTGAGATTCCTGAACCCACCATTCCGATAGAACACGTTGAGAATCCCGAGGAGGATGACAATGAAGTTCCTGTAAGGAGAAAGAGACAGAGGACTGCAAAGTCCTTTGGTAATGATTTCATTGTGTACCTCGTGGATGACACACCCAGGACTATTTCAGAAGCCTATGCGTCTCTTGATGCTGACTACTGGAAGGAGGCTGTCCGTTGCGAGATGGATTCCATCTTGGCTAACGGAACCTAGGAAATCACTGATCGTCCCTATGGATGTAAACCCGTAGGATGTAAGTGGGTGTTCAAGAAAAAGCTTAGGCCTGATGGTACAATTGAGAAGTACAAGGAAAGGCTTGTGGCCAAGGGTTATACCCAGAAAGAAGGTGAAGACTTCTTTGATACTTACTCACCTGTGGCTAGACTGACCACTATTCGTGTGCTACTTTCACTGGCTGCCTCGCACGGTCTTCTCATTCATCAAATGGACGTTAAGACGGCTTTCCTTAATGGAGAGTTGGACGAGGAAATTTATATGGAGCAGCCAGATGGTTTTGTAGTACCCGGTCAGGAAAGTAAGGTGTGAAAGTTATTGAAGTCATTATACGGCCTCAAGCAAGCACCTAAGCAATGGCATGAGAAGTTCGAAAGGACTTTGACTGCTGAAGGCTTTGTTTTAAACGAAGCTGACAAGTGTGTGTACTATCGCCATGGTGGGGGCGAGGGAGTTATTCTATGTCTGTATGTCGATGACATATTGATCTTTGGGACCAATCTTGATTTATCAAGGATATCTTATCTCGCTGTTTTCAGATGAAGGATCTAGGAGTAGCTGATGTTATCTTGAACATCAAGCTATTGAGAGATGATAATGGTGGGATCACACTGATTCAATCTCACTATGTGGAAAAGGTCTTGAGTCGCTTCGGGTATAGTGACTGCAAGCCTTTTTCAACTCCATATGATGCTAGTGTGTTGTTTCGAAAGAATCAACGGATTACTAGAGATCAACTGAGATATTCTCAGATTATAGGCTCGCTTATGTATTTGGCGAGTGCCACGAGGCCTGACATCTCTTTTGCTGTGAACAAATTGAGCCGTTTTGTTTCCAATCCGGGAGATGATCATTGGCGTGCGCTTGAGAGAGTTATGCGATATTTAAAAGGCACTGCGAGCTATGGAATTCACTATACCGGAAACCCGAGGGTTCTGGAAGGATATAGTGATTCTAATTGGATATCTGATGCTGATGAGCTTAAGGCCACTAGTGGTTATGTATTTACACTTGGTGGTGGCGCTGTTTCCTGGAAGTCTTGCAAGCAGATCATCTTAACGAGGTCAACTATGGAAGCAGAACTCGCAGCATTAGACACAGCCATTGTTGAAGCAGAGTGGCTTCGTGAGCTCTTGATGGACTTGCCTATGGTTGAAAAACCAATACCCGCAATCCTAATGAACTGTGATAATCAAATTGTGATCATCAAAGTGAACAGTTCTAAGGATAATGCAAAGTCATCAAGACATGTGAAGAGGAGATTGAAATCTGTCAGAAAATTGAAGAACTCCGGAGTTATTGCGTTGGATTATATCCAAACATCTATGAACTTGGCAGATCCCTTCACAAAGGGTTTATCACGGAATGTGATAGATAATGCATCGAGGGAGATGGTTTGAGACCCACGTTATGAGTTTCCCACAGTGGTAACCCACTCTATGTGATCGGAGATCCCGTGAATTAGAAGTGGGAGACAAGCTGTTGGTCGGCTGAGAGGAGAGTATCCTTATACTTTATTCCACTCCATGAAGATGCAATATTCTCCTGATCTGTATGGTAGGTTGACATTTGTCTTAATGTGTTCCAAGTGACTTGTTTATATAAACAGAGATGTGTCCTACAGAACATCTCCTGAGGAACTCACCTATATGAGTCTGACTGTTAAACGTCGCAGTCTATGAGAATCGGGTGCTCTCTAATAAACTCATGAAAGGCCTTCGGAGTATGACGCATACGCTCGAAACCGCGGGGAAGCCTTGCGGCAGCCTAGTATCGGTTCAGACGTTGTGTGAAACTGGTATCACAGCAAACTTGTAGTTCAAGGCGTAGTCCACTATTCAAGTTGTGAACTAGTGTAGCATGATGTTCTAAGTGGAAGTTCAACTTAACAGTCTCCACTAAACACCGGTATATAAACATTGTTTTGGAACTGAGATTATGAGACGTGCTAATGACACTTTGTGGGGGATTGTTGGAATTTATGGGCTGCACCATGTAGCCCAACTAAGCCCAATAAATCCTGAAATTGTCATGGCCCATTCATGAATAATACAAGTGGGGAGTGGGACTAAAGTTTAGTCTCATACTGCTAGTTTGGAGAGAGTGGAACCACCTTATAAGGTGAGCTATTCTAGCTCCTGTATGAGTTGGCAAGGCAAGAGGAGAGGTGTGCCACACGCGCGCTCCTCCTCCACCGCCCGCCACGCCTCGCCTCGTCACGACACGTCACGACGCGCCGCGGGTTGAGGGAATGAGCCGAGCCGAGAGCGTTTATTTTGTCGCTTGGGAAAACTTAATGAGTCATTAATTTGGTAATTAACGGACGCGTTAATTCCTAAACCGTTTCTGTTTCCTTTCTGGATCGTGGAACCGAACCGACTCAGACGTGGAGTTACGTCCACGTCTCTCCCAGTCCGCATATAAATACGCGCATACGGCAAACCCTAGCTACCACTTCGTCTTATGGTTTCGCACCGTTCCAATCCACTGCGCCGCCAATCAAGTCTTCTCCATCCCTCCTTCCGGCGTGCACCGCTAGTGGGGACAGCAGACCTCCGAAACCCCGCCTCTTGTGATCCTGTACGGGAGAGGGGCGATCAGGTTTTTGGGGAGCGCACTCGCGCGACTGCTGACGGCGACTACTTCCCCAACGACGACTTCTTCCCCGACCTCGGCAACCTCTTCATCGACGACATGGGCGACAACATGGACAACAACACAGGCGGTGCCGCTACCGCTGCATCGTACGTATCTCTATTCCATCCATATGAGATATTACTAGAATTCCTATGTCTAGTTCTTCCCGTAGATCGGATCTGTTCTTTCATTGTGCTAGATATTTGCATGCTTAGTATAACTGCTACTGTCATGATTTACCTAATGCTATTTCGGATTAAATCATGTGCTAAATTGCTTATATATTCAACAATTACTACACAGGTAATCTTGGAGGCGGACAGTATTAAAGAAATTGTAGCATACCATTTCTTCTTCACCTATATCGAGCCCCAGTATCTTCTTTATCTCAAGGAGCTTTCTGTTGCTGGCTTCAGAGTGAATAACAGCTTTGCCTGTTACACAAAGTGACATGTCTTAGGTAAAAGAGTAACCTAGTAACAGATTATAACCAGGCTCACAAATTTTAGAAGACACGTGATAGTAACTATTGATTTTTTTTATCTGGTAACTATTGATTATTTCAAACGACTTATGAAACATTCTAGCTGATACATATCCAAGAAAGATCCACAGGTAATTATTACTGCTAAAAACATGTTTCATGCAGTGACGGCTCTCCTTCAAGGGAGTTGTTCAAAATTTCATAAAAGTATCAGCATGAACATGCATAAAGTGATTACTTGAGCATCAGTAATAAAAAAATTGAAAGTGTGGTTAGTGGGAATATTTATTGACTTAATTCTTCTCCACTAGCTTACCAACTTCACAAAATAACATGGAACATGTGAACGGTCCATAAAAACAGAGGCTAGAATCCAGGAAAGGGATCTTAGATCTTAGCCTGAATTCTTAATGTATCCATCTTGCACCATTTTGTCCATTAACTTCCGGACTGTGTTCTGGTTGGCTTCCCCATCTAGCTTTCCCTGAAGCTTGGTTATGGTCACATAATCCATCGGAAGTGCATGGTATAATGCCTGTAACAACAAAAATATGTTACAGAAAACTAGATGCATTAACAAGTCAAGGGTAAAAGTAAGGTCACCTTCATATACATCACATCAACATTCTCGGTTTTAGTTTCTTCAGTAGGTGGAACATTTTGCACAATGACCTCTTTCATTATATGCGGAGTTCTTGGGTCAGTAATCTGAAACCATAAAATGGCCATGCATTCTTGTTACTAAAGTCCATATACATATAGCACATGGTAAAACAATAATGTTACTTAGGTTGACCTTGTTAACAGCATAACTATCCTTGCTTTCCCTGGAAAGTAACCCATCTTTAAGTAGCTTCTCTAGAATATCTGAAAAGTAAAAAAGTTAGTCTAGTAATGCAATGGAAGTATAAAAAGAATGCTTGCAGGAACAGGATCAATCTGACAAGCAGGCAGAACTGTTTTGCCTTGCATTACCTTCCACCATTTCCTGCAAAACATTCAACAAGCAGTTATTAGCAGCAGGCTATATGGCTCGTGAAGTGCAAACGAGGCACAGTATGCTTTATACATGCACAACACATATAATCTGTCACACTTTCTTGCAGGTTTATCAACTAGAATAGAACATTAATCAGTGCAACATATTAATAATCATTACAAAGAGGGATTGACAGCAAGAATTACCATCGATATGTCAGGGAAGTTGGAATGGACATCTGAAGTGTTAACAGAACTGATGGCTGTTGAGCATATCCATTCTCTTACTTGAGCTGTTATCTCTTCCTCGTGAGCAGGATCTTGAGTATCCTATGCAAACATATAAAGTTAGAAAAGAGCAAACAAACTGATATAGTATGGTTATGTATGAAAAGAGTACATATATGCATGAGAAAATAAAGGTCCTCTGAACCATATCAACTGACCTTCTGAAACTGAACCACTTTGACCCTTCGAGATTTCCATCTGTTTCAGTAAGCCTATTAGCACCAAAAACAATACGTACAACAAGAACATCATTGACGAAAAGTTACCATTAGGAGCAACAACGTAACAATCCACTTCAGATGGGCGAACCTAAAACAATCAGGGCTTATGCAATGTCAGGAATACTTATATAAAAATATAATGAAATTATGTATAAGCATTAGCATTTTCATCATAAGTCTATAACATAATAAAGAGCAAATTAAGATAATACTACTGAAACTTATCAATTTACATGATTTTTTGACATCTTAAATTAGAAGGAGCTATCAATTATATGATTTTACTGGCCTTTACCTCAGTGTCAGAAAAGTCATCATCTTGGTCAGACTCATGACCCGAGCTCATGTTATCATCTTCACTGTTAACATTGTTACCTTCACATGGATCAAGGACACTTTTTGTGACGCCCCGAGATCGGGCACTATGCAAATTTCAGCATTCCCGCCAAAATCCACATAATAACCGATTCAAGGTTGCCACTTGTGATAACATTACAACAGTTCACGAATATTCCGCAACAACAACAGAAAAGATATATACAAGACGACTCAAACGAGTCAAGGATACAACTGATACAATACAAAGATTCAAATAACAGCGGAAGAAACAACATAGCGTCCGACTACGAACAAGATACAAATTGGACTAAGAGTTCTGAAGATAACCGATGGCGTCCAATCCCTGCCCAGGCCAAGCCGGAGGGATTCCCAAGCTAACGTCGTCAGACTTCAAACCTGCTGACTGCAATGTGGAATATGCAGCCACCAAATGGATTCGTGGGTCAGTACGGTCAAGTACTGGCAAGTGGATAAACCATACTCACAAGATACCAGCGTAACCAATCATCACAAGATACAAATACTTTGGGGACAACGGAAAGGAAGGGATTATTGCAAAGAAGCGGCAGCGGGCTGCGCTAACTAACTACAGAGACTCGCTACAATATCCGGCTAAAAGAAAGGGATAAGAGAGCGTATCAGAACCAACTACGACTACTCACCAAACAATACCCATCCAATGTTACCCCCTACTAAGGAAGCAACCCAAGGAAACTCACACTGTTGATTAAGGTGACATTCATTTTTATGGTGGAGGTAATCTATATTACTAGTCAAGTTATCATCGTTAATCTAAGTTGTCTGAGAGTACTTGTTAGCCAGCACTTTCACCAAGTCATCCAACCGCGGACAACACGGCTTCTCGAGAAGATTTAACCCTGCAATGCACCAATTTGGCCGTACACGTAAGAATGACCCGCCAGGCGGGGAGCAAACCCACCAAGCAGGCCACTCAACACAACCCAACTCTTCTTCGCATCAAGCCCAAAGAACCCCGTGCAATTGAGCGCACGGCTAATCAAGCCCCACGAAGAAAAGGGGACCCTCATAGCACTCTAAGAACGTGTCTCCCTAAATGCCGACTACAAAAGTTCAACCCTGGCGCCAAGGGTTCGCACCTGCATATGCATGCGGCAAATGGAAAACCCGAACTAAATGAGGCGATTTGGACGAGATGCGAATCGAATCAAAGTTGCGGGGGGCGCCCATACTCGCTTCCTACATGCGGTTAGTGCGCTCATCATGGATCGGAGGACAAGACCCTTTTCCTAATTAAGGTCGACACTAGCAGGCCTCAAAACCACGCCGGGCCTCCTGCCGGTGCCTTATCATCAAATTGTTATTACCCAAAACATTAACATGTTGTTGATTGAATTGAAACCCAACTATCACTCTAAACAGGTGATAAGACGGACAACAAGACTTGAGCGCAAACAACACTGAGCATGCAACTACGACATAAGGGCCAACAAGGTAAACAAACAACAGTTAATAAGAAGTGGAAGGAAGGCTATATCATGGCTGCAAGGTAAACATGTGATAGGATCGAGACACAAGCATCAAATCATAAGGCTAGCATAAGGAAAAACGGAAAGAATCGGTAACAAGTGATGAAAGGCAGCCATAGGCAGCAAGTGGGTATACTTTCCTGGAATCCAGCAAGTAGAGGTACATCCGAAGAACTTGTCGTTGCTCACATCATCTCAACGTCCTATCCGGGAAGAAGCAACGAACTAGAACAAACACCGGATGCAACAATTACTTCTACGGCAAAAGATCCAGCATGATCCTATTTTATATGCATGACAATTAATTGGTGCATCAAAGTAAACCAGTTGACATGGTAAACATATTTAAATGGGCCCATATGCAATTTGGATTGCATATGGAAAAGCCCATGAATTAATGTTGAATTAAATGATCTACAAATAACCATCATGTGAAAGTTGATTAGAATGTTGCATGGATGATGAAAACAATAAGAAAACAACAATAGCTTCAGTTTGATATGTTGTTTACCAAGTTTGGAATTTTATTTATTAAGTTATGAACTTTGGCATTTTAAATGATTTAAACAAACATTTGTTGTTTTCACCAATTTTAAATGTTCAAAACAGATAACCAAATTTATATTTGGAAAGAACACAAAATTTTAGATGGAATACATATTTCATTTGTTGAATTTGGATTTTTGATGAGCAAGTTATTAAATTGACAATTTTAAATGCATTAATTAAGAAATAGTTGTTTTTAGCAATTTAATTTATTTAACATAGAAAAACAAAGTTCATATTTGCAAGGTTCATGAAAAATGGAATGGAAAACATATTTTATATGTTCAAAAAGAATTTAGTTTGACCAAGTTATTAATTTAGCAATTTTAAATGATTTAAACAAGATTTAAATTATTGAACCAATTTTTAATTATTCAAAACAGGAAACAAAGTTTATATTTGGAAAGCTTGTTCAATTTTGCATGGAAAACATATTTTACATGTGCCATTTGAATTAAATTTGAATTAGTTATGAATTTGACCAAATTTGAAAGAGTTGTTTGAATTTGAATTTTTGAAACCATTTGAAATGTTCAAAACAGTATACAAATAGTTTAAACATGTAGAGAATTTAATTTAGCATGGAATACATATAAAGTTTGAATTATTTGGAGTTGTGGTTTGAAAGATATGAGCAAAAGAATTTTTAGGGGTGTTTCTGTAATTTTGGAGGACCTAGATGGAAGGAAAACAGGGGCTAGGGGCCTGTGTGTGAAAGGATGGCGCATATCTGGATCTGGAAACAAGATCCACCGGGGCTGCAGCCAGCCAAAGCGGCTGACCAGCGGGCCCAGGCCACGCTGGCGCTGGCGTGGCGCGGGTGGAGGGCTGTGTGGCACCCACGGCCCATGACGGGTGGGCCAGCACCCGCGGTTATTTGCGAAACAAAAATGCGCAGAGGGGGATCGAACCCGCGCCTCTGCGGTGTGCGGTGCGGTGCACAGCCACTGGGCTGCTGGCTCGGGTTTTGAAAGGATACGGAACTGAACCTCTAAGAGATAAAAGCAGCGTCGTTATTCTGACGAAACTGAATTTCTTCAGTGCCTAGAGCAACAGCAGCGGATTCAGATGATCGTGGCGGACGGGGCACGGCTGTGCTGCTCGAAGGCAGTCACACAGAGCAGAGAGAGGGAAGTAGAGGATGGTCCCGGAGGACGAGAGGCTCACCGAGCGAGGCATCTGTCGACGAGGACGTGTCGGCGACGAGGAAGACGACAGGCGACAGGCGCGGGCGGCGGTGTTGACGTGCTCGCCGGCGGCGTCCTGGTGCCCGGAGATGCTGGTCGTAGAGGCGCAGAGGAAGTAGGCAGTGCGGGGTTTCCATTCCCGCACTTGGGCGAGCACGGCGGCGAGCGTAGCGGCGGCGGTGAGTGCCCCAAATTCCGGCCAGTACTGCTTCCGGTACAAATTCAGAAAAAAAACAGGAAAATTTCAGAGAGATGGGAGGGGATCTAGGAAGGAAGGAAGAGGGTGGCGGCGATGGCTGAGGGAGGAGAGGACTAGGGTTCGCGAGGGGGGCCTGCTCGGGGTAGAAATAGGGAGGAGGAGGGGCAGGTGGGGTGCGGTGATGTCGCTGTCGTCAGCGATGTCGACATGCCGTACGGAGGAGGAAGATAGGCCGAGCGGGCTGGGGTTGGTGGGCTTGGGCGTGGAGCAGGCTGGGTCGGGGTGGGCTCTGAAAGCCTGCCTCCCCACTGGCTGTGCTTGATTTTATTATTTTTATTATTTTTTTGTAGAAGAAGAAAAGGAAGAAATGAAGGGGAATTCTGAGGTTTTTTAAAATATGGAATAATTTTTTATTAGCCAAGCAGAGCAAAAGCACAAGTGCGTGACAGTTTGATTTTAAAAATTCAAATTGTGTCATTATTTTTGAAATTGAAATTGAATTTTGCTTATTTTTAAAATAGGAAACCATTTAAATAACCAAGCATAATTATTATTTCAAATTCATATTTGTTGAAAACACATTGACTTGTTTTGTTTAAAAACAGATTTCAAAACATGGGACAAGTTTGAATGTTGACATTGGGTGAAACAAGGTGCAATGCCTAGGATGCATGTGATGCAATGCAAAAAAAGAAAAACAACCAATTTTCTAAATTAGGGAAAACACCCCAGGTGTTACAGACGACACCACTAACAAGGGATTGCGCCCTCGCAATCCACCCACTAACCCGGGAGGGGAAGAAGCTCGACTATCGATTCTTCATGCTTCCAGTTGATCTCCTCGACACCACTAACAAGGGCTTCTCGACACCACTAGCAAGAGATTCTTGCTCGGGTTGATGACGATGTTCTTCCACCAGGAATCTTCCGATGATCGAACCTATTAGGTTAAAGGCTCAGAAAACGTCCACCCACGTAGGATCCTAAAACTTTGAAAGATAGACAAGAGGGGAGACTCCAAAACAAATAAGGTAGGAGGAGAAATAGAATAGAGATAAGGAGAAAACAAGAATCATATTGAGATGTTTCCAAAACAGGTTTTGCACAAATAGTTTTTGACACTCTAGAAACAACGACCGTTAGCGAGGTTATCCTACAGGCTTTGCGGACCCGTTGCTTCGATAACCATTCGTATCGAAACAACTTCGGGAATCGGAAACCATGCTCTGATACCATTTGTGACGCCCCGAGATCGGGCACTATGCAAATTTCAGCATTCCCACCAAAATCCACATAATAACCGATTCCAGGTTGCCACTTGTGATAACATTACAACAGTTCACGAATATTCCGCAACAACAACAGAAAAGATATATACAAGACGACTCAAACGAGTCAAGGATACAACTGATACAATACAAAGATCCAAATAACAGCGGAAGAAACAACATAGCGTCCGACTACGGACAAGATACAAATTGGACTAAGAGTCCTGAAGATAACCGATGGCGTCCAATCCCTGCCCAGGCCAAGCCGGAGGGATTCCCAAGCTAACGTCGTCAGACTTCAAACCTGCTGACTGCAATGTGGAATATGCAGCCACGAAATGGATTCGTGGGTCAGTACGGTCAAGTACTGGCAAGTGGACAAACCATACTCACAAGATACCAGCGTAACCAATCATCACAAGATACAAATACTTTGGGGACAACAGAAAGGAAGGGATTATTGCAAAGAAGCAGCAGCGGGCTGCGCTAACTAACTACAGAGACTCGCTACAACATCCGGCTAAAAGAAAGGGATAAGAGAGCGTATCAGAACCAACTACGACTACTCACCAAACAATACCCATCCAATGTTACCCCCTACTAAGGAAGCAACCCAAGGAAACTCACACTGTTGATTAAGGTGACATTCATTTTTATGGTGGAGGTAATCTATATTACTAGTCAAGTTATCATCGTTAAGTCTAAGTTGTCTGAGTACTTGTTAGCCAGCACTTTCACCAAGTCATCCATAGCCGCGGACAACACGGCTTCTCGAGAAGATTTAACCCTGCAGGGATGCACCAATTTGGCCGTACACGTAAGAATGACCCGCCAGGCGGGGAGCAAACCCACCAAGCAGGCCACTCAACACAATCCAACTCTTCTTCGTATCAAGCCCAAAGAACCCCGTGCAATTGAGCGCACGGCTAATCAAGCCCCACGAAGAAAAGGGGACCCTCATAGCACTCTAAGAACGTGTCTCCCTAAATGCCGACTACAAAAGTTCCACTCTGGCGCCAAGGGTTCGCACCTGCATATGCATGCGGCAAATGGAAAACCCGAACTAAATGAGGCGATTTGGACGAGATGCGAATCGAATCAAAGTTGCGGGGGGCGCCCATACTCGCTTCCCACATGCGGTTAGTGCGCTCATCATGGATCGGAGGACAAGACCCTTTTCCTAATTAAGGTCGACACTAGCAGGCCTCAAAACCACGCCGGGCCTCCTGCCGGTGCCTTATCATCAAATTGTTATTACCCAAAACATTAACATGTGGTTGATTGAATTGAAACCCAACTATCACTCTAAACAGGTGATAAGACGGACAACAAGACTTGAGCGCAAACAACACTGAGCATGCAACTACGACACAAGGGCCAACAAGGTAAGCAAACAACAGTTAATAGGAAGTGGAAGGAAGGCTATATCATGGCTGCAAGGTAAACATATGATAGGATCGAGACACAAGCATCGAATCATAAGGCTAGCATAAGGAAAAACGGAAAGAATGGGTAACAAGTGATGAAAGGCAGCCATAGGCAGCAAGTGGGTATACTTTGCCTGGAATCTAGCAAGTAGAGGTACATCCGAAGAACTTGTCATTTCTCACATCATCTCAACGTCCTATCCGGGAAGAAGCAACGAACTAGAACAAACACCGGATGCAACAATTACTTCTACGGCAAAAGATCCAGCATGATCCTATTTTATATTCATGACAATTAATTGGTGCATCAAAGTAAACCAGTTGACATGGTAAACATATTTAAATGGGCCCATATGCAATTTGGATTGCATATGGAAAAGCCCCTGAATTAATGTTGAATTAAATGATCTACAAATAACCATCATGTGAAAGTTGATTAGAATGTTGCATGGATGATGAAAACAATAAGAAAACAACAATAGCTTCAGTTTGATATGTTGTTTACCAAGTTTGGAATTTTATTTATTAAGTTATGAACTTTGGCATTTTAAATGATTTAAACAAACATTTGTTGTTTTCACCAATTTTAAATGTTCAAAACAGATAACCAAATTTATATTTGGAAAGGACACAAAATTTTAGATGGAATACATATTTCATTTGTTGAATTTGGATTTTTGATGAGCAAGTTATTAAATTGACAATTTTAAATGCATTAATTAAGAAATAGTTGTTTTCAGCAATTTAATTTATTTAGCACAGAAAAACAAATTTGATATTTGCAAGGTTCATGAAAAATGGAATGGAAAACATATTTTATATGTTCAAAAAGAATTTAGTTTGACCAAGTTATTAATTTAGCAATTTTAAATGATTTAAACAAGATTTAAATTATTGAGCAAAAGAATTTTTAGGGGTGTTTCTGTAATTTTGGAGGACCAAGATGGAAGGAAAACAGGGGCTAGGGGCCTGTGTGTGAAAGGCCGGCGCAGATCTGGATCTGGAAACAAGATCCACCGGGGCTGCAACCAGCCAAAGCGGCTGACCAGCGGGCCCAGGCCACGCTGGCGCTAGCGTGGCGCGGGTGGAGGGCTGCGTGGCACCCATGGCCCATGACGGGTGGGCCAGCACCCACGGTTATTTGCGAAACAAAAATGCGCAGAGGGGGATCGAACCCGCGCCTCTACGCTGTGCGGTGCGGTGCACAGCCACTGGGCTGCTGGCTCGGGTTTTGAAAGGATACGGAACTGAACCTCTAAGAGATAAAAGCAGCGCCGTTATTCTGACGAAACTGAATTTCTTCAGTGCCTAGAGCAACAGCAGCGGATTCAGATGATCGTGGCGGACGGCGCACGGCTGTGCTGCTCGAAGGCAGTCACACAGAGCAGAGGGAGGAAAGCAGAGGATGGTCCCGGAGGACGAGAGGCTCACCGAGCGAGGCATCTGTCGACGAGGACGTGTCGGCGACGAGGAAGACGACAGGCGACAGGCGCGGGCGGCGGTGTTGACGTGCTCGCCGGCGGCGTCCTGGTGCCCGGAGATGCTGGTCGTAGAGGCGCAGAGGAAGTAGGCAGTGCGGGGTTTCCATTCCCGCACTCGGGCGAGCACGGCGGCGAGCGTAGCAGCGGCGGTGAGTGCCCCAAATTCCGGCCAGTACTGCTTCCGGTACAAATTCAGAAAAAAACAGGAAAATTTCAGAGAGATGGGAGGGGATCTGTGAAGGAAGGAAGAGGGTGGCGGCGATGGCTGAGGGAGGAGAGGACTAGGGTTCGCGAGGGGGCCTGCTCGGGGTAGAAATAGGGAGGAGGAGGGGCAGGTGGGGTGCGGTGCTGTCGCTGTCGTCAGCGATGTCGACACGCCGTACGGAGGAGGAAGATAGGCCGAGCGGGCTGGGGTTGGTGGGCTTGGGCGTGGAGCAGGCTGGGTCGGGGTGGGCTCTGAAAGCCTGCCTCCCCACTGGCTGTGCTTGATTTTTTTTTTATTTTTTTTTTGTAGAAGAAGAAAAGGAAGAAAGGAAGGGGAATTCTGAGGTTTTTTAAAATGTGGAATAATTTTTTCTTAGCCAAACAGAGCAAAAGCACAAGTGCGTGACAATTTTAAATTGTGTCATTATTTTTGAAATTGAATTTTATTTTTAAAATAGGAAACCATTTAAATAACCAAGCATAATTATTATTTCATTTTGTTGAAAACACATTGACTTGTTTTGTTTAAAAAAAGATTTCAAAACATGGGACAAGTTTGAATGTTGACATTGGGTGAAACAAGGTGCAATGCCTAGGATGCATGTGATGCAATGCAAAAAAAAAGAAAAACAACCAATTTTCTAAATTAGGGAAAACACCCCAGGTGTTACACTTTTGACCTGCATAAACAAAATAAAAACATTAGAAATTCAATTGAATAACACAGCAAAAAAATCTAGCCAAATGCGTGCAAATCTCCACTTCCTTCAAAGATAACACAAGATGCTTGCTATTCACACTCCCCAGTTCCATCTTCAAAGGGTTCGTGCTCCATATATTTATGGCCTCATTGTCAGCACAGCCCTTAAAAAAGGGAGGCTCGTAATCGTCGGGCTGGCAACATAATATTAAAAGTAAGCTTCAACAAACAAAGTTGTATAGAACAAGAAAACATTAAATCATCTTCCGCACAGAGAAAAATAATTAGTTCATCTACAATGCAGCTGGAAGTTTCAATGGATTACTAGAACAAAAGGCACTCACTGTTACATCGTCATAGTATAGCAGCTTCATTACAATGGTTCACTGAACAATAAAACAAGAGATAGCATCAGCTTAGCACAATCTACTCAAGCGTCAAATTACAGCATTCCAAAATTACCTCATCTGGCATTTGGTCCAAGGCTAAATTCAGTGGCAGACCATGTGGTAAAACCTACACAGACTTCTTTTATGCAGGGTAGGAACATCCTAGATGGGGTCGTGACTTTACACGAAACCGTACATGAGTTGCACACGAAAAAGCTTAATGTGGTAATTCTTAAAATAGACTTTGAAAAGGCCTATGATAAAGTGAATTGGGAGTTTCTACAACAGACTCTGAGAATGAAAGGATTTTCAGAGGAGTGGTGTACTCTAGTTCGCAGTTTCGTAGTTGGAGGTAGCGTGGCTATCAAAGTCAATGATGATGTTGGCCGATACTTCCAAACTAAGAAAGGCTTGAGACAAGGTGATCCGCTAGAGCCCGTATTGTTTAATATTGTGGCAGATATGTTAGCAATCATGATTGATCGAGCCAAGGAAAATGGCCTAATTGAGGGAGTAATCCCACATCTAGTCGATGGGGCATTGTGTATCCTTCAATATGCAGATGATACAATTCTCTTTATGGAACACGATTTGGAGAAAGCGGCGAATTTGAAATTAATTCTTTCAGCGTTCGAGCGATTATCCGGATTAAAAATCAATTTCCATAAAAGAGAATTGCTCTGCTTTTGCGAGGCACAAGATGCAGTGGCACAGTATACCGAGCTATTCGGTTGCGAGCAAGGCCAGTGTCCTATTAAGTATTTGGGAATAACAATACATTACAGGAGATTGACTAATGCAGAATGGGCTCAAGTCGAAGAGCGTTTGCAGAAAAGGCTAGCTAGTTGGAAAGGAAAATTGTTGTCACTTGGTGGACGACTGGTACTCATTAATTCAGTCCTTACTAATATGGTACTGTATATGATATCATTCTTTCAGTTACCTAAAGGAGTCTTAAAAAAATTGGATTATTTCCGATCAAGATTCTTTTGGCAGGGTGACAACGAGAAAAAGAAATATCGATTGGCCAGATGGGATGTAGTTTGTCGTCCACGAGATCAGGGAGGGCTCGGTATTCATGACCTGCAAGTCAAGAATTCAGCCCTACTTGGGTAAATGGATTTTTAAACTACTAACCGAAGATGGCGTATGGCAGACCCTCCTGAAACGTAAATACATAGGTTCGAAAGCAATATCACAGGTTATGTGGAAACCAGGTGATTCACACTTTTGGGCTGGACTCATGGCGAACAAAAATAAGTTTTTTCGCTATGGGGTATTTAAGATTAAGGATGGATCGCAGATATGGTTCTGGGAGGATAAGTGGCTAGGTAATACCACACTCAGAGAACAGTATCCGGCCTTGTACACGATAGCGCGACATAAGGATGCTACGCTGGCTACGGTCATGCAAACATCACCTCCTAATGTTACGTTCAGACGACATTTGCTCGGGCCTCGACTTGCGTCTTGGCAAAACCTGGTTGGTAGATTAACGATGGTTATTCTTACACCAGGCGCTGATGAATTTCGTTGGAAGATCACTAAGAATGGTATGTTCTCGGTGGACTCCATGTACAGGGCTCTGATCCAATCGGATATGCCAGTCGATATCTTCAAAAATGTATGGCATATGAAAGTGCCACTGAAGATTAAGTTCTTCGCGTGGTACCTTCGTAAGGGGGTCATACTCACAAAGGATAATCTTGTCAAACATAATTGGCATGGGAGTTCTAAGTGTGTTTCTTGTTCTCATGATGAGACAATTAAACACTTATACTTTGATTGCACATTTGCGCGTTCTATATGGTCCGCTATCCAAATGGCTTCGAATCTATATCAACCTACTTCCGTTGCGAATATATTCGACAACTGGTTAAATGGGGTTGATAAACTATTTAAGACTATTATTAGGGTAGGAGAGCTTGCCATTATTTGATCGCTCTGGCTATGTAGAAATGACAAGATTTTCAACGATAAAAACTTTTCTCGTATGCAGGTTCTATTCAGGAGCACAGGTATTCTCCGTTCGTGGTCCACATTACAGCGAGGGGAGTTACGAGGCCTTTTTACGGAGGCATGTGCACGACTGGAGCAGGTGGCGAGGGATATTTTTACCCCACATGGATGGCCGCTTGATCTACGGATTGAGGCTCCATAGCATCGACAGTCTACAGCGGATGTTTTGTAGCATTGTTGCTCTGTTTATTTTTAGTTTCGGATTTCGGCTGTGTGCATCTCACGATGCAGAGGCCGGGTGTAATGCTTGAACTTTTTGAGTAAATAAAGCCCTTTATAAAAAGAAAAAGTGAAACCAGCGTTCTGATCATCTTACAAGCAGAGCTTCTGAAAGGAAGACAGTTGCAACATCAGGACATTGCCAGTTTACCATTTGATTGGTTGCGAAGTAGAACTAGCTATTTTTACCACAAATATTATGCACATATGGACCAATAAACAGCAATTCATGACAGCAATTTACTTTTGTATGAACACTACAGCTACACAGAAGATCACCTCATCTGATCAGGAGTGACCTCTGTTGTGTTTGAATTGAATGTAGCACTATTCTTCTTGTTCCCTGTGCGACTCAGGTTCATTGCAACTTCATCACCCTTTGAAGGGTAGCTAAATGTGACTGCATGATAATTATGACAGACAATAAGCCAAATGTCAGATGATCCATCAACCATGTCAGTTCAACTAAATATGCTACACACTATCCAGAATCTACACAGTAATACTCACAGGCATACTCCTCAATCATGGGGCCTCCTTCCTTCTCACATATACAAAATAGAAGAGTCTTGAGATATTTCTTTTGTAATGCATCATATACACCTGAATTCCATCACCAAAGTTAATTACACAAATAAATAGGAAAAGCACATCTCCGCATCTAAAGATTTGTAACATCCCAAGTATGAAAAATAAGCCTTTAGAATGTTTGCTCTCTGTTATTTTATGTTTTGCATCATGGCATCATGTTGATTGCAATTGTTTTGCTTGTTTTCCTTTTGTTTTCCAACTGTTTTCATTTGTTTTCCTTTGTTTTCTATTTGAATTTCAAACCAAAATTTAAACCTTTTGTTTCATCCTTGTGATGTTACAATTTCCAAAATGATATTTCAAAATAAAACAATTGTTTGTTTCCATTAAAGTGTGATCTGAAAACTGTTGTTTTGTTTCTATAAAAATGCATCCAATAACCAAACCCTTTTCAAATTCAATTATGATTTTCTTCCAAACAACAACCATGTTGAAATTATGAAAATTGCAAAACAAAACTCTCCAAATAAAATGGTTCAATTAACACTTCCATTTGTTTCCATGAAATAATAAAAAGCTCAACTCTTATTTGTTATTTAATAATCCACCTAATATAAATTGCATTCAAAACTCAAATTCAAATCATCAAACAACACCCCAATTGAATATGTGCAAATTACCAAACATTCTAATTTGTTGTTTCTATTTCAAACTCCAAGGTTCATGCCATTTAAAAATTTTGTTTCAAAGAATGCAATTAATAATAAAATCCATCCACTTTGAATTAAATCACAAACAGTTTTTAAAATTTGAAACTTTTTGTAAAACTAACTTGGCATTTGTTTGTGGATGGCCTAAATAACTTCCCAAAATTTTCCTAACATTTTTACTAACTTAAAACCCTCATCCTCTTCCTAATTCATTTGAGCAAAAAAAAATTGGAACAAATAATTAAAAGGAGAGAGAGAGAGCACACCAGGCCCAGCCTTTTTCCCTTTGGCCCAACTCCCTTCTGGCCCATACCCCCCTTGTCGTCTTCCTCCCCCCTGTCGTCATCCTCTGTACGATTCCTCCACCACCGCAGGATCACCTTCCCCCTCCCATGATCACTGCCGTATCGAGCTCCTCCCCACCATAAAACTAACCCCCTCCCCTCTGCCTGCCCTAGCCAAACCCTAACCTCTCCTATCTCTGCGCCGCCATCTTCCCTTGCTTCCCCTCCATCTCCTTCTTCTATGTACTCCTTCTGTAACTGAAACCTCAACAGGAAGCCTCCTCCTCCTCCGGTGGTCGCCGGTCGTCTAGGGCCCCTCCGGCCGCGGCGAGGGCGGGAATGGAAAGCCCTCGCCGCGGGCTCCCTCTCCCCCCCCCTCGGCTTGGGCTGGGATGCAGCACGGCGCCGCCGCCGTCGACGTTTCCTCGCCGCCAACCTTCTGTCCGCCCCGACCTGCTGCCTCCTCCTCTGCCTCGAGGTGAGCACTCGACTGCCTCCTTCCCTCTCGCTCCCTCTCCTCTACTCCCTTGGCCGCTCCCCACACCACCCCACGCCACCCCACAGCGACCACCGCCCCGGAGATGGCCGCCGGCGTCCGTCCTTTCTGCCCTCTTGAAGTTACAGCGAACTGTAGGTTCAGTTACGTGCAGCAAGTTCAGAAAGCAGCGCGCAAAACACAGCACATACCCCCGATCCCCCCTACTCTGTCACCAACTCGCAGCACAGCCCACTGGTGCTGTTCCTTCGGGCGCAGCAGCTGGTCTCGGGTTCGATTCCCCTCTTCCCCAAATAAAACCCAACCTTTTATTTCTAGTTGTTTTGTTACAGAAACTTCCAGGAAATCACACATAGGTCCCTTCTATTTCTTTCTAGCCCCTGTAATAATTTTTCCAAGTCTCTAGCAGCTAAAAAATGGCAGATTTGCACCCAATCTTGTAAAATGCCTAACTAATTCATCTTAACTCCAATTTTAACTTTTTAAATATGTTTTCTGTCCCAAATTGAATGATCTATCCAACTATAAATTTTGTTTACTGTTTTGAATATTTTAAATTGGTGAAACATTTGAATTCTTGTTTAAATCACTTAATTTTGCAAAATTCATAACTTGGGCATAAAAATTCCAAATTCAACAAACTAAATATGTTTTCCAATCAACTTTTCATGTACTTTCCAAATATAAATTTTGTTTGCTTTTTTGAATAATTTAAATTGCTGAAAACAACTGTTTCTTAATTATTGCATTTAAAATTGCCAAAATAATAACTTGCTCATTTTAAATCCAATTTCAACAAATGAAATATGTTTTCCATGCAAAATTAAACCACCTTTTCAAATATAAAATTTGTTTCATGTTTTGAATAATTAAAATTGGTTAAATAATTTAAACCTTCTTTAATACATTTAATGTTGTTAAATTCATAACTTGATCAAATTGAATTCTTTTTTAACTTATAAAATATGTTTTCAAACCATAAAAACATAACCTTTTCAAATATGAACTTCACTTAATGTTTTGAACAAATAAAAATTCAAATAAGTTCATGTTTGAATGAAATTCATTTAATTCTTGCTTAAACTTGTTTAACTCATAAATAATTTATTTGAATTCCTTTTTCAACAAGTGAAACATGTAATCCACCCAAAATTGTGTGTTCTTTTCAAATATGAACTTTGTTATCTGTTTTGAACAATTAAACTTGATGAAAACAACAAATGCTTGTGTAACACCTTTAAGAAACCAAAATTTCTTAACTTAATAACCAAATTTCTAAACTTGGTAAACCTTATTTCCAATTGGTTCTATTGTTGTTATTTTGCTGTTTTCCACATCCATGCATCATGCTAATTCACTTACACAAGTTGATTAGTTGTAAAACAACTGTTTCAACCTTAATTCATGGGCTTTCCATATGCAATCCAATTGCATGTGGGTCCATTTAATCATGTTATTATCTTGTCAACTAGTTTATTTTGATGCATCCATTAATTTGACATGCATCATCCCATGTTTGTGCACTATGCCATGTTATTGATTGTTTATCTTTCTGCATTGTTTGTTTGCTTCTTCTCGGATACACGACGACGTTGAGACCGACGATACTTACGACACCCCTTCTAAGGAGTTAGCTCAGTACCAGGCTACTGGGTTTGCAGGCAAGTATTCACTCACATGAACCATTGTGTTCCTTTCAACATTGGATACCGATACTTTTCCGTTGTCTATTCTGCTAGCCTTATGCATAGTTGTTTCTGTTACGAACCTATCACATGTATCCTTTAACCTTGATATTGCCTCACCTCCATACCTATAACCATTGTTTGAGCCCGTGTCTTACTAGCATGCTTAGGTTGTTTTGCTCGAGTCTGTTACCCGTTACTTTCTGTTACTATTTCATTATGTTCTGGGGGCTCGATGTTAAACAATGAATCATGCTAATGTTATTGTTAATAATAATTTGATGATAAGGCACCGGCAGGAGGCCCTGTGTGGTTTTGAGGCCTGCTAGTGTTGACCCTAATAGGAAAAGGGTCTTGTCTACTGATCCATGATGAGCGCACTAACCGCATGTGGGAAGCGAGTATGGGCGCCCCCCTCAATTTGATGCGATTCGCATCTCGTCCAAATCGCCTCATTTAGTTCGTGTTTTCCATTTGCCGCATGCATGTTTTTGCGAGCCCGGGCCAGGGTGGAACTTTTGTAGTCGACATATAGGGGGACACGGTCTTAGAGTGCTATGAGGGTCCCTTTTCTTCGGGGCTCGATTAGCCGTGCGCCCAAGTTGCTTTGGGCTTGATGCGGAGAAGAGTTGAGTTGTGTTGAGTGCCCCGCTTGGTGGAAGGGCCTTTCCATCTGGCGGGTTATTCATACGTGTACGGCCAAATTGGTGCACCCCTGCAGGGATAAATCTTCTCGAGAAGTCGTGTTTTCCGCGGTTATGGACTACTTGGTGAAAGTACTGGCTAACAAGTACTCAGGACAAATTAAACCTAATGATTAACAACCTTACACCCAATGATTAACAACTTGACTAGTAATAGGCTTATTGACACAATAATCTGAACCATCATTATTTCAACTGTGTGAGTTATCCTCGGATTGCTTCTTTGGATAAGGGGCGAGATCCAGGATGGGTTTGTTTGGAGTTAGTTGGTAGGTTGGTTACTATACGCGATCTTATCTCCTTTCTGTTAGCCGGAAGTGGTAGTAACTCCGTAGTTGGTTAGAGCAGCCAGTTGCAGCAGCTTTTATATCCCCTTCCTTCCGTTGAACCCAAAGCATCTGTGCTTGGTGTTGACGGGCTACACTTTGGTGAACTGTGAGTCTTGCTTGCCAGTATGTTTATGTACTGACCCCTTTGGGGCTGTGGTTTCCGCAGACGACGTTTCCGAGGATCTTCATGGTGGCTACTACGTGGAGTATGACGAGACTGCTGACGAGTAGATAGCGGACCCGGGCAGGATTCGAGACTTCGTGGATGGGCTCCGTCTTTTCGTTTTCGGCCTCTTAGGCCTATTTGGATCTTGTCTCTACCCAGACATGTTGAATGATTCCGCTGTGATGTAATGATGATATGTTGGGACATGTGTCCTCTGGATGATTGTATTTGCTATCTCTGCTCTAATGAGAGCCATTTGCAACTTATTTCCATCTTTTGTGTCGTAGAGATCTGTTGTGATATCACTTGTTCCAATGCCGTTGACGTACCCTGTGTGTATGTTTTGAAGTACGTCAACGGAAGTATCTGGATTTCTATGGGATGGTTTGCGCAGACGATGAATAGTAAGAGAATGGTTGTCACACGTTTACGTGTTGGCCTGCTCATATTGAGATGCGGGTGCCGGTATGCCCCGTAAGCCATTTATCTACTGTTTAACGGACTGTGAGTATCCCCTACAAGTCCGGGTGCGACAAGATATATTATGAATGAGCTCAAGTTGTCTAGGACACATTTCACCTTTCTCCATCCAATCAATTAACCTCCTGGACTCGGTATCCATGGGCATCAACTTCTTAATCTTCATCTCTGCAAAAAATATAAGGTTGTTTGAGGCTTTGAGTTTATAAAATTCAGTCTGACTTGCCGGTCGCATAATCATATTGCGGTTGGTCCTGACCTAGTGCAGGAATAGACTTATCATTGAAGTACTTCTCAGGGAATAGGCCTCTGATGTAGCTGATGTTGTATATAGCAATCCGGAGCAAATTCCTTGTCTGTTTGGTCAGCAGATCACCAATATCATTCAAACAGCTATATGAGTACGTTAAGACTAGTTACTATGATATGAATTTGACCAGATCATACAGATATATGAATAAGTCTCAAAACATCACAAATTTGTGTTACTGACAAACAACCTCAGACTGAAGCACAAAGTACAGGGAGAAGTACATGTTATATGTACCCAGAAAAAAATAGTAGTAATATCTAACACGATTTCTTTCCTGGATTGATTTCCAATCAAGATGAGTTCGAGTGGATTGATTTCCGGAGGCGGCCATAGGTTTAGTTGCCGATTTTCGAATCCTCTAGTTCGCACTAGTTATCCGGTTACCTCTGGTTCCGTGTTCTTTGTATTCTTGACTTTCCCCTTGGGTATTTAGTGAGATCGGGCCACCCTACAGATTAACATCTTCATCATCTGGTATCAGCAGCCAAGTTGCCACGAATTTGACCCATTTTCCACCATTTTTTTCTCTCACATCCCTAAATTCAAAAAAAATAGCCTCAAAAGGGAATTTTATTTAGTTTTTAGTGGATTTGATCCATGGATTTGTTTCTTAAGACCATTCCCCACCCTTCTATTCAGCCACTTTTCCCCAATTTGTCCATGAATTTGCAAGATCTGAGCAAGAATTTTTTAAGTTCTTCTCATTCTTCACGCGTAGGAATTTTTTTTGGTTCCAATTTATGGACAAATTTTGAAAGTTGATTTTCTGTGTCGTTGTTGGTCCGATTTGAGTGATTCAAAGTGCGCTGTGAAGCCCTCAACCTCATCTACAACACCACATCGATGGATCAAGACGACATCGATAACCATCAGCCACAAGTCTGCGATCATCAATCAACTAGGTATAACTTGCTTCCGCTTTAACTAACCCTTCTTTTTGTGTACCTTTCCCTTTAGGACTAGCTCTTTTATATTGCTTGGCATTGCACTAGTGGCACCGAGAGTGCGTGTTTGGCACTAATGAGAGCATAGTTTCAAATAGGCTTTGGCATTTTAAAAAAAAATCAAAAATCAAAAAAAAAAGATTGATGCCAATTGATATCCATTGTAGAAACGTGTAGCTTTGCGTGCAAAATAGAAAAGAGTGATCGGTTTCCATGGTGTGAATCTTGCTGACTTCTGAATTTGCGATACGAGCTAGCGTCCTCCTTGTGTTGGTGTGGCATTGAGATTAGCCTTTGTTAGTAACATTTCGTCTCCGCTCGTCCATTGGCCGCACTAACCGCAATAATCATTTGTGTGTGTGTGCTCCTTTGTTTCCTCCTCTTGGAATTTGGTTCTTTCGTAGCTTGTCATCGTGGTTCATTTCTACTTTTAAAAACAAACTTTTCATTGGATTTGGTTGATTATCCTCGCCACTTCCTAACCCATTTAGGCTCCTCATAAAGTGTGTGAGTTTTTTCCTTTGGTTTTTCTCACTCTTCTCGAATTTTCTTTGTGATGTACCATTCCTCCCTTTGGAAATCCATTTTCCTTAATACAACCTTCCAGGTAAAGTTGGGTAAGTGACACACATCCAACAACAATATATATATCACCTTGGTATCTCTTGTGTGCCTTTGCAATGGATAGCGACGGTATATTCACAAGTGCAAGCTCGAATGATGATGGGAACCCCGTATTCATCGACAACCACCACAACTTCGTCACAAGTCGTGAGCATATGAAATTATGTGTAGTTGTGCGTGATGGCTTGGAACGCTATGAGAACCTCCTACAAGAACAAGATGTAAGATTCAATGAACAATTGGCACGCATCAACCTCAACTTAGCAAATCTTGCTAACCGCCCTCGATCATGTTCATCTTCACACTAAACAATGTGTTCCTCAAGCTCAAGATGGCCACGTGAGCAACCTTGTCAAGCTCGTCGTCGAGATCGACATCAACACCTACAAGACTTTGGACTCCATCGCCAAGAATATGATACTCCAATATGATGACTAAAAGATCAAGAGGTTAACTAGTGGGGGTTGAATAGGTTAACTACAAATTTTAGCTTCTGATACATCTCCAACGTATCTATAATTTCTGATGCTCCATGATCATATTTTGCCAATTGCTACTTGTTTTCTCCCTTTTTTATAGCATTTTTATACGTTTTCCGGGACTAACCTATTAACAAGTGCCAAGTGCCAGTTCCCTGTTTTCTGCTGTTTTTGGTTTCAGAAAAGTTGTTCTGCATATATTCTCGGAATTGGACCCCACAAAGCCCGAAATTCCTACTTTCCCCGGAAGCATCCAGAACACCGAAGAGGAGTCGAAGACGGGCAACAGGGGGGCCACACCATAGAGTGGCGCCCCCCCTTGGCCGCGCCAGCTATGGGTGTGGGGCCCCCTAGCCTCCACCGCCTTTGCCCTTTCGCCTATTTAAGCCCCCCGGATGGAAAACCCTAAGCACCTGATCAAAAATCCCCGAAAAGTTCCGCGACCGCCGTCACCGTCAACCCTAGATGGGGGGTTCTGAAGTTGTTTCCGGCACCCTGCCGAAGAGGAGATCATCACTGGAGGCTTCTACATCACCAGGCCTGCCTTCGAAGTGATGTGTGAGTAGTTCATCCTTAGACTACGGGTTCGTAGCTGTAGCTAGATGGTTGTCATTTCCTCATATGCCTCCATGTTTAGATCTCGTGAGCTGACTATCATGATCGAGATTGATCTTATGTAATTCTCTGTGTTGTGTTTGCTGGGATCCGATGAATATTGAACTTATGCCAAATTGATTATAGTCTTTATTTGCATATGCTATTTGTGATATTGCATGCTTTCCGTTGCTAGTGGTTACTATGGCCAAGTAGTTGCTAGTGACTCCAAGAGGGAGTATTTATGCTCGATAGTGGGTTCATGCCTCCTTTTCACCTTGCTCGAGTGACAGAAATATGAAGGGGGAGGATGTGTTGTTGCCATTAGGGAGAAAACAACGGTGAGAGTGTCCGCGTGCATAATCATTGCTTACATTACACACTTTTTTTAATGCAATTATCTGTTGCTTGCAACTTAATACCTAAGGGGGTTCGGATGATAACCTGAGGGTGGATTATTAGTCATAGATGCAGATGGATGTCGGTCTATGTATCTTGTTGTAATGCCCGCACTAAATATCATAGTAGTCTTCATGTCATATTGTGCACTACGGTGCAACCTCTATTTGTCAATTGCCCAGCTGTAATTTGTTCATCCAGAATGCTATCTTTTAAGGAGAGACACCACTAGTGAAACTATGAACCCCGGTCCATTTTCTTACACTGCTAAAACAAACCACAACTATTTCCTGCTTTCTTTACTTACTGCAAGCATACACTGTTTTTCACACTATACGTCTAATCTTTGTTTTCAGCAAGACCGGTGAGATTGACAACCTCACTGTACCGTTGGGGCAAAGTATTTTGTAGTGTTGTGTGCAGGTTCCGCATTGTTGCTGCCACCGGTGAAGAGCCAGCACCACCGTCAGTGGCATCAACCTTCCGAAGGTCCTCTTTCTCCTACTGGATTGATAACCTTGGTTCCTAACTAAGGGGAAATACCTACCGCTGTGCTCATCACACCCTCCTCTTGGAGTCTCCCAACAACCGTGTGTATCACGAGCATCAAGGATATTTTCTAGCACTTTTGCCAGGGAGAAGGAAGTCTTCTGGCAAAGGGAGTCTCTCACTCTCACCCTCTTTATTTTGTTTATTGTCTTGTTTTTATTTTTGTCTTGTTTTTCTTCTCTTTATAAAAACCACAAAAAATTTAGTTTACTTCAAAGTTGTTATTTTTGTCTCTACGTTGTTATTTCTCATCATGTTGATCTCTAAGTTTACCTTGAAAGATTTGCGGGTAGGAAGTGGTTCTATACTTGGAAAGGACACTATTAAAGAATTCTTTGATCATGTTAGTAAGCATGATAACTTGGAGAAAAAATCCATAGTAGAACTTGCTCCCAATGACGAGACTGTTGCAACTTCTTTAGTTCACATGCTAGAAGCTTGGTTTGTTAACCTCCATCCCATAATGCAACATATGTTCGTCAACTTGAATAACATTGAAGATGTTGATAAAAGAAACTTCATCTTAGAAACTATGCTTAAAGAATTTGGAGATGTTGCTATAGAAGCTAGAAAAGTCTTTGATCGCTTTAGTATGCTTGGCTCATGTGCAGACATTGTTGGTGCTCTAGAAAAAACTGAATCTAATAATGAAAACAAGGATAAAATACCAATCCCCTTGAAATTAGTAGCTCTGCACGAAGCCCAAGAAAAGAATTTTGATTGGATTGCTCCTGAGAATTTATTTGATGAAGATAGTAAGCCTAAAAGTACTAGGAGAGGAGCCTCTGAAACCCACTTAGATAAAATAAAATTTATTATTAAAGAATTTCCAAATCTTGATTTGAATGCTTCTTTACTTGAAAATACATGAGTTTCCTTTTATGCCTAGCTGAAAGGTGTTAAAGAAAAGCGCTTCTGGGAGACAACCCGTTTTATTTCGCTGTTTTCAACCCGTTTTTCCTTCGTTTTCTTTGGTGTTCTTTCCACCTGGGTGTTTTCTTTTTTCCTTAGAAACCCCGCTGTATCTTTTCTTTTGAGTTTTTGTTGAGCCAAGTAAAGCCTCTAGAGGAAAGTTGAGCCTATATTTCGGATTTCTGCGCAGGAAACAGATTTCTGCTGTCCATTGTTAATTCCGGTAAAAATCACAGAAAATTAAAAATGACCTGAGATTTTTTGTGCTTAATACTGAGTTATAAACGTAAATTTTATTTTAATATTACTTTTTGATTTGAGCAACAGAAGATTTTTGAAAAAATCGATCTTTACCTGTTGTTCTGTTTTGACAGATTTCTGCCATTTATCGCATTTGCATCTTAATCTCTTTCTTTTGGTGTTCTTTTGAGAAAAAGAGTTTTGAAATAAGTTGTGACAGTAGCTAATGTGTTTTCGAGTGTTAGACTTTTGTTGAAACTGAACCATGTGAATTTATTATTTCAATTGCACTAACGTTGCTAATGAAGATTGTGAGAATTTTGATGTGAAGGAAGTTTTGAAGTGTCAAGAGAAGAGCATGATATGATGTGATCAAGAAGAGTGAAAAGCCTAATCTTGGGGATGCCCCGGTGGTACATCCAATAAAATTCCAAGAAGACTCAAGCGTCTAAGCTTGGGGATGCCCAAGGCATCCCCTTCTTCATCAACAAATTATCAGGTCACTTCTAGTGAAACTATATGTTTATTCGGTGGCATCTTATGTGCTTTGCTTGGAGCGTCTTTTATTTTTGTTTTCAGTTTGCTTTTGCTTTTGCTTTTAGTTTGTTTTTACTTTTTCAATAAGATTGGTTGTACCCCAGCATTCTTTTATTGGAGAGGGACACGTTCCGCTTTTTCATTAGAATACGTTGTATTCTTAATCTCTGCCTAGCTGCTGCATTTATTTAGCTCCTATTTGCATGCATCTCTTATTAGAGTTGTTAGTTTTAGTAGTGTTATGTGAGTACTCTCATGTTTGCTTTCTGTATCATAAAGAGTATTTTTGTTAAAGCATGTTTTGTATGGTGCTTGTTGGGAGAAGAAAACTGTCTCTTGAAGTAGAATTTATAACAGTACTAGTAGAAGCTTGTATAGGTTGTGGCTAGGACTTTTTCATGCCATGCTAAATGTTATTTTAGTTTTAAATCCTTGTGGTTATTGATTATCATGATTAGCCTCAAATAGTTGAGAGTGTTTAATATGTATTTAAAGATTCATGAGTTGTTCTTGTCATAGTAAAGCATCAATATATGGTATTGTCTTTCGAATGTTTTATTTGGTTGACTTGGCGCATGCTCGCACCATGTTTATGACTACAAACCAGTCACGAATAGCCTCCATGATCACTTAGTTTTTGAACTTGTGATATTGCTTATGTTTTAATTAATGATGCTTATGTCGCTATGCATGATTATGGCTCTTATGCTCTCTTGATTTGTCGCTCCCAGTCTTTTGCTAGCCTCCACCTGTATTGAGTATGAGCTCTACTCGTGCATCCAAACTCCTTTAAACCAAAGTTTTTCCCATTGTGTCCACCATACTTACCTACATGTGGTATTTAACTGCCATTCCAAAATAAATTGCTCATGTCTTACCTTTAAAACCTTCAAAATTACTCCTGCTTTATGTTCATGTTTTTGCTCATGAGGACGTAAATAGAGAATCTTTATATCACTTGTTGATTGGATTTCACACCCTGTTCTAGTGGCTTCCTTCGCTTATCCAAATGATAGAAGAGCTGGCAGCGGGGTGCCCAGCCCCAAATTAATGCAAACAAATTCTCTTCACTATTTTTGCCCCTGATTTATCAGTCAAAGCATAATTGTGTAAACAAAAGAGAAAGAGGGATGACCTTCTACACCAGTTACGTCCTTGTCGCACCCGGACTTCTAGAGGATACTCGCCGTTCCGTTGAACAGTAGTAGATTGGATTACGGGGCTTACCGGCACCCGCGTCCTCTTACGAGTAGGCCAACACACGTATGTGTGACAACCAACCCCTATCTGTTCAGCGTCGACGTAAATTATCCCATAGAAATCAGGATACTTCCATTGACGTACTTCAACCATACACACATGGTACGTCAACGGCGTTTGAACAAGTGATATCACAACAGATCTCTACGACACAAAAGATTGAAATAAGTTGCAAATCGCTCTCACTAGAGCAGAGATAGCAAATACAATCATACAGAGGACACATGTCCCAACAATTCATCATTACATCACAGCGGAAGCATTCAACATGTCTGAGTACAGACAAGATCCAAATAGGCATAAGAGGCCGGAAACGAAAAGACGGAGCCCATCCACGAAGTCTCGGATCCTGCCCGGGTCCGCTATCTACTCGTCAGCAGCCTCGTCATACTCCACGTAGTAGCCACCATGTAGATCCTCGGAAACGTAGGTCTGCGGAAACCACAGCCCCAAAGGGGTCAGTACATAAACGTAGTGGCAAGCAAGACTCACAGTTCACCAAAGTGTAGCCCGTCAACACCAAGCACAGATGCCTTGGGTTCAACGGAAGAAAGGAGATATAAAGATGCTGCAACTGGCTGCTCTAAACAACTACAGAGTTACTACCACTTCCGGCCATCAGAGAGGGGATAAGATCGTGTATCGTAACCAACTGAAAGATAACTTCAAACAAACCCATCCTGGATCTCGCCCCTTATCCGAAGAAGCAATCCGAGGATAACTCACACAGTTGAAATTATGATGGTTCAGATTATTGTGTCAATAAGCCTATTACTAGTCAAGTTGTTAACCATTGGGTGTAAGGTTGTTAATCATTAGGTTTAAGTTGTCCTGAGTACTTGTTAGCCAGTACTTTCACCAAGTAATCCATAACCGCGGAAAACACGGCTTCTCGAGAAGATTATCCCTGCAGGGTTGCACCAATTTGGCCGTACACACAAGAATATCCCGCCAGATGGAAATGCACTTCCACCAAGCGGGGCACTCTACACAACTCGACTCTTCTCCGCATCAAGCCCAAAGAACCTTGGGCGCACGGCTAATCGAGCCCAGAAGAAAATGGACCCTCATAGCACTCTAAGAACGTGTCCCCCTATATGCCGACTACAAAAGTTCCACCCTGGCCTGGGCTCGCAAAAACATGCATGCGGCAAATGGAAAACACGAACTAAATGCGGCGATTTGGACGAGATGCGAATCGAATCAAATTGAGGGGGCGCCCATACTCGCTTCCCACATGCGGTTAGTGCGCTCATCATGGATCAGTAGACAAGACCCTTTTCCTATTAGGGTCGACACTAGCAGGCCTCAAAACCACACAGGGCCTCCTGCCGGTGCCTTATCATCAAATTATTATTAACAATAACATTAGCATGATTGATTGATTAAACATCGAGCCCCCAGAACATAATAGAAATAGTAAAAGAAAGTAACGGGTAACAGACTCGAGCAAAACAACCTAAGCATGCTAGTAAGACACTGGCTCAACCAAAGGGGTGATAGGAGTGGAGGTGAGGCAATATCAAGGTTAAGCGATTCATGTGATGGGTTCGTAACAGAAACAACTACTACTAAGGCTAGCAGAAAAGAACAACGGAAAGTATCGGTAATCGATGTTGAAAGGAACACAGTGGTTCATGTGAGTGATAACTTGCCTGCAAACCCAGTAGCCTGGTACTGAGCTAACTCCTTAGAAGGGATGTCGTAAGTATCGTCGGTCTCAACGTCGTCGTTTATCCGAGAAGAAGCAAACAAACAATGCAGAAAGATAAACAATCAATAACATGGCATAGTGCACAAACAATGGGATGATGCATGTCAATTTAATTGATGCATAGAAATAAACTAGTTGACAAGATAACAACATGATTAAATGGACCCACATGCAATTGGATTGCATATGAAAAGCCCATGAATTATGGTTGAATTAATTGTTTTACAACTAACCAACTTGTGTAGGTGAATTAGCATGATGCATGGATGAAGAAAACAACAAAATAACAACAATAGAATCAAATAGAAATAAGGTTTAACAAGTTTGAAAATTTGTTTATTAAGTTAAGAAATTTTGGTTACTTAAAGGTGTCACACAAGCATTTGTTGTTTTCATCAAGTTTAATTGTTCAAAATAGATAACAAAGTTTATATTTGATAAGAACACACAATTTTAGGTGGATTCATGTTTCACTTGTTGAAAAAGGATTTCAAATAAATTATTTATGAATTAAACAAGTTTAAGCAAGAATTAAATGAATTTAATTCAAACATGAACTTATTTGAATTTTTATTTGTTCAAAACATTAAGTGAGATTCATATCTGAAAATTTTATACTTTTATGGTTGGAAAACATATTTTATATGTCCCAAAAGAATTTGTTTTGATCAAGTTAGGAATTTAGCAATTTTAAATGAATTAAATAAGATTTAAATTATTTAACCAAGTTTAATTATTCAAAACATGAAACAAATTTTATATTTGGAAAGGTGGTTTAATTTTGCATGGAAAACATATTTCATTTGTTGAAATTGGATTTAAAATGAGCAAGTTATTATTTTGGCAATTTTAAATGCAATAAACAAGAAACAGTTGTTTTCAGCAATTTAAATTATTCAAAACAGCAAACAAAATTTATATTTGGAAAGTACATGAAAAGTTGATTGGAAAACATATTTAGTTTGTGGAATTTGGAATTTTTATGCCCAAGTTATGAATTTTGCAAGTTTAAGTGAATTTGACAAGTTTTCAAATATTGCACCAATTTAAAATATTCAAAACAGTAAACAAATTTTATATTTGGATGGAACATTTAATTTGGGACAGAAAACATATTTAAAAAGTTAAAATTGGAGTTGGGATGAATTTCTTATGCAATTTACAAAATTGGGTGCAAATCTGCCATTTTTTAGCTGCCAGGGACTTAGAAATAAATTTGCAGGGGTCTAGAATTAATTTGCAAGGGCCTATCTGTGATTACTGAGATTTGTGCAGTACCAAAATAAAAGGAAAAAAGATTTGGTTAATTGGTGGGAGGGGGGATTCGAACCCCCCACCTCCTGCTGCGCCAAGGGGACAGTGACCAGATGGGCTAGTGTGCTGTTGTTGGTACAAGGGGATGTGCGGGGTGGATAAGCTGTGGCTGCGGGTGGTTTTCTGAACTTGCACGCGAACAGAACTGCAGGCGAACAGAACCCATCGGACAGAACCTTCAGAGGTTCGCCGGCAGCGATCGCTCAAGGGCCGTGGGGCGCTGTGGGTGACCTGGAGAGGGGAAGGGAGAGGCGAGGGACGGAGGGGAAGGGGCTCACCCCGAGGGCGGTCACCTGGAGGCGGAGGAGACAGGTGCATCAGGTGGTCGAGCGGACAGGCAGGGGCGACGGTGGCGAGATGGCCTGCTCGCCGGCGGCTGTCCGTGGAGGCACGGGGTCGTCCTCGGGGCTGCAGAGGTAGAGGACCTCGCGGCAGCTCCGTTCCCGCGGTCGGCGGCCCGTGACGTCTACTCCTTCCCCGGCGCCGTGGAGTTCTACCTCCTCCGGCCATGGCATCTCGGTGGTGGCAGAGAACTATTCAGAGAGAGAGGGAGGGAGGTGGAGGCAATGGGAAAGTGGCGGCGGCTGGTGATGGAGAGGGGTTTAGGGTTGGGAGAGGGGGAGGAGGTGGTCTTATGGGGGGAGAGCTCGTACGGCATGGCATCCGATGGAGGAGGGGGTGATCGGTTGGTGGTGGACTCGTTCGTACAGGGAGGAGGAAGACGACAAGGGGGTAGGGGTACTGGGCCAGGGAAAGTGGGCTTGGGGGGAGGAAAAGAAAAGGCTGGGCCATGCCCCTCTCCCTTGTGTGCTGGTTTTAATTATTTGTTCTATTTATTATTATTTTTTTGCCTAAAACCAAATGGAAGAAAAGGATGGGGTTTTAGGTTAATAAAATTTTGGAAAAAATTATGGTTAGTTTAGGTTTTCAAATAGCAACTCAATGCTAACCTTTAATTCCAAAAAGTTTCAAGTTTATTTGTTGTTTGTTAATTAAACCAAAATTGGATGTATTTTATTAGTGAATAAATATTATTGAAAACCAACCCTTTACTAGGGTGACCCTAATGTTTAAATTGATTAAGTGCTTATAAATGTTTGGTAACTTTCATAATGTTCAAATTAGGTGCTGTTGATGATTTACTTTGAATTTGAAACCAATTTGGATTTGATTAGTTGAAATAAAACCACCATTTTATGAGTTGATCAAACATGGAATAGATGGAAACAAAAGATTAGATTGTTTTGGTGATTTTCATATTTTCAACTTGGGTGCTGTTTGTAAAATGTATTTGAATTTTTGAATGTGATTGGGAAACAATTGATTGCTTAAAACCAGTAATTTAATAGTTGAGCACTATGGAATAAAAGAAAACAATTTGGTTGTTTTTATTTGAAATAACATTTTGGAAATTGTAACATCACAAGGATGAAACAAAGGGTTTGAATTTTGGTTTGAAATTCAAATAGAAAACAAAGGAAAACAAATGAAAACAGTTGGAAAACAACTAAAAACAGAGGAAAACAAATGGAAAACAAACAAAACAATTGCAATCAACATGATGCCATGATGCAAAACATAAAATAACAGGGAGCAAACATTCTAATGGCTATTTTTCAGACTTGGGATGTTACAAAACGCCCCCCCTCGAAGGAATCGCGCCCCGAGATTCCTACTGAGAAAAGAAAAGGTCCGGATACTTCTTGGGAAGATCATCTTGAGCTGTGATACGTGAAACACATCGTGCACCTTGGATAGACGTCAGGGAATTTGCAAACCACCGGAACATTTTCAAGTAAAGGGAAAGGTTTTGTATTGAGGGTGTATAGTTGAACAGAACTTGATTCATTTGGAGAATAGATTATCTGGAATGTGGTGCTTCAGGAATGCTTCCTCGAAACAACCCCAGGTGATAGGAATGCCAGCTCTCATAGCCTGGAATCAACAACAACAACAACAACAACAACAACAACAACAACAACAACAACCTTTCTGGCCAGATAGACTTGATATTTGGGAAGTTTTGATTAGACGCCGGTAGAAGAATTTAAGTGGAAAACAACAACAAGATTTGAACGGACGAAAAGGATGTTGAGAAGAACAGGATAAGGAAGCAACTCCGGGAAAACACGAGATCAAAACACTCCTGAGGTACTACGGAAAAACCCATCCGGGCTTCTAAAGGATCATTATCTACTGCTTAAGGAATAGAGGATTTGCTTCCGGGGCTTACACGCCTCCGTTCTCAATCATGAGTAGGCAACATGATAAATCATGTCACAACCACCTCCATTCCTATGGTCTAGTAGATATAACCATCCTAGAGAAACCAGGATTCGTGAAAACCTATCTTGAAAGTTTAGATGAGAAGGGAAAACAACGTTGCACTTCCTTACCAGAAAAGGGTGGGTGGGTGGGGAAAGAAGAAAAAGAACAGAATTCCTACTCTCACGTTTCATTTTTCCTATATAGCTACAAAATAGTTTCTAGACTCAACTGCGACCAGTAAAAAGGGATCCTGCAGGCAGACAGGCTCTGATACCATTTCTCGCACCCGGACTTCTAGAGGATACTCGCCGTTCCGTTGAACAGCAGTAGATTGGATTACGGGGCTTACCGGCACCCGCGTCCTCTTACGAGTAGGCCAACACACGTATGTGTGACAACCAACCCCTATCTGTTCAGCGTCGACGTAAACTATCCCATAGAAATCAGGATACTTCCATTGACGTACTTCAACCATACACACATGGTACGTCAACGGCGTTTGAACAAGTGATATCACAACAGATCTCTAAGACACAAAAAATTGAAATAAGTTGCAAATCGCTCTCACTAGAGCAGAGATAGCAAATACAATCATACAGAGGACACATGTCCCAACAAATCATCATTACATCACAGCGGAAGCAACATGTCTGAGTACAGACAAGATCCAAATAGGCCTAAGAGGCCGGAACGAAAGACGGAGCCCATCCACGAAGTCGGACCGGGTCCGCTATCTACTCGTCAGCAGCCTCGTCATACTCCACGTAGTAGCCACCATGTAGATCCTCGGAAACGTAGGTCTGCGGAAACCACAGCCCCAAAGGGTCAGTACATAAACGTACTGGCAAGCAAGACTCACAGTTCACCAAAGTGTAGCCCGTCAACACCAAGCACAGATGCCTTGGGTTCAACGGAAGAAAGGGGATATAAAGATGCTGCAACTGGCTGCTCTAAACAACTACAGAGTTACTACCACTTCGGCCATCAGAGAGGGATAAGATCGTGTATCGTAACCAACTGAAAGATAACTTCAAACAAACCCATCCTGGATCTCGCCCCTTATCCGAAGAAGCAATCCGAGGATAACTCACACAGTTGAAATTATGATGGTTCAGATTATTGTGTCAATAAGCCTATTACTAGTCAAGTTGTTAACCATTGGTGTAGGTTGTTAATCATTAGGTTTAAGTTGTCCTGAGTACTTGTTAGCCAGTACTTTCACCAAGTAATCCATACCGCGGAAACACGGCTTCTCGAGAAGATTATCCCTGCAGGGTTTGCACCAATTTGGCCGTACACGCAAAATATCCCGCCAGATGGAAATGCACTTCCACCAAGCGGGGCACTCTACACAACTCGACTCTTCTCCGCATCAAGCCAAGAACCTTGGCGCACGGCTAATCGAGCCCAGAAGAAAATGGACCCTCATAGCACTCTAGAACGTGTCCCCCTATATGCCGACTACAAAAGTTCCACCCTGGCCTAGGCTCGCAAAAACATGCATGCGGCAAATGGAAAACACGAACTAAATGCGGCGATTTGGACGAGATGCGAATCGAATCAATTAGAGGGGGCGCCCATACTCGCTTCCCATGCGGTTAGTACGCTCATCATGGATCAGTAGACAAGACCCTTTTCCTATTAGGGTCGACACTAGCAGGCCTCAAAACCACACAGGGCCTCCTGCCGTGCCTTATCATCAAATTATTGTTAACAATAACATTAGCATGATTGATTGATTAAACATCGAGCCCCCAGAACATAATAGAAATAGTAACAGAAAGTAACGGGTAAAGACTCGAGCAAAACAACCTAACATGCTAGTAAGACACTGGCTCAACCAAAGGGGTGATAGGAGTGGAGTGAGGCAATATCAAGGTTAAGGATTCATGTGATGGGTTCGTAACAGAAACAACTACTACTAAGGCTAGCAGAAAAGAACAACGGAAAGTATCGGTAATCGATGTTGAAAGGAACACAGTGGTTCATGTGAGTGATAACTTGCCTGCAAACCCAGTATGGTACTGAGCTAACTCCTTAGAAGGGATGTCGTAAGTATCGTCGGTCTCAACGTCGTCGTTTATCCGAGAAGAAGCAAACAAACAATGCAGAAAGATAAACAATCAATAACATGGCATAGTGCACAAACAATGGGATGATGCATGTCAATTTAATTGATGCATAGAATAAACTAGTTGACAAGATAACAACATGATTAAATGGACCCACATGCAATTGGATTGCATATGAAAAGCCCATGAATTATGGTTGAATTAATTGTTTTACAACTAACCAACTTGTGTAGGTGAATTAGCATGATGCATGGATGAAGAAAACAACAAAATAACAACAATAGAATCAAATAGAAATAAGGTTTAACAAGTTTGAAAATTTGTTTATTAAGTTAAGAAATTTTGGTTACTTAAAGGTGTCACACAAGCATTTGTTGTTTTCATCAAGTTTAATTGTTCAAAATAGATAACAAAGTTTATATTTGATAAGAACACACAATTTTAGGTGGATTGCATGTTTCACTTGTTGAAAAAGGATTCAAATAAATTATTTATGAATTAAACAAGTTTAAGCAAGAATTAAATGAATTTAATTCAAACATGAACTTATTTGAATTTTTATTTGTTCAAAACATTAAGTGAGATTCATATCTGAAAAGTTTATACTTTTATGGTTGGAAAACATATTTTATATGTCCCAAAAGAATTTGTTTTGATCAAGTTAGGAATTTAGCAATTTTAAATGAATTAAATAAGATTTAAATTATTTAACCAAGTTTAATTATTCAAAACATGAAACAAATTTATATTTGGAAAGGTGGTTTAATTTTGAATGGAAAACTATTTTTGTTGAAATTGGATTTAAAATGAGCAAGTTATTATTTTGGCAATTTTAAATGCAATAAAAAGAAACAGTTGTTTTCAGCAATTTAAATTATTCAAAACAGCAAACAAAATTTATATTTGGAAAGTACATGAAAAGTTGATTGGAAAACATATTTATTTCTGGAATTTGGAATTTTTATGCCCAAGTTATGAATTTTGCAAGTTTAAGTGAATTTGACAAGTTTTCAAATATTGCACCAATTTAAAATATTCAAAACAGTAAAAATTTATATTTGGATGGAACATTTAATTTGGGACAGAAAACATATTTAAAAAGTTAAAATTGGAGTTGGATGAATTTCTTATGCAATTTACAAAATTGGGTGCAAATCTGCCATTTTTTAGCTCCCAGGGACTTAGAAATAAATTTGCAGGGTCTAGAATTAATTTGCAAGGGCCTATCTGTGATTACTAAGATTTGTGCAGTACCAAAATAAAAGGAAAAAAGATTTGGTTAATTGGTGGGAGGGGGGATTACCTCCTGCTGCGCCAAGGGGACAATGACCAGATGGGCTAGTGTGTTGTTGTTGGTACAAGGGGATGTGCGGGGTGGATAAGCTGTGGCTGCGGGTGGTTTTCTGAACTTGCACGCGAACAGAACTGCAGGCGAACAGAACCCATCGGACAGAACCTTCAGAGGTTCGCCGGCAGCGATCTCAAGGGCCGTGGGGCGCTGTGGGTGACCTGGAGAGGGAAGGGAGAGGCGAGGGACGGAGGGGAAGGGGCTCACACCGAGGGCGGTCACCTGGAGGCGGAGGAGACAGGTGCAGCAGGTGGTCGAGCGGACAGGCAGGGGCGACGGTGGCGAGATGGCCTGCTCGCCGGCGGCTGTCCGTGGAGGCACGGGGTCGTCCTCGGGGCTGCAGAGGTAGTGGACCTCGCGGCAGCTCCGTTCCCGCGGTCGGCGGCCCGTGACGTCTACTCCTTCCCCGGCGCCGTGGAGTTCTACCTCCTCCGGCCATGGCATCTCGGTGGTGGCAGAGAACTATTCAGAGAGAGAGGGAGGGAGGTGGAGGCAATGGGAAAGTGGCGGCGGCTGGTGATGGAGAGGGGTTTATGGTTGGGAGAGGGGGAGGAGGTGGTCTTATGGGGGAGAGCTCGTACGGCATGGCATCCGATGGAGGAGGGGGTGATCGGTTGGTGGTGGACTCGTTCGTACAGGGAGGAGGAAGACGACAAGGGGGTAGGGTACTGGGCCAGGGAAAGTGGGCTTGGGGGAGGAAAAGAAAAGGCTGGGCCATGCCCCTCTCCCTTGTGTGCTGGTTTTAATTATTTGTTCTATTTATTATTATTTTTTTGCCTAAAACCAAATGGAAGAAAAGGATGGGGTTTTAGGTTAATAAAATTTTGGAAAAAAATATGGTTAGTTTAGGTTTTCAAATAGCAACTCAATGCTAACCTTTAATTCCAAAAAGTTTCAAGTTTATTTGTTGTTTGTTAATTAAACCAAAATTGGATGTATTTTATTAGTGAATAAATAGTATTGAAAACCAACCCTTTACTAGGGTGACCCTAATGTTTAAATTGATTAAGTGCTTATAAATGTTTGGTAACTTTCATAATGTTCAAATTAGGTGCTGTTGATGATTTACTTTGAATTTGAAACCAATTTGGATTTGATTAGTTGAAATAAAACCACCATTTTATGAGTTGATCAAACATGGAATAGATGGAAACAAAAGATTAGATCGTTTTGGTGATTTTCATATTTTCAACTTGGGTGCTGTTTGTAAAATGTATTTGAATTTTTGAATGTGATTGGGAAACAATTGATTGCTTAAAACCAGTAATTGATTGCTTAAAACCAGTAATTTAATAGTTGAGCACTATGGAATAAAAGAAAACAATTTGGTTGTTTTTATTTGAAATAACATTTTGGAAATTGTAACATCACAAGGATGAAACAAAGGGTTTGAATTTTGGTTTGAAATTCAAATAGAAAACAAAGGAAAACAAATGAAAACAGTTGGAAAACAACTGAAAACAGAGGAAAACAAATGGAAAACAAACAAAACAATTGCAATCAACATGATGCCATGATGCAAAACATAAAATAACAGGGAGCAAACATTCTAATGGCTATTTTTCAGACTTGGGATGTTACAGTCCTTCACCATGGGAGCCGCTCTTGTGAATACAGTTGGCTTGTGACGTACTATATTTTCTGTTTACCATTCGTTGACATTAGCATACATCTCCCAAAATATAGACACTCAGTGTCAAACTTTTAATACCTCTGTTTAATAAAATAAAAACTCTAGCACATGAGTGATCCCTGCTTCCCTCTGCGAAGGCCCTTTCTTTTACTTTTATATTGAGTCTCCATCTTCTAACTTTATGCACATTTGAGAGAGCATTTTTTTCATTCTGAGATCTATGTGCATTTGTCCCATAAGCATCAATAATTACTTCATGATGTGATATCATTTGTTCTTAAATTATTTGTTCTAGTCTTCCTCATGAACTTTGAAAGTGTCCTAGCATTTATGTTTTGCCCCACTTGTCATGACCCCGGACCCAGAGATATACATACTGTTATGTGCTCCTAGCCATGGACTCACAAGGGCTTCAGGGTTACCAGCCCCGGCCGCAACAAACAACGGCAGGCAGACCGGATTCATCGGCACGTAGTCCGGATCCCCAGTCTACTACTCCTTGTATCCATACTAGTCATAACCAACTATGCATATCAAAGCGTCCACGAATCGAATGAAACTGAAGGAAACGGGACCAAAGCTATACAGAGATGCTATGTGTCCAGAAAGTGCAACAACAATCGAGGGTTACTGGGGTTACCTCGCCCCAGGCCGATCAAATCGACAGGCGGGCTCGGACATGGATCATCGGCTCCACAACCCCTCGACTGCGACAACTATGCAGGCATAGCCAAAACTGTATAACAATGAGCTCGAAACCAACAACCGATCAAAGCAACACTCTAGACAAAGAAATTGTATTAAACAGGTGTTACTAGAGTATAGCTTACAAACAGAGGTCACACGACCCAACATTACATCCGACAACGAAAGGCAAATTATGTTGCTAATCAACAAGAACCAAAAAGGCCTAAGAGGCCGCAACATAAGGCGACGTCCCAGCCCATAGATTCCAGGCCGCTACCTGAGAACCCCAAACTACTCGTCGATGTCCACGTTGAATCACCACCGATGGAGTTCTTCTCTTGAACCAAAATTAAGCAAACCTGAGTACGGGAGGTACTCAACAAGGCTTAGTTAACCTATTATATATCTGCTATCTCGAAAAGGGTTTCATGAAGGCTGATTTGCGTAAAGCAATCTTTGTTTTCCAAATTGAGGAAGGAATAGCACGTCTCATAGAATATTTTGAAAACAGATGAGAAAGCTACTCAACTACTGATATCATCATTCTTGTATCCACCAAGTCCTTATCATTCCCACACTATCTCATGCTACAAGGATCACCCCTCCCGGCATCTCCGGGGAGGCACCCTTCAAACATGGTTAACAAGTTTTAGTCATTCCGTTGAAGTTATCTATGATCACAGAATCCGTTGCCAAGTCGTCCGTAACCGTGGAGACGGCTTCTCGAGGAGATTTATCCCTGCAGGGGGTACACTTTACCCACACGTACCATCCGACTCTTAACGCCACATGTACGCTCGTCCATGGAGCGCGGCAGAGGGTGGTTGGCCACGACCTTTACCTTGCTCGACCCTATCCATGAGTCAACCCAAACAGGGCCACCCCGTCAACAGGGAGTTGGCCACCTCCTGACGGCACATGTTCTGTGAGTCGGGATCAAGATCCGAGTACGTCCATCACTTGTCCCGGTCACGCCCTAAGTTTTCTCCAAATTGTTTTCTGACTCACACGCAGATGGAAAGATCAAACTACGTGACTCATGGACGTGGCCAAACAAGTTAGTTGGTCGAGCGCGGTCTGTTAGGCCCCGCGTGTGGTTGCACGCTCAGTCTTGGCTTCGAAGGCGAGAACTCGCTCCTAGGGGCATGAACAGGACAAAACGCCACAACCCATTGTGGACTCACATCCATGCCAGTATTTAGTCAAGTTATCAAAGTTAATTCAAAACATAACAACATGACATAATAGATTCACGTATTGACCAGATTCATCAACCGGATGGATCAGATCACAACTAGGCATGGCTAAGCAAGACTCACAGGGTTTAGCGGAGCGCGCGCAAACAAACCTATAGCTGCTAGGTGCAGTGGATCAGGATATCTAGGTTATGCAGTATATAGGAGAACTCTATCTACTGACATCAGATAGTTTGGAACCGAATGCAAAGTACGAGATTCAAATCACTTTGAAACCATATATGAGCAGATAAGAGGTTATGCTTGCCTTGGTTATAAGAAAACCAGATAAAGATCTTTTGGAATAAGTGCTTGACTTGTCGGTTAAGATCAAGTATTCACCATTGCATTGCTGGCCTTCACTTCGGGGTCGCATTCTACCGAGGGGGAAACAACACCGAAAAGAGGAACAACAATTAACATGGCATCGATGCAATGCGCAATATGTATGCATGAGTAGGTTAATGCACTGAAATAAAGCCCTAAACATGATCGTTGGGTTGCTAGGGTTCATATGTCAGTTAGGCATTTTTACTGGAATTTGCCCGAAATGGACACCGGAGGGGGTTTCGGGCGATATTGAAAGTGGGTATAATTTTAGTTGCTCAAATTAGTTTAAAAACATCATAAACAGGTTGCATTTGTCATTTTGAGCAAATTGGTATATAACTTTTAATTTTCTGATTTTAGTGAATAAAAACTTATTTTCTATTTTAAAAGGTTAAACAATATTAAATAAATGGTCATTTTTAACTTTGTCATACATATATGAAAATGACATATTTGGATAGATCTCATTTTTCTAATCATTTCTATACTTTCATTTTATTTTTATGAGCAATATTTTATTAGTTATTAAATTTACCAAAATAAACCATTTTCTGGAATTTTCCTCAAATAGATAAAAAAGGGGAATATGATGTCAGGATGACATCATCCCTGCATCACCCAGGGATGAACTTCTCTATTCCTATCAAATTCGAATGCCTTGGTGGATGATTCGTGCAATTGAGTTGGGGCCTAGGTAGATGGAGTTAGGGGCGACCATTGGTGGCGGCGGCTGGCCGGATGGCCGGAGTTGGCCGGCGGCGACCGTACCGCGGCGGTGGAGCAAGCCGCACGGCGGCGGCCGTCTACAGAGGGAGGGGGCAAGGGGAGGGCACCTACATGTGCAGGAGATCACCGCGAACGCAGTGGAGGGGTCGAGGAGGCCGGAGGAAGGTCGAGGGCGCCGGAATCACGCTCGGCGGCGGCGGCCGGAGCCGGTGAAGACGCAGATGGCGGCGTCCGTTCAGGACATCCCGGCTCGATTCAGTTCGCTGGGAGGTAGAGGAGGTCAAGGTGATCCTCCTGGTACTCTCGGTGTAGCTCGGCGGGCTCCGGGGCAGCGGCGATTCGCGACGGCCGGACGGAGGCATCGGGTAGGGTCCCTGGTTTTCTCCCTGAAGAAATACAGAGAGTGAGGGGAGCTGACAGAGAGAGAGAGGAGTGCGGGGGTACGGCTTCGTCGTGCCTTCTCACCCGCGCACGGGCGGCTAGCAGTACGTGGCAGCAGCCCTCCAGCGAGGTGCTTGCCTGCCTGGCTGGAGGTGGAAGAAGACAAAAGGCGTTCTTGCGAAAACCCCCTAGGAAAGAATAAAATTAAAAAGAAGCCCCTGGCAGAAAAGAATAGCACTGTAATTGCTTGTTTTCAGGACCTTTTTGCAAATTAAAAATTTGGCAAAAATAGGTTTTGGAAACCTTATGAAATTTCCAACAAAACCATATTTTGTTTTGGTGCAAATGAAATATTTTTCAATACAACATTTTGGAAACCATTTAAAATACTATTTGTGATATTTTCTCAAACCAATGTAAATTCAAGTTTTAAATTGGTTCGAACATGGTTTAAATTTTTGTTTCATGCATGTATGAGATGAACACACACCACACACCCTAATGTAGCAAAAATTGGGATGTTACAAATCTACCCCCCTTACAAGAATCTCGTCCCGAGATTCCTGGAGGAGAAGAAAGAAGGAACACCGGTTTTGAACGATCTTCTTGAACCTTACGGTTCTTTTCTCGAAGAGGCTGATCCGTAGCACTTGCAAAGATTCTTCAGCGGCTACACCTTAGGTGAGAGGGAAAACTCTTAGGAATTGATCTTTACAAAGATCGAGTATCTCTTGGCTAACTCATTACAGGAGTGTTCATAAAGAACTGTTGGGTTAACAAGCATGAAACACATCAAGATAACAGAGGGAATAAAAGATGGTTTCAAGTTTATGGATGATGGTTCTTGAGAGGATTTAGAATATGAGCTTTGCACAAGACTTTAAATCCTTTTGGAAAAGAAAGGTTGGACAACTTGTGACATAAAGGTTTCTTCGAAATAGAATACCAAGATGGGAAGGATTCTATTGGATACCACAACGTAATATCCATAGACGAGGGAAAACACGTGAAAACACTGTAATTCGTGCGTTGGAGAAAATTTGATACAGGATCATGTTCACTCTTCGGAGTGGACACGGAAGATAACGGAAATTTCATTCCATCAAAGTTTGTCGAAAACTTTGTCGAAGATCGGGATGTTACTTCACAACAGAAAATTAGTAACCGAAAGATGTGGAAACACCGTAACAAAGGAGGAATTCTTGGTCACACCATAAGATGGGTAACCAACGAGGGTTGAAACACCGGTAGAAATAGGGAATCTCTTTCCTATTGTGGTTTGGACGTAGCAATACATCTACCACATGGTTAAGATCCCATGGCTGAAGTGACTGACAAATTCACACAATGTGTGAGATGAACAGAACTTCAGGTACCAACAACTTGAAGAAGGGAACTGGTCAATGGTGGTTACAAAACACCAGAAGATGTTTCCATGAAGAACTTGTTTCCACTGAAAGAAAAGTTTGGAGGATCAACGAAGAGACATTGGAAGAATCAACTTCCAGGTTCTGCTGGATGTTCTAGATACCGACGGCAGGCTCACGACAAGCCTTCTATAGGTTATCAAGTCAATGTAGAACTCCGGGTTGGAAGAACGGAGAGGGAACTTTTAGAATAAGCCAGACAAGAATTCTCACGGAGAGTGGTTTCTCTTACGGATTCAAAGGATCACAAAATTAGGGCTTCCGGCTAATTGTGTCAACCACAACATCAACCATGCCGGATTTTCAGAAGGACCTAATTCAATACCTTGAGAAAACACCAACCATCGTTGCTGCTTGAGATTCAGCTCTGGTTAGAGGGTTGACAACTTAGACTCGGTATGTTTGATCTAGGAGATTGCACCGGTTACAATTGAGATACATTTACTGGATTCTCAAGGTATGGACTATGATGCCAAGCTCAAGAAGATGAGCAGGATTGCAGAACTCATGTATTCGCAACTTGCGAAAGACGGTTGCACCTACAGGACTTACTTGCAAAAGAAAACATCGGAGTCCTTGTTGGTAAGACGGTCACAAAGATAACGAAGTTCATAGACTTCTTCTCTTTACGAACAATCAGTCTGTGGCTTAGTGTGGATGTAAACTTCTTCAATACATGGAGGTAACGACCTACCATCTGACGAATAGTCCACACATGCATGACCGACTTGGGATGATTCCCGAAGGAACAAGGAAACTATACTCAGATCCATGGCGACAACTTTCACCATAAGCACATGGACCGGAGTAAGTCACTTCGAACATCGAGAGCACAACTTCGTGATGACACAAATATGGTTCTCAAAAGTTTCCAACATTAGTGCCAAGTGTTCAACATGAACCTTTGCAACTTGGAGAAAATAGGAATGTCATCGATGGGCTCGACAACACGCTTATCAAAACACTCCAAGAAGAGGGGTTTCATATGATATATGAACAAGGCAGAACATTGGTCAGACCAAAGTACATGAGGTGTACTCGGGCCAAACACCATGAGTGAAAACACCATCAGGATAGTCCTTGAATCTGGACTTGATCTGACGATAGCCCAAATCAAATCAAGGTAGAATGACAGCATGTCCATTAAAGAGATACTATCATGCTTCAACACTAGGAAAACTAGATATCCCTTATCAAAGGAACAAGTTGGCGGAGCTTTTGCCTTTCAACTCTCCAAGTTGTTGTTTAAGCTCAACCACTAGTCCAAGGTGTCTAGCGTAGGTTCTTGGAGAGAGGAGTGGTTCAAATTACTCCTGGTTTAGACATCACGGTCAGGTAAAACCTGGTGATACTTCTAGAAAGGCAACCAGAATATCACAACCCACCGGTATGTCTTGGAGTTCGAGAAGAAAGGTTTGCTTTTCAAAGCAACTGATATGGTCTGGAGAGCTTTGGCATGAACCTAACTCTCTGACCGAGGATGTGCACCGGAATGAACGGATTTGGTAACACAGTCTAGTTCAAACAGAGACCGGGTGACCAATCGTGCTAAGAAGGATACAGATGTTTCTTAAGTTTTTCGAAGCAATAGGAGTTGCTAAGAATTTCTTATACACACCTCAAAGCACAGACCATCATTCTCAAGCATTCAAACTTGGAGAAAGGGGGAGTGAAGATGTGTGAGAGCATCACTTCATCATTAAGGCCATGAAATTCAACACGACCTTTTGATATAAAGGAGTGTGATACTCGAAGGTGGAACAGAACAGAAGCTATTGAAACTTCTTTAATCTGCGGATTACAAAACTTTGACCTGGTCCTAGAGATGAACGAGGTTCTGGAGTTTGTTTCTCCTGACATCCCAAGGTGGAATGTTTTGCCAGAAAACAAGAGCAAATGCATTGGAAAAAAAATCCAACACAACTAAGCAACTCAGTTTCCAAACCATGGACAAAGGTAGGAAAGCAACTAAAGATTAAGATCATGCTCCGAAAATCCAGAGATCACGGTGAATGCACAGGATAATACTCATGTGTAGAACCCATGCCAAAGGATGGTATAGCTGGACCAAGAACAAAGATATGAGAACCATAAAGAACACTCTTGTTGTGATCCCTTTTGGTTCCAAAGGAAAGCCTACGGCTATGGAAGTTGGAATTTCCTGACCACCCCGAGGTAAAACAGATTCCTCAGGATTCAACGAAACGGAACTTGGGTTAAAGGTCAGCATCCTGTACTGATAGCGTGAGCATCAGATAGTTGAGAAACCATACGATTCAACCCACCGCAATTCAGCACATTCCGGGACCTTCGGTTCAAGTCCAAGGTTGAAAACGTTGAGAAAGGAATAACTACTCTCTGAGTGCCTTGAAGGACACTACGAGTAGCAATCATGGAGTATCTTTCCAAGAAGACAAACTTAGCTCCGGGAGAACTTGAGCAGAGGATAACAGATACATTCGAGATGAAAAGGAAATCTCGAGGTTCAGGATTTAAGACTTTGGAACAGGAGTATGTGGAAACCACATAACTCTGAGAGATTATGATGGAAAGGAAATTCCCGGTTTAAGAGATAACGGAACATAGAACACACACGACTCTAGAAACTTTAACACTAGGTCAACTTGGGTAAAAACGTCCTTGCCAGAGGAGGCACCTGAGTTTTGAATGACTAGAAGAGATAGCAAAACCTTTTTCAAATCAAAAAAGGTAAGATGACCCAGAGTTAGAGCGATACCAGATCAGGAGCAAAAAGAATCGTAAGAAGGTTTTTCACAATCCATTTGAGTTTTCAAATAGTTTTCATAAACACTAGACTCAACATCGACCAAGAAGTAAGGTTTTCCTACAGGCAGTCCTGCTCTGATACCAAGACTTGTCACGACCCCGGACCCAGAGATATACATACTGTTATGTGCTCCTAGCCATGGACTCACAAGGGCTTCAGGGTTACCAGCCCCGGCCGCAACAAACAACGGCAGGCAGACCGGATTCATCGGCACGTAGTCCGGATCCCCAGTCTACTACTCCTTGTATCCATGCTAGTCATAACCAACTATGCATATCAAAGCGTCCAAGAATCGAATGAAACTGAAGGAAACGGGACCAAAGCTATACAGAGATGCTATGTGTCCAGAAAGTGCAACAGCAATCGAGGGTTACTGGGGTTACCTCGCCCCAGGCCGATCAAATCGACAGGCGGGCTCGGACATGGATCATCGGCTCCACAACCCCTCGACTGCGACAACTATGCAGGCATAGCCAAAACTGTATAACAATGAGCTCGAAACCAACAACCGATCAAAGCAACACTCTAGACAAAGAAATTGTATTAAACAGGTGTTACTAGAGTATAGCTTACAAACAGAGGTCACACGACCCAACATTACATCAGACAACGAAAGGCAAATTATGTTGCTAATCAACAAGAACCAAAAAGGCCTAAGAGGCCGCAACATAAGGCGACGTCCCAGCCCATAGATTCCAGGCTGCTACCTGAGAACCCCGAACTACTCGTCGATGTCCATGTTGAATCACCACCGATGGAGTTCTTCTCCTGAACCAAAATTAAGCAAACCTGAGTACGGGAGGTACTCAACAAGGCTTAGTTAACCTATTATATATCTGCTATCTCGAAAAGGGTTTCATGAAGGCTGATTTGCGTAAAGCAATCTTTGTTTTCCAAATTGAGTAAGGAATAGCACGTCTCATAGAATATTTTGAAAACAGATGAGAAAGCTACTCAACTACTGATATCATCATCTTCTTGTATTCCACCAAGTCCTTATCATTCCCACACTATCTCATGCTACAAGGATCACCCCTCCCGGCATCTCCGGGGAGGCACCCTTCAAACATGGTTAACAAGTTTTAGTCATTCCGTTGAAGTTATCTATGATCACAGAATCCGTTGCCAAGTCGTCCGTAACCGTGGACACGGCTTCTCGAGGAGATTTATCCCTGCAGGGGGTACACTTTACCCACACGTACCATCCGACTCTTAACGCCACATGTACGCTCGTCCATGGAGCGCGGCAGAGGGTGGTTGGCCACGACCTTTACCTTGCTCGACCCTATCCATGAGTCAACCCAAATAGGGCCACCCCGTCAACAGGGAGTTGGCCACCTTCTGACGGCACCTGTTCTGTGAGTCGGGATCAAGATCCGAGTACGTCCATCACTTGTCCCGGTCACGCCCTAAGTTTTCTCCAAATTGTTTTCTGACTCACGCAGATGGAAAGATCAAACTACGTGACTCATGGACGTGGCCAAACAAGTTAGTTGGTCGAGCGCGGTCTGTTAGGCCCCGCGTGTGGTTGCACGCTCAGTCTTGGCTTCGAAGGCGAGAACTCGCTCCTAGGGGCATGAACAGGACAAAACGCCACAACCCATTGTGGCCTCACATCCATGCCAGTATTTAGTCAAGTTATCAAAGTTAATTCAAAACATAACAACATGACATAATGGATTCACGTATTGACCAGATTCATCAACCGGATGGATCAGATCACAACTAGGCATGGCTAAGCAAGACTCACAGGGTTTAGCGGAGCGCGCGCAAACAAACCTATAGCTGCTAGGTGGAGTGGATCAGGATATCTAGGTTATGCAGTATATAGGAGAACTCTATCTACTGACATCAGATAGTTTGGAACCGAATGCAAAGTACGAGATTCAAATCACTTTGAAACCATATATGAGCAGATAAGAGGTTATGCTTGCCTTGGTTATAAGAAAACCAGATAAAGATCTTCTGGAATAAGTGCTTGACTTGTCGGTTAAGATCAAGTATTCACCATTGCATTGCTGGCCTTCACTTCGGGGTCGCATTCTACCGAGGGGGAAACAACACCGAAAAGAGGAACAACAATTAACATGGCATCGATGCAATGCGCAATATGTATGCATGAGTAGGTTAATGCACTGAAATAAAGCCCTAAACATGATCGTTGGGTTGCTAGGGTTCATATGTCAGTTAGGCATTTTTACTGGAATTTGCCCGAAATGGACCCCGGAGGGGGTTTCGGGCGATATTGAAAGTGGGTATAATTTTAGTTGCTCAAATTAGTTTTAAAACATCATAAACAGGTTGCATTTGTCATTTTGAGCAAATTGGTATATAACTTTTAATTTTCTGATTTTAGTGAATAAAAACTTATTTTTCTATTTTAAAAGGTTAAACAATATTAAATAAATGGTCATTTTTGAACTTTGTCATACATATATGAAAATGACATATTTGGATAGATCTCATTTTTCTAATCATTTCTATACTTTCATTTTATTTTTATGAGCAATATTTTATTAGTTATTGAATTTACCAAAATAAACCATTTTCTGGAATTTTCCTCAAATAGATAAAAAAGGGGAATATGATGTCAGGATGACATCATCCCTGCATCACCCAGGGATGAACTTCTCTGTTCCTATCAAATTCGAATGCCTTGGTGGATGATTCGTGCAATTGAGTTGGGGCCTAGGTAGATGGAGTTAGGGGCGACCATTGGGTGGCGGCGGCTGGCCGGATGGCCGCCGGAGTTGGCCGGCGGCGACCGTACCGCGGCGATGGAGCAAGCCGCACGACGGCGACCGTCTACGCAGAGGGAGGGGGCAAGGGGAGGGCACCTACATGTGCAGGAGATCACCGCGAACGCAGTGGAGGGGTCGAGGAGGCCGGAGGAAGGTCGAGGGCGCCGGAATCACGCTCGGCGGCGGCGGCCGGAGCCGGTGAAGACGCAGATGGCGGCGTCCGTTCAGGACATCCCGGCTCGATTCAGTTCGCTGGGAGGTAGAGGAGGTCAAGGTGATTCTCCTGGTACTCTCGGTGTAGCTCGGCGGGCTCCGGGGCAGCGGCGATTCGCGACGGCCGGACGGAGGCATCGGGTAGGGTCCCTGGTTTTCTCCCTGAAGAAATACAGAGAGTGAGGGGAGCTGACAGAGAGAGAGAGGAGTGCGGGGGTACGGCTTCGTCGTGCCTTCTCACCCGCGCACGGGCGGCTAGCAGTACGTGGCAGCAGCCCTCCAGCGAGGTGCTTGCCTGCCTGGCTGGAGGTGGAAGAAGACAAAAGGCATTCTTGCGAAAACCCCCTGGGAAAGAATAAAATTAAAAAGAAGCCCCTGGCAGAAAAGAATAGCACTGTAATTGCTTGTTTTCAGGACTTTTTGCAAATTAAAATTTGGCAAAAAGGTTTTGGAAACCTTATGAAATTTCCAACAAAACCATATTTTGTTTTGGTGCAAATGAAATATTTTTCAATACAACATTTTGGAAACCATTTAAAATACTATTTGTGATATTTTCTCAAACCAATGTAAATTCAAGTTTTAAATTGGTTCGAACATGGTTTAAATTTTTGTTTCATGCATGTATGAGATGAACACACACCACACACCCTAATGTAGCAAAAATTGGGATGTTACACCACTCTTAAGGACTATCGAAATATCACTTTGCCATGTTTTCTCTATACCTGAAACAAACGTCTACCTTTCTTTGCATTATAATTCATGATCCTTTATTTGAGTTACTCTTCGCGATGCAAAGTACTTGCTATGCTTTATTATTAAAGTTTTATTTATCATGCCCGTGTTTAAAGTTTTATGATCTGAGCGTGCATATTCTTTTACATTAGATTGATTGAGTTTATGTTAGTAGCATGTCACCTCAGAAATTATTGTTATTTATCGTTTACCTACTCGAGGACGAGTAGGAACTAAGCTTAGGCATGATTGATACGTCTCCAATGTATCTATAATTTCTAATGCTCCATGGTCATATTTTGCCAATTGCTACTTGTTTCCCCCCTTTTTTATAGCATTTTTATACGTTTTCTAGGACTAACCTATTAACAAGATGCCAAGTGCCAGTTCCCTGTTTTATGTTGTTTTTGGTTTCAGAAAAGTTCTTCTGCAAACATTCTCGAAATCGGACCCCACAAAGCCCGAAGTTCCTATTTTCCCTGGAAGCATCCAGAACACCGAAGAGGAGTCGAACACGGGCAACAGGGGGCACACCATAGGGTGGCACACCCCCTTGGCCGTGCCAACTATGGGTGTGGGGCCCCTGGCCTCCATCGCCTTTTCCCTTTCGCCTATTTAAGCCCCCAGGATGGAAATCCCTAAGAACCTGATAAAAAATCCTCGAAAAGTTCCGCAACCACCGTCACCGTCAACCCTAGATCGGGGGGTTCTGAAGTTGTTTCCGGCACCATGCTAGAGAGGAGATCATCACCGGAGGCTTCTACATCACCATGCCTGCCTCCAGAGTGATGAGTGAGTTCATCCTTGGACTATGGGTTCGTAGCTATAGCTAGATGGTTGTCTTCTCCTCATATGCCTCCGGGTTTAGATATCGTGAGCTTCCTATCGTGATCGAGATTGATCTTATGTAAATCTCTATGTTGTGTTTGCTGGGATCCGATGAATATTGAACTTATGCCAATTTTATTATAGTCTTTATTTGCATATGCTATTTGTGATCTTGCATGCTTTCCGTTGCTAGTGGTTACTCTGGCCAAGTAGTTGCTAGTGACTCCAAGAACGAGTATTTATGCTCGATAGTGGGTTCATGCCTCCTTTTCGCCTTGCTCGAGTGACAGAAACGTGAAGGGGGAGGATGTGTTGTTGCCATTAGGGAGAAAACAGCAGTGAGAGTGTCCGCGTGCATAATCATTGCTTACATTAAACACTTTGTTTAATGCAATTATCTGTTGCTTGCAACTTAATACCTAAGGGGTTCGGATGATAGTCTGAGGGTGGATTATTAGTCATAGATGCAGATGGATGTCGGTCTATGTATCTTGTTGTAATGCCCGCACTAAATATCATAGTAGTCTTCATGTCATATTGTGCACTACGGTGCAACCTCTATTTGTCAATTGCCCAGTTGTAATTTGTTCACCCAACATGCTATATTTTATGGGATAGGAACTATGAAACCCGGTCCATTTTCTTACACTGTTAAAACAAACCACAACTATTTCCTGCTTTCTTTACTCACTGCAAGCATACACTGTTTTCCACACTATACGTCTAATCTTTGTTTTCAGCAAGACCGGTGAGATTGACAACCTCACTGTACCATTGGGGCAAAGTATTTTGGTTGTGTTGTGTGCAGGTTCCACGTTGTTGCTGACACTGGTGAGGCGCCAGCACCACCGTCAGTGGCATCAACCTTCCGAAGGTCCTCTTTCTCCGATTGGATTGATAACCTTGGTTCCTAACTAAGGGGAAATACCTACCGTTGTGCTCATCACACCCTCCTCTTGGGGTCTCCCAACAACCGTGTGTATCACGAGCATCAGCTTCTCTTTCGATTTAACAAGATAGTGCTCAAATATAGATTGTCTACATTATGCAACTAGGTGAACAATCCTATATATTGAACAAATACAACTAGCACAAGGTATATATATAACTAAGCTAGTAGCAACAAGTAAAGGTAAGTTGAGGGATAACCGAACACAATGACGCGGTGATGTATCCCGAAGTTCACTTCCAAGTGGAAGCTAATCTCCGTTGGAGTGGTGTGGTGCCACCAAAGTGGAACACCGAGTAGCCCTCAAATGGCACACTGTATCTCCTTCGAGTCCTTCCACCAATGTGGAGAGGATCGAATCATTATGTTGCCGTTGAGGTTGACAACTAGAACCTTTACAAGGATGGAGCATGATACGTCTCCAACATATCTATAATTTCTGATGCTCCATGATCATATTTTGCCAATTGCTACATGTTTTCTCCCTTATTTGTAGCATTTTTTATACGTTTTCCGGGACTAACCTATTAACAAGATGCCAAGTGCCAGTTCCCTGTTTTCTGTTGTTTTTTGTTTCAAAAAAGTTGTTCTCCAAACATTCTCGGAATTGGACCCCACAAAGCCCGAAGTTCCTATTTTCCCCGGAAGCATCCAAAACACCGAGGAGGAGTCGAAGACGGGCAACAGGGGGAACACCATAGGGTGGCGCGGGTCCCCCTAGCCGCACCACCTATGGGTGTGGGGCCCCTGGATCTCCACCGCCTTTTCCCTTTCGCCTATTTAATCCCCCGGGTGGAAAACCCTAAACACCTGATAAAAAATCCCCGAAAAGTTCCGCAACCGCCGTCACCGTCAACCCTAGATCAGGGGGGGTTCTATAGCTGTTTCCGGCACCCTGCCGGAGAGGAGATCATCACCGGCGGCTTCTACATCACCATGCCTGCCTCCGGAGTGATGCGCGAGTAGTTCATCCTTGGACTACGGGTTCGTAGCTGTAGCTAGATGGTTGTATTCTCCTCATATGCTTCCATGTTTAGATCTCGTGAGCTGCCTATCATGATCGAGATTGATCTTATGTAATTCTATATGTTGTGTTTGCTGCGATCCGATGAATATTGAACTTATGCCAAGTTGATTATAGTATTTATTTGCATATGCTATTTGTGATCTTGCATGCTTTCCGTTGCAAGTGGTTGCTCTGGCCAAGTAGTTGCCAGTGACTCCAAGAGGGAGTATTTATGCACGATAGTGGGTTCGTGCCTGCTCACCGCCTTGCTCGAGTGACAGAAATGTGAAGGTGGGATGTGGTGTTGCCATTAGGGAGAAAACATCGGTGAGGGTGCCCGCGTGCATAATCATTGCTTACGTTACACACTTTGTTTAATGCATTTATCTGTTGCTTGCAACTTAATACCTAACGGGGTTCAGATGATAACCTGAGGGTGGATTATTAGTCATAGATGCAGATGGATGTCGGTCTATGTATATTGTTGTAATGCCCGGACTAAATATCATAGTAGTCTTCATGTCATATATGTGCACTACGGTGCAACCTTCATTTGTCAATTGCCCAGCTGTAATTTGTTCACCCAGCATACTATGTTTTATGGAGAGACACCACTAGTGAACCTATGAACCCCGGTCCATTTTTCCACACTGTTAAACAACCCACAACTATTTCCTGCTTTATTTACTTACTACAAGCATACATCATTTTCCACAATATACATCTAATCTTTGTTTTTAGCAAGACCGGTGAGATTGACAACCTCACCGTAATGTTGGGACAAAGTATTTTGGTTGTGTTGTGTGCAGGTTCCACGTTGTTGCTGACACCAGTGAATCGCCACCACCACCGTCAGTGGCATCAACCTTCCTGAGATCTTGTTCCTCCTACTGGATTGATAACCTTGGTTCTTAACTGAGGGAAATTCTTGCGCTTGCTCATCACACCCTCCTCTTGGGGTTTTTAACAACTCTGCCATTCAACAAGAATTTCTAGCGCCGTTGCCGGGGAGGAAGAAGTCTTCTGGAAAGGGGAGTCTCTCACTCTCAACCTCTTTATTTTGTTTATTGTCTTGTCTTTTTTTTCTTCTCTACATCAAAAACACAAAAAAAATAGTTTACTTCATAGTTGTTATTTATTTGCTTGCTTTTATTCTACTAAAATGAGTTCCTCTGAGAATACTAAGTTGTGTGACTTCACTAGCACAAACAACAATGATTTTATTTGTACACCTATTGCTCCACCTGCTCCTACTGCTGCTTTCTATGAGATTAAACATGCTTTATTAAATCTTGTGATGAAAGAGCCATTTTCTGGTATTACTACTGATGATGCTGCTGCCCACCTTAATAATTTTGTTGAACTATGTGAGATGCAAAAATATAAAGATGTGGATGGAGATGTTATTAAACTGAAATTATTTCCTTTCTCTTTGAGAGGAAGAGCTAAATAATGGTTGCTATCTTTGCCTAGAAATAGTATTGATTCGTGGACTAAGTGTAAAGATGCTTTCATTGGAAAATATTATCATCCTACTAAGATTATATCCCTGAGAAGTGACATAATGAATTTTAAACAATTTGATAATGAACATGTTGCTAAAGCTTGGGAAAGAATGAAAACTATGCTGAAGAATTGTCCCACTCATGGACTGACTACTTGGATTATTATACAAACCTTTTATGCAGGACTGAATTTCTCCTCAAGGAACCTATTGGATTCAGCTGCTGGAGGTGCCTTTATGTCCATCACTTTGGGCAATGCAACAAAGCTTCTTGATAATATGATGATAAATTATTCAGAGGGACACACTGAGAGAGCTCCACAAGGTAAGAAGGTAAATTATGTTGAGGAAACCTCCTCTTTGAGTGAAAGGCTTGATGCTATTATGTCTATGCTTGTTAATGGTAAAGCTCAAGTTGATCCAAATAATGTTCCTTTAGCATCTTTGGTTTCTCAAGAAGAGCATGTTGATGTAAACTTTATTAGAAATAACAATTTTAACAACAATGCTTATAGAAATAATTTTGGTGGAAATAATTATAAGCCCTATCCTCCTAATAGTGGTAGTGGTTATTCTTATGGTAGATCTGGAATTTCTAGTGAGGAAAGTATTGTAGAAGTTGAAAAAGCAACTAAGAACTTTATGCAAATGCAATATGAACAAAATAAGTTGTTTACTAAAACTATGGAAGAACAATCTGCTATGTTGAGAACTGTTAGCCAACAAATTGGAAATTTGGATAGAGAAATCTCTGGTTTGCAGGGTAAAATTTCAAGTGCTGAGATTAGTATTTCGGCCCTGTCAGAGGCACAATTTTCTTTGATCAATAAAATGGCTGCTAAAACTGAAACCATTGAAGATAATCCTTTTGCTGCAACCAATGTCATTCAAGTTCGAATTTATGATAATGTTAGGTTGATGGCTGAATTACATGCTAGGTGGGAAAGAGAAGATGAATTGGCTAGAAAGAATAATATTGCTAGAGTTTGCACTATCACAACAACTAGTAAAACTGAAGCTCCAAGTGCTAGTAAACCTCCTACTATCAATGGTAAAGTAGTTGCTGTTAATAAAGTCCCTACTCTCTTGGTAAAACGTGCTAAATTGCCACAAACTTCTGAAATTGCTCCTGATAAAAGTGTTGAATTTTTAGAGATGTGGGAGATAATGGTTCCATTACTTTTGATGATAATAATATTGATTTTGATGATTGAAATATATCTGAAGTTATTATGTTTCTACAAAATCTTGCTAGAAGTCCCAATGCTAGTGTCATGAATATGTCCTTTACTAAACATATTACCAATGCTCTCATGAAAGTTAGGGAAGAAAAGTTGAAACTTGAGACATCTATCCCTAGAAAATTAGATGATGGATGAGAGCCTATCATTAAGATAAAAGTAAATGATTTTGATTGCAATGCTTTGTGTGATCTTGGTGCTAGTATCTCTTTTATGCCGCAAAAGCTTTATAATAAGCTTCATTTACCACCGTTCGAACACTGTTATTTGGATGTTCATCTTGCTGATACTTCTAAGAAGAAACCTCTTGGTAGACTTGATGATGTTCTTATTATGGTTATAAATAACCTTTCCCATTTGATTTTGTTGTTATGAACATTGAATGCAATTCTTCTTTTCCTATTGTTTTGGTAAGACCTTTTCTTAGAACTGTTGGTGCTATTATTGATATGAAAGAGGGGAGTATTAAATATCAATTTCCGCTCAAGAAAGGTTTGGAACACTTTCCTAGAAAGAAGATGAAGCTACCTTTTGACTATTATTGAACAATATATGATGTTGATGCTTCTTCACTTGAAAATACTTGAGTTGCCCTTTTATGCCTAGCTGAAAGGCGTTAAAGAAAAGCGCTACCGGGAGACAACCCGTTTTATTTCGCTGTTTTCAACCCGTTTTCTTTCTTTTTATTTTGTGTGCTTTGCACCTAGGTGTTGTCTATTTACTTAGCAACCCTGTTGTATCTTTTATTTTGATTTTTTGTTGATCCAAGTAAAGCCTCTAGTGGAAAGTTGAGCCTATATTTCGGATTTCTGCGCAGGAAACAGATTTCTGCTGTCCACTATTAATTCCGTTAAAAATCACATAAAATTCAAAATGACCTGAGTTTTTTGTGATTAATCCTGTGTTATATACGAACCTTTCTTAGTTTACTACTTTTTTATTTGAGCAACAGAATATTTTTCAAAAACTCAATTTTTACCTACTGTTCTGTTTTGACAAATTTCTGCCATTTATCGCATTTGCATCTTAATCTCTTTTTTTGGAGTTCTTTTGAGAAAAATAGTTTTAAAAGAAGTTGTGAAAGTAGCTAATGTGTTTTTGAGTGTTAGACTTGTGATGAAACTGAACCATGTGAATTTATTATTTCAATTGCACTCACATTGCTAATGAAGATTGTGAGAATTTTGATGTGAAGGAAGTTTTCAAGGGTCAAGAGAAGAGGATGATATGATGTGACCAAGAAGAGTGAAAAGCCTAAGCTTGGGGATTCCCCAGTGATACATCCCAGCAAATTCCAAGAAGACTCAAGCGTCTAAGCTTGGGGATGCCCAACGCATCCCCTTCTTCATCAACGAATTATCAAGTCACTTCTAGTGAAACTATATTTTTATTCGGTCACATCTTATATGCTTTACTTGGAGCGTCTTTTTTTCCAGTTTGCTTTTTTTTTGCTTTCATTTCGTTTTACTTTTTAAATAAGCTTGGTTGGACCCCAGCATTATTTTATTTTAGAGTGACACGCTCCGCTTTTTCATTAGAATATGTTGTATTCTTAATCTCTGTCTAGCTGCTGTATTTATTTAGCTCATGTTTTGCATGCATCTCTTATTAGAGTTGTTAGTTTTAGTAGTGTTATGTGAGTACTCTCATGTTTGCTTGATGTATCATAAAGAGTATTTTTTGTTAAAGCATGTTTTTATGGTGCTTGTTGGGAGAAGAAAACTACTGCTTGAAGTAGAATTTATAACAGTACTAGTAGAAGCTTGAATAGACTATGGCTAGAACTTTTCATGCCATGCTAAATGTTATTTTAGTTTTAAATCCTTGTGGTTTTTGAGTAGCATGATTAGCCTCAAATAGCTGAGAGTGTTTAATTGTCTTGAAAGATTCATGAGTTGTTCTTGTCATAGTAAAGCATCAATATATGGTATTCTCTTTCGAATGTTTTATTTGGTTGACTTGGTGCATGCTCACACCATGTTTATGACTACAAACCAGTCATGAGTAGCCTCCATGACCACTTAGTTTTTGAACTTGTGATACTGCTTATGTTTTAATTAATGATGCCTATGTCGCTATGCATGATTATGGCTCTTATGCTCTCTTGATTTGTCGCTCCCAGTCTTTTGCTAGCCTCCACCTGTACTGAGTATGAGCTCTACTCGTGCATCCAAACTCCCTTAAACCAAAGTTTTTCCCATTGTGTCCACCATACCTACCTACATGTGGTATTTAACTGCCATTCCAAGTAAATTGCTCATGTGTTACCTTTAAAACCTTCAAAATTACTCCTGCTTTATGTTCCTAATTTTGCTCATGAGGACGTAAATAGAGAATCTTTATCTCACTTGTTGATTGGATTTCACATCCTGGACTAGTGGCTTCATCCGCTTATCCAAATGATAGAAGAGCTGGCAGCGGGGTTCCCAGCCCAAATTAATGCAAACAAATTCTCTTCACTATTTTTGCCCCAGATTTATAAGTCAAAGCATAATTGCGTAAACAAAAGAGAAATATAGATGACCTTCTACACCAGTTGCATCCTTCACCATGGAAGCTAATCTTCGTTGGAGCGTTGCGGTGCCACCAAAGTGGAACACCGGGTAGCCCTCAAATGGCACATTGTATCTACTTCGAGTCCTTCCACCCATGTGGAGAGGCTCGAATCACTATGTTGCCGTTGAGGTTGACAACTAGAACCTTTACAAGGATGAAGCATGATACGTCTCTAACGTATCCATAATTTTTGATGCTCCATGATCATATTTTGCCAATTGATACTTGGTTTCTCCCTTATTTACAGCATTTTGATACGTTTTCTGGGACTAACCTATTAACAAGATGCCAAGTGACAGTTCCCTGTTTTCTAGCTGTTTTTGGTTTTAGAAAAGTTGTTCTAGAAACACTGTCATAATTGGACCCCACAAAGCCCGAAGTTCCTATTTTCCCCGGAAGCATCCAGAACACCGAAGAGGAGTCGAAGACGGGCAACAGGGGGGCCACACCATAGGGTGGCGCGGGACCCTCTAACCGCGCCACCTATGGGTGTGGGGCCCCTGGAGCTCCACCGCCTTTGCCCTTTCGACTATTTAATCCCCCGGGATGGAAAACCCTAAACACCTGATAAAAAATCCCCGAAAAGTTCCGCAGCCGCCGTCACCGTCAACCCTAGATCAGGGGGTTCTGAAGCTGTTTCCAGCACCCTGCCGGAGAGGAGATCATCACCGGAGGCTTCTACATCACCATGCCTGCCTCCGGAGTGATGCGTGAGTAGTTCGTCCTTGGACTACAAGTTCGTAGTTGTAGCTAGATGGTTGTCTTCTCCTCATATGCCTCCATGTTTAGATCTCGTGAGCTGCCTATCATGATCGAGATTGATCGTATGTAATTCTATATGTTGTGTTTGCTGGGATCCGATGAATATTGAACTTATGCCAAGTTGATTATAGTATTTATATGCATATGCTATTTGTGATTCTACATGCTTTCTGTTGCTAGTGGTTGCTCTGGCCAAGTAGTTGCTAGTGACTCCAAGAGGGAGTATTTATGCTCGATAGTGGGTTCATGCCTCCTCACCGCCTTGCTCGAGTGACAGAAACATGAAGGGGGATGTGTTGTTGCCATTAGGGAGAAAACAACGGTGAGAGTGCCCGCGTGCATAATCATTGCTTACATTACACACTTTGTTTAATGCAGTTATCTGTTGCTTACAACTTAATACCTAAGGGGGTTCGGGTGATAACCTGAGGGTGGATTATTAGTCATAGATGCAGATGGATGTCGGTCTACGTATATTGTTGTAATGCCCGCACTAAATATCATAGTAGTCTTCATGTCATATATATGCACTATGGTGCAACCTTTATTTGTCAATTGCCCAGCTGTAATTTGTTCGCCCAGCATGCTATCTTTTATGGAGAGACACCAATAGTGAACCTATGAACCCCGGTCCATTTTTCCACACTGTTAAACAAACCACAACTATTTCCTGCTTTCTTTACTTACTGCAAGCATACATCATTTTCCACACTATACGTCTAATCTTTGTTTTTAGCAAGACCGGTGAGATTGACAACCTCACCGTACTGTTGGGACAAAGTATTTTGGTTGTGTGCAGGTTCCACGTTGTTCCTGACACCGGTGAAGCGCCAGCACCACCGTCAGTGGCATCAACCTTCCTGGGATCCTCTTCCTCCTAAAGGATTGATAACCTTGGTTCTTAACTGAGGGAAATTCATGCCGCTTGCTCATCACACCCTCCTCTTGGGGTTTCCAACAACTCTGCCATTCAACAAAGCACACTCCACAAATTTTGAGGGTCCTCACCAAATCCCGGAAGCCACCAAGACTCCGGGATGCAAGATCCATGAGCTCTAGATCTTAGGGGACAACAATAAGGCTCCAAGCTCCGATGAACTTGGAGCAACAAGGTTCTTGGCTCCAAAGAACTAAGAACAACAAGATCCCTAGGGGATGAGTGGGTTGATGACGAATCGTCTTGGTGAAGTTGTAGATCTAGATATTCTCCTCTAGATCCCAAGAGATCAATGGCTTTGGTTGGGTATTTGGGGAGAACCTTTAAGCTTGGAGGTGGTCAACATGGTGGAGAGAGAGAGCTTATTTGACACCTCCAAAAGGTAGGAGACAAGTCCTATTTATAGTGAGGGGAAAGAAACGACCGTTGTGGGGTTTTTCTTGTGCAGCCAGGAAACCCGGCCTAGAGGCCGGCCTGCTGCCCGGGAGACCCGGCCTGAGGTGCAGGGAACCCGGCCTCTGGCCCGACCTAGGCCGACTAGCCAGAGAGCCTGGCCTGGGCTGGCCATCAGGCCGGCTTAGGCAGCGCCCGACCTGCACAGGGGAGAGCGCGGCCTAGGCTGGCCACCTAACAGACCTGCCCGGCCTTTGGCCCGGCCAGGCCGGCGAGGCAGTTTTTGCCTCCATCACCCCCCTTGATTTCTTCTTCCTCCTTCTTCTTTCTTTGACTCTTTTCTTCAACAAATAAGTGTTTTGACTTGTTTTCCTTTCTCCATTTTTGTGCTCTTATAGCTTTGCATATTTGTCATTCGTTTCCCAGAACACTTAAGCACAATTATCAAATACTTCCAAGTGTTGTAATCAAACATCAAAACTAGGATTAAGGAACATGTCCTTTCAATCTCCCCTTTTTTATGTTTGATGACAACATATGGATTTAGATAAAAATGTTGATTGAAGCATTTGTGAGGGAAAAAGAATATAGAGAAGCCCCCCCCCCCATGTGTGTGCCCGTAATTATAAATTGTGTTGTCATACTGAGGGTACACATAATTTGGGCTATTTAGATCTCCCTATATGTTATAGTCCAAGATAATTTCTAGAGCTATATAGGTTTCCAATATTGCTTCATGATAGAGAATTAGGCATTTTAAGCTCTAGAGATTTATCTAATCAATCCATTGACATTTTATCATAAAATTAAGGTAAGATATGTATCCATGACAATTAATCATGTATGCAAGGATAGGATATCAGCTCACCATACTTTTCATCAAGGAATGAATATTTCTAGGATAAAAGTCTTGACCATAATGTAAATATTCGATGGCATAGTCCTCAATATCGAATAGATAGTCCAAAAATGACATAGTCTTACGATAGTCAAATAGGAGTAACAACCATAAGCCAAATAAGGAGTTCAACTAGGTAGAAAAAACAGAAAATGGCAAATGGATGCATGCTATGCAAATGCAAAGATCACTACTCTCCCCCTTGGCATCAAGACACCAAAAAGGGAGGACTCAAGCCACGAAGTCCTCATCTCATCTCATCATGAGCCTACTCGAGCTAGCCTGAGAGGGATTTTCTTTCCAAAACCAAGTGAGGTAGCATCATCGCCAAGCCAGTAAGTATGCTTGGACTTCCATGTGGACTCATCAAGTTCTTCACAACTCTGAGGACTCGGTGGGAGATGTAGGTGCTCCATGATCTGCCGCTGGTGACGACGGTAGGCCTTGCCCTTCTGGTAAGCCTAGAAGTCCCTGTTTTGATTATCCACAAAGAAGCAGTTCATCTTTTGTAGAGCCCGTTTGATGCTAAACTTCCGAGGACCCCTAAGAGCATGAACTGGAGAAGCATCGGGGGTCATTATGGGGACCTCAACATGAGGTGGAGCATGAGCCCATGTAGAGCGTGGAGGAGGGGCAGCTGCGTCCTGGGAGGCGCTGAGAAGTGGGCGCATGGTGGGAACAATCAGGGAATAGTTGTTGATGAGCTGAGCATGAATCTTTGTGTTGATGAGGGTTTGAAGGTAAGATCCATAGATAGGAACCTTCTTGTAACGAACCGTAAGCTGCAGCTCGTTCCACCTATAATCCAATACATCCAGCTTTTTCTTGTTCCTTTTGGTAGTCACAATATGGTGTAGAAGATTTATGATCCACCGGCGAGCAAGCCCCTTTTCCCCAAACTTGGCATGGATGGTGTTCCGGAGAATAGTGTGAGTCACATACCAAATATGTGAGAAGTAGGCGACTTTAGGGATGTGTTGAGAGCCAACTTTAGAGGAATAACAGTGTTTAAGAGCGGGGTTGGCCTTCATGATCCTCCGTTCATCACCATGAATCCGAACATATGAGAAGTGGCATTGAACGGGCTCCTCAATACCAAATAGAGCACCAAACTCGGCCAAAGTGGCATGACACTTAGTACCTCCGCTCATCCAAGTCATGGCACGTCCACCCTCAGTGGAAAAGTGAACTGTGGCAAAGAATTCCCGAAGCAGAGCGGGAGAAAACTGACAATCACGGTTCATAAGCTTGCTAATTTCATGATAGTCCATGACTTCCATTACCTCTGGCCACACTTCTCTAGCTGCATCAAGGTCAAAGAAATGTTGAGGAGCATGATCATTCTTCAGGGTGCAGACCAGAAACTCACGAACTTCCTGTTGCATCTTGCAATAAAACCGAGTGTCCCGGCAAGTACGGTGAGAAAAGGCATATGGATTGAATTTCATGCGATGATTTTCCCAGTCAATTGTGCTTAGACTCTCCCAGTTATCATGGACTAGCTCATCCTCATTGACAGGAAGAGGTGGCCCTTGCTGTTGAGTGGGAGTAGAGCCGCAGGCGGCAGCAACATTCTTCTTTGATCGCTTACGAGCATAGGTGGTAGCCGCTGGACCCTTGCCTGAGAAATAATGAGCATGCATGTGCATATGCATAATGAGTGTACATGGTCATAATGAAAACGTTGGTTTTGTTTGATAGATTATTTAGAAGAGGATTAATAAGTGAGTAAAATGATAGTATGAGCAAGAAGATACATAGCTATGCATTGCGTGCAAACAAATCACTAGAGTGGTTTTCTAGGTCATAGAGATGAGGTAACACTAGTAGAAACCCTAAACGAGAAATCCCCTAAAAATTATAAGAATTAGAGTGCAAGGAAACATTTGGTGCAAAAAAATTACTAGAGTGATTTCCTAGGTTATAGTGATGAGGCAACACTAGTGGCAACAATCCCTAAACAATACGGTGCAAACAAATTACTAGGGTGATTTCCTAGGTCATAGTGATGAGGTAACAATAGTGGCAACAATCCCTAAACAATATGAGACCTAGAGTGCAATGAGGAGCCACAATACATGAGATCTCTAAACAAGATGAGATTAGAAAGGGTCAATTTGCAACAAACAAACAAAATTAGTACCCGAATTGGAAGCCATTGTGAGAGTCTTCAAACAATGAGATGAATCTCCTCCAAATCCTCACAGATGAGAATTTCGTTTGGAGGAGTAGGGGAGATAGAGGCTAGGGTAGCAGATCTGAGGAGAAGGGGGTTGGGATCGAGTCTAGAGGGGGGGTGGGTTGAGAGGAGCTTGGGGCTGGGGACCCATGGTGGTTTTCGGCTTTGGGGGAGGGGAGAAGAAGATGGATCTAACCCCCCCCCCCCAACTCGTGACTTAAGTGAGCGCAGGGAAGTCAGCCAGGACGGGCCACAGGCCGGGCGCCAGGCCGGACACCTAACCGAGCCGGCCGGCCTCGACCCCGGCCTAGGCCGGGCATCCAGCAAGCTCCAGGACGGGAACCAAACTAACAGCGCCGGCCTCGACCCCAGCCTAGGCTGGGCATCCTGCGGGTGCCAGGCCGGGCACCAAACCGACAGCGCCGGCCCCTAGGCCGTCCTAGGCTGGCCCTTAGGCCGGGTATTCTGAAAAAAAACTTCCCCTCCCTTTATGTTTTCGATTTTGAATGTTTTTTTTGCGTAAAAAAAAATTAAGCATACTACCAGTTTTAACCAACATGAATACACGAATTTGTTCCAGATTTTTTTTAACAAGTTGTTTGACCATGTACTTAATGCAAAGTTTTCATGATGTATGAAACATAATGTTGGGCACATGGAGCAAAGCATTAGTATGATGATTTCCTCACACATCCAATGGAGGAAATAATAAAACCAGAAAAACAACAAAGCGCAACATTGGATGTGTTATGGAATAGAAGAGCGAATATGCATATGAGTTGAACACCAAATGTCTTATCAATACGAAAAACCAAACAAAAACTCGACTCTTCGATTTGGGCGGTGGCCTTAGCCACCATGTATGAGTATGCTTGATATGACACCGCGATATCTTGGGTGCATTGTCGAAACTCATCATTGAAGCACATTATGTCATTTGAAATGACCATTATGCATGATTCATTTATTTATGCATTATAGGAGTAGTGTCGACCCATTGATTGAGGTACACCCCCCCTATGTCTATGCGTACATCTAAGAGCCAAATAAGAGTCTAATAGAGGTGTGTATGCAATGTTTTCAATCAACTCAAATTGCTTGCACATACAATATTGAGCTCACTCCTTAATTGCTTGAATCTCTTCTCATCTAGAGGTTTTGTGAGGATGTCGACAAGTTGATCTTTGGTGTTGACGTAGGAAAGTGAGATATCTCCATTGGCCACATGATCTCGAATGAAATGATACCGAATCTCAATATGCTTGGTCTTGCCATGAAGTACCGGATTGTGACCAATCTTTATATCACTCTTATTGTCACATAAAAGAGGCATTGTCTTAATCTCAATTCCAAAATCCTTAAGATACTGCCTCATCCATAAGAGTTGAGAGAAACAACTAGCGGCGGAAATATACTCCGCTTCCATGGAGGAGGTGGCGATACAATTTTGCTTCTTGGAAGACCAACACACGAGTGACCTACCAAGGAATTGGCAAGCACCCGAGGTTGATTTTCTATCCACCTTGTCACCTCCCCCAATCCGCATCTGAATATCCCGCAAGATCAAAAGTTGTGTTTGATAGGTACCAAAGGCCATGTGTAGGAGTGTCAATCAAATACCTAAGAATCCTTTTGACCACAATCATATGGCTTTCCTTAGGGTTAGATCGAAATCTTGCAGACAAACCCACACTAAACATAATATCCGGTCTAGATGCACAAAGATAAAGCAAAGATCCAATGATATAAGGATAAAGTTTAGGATCAACCAGTATACCTTCTTGATCCATAGTAAGATTCACGGTTGTTGATATTAGATAAGCTAGTGTCTTGGCATTGTTCATATCAAATTTCTTGAGCATGTCTTGAATATATTTTGCTTGACAAATAAAAGTTCCTTCATGATATTTCTTGATCTCAAAACCAAGAAAGAACTTCAATTCGCCCATCATAGACATGTCAAACTCACTTGTCATTAGTTTGGAAAATTGGTCTACAAAACTCACATTAGAAGATACAAATATAATATCATCAACATATACTTAATATACGAAGAAATTTCCATCCACGCTTTTGGTAAAGAGTGTGGGGTCAATTACCCCAAGTACGAAACCACGATCTACTAGGAACTCCTTTAAATGATCATACCAAGCACGTGGGGCTTGTTTGAGGCCATAAAAAGCCTTATGGAGGAAGTAGACATGGTTAGGATACCTGCAATCCTCGAACCCCGTGGGTTGTTAAACATATACCAATTCACTTAGAGGTCCATTTATAAAAGAAATTTTAACATCCATTTGATGCAAGATGAAGTTATGGCTTGTGGAAAATGCAAGTAATATACGAATGGATTCAAGTCTAGCTACGAGAGCGAAAGTTTCACCGTAGTCAAGTAATTCGACTTGAGAGTAGCCTTGAGCAACCAATCGAGCCTTGTTGCGAATCACTTGCCCAGTAGAGTCTTTCTTGTTCTTGAACACCCATTTTATTCAATGACATTGTGATCCTAGGGTCTTTCCACTAGGGACCATACTTTGTTTCTTTCAAAATTATGGAGCTCTTCATGCATAGCCATAACCCAATCTTCATCTTCAACATGAGAGACATATGAGTGAAAACCAAAAAACTTGAGCACTTGACCACGAGTGGATACACTTCTTCCCAAGCCACCAATAATATTCTTTTGATAATGTGACTTTTGTTGCAATCTTGAGGCTTGACGAGTCATGATACGAATTAGTGCATGATCGGCATTCTCATTTGGAGGAATATCCTCATCATTTCCTTCATCAAGACCATGATCTATTTGTAGTGGAGTTCTTGGTGAAGAGTCACCAAAATCATTTCCACCATTATCATTGGGTGGATCTTGATCACTTTCTTGATGAGTGGTATCAACTTGAAGGTCTTATTCTTGTTCTAGGTCTACTAATTGATTGGTGGTTGATGTAGAGGGCTCCACTTGCGTAGAGCTAGTCCCATCCACATTTGCCACAAGGTGTCCCTCAATGGGTATAAGTGGACCTATACCCATTCTTCCTATGGCTATGGAGGAAGGTTCATCACCTACATCATCACAGTCAATTTGCTCCACTTGGGAGCCATTATCCTCATGAAACTCTACATTCATATATTCTTCAACACACCCGGTGGATATGTTGTAGACTCTATAAGTGTGAGAGTTCGTGGCATAACCAAGAAATATGCCTTCAAAAGTTCTAGGATCAAATTTAGAAAAATCTAGTCCCTTTAATGTAAACTTGACATTTACGCCCAAAAACTCAAAGATACTTGAGGTTGGGTTTGTTATCGGTTCGGAGTTCATATGGAGTCATACCAATCATCGGACGAAGGAAGATTCGGCTAGATAGATGACAAGCGGTGTTGATGGCTTCAGCCCAAAAGTTATATGGGGATTTGAACTCGGCCATCATAGTTCTTGCCATATCAATAAGTGTGCCATTCTTCCTTTCTGCTACACCATTTTGTTGAGGGGTGTACGCATAGGAATATTGATGTCTTATCCCCTCTTCACTCAATAATTCATCCATGGTGTAGTTCTTGAACTCGGACCCATTTTCACTCCTAATTGACAAGATCTTGGTGTTATATTGGCGTTGCACTTCCGTGGCCTAAGATATGAACTTTTATTGAGTCTCACTCTTCCTCTCGATATAGAATACCCAAGTGTATCTTGTATAATCATCAACAATCACCACAATACTTTTTGCCACCAATACTATCATATGTGGGAGTCCCAAATAAGTCCAAGTGAATACGCTCAAAGGGCCTTGTTGTGGATATGATTGATGTCTTGGGATGATTCTTCTCATGCATATTTCGGGCAATACAAGAGCTACAAGGGAGATCTTTGGAAACATTCACACTTGTTAGTCCTACCACGTGCTCACCCTTCACAAGAGTTTGTAGATTTCTCATACCAACGTGGCCCAAGCGGCGATGCCAAAGCCACCCCACGTCGGATTTAGCCATTAGCCAAGTGGCGATATGTGTAGTTTATTTCGAGAAATCCACTATATACATACCGTTTTCCACAAATCCAACAAAGGCTACTTTAAGAGAAATGGTGTGAAGAACAAGCACGTGATGACGCCCAAATACACATGTAAAATGGCATTCACAAAGTTGCAAGACGGAAAGAAGATTATAACCAAGGGACTCAACAAGGAGGACTTTCTCAATGGATGAATCCGGAGAAATGACCACCTTGCCATGTCCCAATACCTTAAGTTGTGAACCATCACCAATAGTTACATGAGAAAATTTGGGAAGTTGGAGCTTTAGGTCATCTAACACTTCCTTGCTTCCGGTCATGTGTGCGGAACAACCACTATCAATCATCCATGATGTTCCACCGGAAGCACAACCCTGCAATGAATCAACTTATGTCTTAGGTACCCATTTTTGGATGGGTCCTTCTTGTTAGTCACAAGGGTCTTAGGAACCCAAATATCATACTTGTAATCATCACCATATGAGGTGCCAACATATCTTGCTTAAACATGACCATCAATAGATTTAAGAAGCACATAAGATGGGTTGTACTTCTGCAAAGTTGTTGTGAGTAGTAGTGTTCCTAGGAACAATACTCTTAGCAATTATATCAAACTCATCTTCATCATTATCCAACTCCCCTCCTTCAAAAAAACAATAGAGTTAATGGAGGGAGTTGACTTCTTCTTGTAGGCCACCTTAGAAGTGGAACCAAAACCAAGGTCTTCCTTGCCAATAACTCTCTTTGACTACTCAAAAGATCATTAAGGTTCTTTTACCCTTGGATACATGTGGAAATACCTTTATTGAGTTGGTCCTTCAACCTATTGTTCTCCTCAATGAGAGTTGCCTTGACACACAAAGGGTTAGTAGCACAAGAGTTTGCATTTATATTTTTTTAACCCTTTTAAGGTCTTGAGCTCATTTGACATTGTTAAATGATCAATTTTAAGCTTATCAAAATCCTTAATGAGATCATTGTAACCTTAGTTAGTTGCATCATTTAAGGCCATGAATTATGTTACCTTAGCAAATCATGCTCACAATCAAGTTTTACTTTAGCTATGTCAATTGCAAAGGTATCCTCTATGCTTTCTCTAAGGAAATGTGATTCATCTAGAGCTTTCTCAAGCTCTTCAATTTAACTAGCATCATCACGAGAAAACTTTTCAAGTAATGTTATTCTCTCCTCATATTCATAAATGAGGACATGTGCCTCACTTAATTGATCCATGAGAGACAAAGATAGACTTAGTTTCTCCTTCTAGTTTCTCCACAAAGTTTGTCAAGGGGTTTTCCTCAACACAATTTAATAGTGAAGGAGTAGAAGAGTTTTCATGTTTGAGTGTAGGAGTCACCTTTGGGGATATACCCTTGGCCATGAAGCACTTGTGACTCGAGGTCCCCTTGTTGTCATTAGGGTTGGAGAAGAGAGAGCTTAAGTTAGGAGGTACGACGCCCTTAGCCATGGCCGCCATACCTACTTGTTCATCATCACCATCACTCTCTTCACCACCGGACATGTACTCAACTTCTTTTGCAATCAATGCCCTAGGAGGGCCTCTTTTGATGAAGTTCTTGGACTTTGGAATGAAAGTGGATTTCTTGATAAGTCTTCCACCATTTTCAATTCTACTCTTGAAGGGCACTCGGCGACAAATGCTCGTATCTTCACAATTGAAGCAAGTCCTTGCCTTCTTCATGCTTGAGACTTCCTTTCCCTTGTTCTTGGTGGCATTTGATCTAAAATCTCCCTTTTTCCACCACTTCTGTTGAGCAAGGGCCAAGCATTCTTCATGTGATGTCTTCATCTCTTTCTCGGAGATCTCATGTGTGGATCCATCATCATCACTTGAGTCATTCTTGTCGTGGGGTAATCACGGCAGACGTTACCGGGGGTAACTGATCTTGGGGCAAGGCGACACATGCGTTTGGGAGAGGGTTTAGCTCAGAGGAAAACATGATGCAACTCGATCTGGTAGCCGGCAATCAAAGTCGCTGAGTCTCCGATCTTGATATAATAACTCAACTCTGGGGTTACACTAGATGCTCGATATCGAGCGGTATTGCTAGGGTTCTTATATCTCAAACAACTACTCCTAGGGGTCGGTTTATAAAGCACCCGTACCCCCTGGCTTACCCTCCAAGGCGCACCCTGGATCCTACCCGGACACGGCGCACAAACCCTAACTTTCCTTTACCATAACCCACAATCGGGTTACTGGGCCTACAAACTTGGCCTTCCAAAAATTTCTTTATCCTTAGCCGGATCCTGTGCAGCGTCCTTTGGGCCGGGTTACTCCTTGGAGTTTGGCCTACCGGGTTATTATCCCCCCATCAGTAGTCCCCAGAATAGCCTGGGCTTCACGGATCCTTCCTTGAAGCGCTCGTTATTCCCTGCAAGGATATCAAACACACAAGTATGTGGAGGCCGGGTTAAGGTGCCTTGATAGATAGCTAGGCCTTACTCCATGGTGGCCATATAGTAACCCGGCTCTTCCCCAAATACCTAACTTACCTTTCCAGGTCTAAACCCAAAATGTCAAGATTCTATACTTGATAATTGACCCTGATATCACGGGATGGATCTCTTTCTCCTTTTCGTTCAGACACCTTGCTCAACATTTAAAGCGCATCTCGCAAAAAATCAAATAGATAGCCATTTACTCCGCAACTCCCGGCTCCCGCTCGCTGAACCGGGCTTGTCCACTCGCGCTATAAATAGGCTCCTTGGGGGTAACCCGAACCCTAACGGCTCATTTCCCCCACTCTTCTTCCTTTCTCCTCCGTGCTCATCCTCACCGAGCGCCACCACGGAAATTCCCGCGCGCATCACCGGCCCATTGGCCGGAGGCTACGCTCCGCCACAGCTCACCCCGCGCCGCCGCCAAGATCCACCGGCAAATCTCCATCCAGCCCGTCAGGAACCGCAAAAGATCACCAGGCTTGCGCCATCTGCCTCCGCAAGGCTTCACTCAGATCTCCTCCAGTAAGCCTCTTGCATCCATTAATTTGCCCTTGCAATTTCTTGATTTCTCCTCAGATTAGATCCAAATCAACCCCAATGATTTCTCGGCCATGCCGAATTAGGTTGCTAGTATTCTTTCTAGCTCGCCCAATAGATAATATAGACTCCAATTCACTCTCCTACTACCTGCAATCATTAATTTCGCCACAAATTTGAAGATGGAATTTCCAATCTGGGCTCGAACCACTCAAAATTTCCGCCTTTGCCTCAATCACCCGGCTAATCCTCCCCTTTCCAGTTCCTTTTATTCGCACTAAGTGCCTGTGTAGCCATCCATCGTCCTCAAAAGCTCCTTCAACGCTTAGATCCCCATAATTTTTGCTATAATACTTGATACCCGGATAGTTCGAACCTCACTCTGCAAACTGACACCCGGATAATACGCAATTTTCGTGTCTCAATATTACCTTGCCGATACTTGGCCGGCTCACAGCTTCCGTGTCTTATTCCTTTTATCCTTCTACCTTGTGCTTTGCAGGTCAACCACATGGCTCCCAAAAAGCAGGGAAAAACTCCAACTAAAGCCAAAGCCACCACCTCCATATCCGCCAACTGGGCGCGGTCTACGGTCACCAAGGCCATGTTGGAGGAGTTGGTCGAGCTGGGAGTTCTTCCTCCTCACGAGGATATCCAGTGGAGGGTGCCAGGCAAGGAGACCCGGCCTACCCCGACGAAAGACGAGGTAATCTGTTTCGTGGAACATGTGACCCGGGGCTTCCGTCCGCCGGGTCACCCTTTCTTCCGTGATGTCCTAAGCCATTACGGCCTTCGCGTTTTTGACATCGGGCCTAATTCTGTATTAAATATTTCCCACTTCATCGTCCTTTCCGAGTCATACTTGTGCACTCCGCCAAGTCTGGCTCTTTTCGTTGAGCTTTTTCAGTGCAAACCGTGCCGCGAAAGCGGGGACGGGGCGCTTCTCGCTTGCGGCGGGGTTTCTATCCAACGCTGCAAGAATTCTCTGATGCCACCCCTCACCCTTAACTCCCATGTCAAGCACTGGCAGCTCTCATTTTACTGCCAAGACACCTCCCCACCCGGCCAAAAGAAACTGCCGGGTTACTCAGAGGGCCTTCTTGACATCTCTGAGAAATTTAGTGCCTTTGCCCCTGACTCGGACAGGGAGGCAATTCAACCTCTGCTAGCCAAAATCACCACTCTCATGGCCCAAGGTCTCATCGGGCTCAACCTGGTGAAGACTTGGGTCGACTTCCGGATTCAACCCAATTCCATCCGCACAAAGTTGATGTGCGAGTATTCGGGGCAATCTACAGACCCGCTCCGGTACTCTGACAACATCTTCGCGGCTGGTGACACATAAAACTATCAAGGGTTTTCTGACGGAAAAGCTTGAGGTGATCCGGAACATATCCGGATTAGAGCCCTTCACACTCGAGAACCCAGCCCCAAGGTGAAACCCAATTTTGATGTCTTTACCTTTGCTCTTTCCACTCGATACAGTTGATGACCCTTGTACTGATACTTTTCAGGCTGATGATGATTTTTGGAAGATCAACACTTCTCCTAGATCCGAAAGTCCAGAGGAGCAAGAAGCCGTTAACTCGGATGAAGGTGCACTCCGGATTTCATTTGGTTCCTTTAAGCTCATCATAACCCTTCATTTTCCAACTTATAACTTTGATGATATCCAGAACAAGAAGATGACGAAGAAGAGACACCGACGGCAAAGCAGAATCCGCCAGCGACGAGGAGGAATTGGAGCCGACAGTCAAAGTCGGATCATAGAAAGTCCCAAGAGGCCACCCCCAAGGTTTCACATCACCTCCTTGCATTCAATTCGTATTCCTTTAATGATATGCATGAGCTACCTTGACGTTGTTCCACTGGGCATACTCGAAGGAGTCTCCCATGACCAAGCGCAGGTCAACTCGAAATCACCCGGGTGATGGTGCTCTTAACCCGGGTATTTCATCGACTCCGACTCGGCGGGCTGGTATTTACCCTATCCTTTCTCGGATGAAACATTCTTCTTGAACCATTCCCTTATGAAATCTCACTTGATACTTTCCAGCCTCTCCCGGGTCCAGCGATGGATTCCCTTCGGACTTCGCGGTGAATACCGGGTAAAATACTCTACCATGTTTTCATCACCCTTCCCTGATTGTACACTAACTGCTCACTCATAATATCTATAGGGCCACGGTCGTTACTAGCGACCAAGAGGATATGGAGACCGAGGGCCCGGGTAAGGGGAGCCTGGCTGATTAGACAACAGCCGCGTCTAGCGGCGAAGGACAAGCGTCACCGATAAACCCGGACACGCAAGAAGCCGAGTATCCGATTGCCTCCCACGCAAGCAAGAAGAACAGAGTCACAACCTTGGGTGCAGAAGAAGGAGCATCGGATTCCGACATACAAATGACCCGGGTGCCACCTCCCCCTAAGAAGAAAACTCCCTCTCGGAATTTCCCAGGCCCCGGGTCCTCTGATACGGGTAAAGACACTTTTAATCAATTGATGAACACTCTCCTGACTATGAAGACCTCAGAGAGCAATATCTTGGAGCGCATGGCCGCAGAGCACCAGGTAATAACACTTGACATCTCGTGGTGCATGCCTAGTCCCCAAGTTCCGAGCATGACTTACTAAAGTTATGTTTGGTACTTTACGCAATACTCAGCTTACCATAATATCCGACTGATACTTGTGCCCCTTGCCACTTACAGGCGCAGATAACCCGGTCTGATGAAATTTTACTCAAGACCGAACAACTTCTTTGCCGAGGTAAAGCGAAGGGAAACCCTTGAGGATGACATAAAAACTCTGAAGAAGGATGTTTCTAAATACAAGAAAAAGTGCAATACCGCTCAGATCGCTCTGAAGAAACTATCGGACCAGGTCGCCGATACTTATCAGATCTTGCTTAGTAAGTTTTTGTTGCCGATTGACTTCATGTCTTTTCTTTATTATATGATACTCGGGATTACTGATATGTTCGTTCTTTTGTTTCAACTGTAGGTGCCAACCTTGCGACCCCCGAGGAGGATGCCATTGTCAAGGCTAGAACCCTGAAGACTGTGCTCCGGACTTTCTTTGCCGGCACAAAATTTATACTGGATGCCGTGAAGTGGCCTACGGAGGTATATCCAGGTGACGAAAATCTCATCAAAGCCTGCTCCACCGTGCCTGGCTGGATCGAAATATGGAAGCGCTCGTCATGCCGGATTGGTATGACCCGAGCCTTTACCCTGGCTAAGGCTTACTTTCCAAAGCTTGACCCGGCAAAGATGATATCCGGGTTTCCAGAATTTAAAGCGGATGGCTCCAAGTTCACACCCAAGGACTTCAAGGCCGTACATCATGCAGTGCGTCATTCGGCCACCACTTTGGCCGATAGTATGGATCTGAACACGATTATGAGTTCATATGACGCCGAAGGCAAAATTGTTACAGAGGAAGCACCCCCGCCTTTTGATATTTTGGAGAAATGGGCTGCTGATTCGGCTAAGAAGAGGGAAGCAACTGCGAAGAGAGAGGCCGAGTTTCAGGGCCAGCCACCTCTACCCCAGCTGTTCCTCCACCAGCCCGCCCTGCCGCAAGGAATCCGAGTGATGATGCCGGAAAAAAGCAAGTCCAGGAGCAAGACCCAGAGGGTAAGGGCAAAAATGTGGACTCTACTCAGGAAGTCGAATGAGCAAAACGCCATAAGAATACTTCAATCATTTGATGTTTTTACTCAAAACAAGTATTCTTTTGATGGTGCGCCTGTGCACCCTTGATACTAGTATCGCAACTTGTAACGCATTTTAATTCTGTGCTACACCTCGTACCTTTCTAGGCCTTTTGATGAACTTGATACTTGCCTATTTTTGGACTTATTCTTGATATCCGACTTTCTTTTTATTTCCTTCTTTATTTCCGAGTACCGTGGGTTTTGACAGGTGGACTTTTCTTTAAGTCCCCAAGTTCCCACGACTCGGACATTGGGGTCTTTCGAGCTTAGCGATGAAACAGCTTGACTCTGTTTCGAAACCCACAGTCCCCAAGGCCCGAATCTCCGAGTCTGTGGTGTGTGGTTTTTTCGAAGAGAACAAACCTGTTGTCGCTAAGTCAAAACCTGGAATTGTTTCATATGGATAATGAAGTTATGCTTAATAAGCGTTGAGTTTCCAGCTATTAGCCTTGTACTCTGCATAACTTGTGGTTTAGATGACCCTTTTGACTATCTTGTACTGTAAGCCGGCTTTCGCGTGGATACCATGTTGTTACATCTATACGAAAACAGGGTCAGGCAAGTCCCATTGGGCTTCATGGCTGATTGTAATCGTAAGCGAGCAGATCATGCCACTTTAGTGCGAGTCACATCGAGCTTAAGTAAGAAAAGTCAAGAAAAATTGGCTCCTTTGTCCAGTTATAAGATTGCAGCCGTACTCGTTTGCGAATAATCGGCCCTTATAACTTATAGGCATCAAGGCCGGGTCTTTGGGTTTGTGGCTGTGCTACTTGAGCAACCAGCCCCCGCGACCTATATATACTCAACGTTCTTAATGATACTGATGTATTGATGTCTCATGGATATTACTTACTTGTAATCGGAGTAAATGCTGTAACAAGATAGGACTTGATAACCATCTCTTTATTGATGCGAGAAAGTTTGGATCAGCAGGCCGCCTCATTAAAAACCTTCCAGTCCCTTAGGTACCCTGGGTAGGAAAAGAGCGCGTCTGAAACCTGCTGCCCGTTACATTGTTTAGTTCTTCTTGGGCACCGGTCCCGGGCTGGCGTGACCGATACACATTCTCCACATGTTTGACTTTTTCATGATGAGTACCGGGTTTACTAGCCAACCCGGGTGAGGTGTTTCCATGACGTGGCTGGTTGTGAGCGGCCGTGCAGTTTCTTCTCTTATAGCGGATTGTTTGGGGGGGTCATCCTCGATAAAAGCCACCATTTTAGTATCTTGTGCTACCTTGGACTTTGCTCTTTCGCCTTCAGTACTCGGCCTTTTTGATGTGGTTCTGTCCTCCGGGTCTGCTTGAGACCGGTAGTGCTTGAGTTCTTCTTTTCTACAGGCCTGCTCGGCCATTGCTGCATCTCCTTCATCGCATTCAGCTGCTATGTCTCGATTTCCATGTATGGTAATGGTCTTCTTGGGACCCGGGATTTTTAGTTGTAGATACACGTAACACGGCCTAGCCATAAATTTGGCGTAAGCCGGCCTTCCGAATAACGCGTGATAAGGGCTGCGCAATTTGACTACCTCAAAGGTGAGCCACTCAACTCGATAGTTATCCTTTGACTCCCCAAAAGCTACCTCCAATGCGATTTTTCCCTCGGGGCACTGCTGAATGACCCGGCACTATCCCATGAAAAATTGTTGAGCTTTTTTGTAGCTGAGACTCCTTGAGGCCCATGCGTAGGAAGGTTTCCCAATACAGTATATTGATGCTGCTTCCACCATCCATCAAAACCTTTTTCAGCTCATACCCGTTGACCTGCGGTGCGACTACTAATGCCAAGACTCCCGGGTGTTCCACTCTTTCTGGGTGATCCCTTCTGCTCCATGTTACCTCCTGTTCTGACCATCTCAAGTATCTCGGGACAGCTGACGAAACTGAGTTGACCGCTTGCTTCAGTATCTTTTTGTCCTTGTTAGAACCTCCTGTGGTATGCACATGATATTGACCCAACTGTTTGGGGTTAGCCTGGAAACCTCCTGCCCCTTGGTTATTACCTTGATTTCCAGCTGCCGGGTTACCAGCTGGGGGTGGGCCGTTGCCCGGGTTTCCCCCTGGACCCGGTCCTCCTCCCCGTCCTGCACCTCGCATAGCTCTGTTCACTTCCTCATTTTTTCCATCTTTGTAAGTCAGCGCACTGCTCCAAGGAGTGGTTAGCTGGCCTGCCGTTCCTGCTGTGCTTCGGGCATGCCATTCTGAATATGTCCCAATTGTTACTCGGCCTTGGTGGTCCTTGATAGTTTCCTCCACTGTGATTACCTCCGTTGAAATTTCCTTCTGCTCTGGGTCTCGAAGACCCGGCCTTTGTGTTGGCGACAAACTCGGAGCCTCCTTCAAACGGGCGCTTGTTCTGGCTATTTCCGTTATTACCCGGTGCTGATCCATTGCCGGTTCTTCCGCTATTACTTGTGTTTGCTTTTACCTTCTTGTCATCAGCTTCCTCCTCTGTAGTATCTGTCGCAGCGTGCTTGTTGCACGCATCCATCAATTCTCCCATTGTAACTTCCGACGCATTTCGACTTGATTTCATGCGAGCTAACTTTTGCACTAAAGGTATATACTTGCATGTTTTTCCCATAGCTTGTAGTGCATCCTTGGGCTGAATATCCGTGGACGAGTGAAGTATCTCCATAACCCGGCGCACCCAACTGCGCGCCGACTCTCCCTTCTTCTGGACGCATCGCTCTAGATCATCAATAGTGAACAATTTCCTGCACGTCCCATGAAAGTGCTTGACAAACGCGGTCTTCAATTCCTCCCAGGACTTGATCGATCCTTCCGGCAAATTGGTGAACCACAACTTTGCTGCTCCTTCTGACATCATCAAGTACATGAACTTGGCTTGGAGATTCTCGGATGCGTTGCGAATCGACATTGCCATCTCATAACTACTTAGCCATGTTTCCGGATCCATAGTTGGCTCGTAATTCACTACCTTCCCTGGCTCTTTGAATTTCTCCGGGTAAGGTTCAGCTCTGATATCGTCCGAGAGACACTTGGGTCCTGCAAGAATGGTCGAGGTCGGCCTTGCTCGAGAAACGTGTGACCCAGCGGGGGGCGCGGCTGGGGGCGGCGCTGCGGGTAATCTATGCGCTGCAGATCCGGCCGCGGCCCTCCGAGCCCTGGAACTGTCCACAACAGCCTGTGCTGCTGATGCTGCCTGAACACGGGGAGGAGGCGGCATTTGCTGCTGCTCTTCCCTCCGCCGTGCCGAACTTGTTTGGATATTCCCTTGTTGCTGACTGGCGTATGGCGTCCCGTGCATCCCACTTCTATGATCCGGATAATTGGCTTGCTGCGCCACCGCAGTGTGCAACAGATCGATTGCTTGCCGGGTCTTCTCTGCATGGGGTGACTCTCCCACGGGGATTTGATTTAATGCGAGTGTTGCCGCATACACGTTGTCCATGGGATTGTTGTAGTGACCTGCTGGTGTGCGAAATCGTGATGGTGGTGGTGGCGGTGGTGGTAGATCGTTGCCGGTTGTGATTCTAGTCTGTGGTGGGGGTAACCCGGCCCGCTCATTTGCCGGATGTGTCCCCGCTGTTGCCGGTTGGGGTGCGGTTCCCTGGTTCACCACTGGTATCGGCTGATCCTGAGGTGTGATAAATAAAGTAGCCGGATTAATAACCCCGCCCGTTGCTGCTAACCTAGTTTGATGCCTTTGATGTACTCTAGATGTTTCCTCCCGGAGCCGAGTTTCCAGCGCATCCAGCTCACGCTGCCGCGTGGCCATCCCTTGCCTTTCTGCCTCTACTTGCCTTCTTTGTTGTTCCAGCGCACGACGAGCCACATCCAGATCCCTGACACGTTCCGCTGCGTTTTCTGGAGTGATAACCGTTGCAAGAACCGTGGGGTCTAGAATCAGATTATTATCGAATAAGGCCGGGTGACGCGGGTTCGAAGGACCCGCCCCTGGTGTCCGGTTTCCCAGGAATCCGAACGTATTTGCGTGCAACTCCTCGTCTGCTGCGCGGCTGGTCACTGGTGCCGACTCTCCATCAACCCGGGCCAGAGCCGGGTCTCCGTTAGCCGCGTCCTGCTGCTGGGCCAATGCCTGAGCCGCCCCGACTGCTGCTGCAGTTGCATTCTCTTGGTTGAGATTGGCCGCGGGAGCCGTGTAGACCGCAACTCGGCGTATGATACTCGGTGTAAATTCATGCTGTTCTTCTCCGGCGTTATTCTCCTCGTACCGGTTCTCCAGCAGATCCAGGATAGACTCGGTATCATCCTCTCTCTCGACCCGGTCGCGCGGGGTCCATGCCGGCTCCTCCGGCTGTTCCCACTTCGCGATGGGTTCTTCCACCGGATATGTCGTTCCGATCGATTCTTCATCATCTGATCAGATAGAAGTGGCTTCCCCTGACACAGAATCAGATCCAAAATTGTCAGGGATCGAACCGGAAGTACATACCATACGAATGAAGACGCTGATCCGGCCGATTGTCACGACAGATCTGGATTCGAGGTAATCCGATTCTGGCCCCCAGCCGGAATCGTCCACCGTCTTTTCTCCTTTGTGGTCGATGTAGATCTCGCCGACGACAAGATTCTCCATGTTCTTCCGAGCTTCTCCCGTGATGTAAACACCTTTGGACGCAGGCCCCACGGTGGGTGCCAACTGTCGTGGGGTAATCACGGCAGACGTTACCGGGGGTAACTGATCTTGGGGCAAGGCGACACAGGCGTTTGGGAGAGGGTTTAGCTCAGAGGAAAACATGATGCAACTCGATCTGGTAGCCGGCAATCAAAGTCGCCGAGTCTCCGATCTTGATATAATAACTCAACTCTGGGGTTACACTAGATGCTCGATATCGAGCGGTATTGCTAGGGTTCTTAGATCTCAAACAACTACTCCTAGGGGTCGGTTTATAAAGCACCCGTACCCCCTGGCTTACCCTCTAAGGCGCACCCTGGATCCTACCCGGACACGGCGCACAAACCCTAACTTTCCTTTACCATACCCCACAATCCGGGTTACTGGGCCTACAAACTTGGGCCTTCCAAAAGTTTCTTTATCCTTAGCCGGATCCTGCGCAGCGTCCTTTGGGCCGGGTTACTCCTTGGAGTTTGGCCTACCGGGTTATTATCCCCCCATCAATTCTCTTCATGGGGAGTGGCCTTGTCCTTCAAGGCAAGAGAGGGTCTCTTCATTCCATTTACACGGGTCATGACATCACCGGAGGTTTGTTTCATGACCTTTAGAGTGATGAAGAGACCCAAAACATTATTGGGGGATAGATCCAAGTAATCGGCCCTTGATTGCACATTCATCACCATGTGTTCATTGTATGGAATCAAGGTGAGTAGACATTTCTCCTTGACCCAATCCTCCGTACAATCCTTGAATCCACAATCTATCATGTCATTTACGAGAGACTCGAGTCTTCTAAACATGTCTTCAATGTTTTCTCCATCACTTAAATGATAGTGTTCAACTTGTGTTTGGATAATTGACTTCATGGATCGTTGAAGGTTTGCCGTCATACATATAAACAAGGCAATCCCAAGATTTATTTGCACTTGAGAAGGACTGGATGTGATCGACTCCTTCCTTTTCCATTGCCTTCTCCGACATGTGCATGGCATGAGCGTTGAGTTGCTCATCTATTATTTCACTTGAGCTTAAGTTCATGGGATCCTTTGGCTCATACCCCTTATCGACAATTCTCCATATTTGCATTGAAGAGCCGCACATGTAAGACATCATGGAAGCTTTCCAATTAGTAAAACAATTCATATCTACCATAGGAGGTGGACCAAGATGATTAACATGTGGATGTTGAACATTAGGAGCATTGCTACAAGAAAATTCAAAGGAATTTCCATTACTACCATTTCCAGGTGTCGATGTTGAGGATGCTTGCTTAGATGCAATGGGATTTGCATGTTCATCTAAGACAACATTCTCTCTAAATTGATTAGATGATGATGTCAATTCCTTTATTAGTCCCTCCATCTTTTTCTCGGAGCTATCAATCATAGCTTGGATTAGCTTTTGAATACCCTCCATGGTGACGGGATCATTAGCCATCCTTTCCTCCCCTTTAGGCGGTAAAGCCCTGAATAAAGAGACGAGGCTATGATACCAATTGAAAAATCGAGAGGATAACTAGAGGAGTGGGGGTGAATAGGTTAACTACAAATTTTAGCTTCTTTTTCGATTTAAAAAGATAGTGCTCAAATATAGATTGTCTAATGGCCTAGAGCTTGTTCCTTGGGACGTAGTGCATCCTTCTCTCTTTTTGGTATCCTAATGCCAAAGGGGGAGAAGATCTAGAGATTGCGGGATTTGCTAGGGTGGGCTGCTTTTTTTATCTCTCGTGTTTTTCGAACTTTGTTTTCTTCATGGCCCTTTATTCGTGGATTTCCTATTCGTGAACTTATATTATCGGGAGGCATGTCTCCTAGTTATGATTATCTATGATGTTTTAATTCCTATCGCATTGTTGGATTATGACTATGCAAATACCCGTGTTGTCATCACTCACCAAAAAGGGGAGATTGAAACCTTGTCGTGGATGTGGAAAGACAGATGCCATAGGATGTCTTAAGGTTGGGGCCGATGGACACTGTGGGTATCCGAGGAGGGATCGCACGCCTAGCTGGCGTGCTCACTACACTGCAAACAACAAGATCTACCCAGGTTCGGGGCCCTCGTGTGGAGGTAACACCCCTACTCCTGCCTCTCTCTATGTATATGTGGTGACCGAGTACAAGAACTCCTCAAGCTCCAGGAGCTAAAGGAAGATGGGGCTCTACTGATATATCTCTCTCTACTCAAACTAGCAGCACTTGTGTTCTTATGTAACGAGCGACCCTCACGCAGGGGGGGGAGGCCACCTTATATACTGGTGGCCACCAACTAATAGTACAGATTAGGTGACTACACACTGTGCCGTAGCGCACGCCTCCGCTTCTTCGCTGACAGTCGCCGAAAGTCTTCGTGGTCTAGTCGCTGACATGTCATGTCTCCCTTGTCAGAGACAGGACGTGGCCTCGCCCATAAAGCGCACTGTACCAGCGTATGCATACGCATCATCACACCTAGTAAGTTGAACCGCACGCCTGTACTCTCCCTGATTATACGGGATCACAACGGCTCCATTGACTTTCCCTCCGAGAAGAGTAGCAGCATGCCTATCCGGACCCTCCAAGTGCTACTCGGATGATCCAGACAAGCACTCATATCTTCATCCTGGCTTCTTGTTCTTCCTACCGAGATAGGTCCAACTCGGTAGCCAATCTACTCGGTATCTTTTGATCCGGCACGTACCAACTCGGTACGGCCCAACTCGATAAGAAGTACCTCAAACACCTTTTCTTACCAACCTTGCCCCTACTTAGGGGTAGCCCCCCCCCCCCCACACACACACACACATTAGTACCCGAAGCTGGTATGGTCCGGTGAACTCAGACATTGGGCCATGCTAGCTTAAACCAACCTCTTTCCAAATGTGTAACCGAGATGCACCTCATCTCAGTCGAGCTCCAATCCGAACTGGAATTCGATCCATTATTCCTTGATGCACTTTTTCCATACCAATCGAGTAGACTGCACTGCTTTGGATTTTGCCGAGATCCCAGCCCTTAGCCAATTTCTCATGGATTTTGCCGCTCAAACCAGAGCACCTAGTTACCTTGCGTGTAAGACTCACCACGTGGCGCAGCACTGCTGCCCGCGTCGCCTCGGTTCCTGCGCGGTCGCAGCGCATGCGCCCTACCCACGTCAGTTACTGCAGCCCTGGCCCACTTGTCCTCACTTCCGTTCGCAGACAGGTACTCAAGTGCCCACGTCGCGCGACGTGGGATTACCTGCGCCCGTTACACGCGATAAGTTCACTGCGTGCGTTTCTTTTGGACGCAGTAACTCCACGACCCCACAATTACCTCCGCACTTGATCCGGGGAAGTAACTGCGCTTAGGGGGTATAAATACCCACGCGCCGCCCGTCGTATCGTTTCCTTCGCCATTTGCTCCCCCTTATTCTTCCTCGCTCACGCCCACACAGAACGCTCCGCTCCACTGCGCGACGACGAGCACCACCGCGCGCCGTAGAGGATACTCCACCACCGCGCGACGTCGTGCTCCGCAGTGCCACTATGCATCAAGTACTTCACCGCACCCAGCGACCGTACTGCTTCATCTCCCGCGGCTCTTCTTTGAGTTCTTCGCCGCGGAAACACGCCACGGCGTTTGTTCTCCGCGCCGTCGCGGCTCTGCTTCGACCTTTGCGGCCTGAGCCAATCCTTGTGCCCGCGCGCAACTCGGAGGCATCTGGATCCGAATACGTCCCGATAGCGCTCGAGCTCGTCTACGACATCGATCTTGAGGGGCCTGCCTCCACCCGCGGGAACTGGGAAGGCTCTGATGTGACAGCCACTGATATTCAATGGCTCGACTCGGCGTGTGCCACCGGGTGTCATCTGCCGGCCTCTAGGCAACGAGGTGAAGCCACAGCCCGGAAAGGGCGAATACATTGTCTTCCTCAGCCACTTCAAGCGAGGATTCTGCCTCCCCGCCTCCGACTTCATGCAGAAGTTCCTGCGTCACTTTGGTTTGCAACCTCATTGTAACATCCCAAGTATGAAAAACCATCCCTAGAATGTTTGATTCTTGTTTTATTAAAGTTTTGCATTATGTCATCATACTAATTGCTTTGTTTTCCTTTTGTTTGCATCTGTTTTTCTTTGTTTTCACAATTGAAATTCAAACAATATTCAAATGCTTTATTTCATACTTGCTCTGTTACAATTTTTCCAACTAAAAAGTTCAATGAAAACAACCATTTTGTTTCCACTTAATCCATAAGGTTCAACCATTTAGATTTGTGGCTTTTAATCTTTCACTTAACTCCATTTGTTATTCAAATTCAAATAAAATTCCAAACAGCAACCCTTTGGAATTATTGAAATTTACCAAACAATTTTAAGCAATTTGTTTCAAATAAATTGAGGGTTCAAACTCTTGGAAATGTTTCTTTTAAATAAATCACCCAATATTCAAAATTCATACAAATTCACTCAATTACAAAACAGCAAAATAAATTGAACTTTTTGGAAAACCAAAGTGGGCTTTTGTTGCTATTGTAATTACTAACTTAACCAAATTTTTCTAAATTTTTCCTAACCCAAAAACCTATCTATTTTCTTCCATTTCTATTTTCTGCAAAAAAAAAATAAACAGCAGAGAAAAAATAAAAATAAAACGCGCAGAGGGGGGAAGCAGCACGGCCCAGCCCACTTTTCCTTCCCCCACAACCCGGTACCTGTTCGACCTTCTTCAACCTGTACGGCCGCGCATCCGGCACCGCCACGTCGGCGCCGTCGCGCGAGAACGGCCACCGTGCGCCCTAGCTTCCTATAAGACCTACCCCCTAGGTCCCCGAGCTGCCCTAACCCTAGGTCTGCCCTATCCCCCTCGCGACGCTGCCGTTTCCTCTCTCTCTCTGCCGGATTTTCGCCACCCCTCTGTCCCTCACCGGAGCTCTGTCGTCTAAAGCCATGGCAATTGCCGCTGTTGCCACCCTCCTCCTCCCTGGCTGACAGCGGGGATCAAACCGCCGCAGCTTCCTGTCGTCGTCAACACCCCAGCATGCACGAAGGGCGTCCACAGCGCCGCCGCCGTCCTCGACATCGCCGTCCACCGCGCTGCCCCGAGCCTGCTTCCCCTCTGTTCCCTCACAGAGAGCACCCACCTTCCATCTCCGCCCTCCTCTCTCTGCACGCACGCACACCGCGTTCACCACACGCACCACTCCAGCATCGCTGCGGCAGCGTTGATCGCCGCCGGCCACCGTCGTTTCTCTGTCGAAAGTTCAGACAACCGCGCGCGCCGAAAAGTTTCAGTTAACGAAACTGAAGAATATCCTCACTGCATCCTTGTTCCTGACAAAACTGAACGCACACCGCAGTGGCAGCACTGCTCCCTCGCTCGCGCCAGTTCCAGGGTTCGAGCCCTGCGCGCAACAACTTTTTGGGAATTATTTCCCTAGCCCGTGGCCCACCTGTCTGTGACCTAGGTGGCCACGCGTGCTGCCACGCAGTGCCACGCTGGCCCAGGGCCCACTGGCAGTGCCCTAGAGTAGATAATTGCGCGGTGTAAAAAGAATTCAGCCCTTTTCTTTTTCAGTTTAAGTCCAATTCTTTTACAGTTTGGTCCCTGAAATGAAAATGCTAATAACTTTTATTTTACAAATCCAAATAATAAAAACAAAATATGTTTGTTGAACCAAATTTAATTCTCTATCTGTTTATAACAATTGTATTCTGTTTTGAATAATTCAAATGCATCCAAATTTCAAATTCAAACAATTCATTTAAAATTTGATTAATTGCATAACTAATTCATACTTAATCCAAATACATAAATAAAATATGTCTTCCATGCTATTTTGAAACACCTTTCCAAATATAAATTTTGTTTCATGATTTGAATAATTAAAATTGCTTAAATAATTTAAACCTTGTTTAAATCATTTAAATTTGCTAAATTCATAACTTGCTCAAAATAAATTATTTTTGAACTTATAAAATATGTTTTCAAAACTACAAAAGTATAACCTTTTCAGCTATGAATTTGAGTTAATGTTTTGAACAAATAAAGATTCAAATAAATTCAAACTTGTTTTAAATTCATTTAAAACTTGTTTAATCTTGTTTAATTCATAATAAATTCATCGTAATTCCTTTTTCAATATTTGAAACATGTAATCCAACTAAAATTTTGTGTTCTTTTCAAATATGAACTTTGTTATCTATTTTGGACAATTTAAATTGCTGAAAACAACAATTGCTTGTGTGACACCTTTAAGGAACCAAAATTCCTTAACTTAATAACTAAAATTCCAAAATTGGTAAACCTTATTTCTAATTGTTTCTATTGTTGTTATTTTTCTGTTTTCCTCATCCATGCATCATACTAATCCACTTTCACCTGTTGGTTTTCCGTAGTACCTCAGGAGTTTCTGGTCTCGTGTTTCCCGATGTTGCTTCGATATCCTGTTCTTCTCAACATCCTTTCGTCCGTTGAAACCTTGTTGTTGCTTTCCACTTCAGTTCTCTACCGGCGTCTAATCAAAACTTCCCCGATCATCTGCAGATGGATCTCAGGTTCTACCCGCAGGTGGTGTCACATCCCAATTTTGGAATACCTGATAACACAGTTGTTTTGCTAATTGCTTGACAATTAAACTTTGGTTTTGTTTGTTTGAGTGCAACTAAACAAACTAATTATATAAACTTACATGGCTAAGCAATTGAACCAAAAATATTCAACATATTTGTTCCAATGACTTTGGCAATATTTTTTAAAGTAAATATTGATCAAAGAGTTTTCCAAAAACTATCTTATGAATCTCATACTTGTTGAATATTATTCCAAGTTCTAAATTAAGAAAGAGGAAACACTAAATAAAATTTCCCTAAAAGATTATCAGAAAAAGAGGCATTCTTAAATGCTTCACCAAAATATTATCAAATGTTTTTCCAACCTTGCAAACTTAAAAACAAAGGTATTGGAGAGCATTGACTTGCTATCTCTAGTCACATAAATATTTTGGCAAAGCATTGTTAAAGAAAAGCCAAGTGCCTTATTAAATAGAAATTCCAATATTTCCAGAAACAGAAAACTAAAACAAGTTACTATTGGAAAATTTCTTAAAATGATTTGAAATTCATACCATTGCTTCCTTATATCAAATAAGGAACACACACAAGAGTAGACCAAAAATTGAATCCATTAAAGTCCTGAAAACATGGTTTTTCTCCACAGCAACAATTGGGATTTTGAACAAGTTTGTTCTACATACTTTTTCCAAATGCCATGAAATAAATACCACACGCTCTATATCATAAATAAGGATGAAAACCAAAAGGGCACAAGTTTTTGAATAATTTAAGTTGCCAAAAAACCCTGTTTTCTTGACAGCACCTTTTTGAAATTTGAACAAGTTTGTTCTATGAAGTAACTCTAAATGACTTGAATTTTCTACCACATAAGTAACACATCAAATAAGGAATGTGTGCCAAAAATTATCATTTTTGGAAGCTCCTAAGTAGGTCAATAAATTCAATGTCCATTTATGTAAGAATTCAAATTTGAACAACTTTGAATTATCAAGTTTATCTAATTGAGCCAATTTTCACATATGTTGTGCACCTCAGCTAATAAGAATTTTGGGCAAAGGGATTTTAAATTTTGACTTTGTTTGCCTAGTGAAAACATCAATTTTCAGAGAGGACAGGGACCCACTTGTAAATTTCCAGGGACCTAGATGTTATCCGAGTCATCTTCAACCTCTAGCTCTCTGTAGAAACAGCACCCCTACTCCATGGCTTCGATGAGAAGGAACCCTTGAGGGATAAGAGGCCCCCCCATGTGCCTTGTCTCCCCCATGTCCCCTCTATCTCTCCCCCCCACGAGCTTCCTCTCTCTCTCTCTTCAAAAAAACACCAAATCGGAAACCCTAGCATAGAGGCTCGCCGGCAATCGGTCGTTTCCGAGCTCGCCGCCGGCCGCCGAGTAGCTCTTCAGCTCCGCCTCATCATGGTGGCCCTCCCTGACGAAGGAATCGAGGCGGAGTGCTTTGTGGTGGCCGCGCCGTCCCGATTCCTCTTCGGCCCCGACGGCACTCCGGCGAGAGATTGCCGCCGCCGCGGACCTCCTCCTCCCTATCCGAGCCCTCCAATGTGTTCACGGTGAGCAGGAGATTCTCCCGGTACCTTTTCCCCTCTCCCTCTCCCCCACAATCGCCGCCGAGCCGCGCTAGTTTCCGGTCGCCGCGTGCGCCTCGTCGCCGCCGCTCTCCGGGGCCCTCCCCGGAAGCGAGCCTCCGCTTTTTGGGTTCCCCTCATCGAGACCGACGCGTACGTAGGTCTGAATCGCATTTTGGTGGCCGGAATAGCCGGATAGCAGCTCGCCGGAGAGCCCTCCCGCCGGCGTGACGTCGTGGTGACGCGCGCACGACGTCAGCGCCCGCCTTGACCCCGCGCGTGCAGGTCAAACCTGCTGGTGGCCCCCGTGCTGGCCCGCGTGGCTGCCACCGTGTCACCTGGCCCGCTGGTCAGTGGCACGGGCTAGATCTGCCCGCGGTATCACTAGATCTGGCCGGCCCAAATTTCAGATATGGCCCATGTCTAGCCATTTTCCATTTTAATTTTACAGAGAAAGTACCTGTTTACTTTTGGCTCTAAAGTGCTACCTAAAAGATGTTTTTGACCAAAACAAAATTCACAGTGGCACCTCAACTAATTCTAAACCACCTCCAACTTGTAGATCTACTTTTGGATGAATATTTTTGAAATGAAAAATGAATTGGCAACAGGTACCAGAAACACCAAAATGAGCACCATTTTTATTTCACAACTCAGAATGAAGTGAGGCCAATTGCATTGGAAAGCCCTTGAAATTTCCTAACAGGAGCAATTAACCTAGTTTCCAAATTCATAGTATTTTTGAAATGGCATGCAATTTGGTAAAACACCAGAGAGCACTTTGGTGATTTTTATAATATAATTAAAGATGAATTTTGATGCAAACTCAATTGGATGGTCTTTTATATGTTTAGGGCTATCCAAACCTAGAAGGGTTTAATTTTTAGAGCATCCTAGAAAATTTGGTGGACAGATCTTTGTTTTGCATGTTTCTGCCATTTTGGCATTTTAGTTAATTAATTTGTGTGATGATATTTTTGTGTTGCAATATTGTTTTCTAGCATGTATAAGTTGTGTGAACTTTTTTTATAAGATGTGCTTAGCTATTTTAGCATGTTAGATTGTGTGGATTTGAGTTGAGAAGAAATAGGATTTATATTAATATATTTTATCTCTAGTTTATTACTTGCATATAATTTTTGAATGATTAATTTGTGTGCAAGTGATTGAATTGTTGTGTTGAGATATTAGATTCAGTACCATGTTGGTACTTATATTTTGTTAGTATCACCTCTGCTAGCTTGCATTTGAGTTGGTATAAAAGCATGAATAGCTTAATCATTACTATGAGAATGTTATGGAAAAATTCCCTCATGTGTGGAATTTTTGACATAAGCATTTGTGGTTGTGTAGCCACATATTTTTGTGTTATTTTCATAGGGACAGTAGAATTTTGATGATGTTATTATGAGTACTTGACTCCTAGAGTTTTCACTTGTGTGAAAACAATAGCATGAGTAGCATTACCTTGCTTATGTTAGCACCCTAGTATTTTCTGCTAGTATGGTTATTGCACTAGATGCTAGTTTAGGCTTTTGTTAATTTTTAGCAAGTATGACCAGAGGCTTTGTGACCTCTTAATGCTTTGTTATGCTAGTGGAACACCCACTGGTTTCATTGCATTTTTGGTGGAAACATTATTTCCCCCACACTAGATGTGTTTCTTTTATATAGTTTCATAACTATTGAGTGCCTAGTATTTTTGCTTTGGGAATTTTTGTGCTAAACAAAAATGGGTATGCTTCTGTTTGTAAGTGGTTGTAATCATGTGTGGCTTGCTAGGAAAAATTCATCTCTGAAGTGTTGATTGATTCCTCTGAGTAATGCCCTTTTTTATTACTACTAGTATGTAGGAGTTGCCCTGCAAATTGATGCATTGTTTTGCTAAATGGGATATTTTTGTTATAGCAAGTATAGATGTTTTTCACTACTGTTTTTATGACATGGACCCTCTGTTTGTATTTCAATTACTTGATTGAAATTCATCCGTTGATTCTTCATGTTTGAGTAGTACTAGTTTCCTTAGCAGTTGTTGTGTTAAATTATTTTCCTGCCAACTTGTGTTTGGTAGATAATTGTGTATCCTTGCATGAGGACATGTTTTCATTTTCCATTATGATAACATGGTTCCTTGTTTGCATTTTCATACTTTACATGTTATGCATGCTTGCATAGCAAACTTTTAGTAGAAACATGTCACTAGGATTCCTCCTTTTTAGTCATTGTTTCTATTGTTCTCACTATGAGAAATTGTGTGTTTTGTGATGAGTCTATTACCTTGTTACACTTGAGTAGGCTCACTGATTTGTAAAAGTAACTTTTGCAAATCATGTGCCTTATTTATTCTTGATGTCAATTTGGACTCAGCAGATTAGCTACCTTGTTCTTTTTGTGGTGTGGTTGATAGACCCATTGCCATGATTATTATTGTGCATGTTTTATATACTCTTAGTAGTCTCACCCTTGTGAAACTAAGTGTATTTTGGGTTTATTAATATCTTGGTATGAGAGTGCCACACCCACTGAATCCATGATATTAAGGTTGTGAGATATGTTCCTCCAACCTTGAGTTGTCTTATTAAATGGCATTTCTGTCAAGTATGTTTGTTTGATTGTTTGCCTCATTAATAATTGTGTGATTGGTTATTATTAGTTTCCTTGCTGTATGTATTGTTATGTATGGTTTCTTGCCATGATTGGTTCTGAATGTGTGTCCTTTATTCTTTTACAACGTTAGAAAACGAAGAGGAAGGGAGTGTCGTGAAGCTCTGTTTCAAGTTCCAGTCACTCCAACACCAGGGACACAAGAGTTACCAGGCAAGCCATCCTGATGCTTGCTGATACAATACTTACCATTATCTATCATGCATGTTTTACCTCTGAAGTTTTACGAAAACTTGATTATCAAAACTATTTTTTATGTGGAATTTACTACTATACTATGTTATAGGTTACTATCATGCCAGTAGTTAAACTTGGTAATACCAAGCCCATAAGCCACCACATGGTATTTATTACCATCAAATATACTAGTCCCTAAGTGGACACCCTAAAATTGTGATTCTACAAAACAAAGGCTTTACGGAAAAACCCGGAGAAAAGGCGGATCCTTGTTCTCCGGAGGAATGTGGAAGTGGTCATTTTTGAGAAAGTGGTGTTTTAAAAAATGACACATAACCTAGTCTTCGCCGGACAACCTTTACCGTACTGCCACCCTACCCCAACATGGGCAAGGGGCTTAACTTGAAGTTTGTTCTTATTAGTGTGTGCTATCTCAATGTGCTATAGGGTATGCGATCCTCTGAACCGAATGTCGTGGAGACATATAAAGTGTGGGATTAATTTTCCCTCCGGATGCATCAGTTGAGGCATCCTGGCTTGGCGGGGATTAGCTCGGTGCCGGGGATGTGGTAAAACTCAACTGAGAGATAGGCATATACTAGCTTGAACATAGTGGATGGTTATGATCAGATACCTGATGTTTACATACTGTTGTTACAGTCCGTGATTGTTCACGGGAGGTGTACTGGATCTGGTGGATGTGTACACCTCTGCAGAGTATAACTTTTTCGAAGAAGCCGCGTCCTCGGATATGGACAGTTGAATGGCCATGTAGCTAGCATTGTGTCAATGTTTTCAAAAAGGAAGTTTTTGAAAAGGGAATTTTGGAAAGGAAGTGTTGAACTTGTGAAGTTCGGAAAGGAATGGAAACTTATACCGTGGAGGTATCGTCGATGATGAAAAGCCAGATGTTGTTATACAAAACAAAATGTTTTGCAAACAAAAACCTTTTCTACTCTAAGCAAGAATTCTGGAAACTGATTCCAAGAAGTTTTGCAAAGAGAAAATATTCTTTAACAAAACTTTACAAAACCTCTTGTACATGTGATATCTACAAGAGAAATAAAACTATATATTATTTTTCTTCTGAAGTATCTTCTTCAACGAAGATACAGATAAACCTGACTGCAACTGTGGTGTCATCATATATGAACACCATTGATAGTGAACCATATTTATAGCCTACCTATTCCACCATATAAGCATACTTGCATGTTGGTAAGTGACATGATGGATGTCTTGCTGAGTACATTCAAATGTACTCATTATGGTTTCGCCCCTGGTATCTACTTGCCAGACTTTGAGAAGGAGCCTCCAAAGGAAATCTATGAAGAGAAGTACGGAGCTGACGGCTTTGCGAACTAGGATCGTCTCCGGGTCAGCAGCCTGTAGGTTAAGGCGTGACTTGGGCTCAACTACGTTGTGTTTTTTTTGTCTTCCGCTGTGTTTGATAAGTTGCCTGCCCCATGTGGCAGTTGCGTTAAACTTGATCATGTGATATTTTTGTAATACCTTTATGTATTCGTGTAATGGATGATGTATTTCTGTGTGCCAACTGTGTATGTTGTTCACGACTGATCTTTCTGGGATCGTGAATGTATGCATACGTAGGGTTTCAGACTGCCGGTCTGGGGTCCTTACAGGTGGTTCGGATGACTCGTTGTGAGAGCACCGCCAGTTACCCGGAGATGCTGAGAGACATGGTCACTTATCTGGGGTTCCGTTGGGCACCAGAGTACCAGGTATACGAGCAACAGCGGGAGTTTGACCAGACCTACTACCAGGCTATCGTCTACATTCCTCCAACATGACCACCCCTCCGCAGAAGCGCCGCATCTGGGTGCCAAATGGTGCTGTCACTAGGGCTCCATATGCCCAAGCTTCCCCAGGCTTTGCTCCCCGCCCACCCAACCCAGCTCATATGCAAGGTCAGAGGTTTTCAATGGGGCAGCCAAGGCCAGATACTCCTCGTGTCATCACTTGCTACAAATGCAAGCAGACGGGGCACTACGCTGACAAGTGCACTCAGAGGCAGCTACCTCCACCACCTCGTCCCAACACAAACCAGGCAATGGTGCGTGCTACCCCGGCTAAAGCCTTCAACTCCAACAACAGGCCTGTCGGGAGGACCGCGAGGGTGAATCATGTCAAGATCGACAAAGCTGAGGAAGCTCCTAAAGTCGTTCTCGGTATATTCCCCGTAAACTTTATTCCAGCTAAAGTGTTGTTTGATACCGTAGCGTCACATTCTTTCGTGTCAAAGACTTTTGCCGCAACAAACAACTTAAGTGTGGTTCCGCTAAGCAATCAAATCACCGTTCACTCTCCGGGATCTCAAATGTTGACTTCCAAGATAAGTAAGGATAATCAAATCCTAATTGGAGGCCACATATTCCTTGCTTCTCTCATGCTGCTGGGAAATTCTGACATTGATGTCATTCTGGGCATGGATTGGTTGAAGGCCAATAAAGCTACGATTGACTGTGCTCGGAAGTCAATAACTCTGTTCCACCCTTCTGGCCAGATAGTCTATTCTCCAAATGAATCAAGTTCTGTTCAGCTGTACAACCTCGATGCAAAACCTCTTCCTGCAATTGAAAATGTTCCGGCGGTTTGTGAATTCCCTGACGTCTTTCCAGAAGAATTGCCAGGGATGCCTCCGGACAGAGCAGTTGAGTTCGTGATCGAGCTTGAACCAGGTACTGCTCCAATCTCTAAGCATCCATACAAGATAGCTCCTCCTGAACTGAAATTGTTGAAGGAGCAAATCGATATGTACATGGAAAAAGGTTACATTCAACCTAGTTCCTCGGCTTGGGGTTGCCCAACTCTGTTCGTTGCAAAGAAGGATCAAACAAAGAGACTCGTTGTTGACTATCGTCCTCTTAACGAGAAAACAATCAAAAACAAGTATCCAATTCCTCGTATCGATGATCTTTTTGATCAACTTGCTGGAGCCTCAATATTCTCCAAGTTGGACTTGAGGATGGGTTACCATCAAATAAAGATCAGAAAGGAAGATATTCCAAAAACAGCTTTCACCACTCGGTACGGTCTATATGAATACACCGTCATGTCCTTTGGTCTCACCAATGCACCGGCGACATTCTCTCGACTCATGAATTCTGTCTTCCATGAATACCTCGACAAGTTCGTTGTTGTATATCTTGATGACATCCTTGTCTACTCCAAATCTGAGGAAGAGCATGGAGAACATCTTCGTCTCACTCTCATGAAACTTCGCGAGCATCGTCTATATGCCAAATTCTCCAAATGTGAGTTCTGGATTCCAGAAGTTGCTTACCTTGGTCATGTCATCTCAGCCAAGGTCATAGCCATTGATCCATAAAAGGTTAAAGCAATTGTTGATTGGAAACCTCCTAAGACGGTGAAGCAAGTAAGAAGTTTTCTTGGCTTGGCTAGCTATTGCCGTCGTTTCGTCCAGAACTTTTCCAAGATTGCCAAACCTCTCACTGATCTCACAAAGAAGGACAAGAAGTTCGTTTGGTCTCCACAATGTGATGAAAGTTTCAATCTCCTGAAGACTAAACTCACTTCTACACCAGTTCTGGTTGGCCCATATACTACCAAACCTTTCCAGATATTCTGTGATGCATCTCTCCAAGGTCTAGGTGCAGTTCTTATGCAAGAACGTCAAGTTGTGGCTTATGCTTCACGTCAGTTGAATGCCCATGAGCAAAACTATCCCACACATGACCTAGAACTTGCAGCAGTTGTGTTTGCCCTCAAGAAATGGAGGCAATACTTGTTGGGTAATCGCACTGAAATCTTTTCCGATCATAAGAGTCTGAAATACATCTTCACTCAACCAGATCAAAACCTCAGGAAAAGGAGATGGATTGAAAAGATTAAAGACTTTTATCTCACCATTTCTTACACTCCAGGCAAGGCTAATGTTATGGCCGATGCTCTCAGTCGCAAGTCATATTGCAATAATCTCATGATCATGGAAAGCCAACCTCCACTTCATGAAGAATTCCAGAAGCTGAACCTTGGTCTTGTTCCTCAAGGCTATCTTGCTAGCTTGACAGCCAGTCCAACTCTCGAGGACAAGATTCGTTCTGAACAACTTCGTGATGCTGAAATCAAGAAGATGGTAGAACACATCAAAGAAGGCAGGGAGAAATTCAAGTCCTTCTCAATTGATGACAAAGGAACTGTGTTCTTCGAAGGACGCATTGCAGTTCCTCAAGTTCAAAGTCTCAAAGATGTCATTCTCAAGGAGGCTCATGAAACTCCTCTCTCCATCCACCCTGGAAGTACAAAGATGTACCAGGATCTTAAGACACTGTATTGGTGGCCTGGCATGAAACGTGAAATTGGTCAATACGTTTCTGAATGCGACGTTTGTCAACGTGTTAAGGCAGTCCATCAGAAAACAGCCGGTCTACTCCAACCTGTGAAAATCCCTGAGTGGAAGTGGGACATGATTGAAATGGACTTCGTCACTGGTTTTCCAAAGTCCAAGAGGGGCAACGATGCAATCTTCGTTGTCATTGATCGTCTCACTAAAGTAGCTCACTTCTTTGCTGTCAAAGAAACAATCTCAGCTAGCAAGTTAGCAGAGCTCTACACAGCAAAGATTGTTCCCCTTCATGGTGTTCCATTGGAAATAAGCTCAGACCGTGGAAGCATATTCACTTCTCATTTCTGGAAAAGCTTTCAAGAAGCATTGGGCACCAAACTTCTGTTCAGCACATCTTATCACCCTCAGTCTCAGGGGCAAGTCGAAAGAGTCAATCAGATTCTCGAGGATATGCTCAGAGCATGTGGTCTCTCCTTTGGCATGAAATGGGAGGATTGCCTTCCATATGCTGAATTCTCCTACAACAACAGCTTCCAGGCAAGCCTAGGCATGGCACCATCTGAAGCTCTCTATGGCCGCAGATGCAGGAGTCCAATCAATTGGTCTGGAGCTGGTGAACGTTCACTCTTAGGCCCTGACATTGTTAAGGAAGCCGAAGAGAAAGTTCGTATCATTCGTGAAAATCTCAAGTTTGCTCAGTCTCGTCAGAAGAGCTACTATGACAGCAAGCACAGGGATATGATCTATGCACCTGGTGACAAGGCATACCTCCGTGTAACTCCCCTCAGAGGCACTCATCGTTTTGGTGTGAAAGGAAAGCTTGCACCAAGATACATTGGTCCTTTCAACATGCTCTCAAGGCGTGCGGAAAATGCCTATCGTCTTGAACTTCCAGAAAAACTATCCAAGGTGCACGATGTGTTTCACGTGTCACAGCTCAAGAGGTGTTTCAAAGATCCAGATCGTGCAGTTGATCATGATTCCATTGAACTGCAAGATGATCTCTCTTATGAGGAGCACCCTATTCGAATTCTCTATGAGACCGAGCGTAAGACTCGCAACAAGAGCACCAAGTTCTTGAAAGTGCAGTGGTCCCATCATTCCGATAAAGAGGCAACGTGGGAGACCGAAGAGGATCTTCGCAAGAAGTATCCGGACCTTTTCTCTTCTCAGTAGGAATCTCGGGGCGCGATTCCTTCAAGGGGGGGCGTTTTGTAACATCCCAAGTATAAAAAAACATCCCTAGAATGTTTGATTCTTGTTTTATTAAAGTTTTGCATCATGTCATCATACTCATTGCTTTGTTTTCCTTTTGTTTGCATCTGTTTTTCTTTGTTTTCACAATTGAAATTCAAACAATATTCAAATGCTTTGTTTCATACTTGCTCTGTTACAATTTTTCCAACTAAAAAGTTCAAACAAAACAACCATTTTGTTTCCACTTAATCCATAAGGTTCAACCATTTAAATTTGTGGCTTTTAATCTTTCACTTAACTCCATTTGTTATTCAAATTCAAATAAAATTCCAAACAGCAACCCTTTGGAATTATTGAAATTTACCAAACAATTTTAAGCAATTTGTTTCAAATAAATTGAGGGTTCAAACTCTTGGAAATGTTTCTTTTAAATAAATCACCCAATATTCAAAATTCATACAAATTCACTCAATTACAAAACAGCAAAATAAATTGAACTTTTTGGAAAACCAAAGTGGGCTTTTGTTGCTATTGTAATTACTAACTTAACCAAATTTTTCTAAATTTTTCCTAACCCAAAAACCTATCTATTTTCTTCCATTTCTATATTCTGCAAAAAAAAAACAGCAGAGAAAAAATAAAAAGAAAACGCGCAGAGGGGGGGAAGCAGCACGGCCCAGCCCACTTTTCCTTCCCCCACGGCCCGGTACCTGTTCGACCTTCTTCAACCTGTACGGCCGTGCATCCGGCACCGCCACGTCGGCTCCGTCGCGCGAGAACGGCCACCGTGCGCCCTAGCTGCCTATAAGACCTACCCCCTAGGTCCCCGAGCTGCCCTAACCCTAGGTCTGCCCTATCCCCCTCGCGACGCCGCCATTTCCTCTCTCTCTGCCGGATTTTCGCCACCCCTCTGTCCCTCACTGGAGCTCCGTCGTCTGAAGCCATGGCAATTGCCGCCGTTGCCACCCTCCTCCTCCCTGGCTGACAGCGGGGATCAAACCGCCGCAGCTTCCTCGTCGTCGTCAACACCCCAGCGTGCAGGGAGGGCGTCCACAGCGCCGCCGCCGTCCTCGACATCGCCGTCCACCGCGCTGCCCCGAGCCTGCTTCCCCTCCGTTCCCTCACAGTGAGCAGCCACCTTCCATCTCCGCTCTCCTCTCTCTGCACGCACGCACACCGCGTTCCCCACACGCACCACTCCAGCATCGTTGCGGCAGCGTTGATCGCCGCCGGCCACCGTCGTTTCTCTGTCGAAAGTTCAGACAACCGCGCGCGCCGAAAAGTTTCAGTTAACGAAACTGAAGAATATCCTCACTGCATCCTTGTTCCTGACAAAACTGAACGCACACCGCAGTGGCAGCACTGCTCCCTCGCTCGCGCCAGGTCCAGGGTTCGAGCCCTGCGCGCAACAAATTTTTGGGAATTATTTCCCTAGCCCGTGGCCCACCTGTCTGTGACCTAGGTGGCCACGCGTGCTGCCACGCAGTGCCACGCTGGCCCAGGGCCCACTGGCAGTGCCCTAGAGTAGATAACTGCGCGGTGTAAAAAGAATTCAGCCCTTTTCTTTTTCAGTTTAAGTCTAATTCTTTTACAGTTTGGTCCCTGAAATGAAAATGCTAATAACTTTTATTTTACAAATCCAAATAATAAAAATAAAATATGTTTGTTGAACCAAATTTAATTATCTATCTGTTTATAACAATTGTATTCTGTTTTGAATAATTCAAATGCATCCAAATTTCAAATTCAAACAATTCATTTAAAATTTGATTAATTGCATAACTAATTCATACTTAATCCAAATAACATAAATAAAATATGTTTTCCATGCTATTTTGAAACACCTTTCCAAATATAAATTTTGTTTCATGATTTGAATAATTAAAATTGCTTAAATAATTTAAACCTTGTTTAAATCATTTAAATTTGCTAAATTCATAACTTGCTCAAAATAAATTATTTTTGAACTTATAAAATATGTTTTCAAAACTAGAAAAGTATAACCTTTTCAGCTATGAATTTGAGTTAATGTTTTGAACAAATAAAGATTCAAATAAATTCAAACTTGTTTTAAATTCATTTAAAACTTGTTTAATCTTGTTTAATTCATAATAAATTCATCCTAATTCCTTTTTCAATATTTGAAACATGTAATCCAACTAAAATTTTGTGTTCTTTTCAAATATGAACTTTGTTATCTATTTTGGACAATTTAAATTGCTGAAAACAACAATTGCTTGTGTGACACCTTTAAGGAACCAAAATTCCTTAACTTAATAACTAAAATTCCAAAATTGGTAAACCTTATTTCTAATTGTTTCTATTGTTGTTATTTTTCTGTTTTCCTCATCCATGCATCATACTAATCCACTTTCACCTGTTGGTTAGTTGTAAAACAATTGTTTCAACCATAATTCATGGGCTTTTCATATGCAACTCAAATTGCATGTGGGTCCATTTGATCATGTTGTCACCACATCAACTAGTTTATTTTGATGCATCAATTAAATGGTCATGCATCATTCCATGATTGTGCACTATGCCATGATATTGATTGTTTGTTCTCTGCGTTGTTTGTTTGCTTCTTATCGAATAGACGACGACGTTGAGACAGACGATACTTACGACACCCCTTCTGAGGATCTAGCTCAGTACTAGGCTGCTGAATTTGCAGGCAAGTATTCACTCACATGAACCATTGTGTTCCTTTCAACATTGGATACCGATACTTTCCGTTGTCTATTTCTGCTAGCCTTTTGAATTGTTGCTTCTGTTACGAACCTATCACATGATACCCTTAACCCTGATATTGCCTCACCTCCATACCTATTCCCGTTGTTTGTAGCCCGTGTCTTACTAGCATGCTTAGGGTTGTTTTGCTCGAGTCTGCTACCCGTTACTTTCTGTTATCATATTCTATTATGTTCTGGGGCTCGATGTTTAAACAATCAAACTGTTAATTTTGAGGTAATAATAATTTGCTGATAAGGCACCGGCAGGAGGCCCGGCGTGGTTTTGAGGCCTGCTAGTGTCGATCCTAATTAGGAAAAGGGTCTTGTCTACTGATCCATGATGAGCGCACTATCCGCATGTGGGAAGCGTGTATGGGCGCCCCCCTCAATTTGATTCGATTCGCATCTCGTCCGAATCGCCTCATTTAGTTCGGGTTTTCCATTTGTCGCACGCATATGCAGGTACGAACCCGAGGCCAGGGTGGAAACTTTTGTAGTCGGCATTTAGGGAGACACGTTCTTAGAGTGCTATGAGGGTCCCCTTTTCTTCGTGGGGCTTGATTAGCCGTGCGCTCAATTGCACGGGGTTCTTTGGGCTTGATGCGAAGAAGAGTTGAGTTGTGTAGAGTGCCTCGCTTGGTGGGTTTGATTCCCGTCTGGCGGGATATTCTTACGTGTACGGCCAAATTGGTGCACCCCTGCAGGGATAAATCTTCTCGAGAAGCCGTGTTTTCCGCGGTTATGGTTGACTTGGTGAAAGTACTGGCTAACAAGTACTCAAAACAACTTACACCTAACTAATGATAACTTGACTAGTAATAGCCTTATTGACACAATAACTTGAACCATCATTAATCCAACTGGGTGAGTTATCCTCGGATTGCTTCTTTGGATAAGGGGCAAGATCCAGGATGGGTTTGTTTGGAGTTAATTATAGTTGGTTACGATACGCTATCTTATCTTCTTTCTGTTAGCCGGAAGTTGTATCATGTTCTGTAGTTGGTTAGTGCAGCCAGTTGCCGCATCTTTTGTATCCCCTTTTCTTCCGTTGAACCCAAAGCATCTGTGCTTGGTGTTGACGGGTTACACTTTGGTGAACTGTGAGTCTTGCTTGCCAGTACGTTTATGTACTGACCCCTTTGGGGCTGTGGTTTCCGCAGACTACGCTTACAAGGATCCCCGTGACGGCTACTACGTGGAGTTTGACGAGGCTGCTGACGAGTAGATAGCGGACCTGGGCAGGATCCGAGACATCGTGGATGGGCTCCGTCTTCTTTTCATTCCCGGCTTCTTAAGCCTATTTGGATTTTGTCTGTACTCAGACCCTTTGAATGCTTCCGCTGAGATGTAATGATGATATGTTGGGACATGTGATGGGGGGATGATAACCCGGTAGGCCAAACTCCAAGGAGTAACCCGGCCCAAAGGATGCTGTGCAGGATCCGGCTAAGGATAAGGAAACCTGTGAAGGTCCAAGCTTGTAGGCCCGGTAACCCGGATTGTGGGTTACTGTAAAGGAAAGTTAGGGTTTGTGCGCCGTGTCCGGGTAGGATCCAGGATGCGCCTTGGAGAATAAGCCAGGGGGTACGGGTGCTTTATAAACCGACCCCCAGGTCTAGTTTAGGCAGAGATCTAAGAACCCTAGCAATATCGCTTGATATCGATCATCTAGTGTAATCCCAGAGTTGAGTTGTTGTATCAAGATCGGAGACTCGGCGACTTTGATTGCCGGCTACCAGATCGAATTGCACCATGTTTTCCTCTGAGCTAAACCCTCTCCCAAACGCCTGTGTCGTCTTGCCCCAAGATCAGTTACCCCCGGTAACGTCTGCCGTGATTATCCCACGACAGTTGGCGCCCACCGTGGGGCCTGCGTCCAAAGGTGTTTACATCACGGGAGAAGATCGGAAGAGCATGGGGAATCTTGTCGTCGGCGAAATCTACATCGACCGCAAAGGAGAAAAGATGGTGGACGATTCCGGCTGGGGGCCAGAGTCGGATCACCTCGAATCCGGATCCGTCGTGATAATCGGCCAGATCAGCGTCTTCATTGGTATGGTATGTACTTCCAATTCGATCCCTGACAATATTGGATCTGATTTTGTGCCAGGAGAAGCCACTTCTATCCGATCAGATGATGAAGAATCGATTGGAACGACACATCCGGCAGAAGAACCCATCGCGGAGTGGGAACAGCCGGAGGAGCCGGCATGGACCCCGCGCGACCGGGTCGAAAGAGAAGATGATACCGGGTCTATCCTGGATCTGCTGGAAAACCGGTATGAGGAGGAAAATGGCGAGGAAGAACAGCATGAATTTACACCGGGTATCGTACGCCGAGTTGCAGTCTATGCGGCTCCCGCGGCCAATCTCAACCAAGGAAACGCAACCGCAGCATCAGTCGGGGCGGCTCAGGCAGTGGCCCAGCAGCAGGGCGCGACTAACGGAGACCCGTTTTGGCCCGGGTTGATGGGGAGTCGGCATCAGTAACCAGCCGTGCAGCAGATGAGGAGTTGCATGCAAACACGTTCGGATTCCTGGGAAACCGGACACCAGGGGCGGGTCCTTCGAACCCGCGCCACCCGGCCTTATTCGATAATAATCTGATTCTAGACCCCACGGTTTTGCAACGGTTATTACTCCGGAAAACGCAGCGGAACGTGTCAGGGATCTGGATGTGGCTCGTCGTGCGCTGGAACAGCAAAGAAAGGCAGGTAGAGGCAGAAAGGCAAGGGATGGCCTTGCGGCAGCGTGAGCTGGATGCGCTGGAAACTCGGCTCCGAGAGGAAACGTCTAGAGTGCATCAAAGGCATCAAACCAGGTTGCCAGCAACGGCGGGGTTATTAATCCGGCTAATTTATTTGTCACACCTCAGGATCAGCCGATACCAGTGGTGAACCAGGGAACCGCACCCCAACCGGCGACAGCAGCGACACATTCGGCAAATGAACGGACCGGGTTACCCCCACCACAGGCTAGAGTCACAACCGGCAACGATCTACCACCACCGCCACCATCATGATTCCGCACACCAGCCGGTCACTACAATAACCCCATGGACAATGTGTATGCGGCGACACTCGCGTTGAATCAAATCCCTGTGGGAGAGTCGCCCCATGCAGAAAAGACTCGGCAAGCCATCGATCTGTTGCACACTGCGGTGGCACAGCAAGCCAATTATCCGGATCATAGAAGCGGTATGCATGGGACGCCATACGTCAGTCAACAGCAAGGGAATATCCAAACAAGTTCAGCACGGCGGAGGGAAGAGCAGCAGCAAATGCCGCCTCCTCCCCGCGTTCAGGCAGCATCAGCAGCACAGGCTGTCGTAGACAGTTCCAGAGCCCGGAGGCCGTGGCCGGGTCTGCAGCGCATGGACTTCCCGCAGCATCGCGCCCAGCCGCCCCCCGCGGTATCACACGTTTCTAGAGCAAGGCCGGCCTCAACCGTTCTTGCGGGACCCAAGTGTCTCTCGGACAATATCAGAGCTGAACCTTACCCGGAAAAATTCAAAGAGCCAGGGAAAGTAGTGAATTATGAGCCAACTATGGATCCAGAAACATGGCTAAGTAGTTATGAGATGGCAATGTCGATTCACAACGCATCCGAGAATCTCCAAGCAAAGTTCATGTACTTGATGATGTCAGAAGGAGCAGCAAAGTTTTGGTTCACCAATTTGCCGGAAGGATCGATCAAGTCCTGGGAGGAATTGAAGACCGCGTTTGTCAAGCACTTTCATGGGACATGCAGGAAATTGTTCACTATTGATGATCTAGAGCGGTGAGTCCAGAAGAAGGGAGAATCGGCGCGCAGTTGGGTGCGCCGGGTCATGGAGATACTTCACTCGTCCACGGATATTCAGCCCAAGGATGCACTACAGGCCATGGCAAAAACATGCAAGTACATACCTTTAGTGCAAAAGTTAACTCGCATGAAGTCTAGCCGAATGCGTCGGAAGTTACAATGGGAGAATTGATGGATGCGTGCAACAAACACGCTGCGACAGATACTACAGAAGAGGAAGTTGATGACAAGAAGGTAAAAGCAAACACAAGTAATAACAGAAGAACCGGCAATGGATCAGCACCGGGTAATAACGGAAATAGCCAGATCAAGCGCCCGTTTGAAGGAGGCTCCGAGTTTGTCGCCAATACAGAAGCCGGGTCTTCGAGGCCCAGAGCAGAAGGAAATTTCAACGGAGGTAATCACAATGGAGGAAACTATCAAGGACCGCCAAGGCCGGGTAACAATTGGGACATATTCAGGATGGCATGCCCGAAGCACAGCAGGAACGGCAGGCCAGCTAACCACTCTCTGGAGCAGTGCGCCGACTTACAAAGATGGAAAAATGAGGAAGTGAACAGAGCTATGCGAAGTGCAGGACGGGGAGGAGGACCGGGTCCAGGGGGAAACTGTGACGCCCCGAGATCGGGCACTATGCAGATTTCAGCATTCCCGCCAAATCCGCATAATAACCGATTCCAGGTTGCCATTTATGATAACATTACAATAGTTCACGAATAATCCACAATTACAACAGCAACAGATAGATACAAGATGACTCGGAAGAGCCAGGGATTACAACTGATACAATACAAAGATCCAAATAACAGCGGAAGAAACAACATATCGTCCGTCTACGGACAAGATCCAAATTGGACTAAGAGTCCTGAAGATAACCGAGAGCGTCCAATCCCTGCCCAGGCCAAGCCGGAGGGATTACCAAGCTAACGTCGTCAGACTTCAAACCTGTTGACTGCAAGTTGGAATTTGCAGCCACGAAAGAGATTCGTGGGTCAGTACGGTTAAGTACTGGCAAGGGGGATAAAGCCCATACTCACAAGTTACCGGCGTAGCCAGTCATCACAAGATACAAATACTTTAGGATCAACGGAAAGGAAGGGGTTATTGCAAATAATTGACAGCAGGCTGCACTAACCAACTACAGAGATTCTATTACTTCCAACTATCAGAAAGGAGATAAGATCGAGGATTGTAACCAACTGAAAGATAACGTCAAACAAACCCATCCTGGATCTCGCCCCTTATCCGAAGAAGCAATCCGAGGATAACTCACACCGTGGTATTAAGATGAGTCAAGTTATTGTGTGAATAACCTATTACTAGTCAAGTTATTAATCCTTGGGTGAAACATAATTGATCATTATGTTGAAGTTGTCCTACTTGTTAGCCAGTACTTTCACCAAGTAATCCATAACCGCGGAAAACAGGCTTCTCGAGAAGATTTACCCTGCAGGGGTGCACCATAGTAACCGCACTCATGAATATCCCGCCAGATGGAGCGGCCACTCCACCAAGCGGGGCACTCCACACAACCCAACCCTTCTTCGCATCAAGCCCAAAGCACCGCGTGCTGTGCGTGCGCGGCTAATCGAGCCCCACGAAGAAAAGGGGACCCTCATAGCACTGGAAGACCACGCCGCCCTAAATGCCGACTACGAAAGTTCCACCCGGGCGCCAAGGGCTCGCAAGATCATGCATGCAGCAAATGGAAAGCCCAAACTAGTACGGCGATTTGGACGAGATGCGAATCGAGTCAAACTGAGGGGAGCCCATACTCCCAAATGCGGGTAGTGCGCTCATCATGGATCAGTAGACAAGACCTTTTCCTAATTAGGGGTCGACACTAGCGGGCCTCAAAACCACCCTGGGCCTCCCGCCGGTGCCTTATCGTCAAAATTATTATTAACATTAGCATTATCAGGATTGATTGATTAACATTCGAGCCCCCGGTACGATACTAAAAGAGTACGATAGTACAAGAAGTAACCGACAACGAGCTCGAGCAAAAGGAACCCTAAGCAAGATAGTAAGGCACAGGCTCAAGCAAAGGTTATAGGAGTGGAGGTGAGGCAATATCAAGGTTAAGGGATTCATGTGATGGGTTCGTAACAGAAACAACTACCACTAAGGCTAGCAGAAAAGAATCAACGGAAAGAATCGGTAACAAGTGATGAAAGGCAGCCATGTGGCATGCAAGTGAGTATACTTGCCTGAGATCCCGCAAGGTAGCAGAACTTGTCGTTGCTCACATCATCTCAACGCCTATCCGAGAGAAGCAACGAACCTCGAACAAACACCGGATGCAACAATTACTACTACGGCAAAAGATCCAGCATGATCAAGATATGGATGCATGACAAGGTTAATAGATGCACCAAAGTAAACTAGTGGATATGATACACAAGTTTAAATGGATTCCATATGCAAAGATTGCATATGGCAAACCCATCCTTATAGTTGAATTAGTTGTTCTAACAATAAGCATCATGTGTAAGTGAGTTAGAATGATGCATGCATGATGAAGAACAAGGAGATAACAATATTAAATGCAATTGGAAGGATGGTTAACAAGTTTAGAAAACATTTATCAAGTTTGGAAATTATTGTTACTTAATGGTGTTAAGCAAGTAGTGGTTGTTATCATCAAGTTAAGTTGGTCAAACCAAACAACAAAGTTGATATTTGAAAAGGTTATCAAATATTAGTTGGATTACATGTTTCACATTTTGAAATTGGACTTTGGATTAATTATTTATGAATTAAACAATATTAAACAAGTTTTAATTGAATTAAACAAGATTTAAATTGTTCAGGCAATTTAAATTATTCAAACCAGAAAACAAAAATTATATTTGATTAGCTTATTTAAAATGGTATTGAAAACATATTTTATTTGCATGATTTAGACTTATGAATAATTAATTATTGAATTTAGCAAAACACAATTGAAATGATTTAAATTTGAATTTGAATTGTAATTTGAAAGTTCAAAACAGAACACAAGTTGGATATTTGGATAGATTAGGAAATTTGGATCAAGATTCATATAAAGTTTGTATTCATTGGATTTATAAAACAAAAGATATGGAATTTAGAAGTTTAGTTTTAATTCTGTTATTTAAATTAGATTTAGGAAAAACAGGTATTCACAGAAACATGTTGGCACTGCGCAGTTAGCCAGCCCCAGCCACTGCAGAGTGGGCCTGGGGGCCAGCGTGGCACGCTGCGCTGGCGTGGCAGCCAGGGTCACCGACTGGTGGCCCCTGCCTGTCAGCCACGCGGGGAAAAACAAAAGGGTGGGTTTTTATTCGCTTAAGCGAGCACTCGAACCCGCGTCGCGGAATCGAAAGCACAGGGGCGTTGCCAGTGAGCTGATTCGCGTCTGTTGTCAGAATACACCGCGCAGCAAAGACAAGGATTCAGTTTGTTAACTGAAACTCTGAAGATGAAATGCTTCCGCGACACCGTCAGATAACCACGGCTCGCCGGCGATCTTACGATGGTTGGTGGCCGCTGCGGATGTGCAGATCGTGGTGCAGAAGGATGGTGCGTGCACGGACGCGATACAACAGTGAGATGAAGGGGGCACGGAAGGGAAACGGAGCTCACCGCGGAAAGGAGTCGAGCAGCGGCTCGACGGAGGGCGTGGTCGACGCCGGCAGCGGCGAGGAGGGCGCCGTCGTCCAGGCCACCTGGACCTCCAGGAAGGTGTCCAACGGCTCGAGGTGGGCACGGCGGCCTCGTTCCCGCAGTTGGCGAAGCAGAATGTGCACGGGGACGGCCGATGGCTGTCGAGGTTCAGAGAAACGTCGAGCTCGACGGCGACACGGTCGTGGACGGCGGCGAAGGCACAGTGCGTCTCCGGGCGCGCTCCGGTGTTCAACAGAGGGAGGGAGGTGGGACGAGCTCGTTCCCGAGCTTAGTGGGGTAGATGCTGTGGTGGATTGGCGGCGGCGAGGAGGTATTCAGGCGGGAAAACGGTGGCCTCTCCGGCGAGGTTTCAGAGAGGACAGAAAGCGCCAGGAGAGAGAGGTTGGCGGCGCCTCGAAGGAAGAGATAGGCCTAGGGATTAGGGCAGGGGGTCTAGGGTTCGTAGGGTGTTTTATAGAGCTCCGGAGTGGCTGGTGGCCGTCGAGGAGATGCTGCTCGGCGACGTGGAGGCAGGATCGCCCTGCCGTACAGCTTGACGAAGGCAGACGGGGAAAAAAATTAGATCGAAGCGGTACGTGGCTTAAGTGAGTGTGGGCTGGGCCTTGCGCCGAGCGGGAGATAGAGCGGGCTGGGGTGGGCTAGTTAGCTGCTGCGCTTGCTTTTAATATTTTCTCCTGTTTTATTTTTTTTGCTCAAACAGTTTTGGAATAAAACTGTTAAGGTTTTATTTAATAAAAATTTCAGAAAATTTAGGTTAGGCTAGTTAGGAATTTAGAAAGCATATTCCAAGATTTGATTTCAAAATTTTGATATTTAAAATAAAGTTTGTATTTGAAACCAATTTAGAGGATTTTCAATATGAATAAACCATTATGAAAACATGCTTTTAAATAGGGTTACCCCTAGGTTTTAAAGTGATTTTAAGAATACAAAAGTGTGGTGAATTTTATGGATTCAAAAGGTACTGATTTTGATAATAGATTTGAAATTGAAATGAAGGTGATTTAATTAATTAATGGAAAATATTTGTTTGATTAAACCCAACAAGTTAATGAATGATTTGATTTGAATTTTTGAGTTGGTCATTAGGGTTTGTTAACAACAGGGACAAATTTATTTAGCAGGCAATTTGTTTAAAACAATTTCCAAACTATTGAAAACAAATGAGTGGTTTAGCTTGCAAGTTTGAAATTGCAAAAAAATTTGAGCAAGGGTGAAAGTTTAAATTGTTTTGAAAATTTCAGTTGTGATGCAAACATGGTGCAATGCAATGTGATGCATATGATGCAAGCAAACAAACAGGTAACACCCCAGGTGTTACAGACGACACCACTAACAAGGGATTGCGCCCTCGCAATCCACCTGCTAACCCGGGAGGGGAAAGAAGTTCGACTATCGATTCTTCGTGCTTCCAGTTGATCTTCTCGACACCACTAACAAGAGATTCTTGCTCGGAGTGACGACGATGTTCTTCCACCAGGAATCTTCCGATGATCGAACCTATTAGGTTAAGGGCTCAGGAAACGTCCACCCACGTAGGATCCTAACACTTTGAAAGATAGACAAGAGGGGGAGACTCCAAACAAATAAGATGGGATGGGAACAGAATAGAGATAAGGAGAAAAACAAGAATCCTATTGAGATGTTTTCCAAAATAGTTTAGCAGCAAATAGTTTTTGACACTCTAGAAACAACGACCGTTAGCGAGGTTAACCTACAGGCTTTGCGGACCCGTTGCTTCGATAACCATTCGTATCGAAACAATCTCGGGAATCGGAACCAAGGCTCTGATACCATTTGTGACGCCCCGAGATCGGGCACTATGCAGATTTCAGCATTCCCGCCAAATCCGCATAATAACCGATTCCAGGTTGCCATTTATGATAACATTACAATAGTTCACGAATAATCCACAATTACAACAGCAACAGATAGATACAAGATGACTCGGAAGAGCCAGGGATTACAACTGATACAATACAAAGATCCAAATAACAGCGGAAGAAACAACATATCGTCCGTCTACGGACAAGATCCAAATTGGACTAAGAGTCCTGAAGATAACCGAGAGCGTCCAATCCCTGCCCAGGCCAAGCCGGAGGGATTACCAAGCTAACGTCGTCAGACTTCAAACCTGTTGACTGCAAGTTGGAATTTGCAGCCACGAAAGAGATTCGTGGGTCAGTACGGTTAAGTACTGGCAAGGGGGATAAAGCCCATACTCACAAGTTACCGGCGTAGCCAGTCATCACAAGATACAAATACTTTAGGATCAACGGAAAGGAAGGGGTTATTGCAAATAATTGACAGCAGGCTGCACTAACCAACTACAGAGATTCTATTACTTCCAACTATCAGAAAGGAGATAAGATCGAGGATTGTAACCAACTGAAAGATAACGTCAAACAAACCCATCCTGGATCTCGCCCCTTATCCGAAGAAGCAATCCGAGGATAACTCACACCGTGGTATTAAAGATGAGTCAAGTTATTGTGTGAATAACCTATTACTAGTCAAGTTATTAATCCTTGGGTGAAACATAATTGATCATTATGTTGAAGTTGTCCTGAGTACTTGTTAGCCAGTACTTTCACCAAGTAATCCATAACCGCGGAAAACACGGCTTCTCGAGAAGATTTACCCTGCAGGGGTGCACCATAGTAACCGCACTCATGAATATCCCGCCAGATGGAGCGGCCACTCCACCAAGCGGGGCACTCCACACAACCCAACCCTTCTTCGCATCAAGCCCAAAGCACCGCGTGCTGTGCGTGCGCGGCTAATCGAGCCCACGAAGAAAAGGGGACCCTCATAGCACTGGAAGACCACGCCGCCCTAAATGCCGACTACGAAAGTTCCACCCGGGCGCCAAGGGCTCGCAAGATCATGCATGCAGCAAATGGAAAGCCCGAACTAGTACGGCGATTTGGACGAGATGCGAATCGAGTCAAACTGAGGGGGAGCCCATACTCCCCAAATGCGGGTAGTGCGCTCATCATGGATCAGTAGACAAGATCCTTTTCCTAATTAGGGGTCGACACTAGCGGGCCTCAAAACCACCCTGGGCCTCCCGCCGGTGCCTTATCGTCAAAATTATTATTAACATTAGCATTATCAGGATTGATTGATTAACATTCGAGCCCCCGGTACGATACTAAAAGAGTACGATAGTACAAGAAGTAACCGACAACGAGCTCGAGCAAAAGCAACCCTAAGCAAGATAGTAAGGCACAGGCTCAAGCAAAGGTTATAGGAGTGGAGGTGAGGCAATATCAAGGTTAAGGGATTCATGTGATGGGTTCGTAACAGAAACAACTACCACTAAGGCTAGCAGAAAAGAATCAACGGAAAGAATCGGTAACAAGTGATGAAAGGCAGCCATGTGGCATGCAAGTGAGTATACTTGCCTGAGATCCCGCAAGGTAGCAGAACTTGTCGTTGCTCACATCATCTCAACGTCCTATCCGAGAGAAGCAACGAACCTCGAACAAACACCGGATGCAACAATTACTACTACGGCAAAAGATCCAGCATGATCAAGATATGGATGCATGACAAGGTTAATAGATGCACCAAAGTAAACTAGTGGATATGATACACAAGTTTAAATGGATTCCATATGCAAAGATTGCATATGGAAAACCCATCCTTATAGTTGAATTAGTTGTTCTAACAATAAGCATCATGTGTAAGTGAGTTAGAATGATGCATGCATGATGAAGAACAAGGAGTAACAATATTAAATGCAATTGGAAGGATGGTTAACAAGTTTAGAAAACATTTATCAAGTTTGGAAATTATTGTTACTTAATGGTGTTAAGCAAGTAGTGGTTGTTATCATCAAGTTGAGTTGGTCAAACCAAACAACAAAGTTGATATTTGAAAAGGTTATCAAATATTAGTTGGATTACATGTTTCACATTTTGAAATTGGACTTTGGATTAATTATTTATGAATTAAACAATATTAAACAAGTTTTAATTGAATTAAACAAGATTTAAATTGTTTAGGCAATTTAATTATTCAAACCAGAAAACAAAAATTATATTTGATTAGCTTATTCAAAATGGTATTGAAAACATATTTTATTTGCATGATTTAGACTTATGAATAATTAATTATTGAATTTAGCAAAACACAATTGAAATGATTTAAATTTGAATTTGAATTGTAATTTGAAAGTTCAAAACAGAACACAAGTTGGATATTTGGATAGATTAGGAAATTTGGATCAAGATTCATATAAAGTTTGTATTCATTGGATTTATAAAACAAATATATGGAATTTAGAAGTTTAGTTTTAATTCTGTTATTTAAATTAGATTTAGGAAAAACAGGTATTCACAGAAACATGTTGGCACTGCGCAGTTAGCCAGCCCCAGCCACTGCAGAGTGGGCCTGGGGGGCCAGCGTGGCACGCTGCGCTGGCGTGGCAGCCAGGGTCACCGACTGGTGGCCCCTGCCTGTCAGCCACGCGGGGGGAAAAACAAAAGGGTGGGTTTTTTATTCGCTTAAGCGAGCACTCGAACCCGCGTCGCGGAATCGAAAGCACAGGGGCGTTGCCAGTGAGCTGAGTCGCGTCTGTTGTCAGAATACACGCGCAGCAAAGACAAGGATTCAGTTTGTTAACTGAAACTCTGAAGATGAAATGCTTCCGCGACACCGTCAGATACCACGGCTCGCCGGCGATCTTACGATGGTTGGTGGCCGCTGCGGATGTGCAGATCGTGGTGCAGAAGGATGGTGCGTGCACGGACGCGATACAACAGTGAGAGATGAAGGGGGCACGGAAGGGAAACGGAGCTCACCGCGGAAAGGAGTCGAGCAGCGGCTCGACGGAGGGCGTGGTCGACGCCGGCAGCGGCGAGGAGGGCGCCGTCGATCCAGGCCACCTGGACCTCTAGGAAGGTGTCCAACGGCTCGAGGTGGGCACGGCGGCCTCGTTCCCGCAGTTGGCGAAGCAGAATGTGCACGGGGACGGCCGATGGCTGTCGAGGTTCAGAGAAACGTCGAGCTCGACGGCGACACGGTCGTGGACGGCGGCGAAGGCACAGTGCGTCTCCGGGCGCGCTCCGGTGTTCAACAGAGGGAGGGAGGTGGGACGAGCTCGTTCCCGAGCTTAGGGGTAGATGCTGTGGTGGATTGGCGGCGGCGAGGAGGTATTCAGGCGGGGAAAACGGTGGCCTCTCCGGCGAGGTTTCAGAGAGGACAGAAAGCGCCTGGAGAGAGAGGTTGGCGGCGCCTCGAAGGAAGAGATAGGCCTAGGGATTAGGGCAGGGGGGGTCTAGGGTTCGTAGGGTGTTTTATAGAGCTCCGGAGTGGCTGGTGGCCGTCGAGGAGATGCTGCTCGGCGACGTGGAGGCAGGATCGCCCTGCCGTACAGCTTGACGAAGGCAGACGGGGAAAAAAAATTAGATCGAAGCGGTACGTGGCTTAAGTGAGTGTGGGCTGGGCCTTGCGCCGAGCGGGAGATAGAGCGGGCTGGGGTGGGCTAGTTAGCTGCTGCGCTTGCTTTTAATATTTTCTCCTGTTTTATTTTTTTGCTCAAACAGTTTTGGAATAAAACTGTTAAGGTTTTATTTAATAAAAATTTCAGAAAATTTAGGTTAGGCTAGTTAGGAATTTAGAAAGCATATTCCAAGATTTGATTTCAAAATTTTGATATTTAAAATAAAGTTTGTATTTGAAACCAATTTAGAGGATTTTCAATATGAATAAACCATTATGAAAACATGCTTTTAAATAGGGTTACCCCTAGGTTTTAAAGTGATTTTAAGAATACAAAAGTGTGGTGAATTTTATGGATTCAAAAGGTACTGATTTTGATAATAGATTTGAAATTGAAATGAAGGTGATTTAATTAATTAATGGAAAATAGTTGTTTGATTAAACCCAACAAGTTAATGAATGATTTGATTTGAATTTTTGAGTTGGTCATTAGGGTTTGTTAACAACAGGGACAAATTTATTTAGCAGGCAATTTGTTTAAAACAATTTCCAAACTATTGAAAACAAATGAGTGGTTTAGCTTGCAAGTTTGAAATTGCAAAAAATTTTGAGCAAGGGTGAAAGTTTAAATTGTTTTGAAAATTTCAGTTGTGATGCAAACATGGTGCAATGCAATGTGATGCATATGATGCAAGCAAACAAACAGGTAACACCCCAGGTGTTACAGAAACCCGGGCAACGGCCCACCCCCAGCTGGTAACCCGGCGGCTGGAAATCAAGGTAATAACCAAGGGGGGCAGGAGGTTTCCAGGCTAACCCCAAACAACTGGGTCAATATCATGTGCATACCACAGGAGGCTCTAACAAGGACAAAAAGATACTGAAGCAAGCGGTCAACTCAGTTTCGTCAGCTGTCCCGAGATACTTGAGACGGTCAGAACAGGAGGTAACATGGAGCAGAAGGGATCACCCAGAAAGAGTGGAGCACCCGGGAGTCTTGGCAGTAGTAGTCGCACCGCAAGTCAATGGGTATGAGCTGAAAAAGGTTTTGATGGATGGTGGAAGCAGCATCAACATACTGTATTGGGAAACCTTCCTACGCATGGGCCTCAAGGAGTCTCAGCTACAAAAAAGCTCAACAGTTTTTCATGGGATAGTGCCGGGTCATTCAGCGTGCCCCGAGGGAAAAATCGCATTGGAGGTAGCCTTTGGGGAGTCAAAGGATAACTATCGAGTTGAGTGGCTTACCTTTGAGGTAGTCAAATTGCGCAGCCCTTATCACGCGTTATTTGGAAGGCCGGCTTACGCCAAATTCATGGCCAGGCCGTGTTACGTGTATCTACAGCTAAAAATCCCGGGTCCCAAGAAGACCATTACCATACATGGAAATCGAGACATAGCAGCTGAATGCGACGAAGGAGACGCAGCGATGGCCGAGCAGGCCTGTAGAAAAGAAGAACTCAAGCATTACCGGTCTCAAGCAGACCCGGAGGATAGAACCACATCAAAAAGGCCGAGTACTGAAGGCGAAAGAGCAAAATCCAAAGTAGCACAAGATGCTAAAATGGTGGCTTTTATCGAGGATGACTCCTCCAAGCAATCCGCTATAAAGGAAGAAACTGCACGGCCGCTCACAACCAGCCGTGTCATGGAAACACCTCACCCGGGTCGGCTAGTAAACCCGGTACTCATCATGAAAAAGTCCAACATGTGGAGAATGTGCGTCGGTCACGCCAGTCCGGGACCGGTCCCCATGGAGAACTAAACAATGTAACGGGCATCAGGTTTCAGACGCGCTCTTTTCCTACCCAGGGTACCTAAGGGGACTGGAAGGTTTTTAATGAGGCGGCCTGTTGATCCAAAATTTCTCGCATCAATAAAGAGATGGTTATCAAATCTTATTTCGTTACAGCCTGGTTACAAGTAAGTAGTATCCATGTGACATCAATATTTCAGTATCATTAAGAACGTTGAGTATATATAGGTCCCGGGGGCTGGTTGCTCAAGTAGCCCAGCCACAAACCCGAAAGACCCGGCCTTGATGCCTATAAGTTATAAGGGCCGATTATTCGCAAACGAGTACGGCTGCAATCTTATAGCTGGACAAAGGAGCCAAATTTTCTTGACTTTTCTTACTTAAGCTCGATGTGACTCGCACTAAAGTGGCATGATTCGTTCGCTTACGATTACAATCAGCCATGAAGCCCAATGGGACTTGCTGACCCTGTTCTCGTATGGATGTAACAACATGGTATCCACGCAAAGCCGGCTTACAGTACAAGATAGTCAAAAGGGTCATCTAAACCACAAGTTTATGCAGAGTACAAGGCTAATAGCCGGAAACTCAACAACTATCAAGCATAACTTCAGTACCTACGCGGAATGGCTTTAGGCTTGCGACTCGGTAAAAAACAATTTGTTCTCTGAGAAAGGCCACACCCCCATGACTCGGACTTTGGGTCATGGGGACTGGGGACTTCGAAACAGAAACAAACTACTTGGCTATCGAAGTCGAAAGACCTCACCATCCGAGTCTTGGGGACTTAAAGAAAAAGTCCATTTATCAAAGCCCCTGGTATTCGGAAAACCGAGTCTTACGAAGGGAGCCAAAATAGAGAGTCGGGTATCGAGAAAAAGCTCAAAGAATAGACAAGCAATACGGTTATCAAAAGGCCAGGAAAGCCGCAAAGTATATCATGGACTAAAAGTACGTTACAAGTTACGACATCAGTATCAGGGGTGCACAGGCGCACCATCAAAAGCATAATAGTTTGAATACAAATCATCACGTAAACAAGGTATTATGGTGGTACTGCCCTATTCGGCCTCCTGAGTACGGTCTTCCGGGTCTGGGTCCTGGGCTTGCTGCTTAGCCTTCCCGGCACCCTTACCCGGACTCGCTGCACCAGGGCGGACAGGTGGAGGGACGGCTGGTGTAGAGGCAGACGGACCTGATCCTAACTCGGCCTCTCTCTTCGCAGTCGCCTCCCTCTTCCTGGCCGAGTTAGAAGCCCACTTCTCCAAGATATCAAAGGGCGGGGGTGCTTCCTCCGTAACAACTTTGCCATCAGCGTCGTATGCACTCATAATCGTGTTTAGATCCAAACTATCGGCCAACGTGGTAGCCGAGGGGCGCACTGCGGCTTGTATGGCTTTGAAATCCTTGGGTGTAAATTTGGAACCGTCCGCCTGGAATTCAAGAAACCCGGATATTACCTTTGCCGGGTCAAGCTTCGGAAAGAAAGCCTTGGCCAGGGTGAAAGCCCGGGTCATTCCAATCCGGCATGACGAGCGTTTCCAGATTTCAATCCAGCCAGGCACAGTGGAGCAGGCTTGAATTAGATTTTCTTCACCCGGATATACTTCCGTAGGCCACTTCACGGCATCCAGTATAAATTTTGTGCCGGCAAAGAAAGTCCGGAGCACGGTCTTTAGGGTTCTAGCCTTGACAATGGCATCCTCCTCTGGGGCCACAAGGTTGGCACCTACAGTTGTAACAAAAGAGAGAACGTATCAGTAATCCCGAGTATGATATAATAAAGCAAAGACATGAAGCCAATCGGCAGCAAAAACTTACTAAGCAAGATCTGATAAGTATCGGCGACTTGGTCCGATAGTTTCTTCAGTGCGGTCTGAGCGGCGTTGCACTTCTTCTTGTATTTGGAAACATCCTTCTTCAAAGTTTTCATGTCATCCTCAAGGGTTTCCCTTTGTTTTATCTCGGCAAGAAGAAGTTGTTCGGTCTTCAGTAAAGTTTCATCAGACCGGGTTATCTGTGCCTGTAAGTAGCAAGGAACGCAAGTATCAGTTGGATATCATGGTAAGCTGAATATGGCGTAAAGTGCCAAGCATAACTTTTGCAAGTCATACTCGGAACTTGGGGACTAGGTATGCAATATGAGATACCAAGTGTCCTTACCTGGTGCTCTACAGCCATGCGCTCCAAGATCTTGCTCTCCGAAGTCTTCATAGTAAGGAGAGTGTTCATCAATTGATCAAAAGTGTTTTCACCCGTATCAGAGGACCCGGGGCCTTGGAAATTCCGAGAAGGAGCTTTCTTCTTAGTGGGAGGCGGAACCCGGGTCATTTGTGTGTCGGAATCCGACGCTCCTTCTTCCGCACCCAAGATTGTGGCTTTGTTCTTCTTGCTTGCATGGGAAGCAATCGGATACTCGGCTTCTTGTGTGTCCGGGTTTGTCGGCGACGCTTGTTTTTCGCCGCTAGACGCGGCTGTAGTCTTATCAGTCGGGCTCCCCTTACCCGGGCCCTCGATCTCCATATCCTCTTGGTCGCTGATAACGACCGTGGCCCTATAGATGTTGACAGTCAGCAGCTAAATACACAGTCAGGAAAGGGTGATGAAATGTGGTGAAGCATCAGGAAGGGGATTTTACCCGGTGTTCACCGCAAAGTCACAAGGAAATCCGTCGCTGGACTCGGGAGAGGCTGGAAATTATCAAGTCAGACGTCATGTGGGAATGGTTCAAGGAGAATGTTTTGACCGAGAAAAGATAGGGTAAGTACCAGCCCGCCGAGTCGGGGTCGATGAAATACCCGGGTTAAGGGCATCGTCACCCGGGTGATTTCGAGTTGACCTGCGCTTGGTCATGGGCGACTCCTTCAAGCGTGGCCAGTGGAAAAACGTCAAGGTAGCTCATATATATCGTTAAAGTAATACGAATTGAATGCGAGGAGGAGATATGAAACCTTGGAGGTGGCCTCTTGGGTTTTTCTTTTTGATCCGACTTTGATTGTCGGCTCCAGTTCCTCCTCGTCGCTGGCAGATTCTACTTTGCCATCGGAGTTTTCTTCCTCGTCATCTTCTCGTTCTGGATATCATCAAAGTTATAGTTGGAAATGAAGGGGTTATGGTGAGCTTAAAGGAACCAAACAAAATCCGGAAAATACCTTCGTCCGAGTTAGCAGCTTCTTGCTCCTCTGGACTTTTGGAGCTAGGAGAGGTGTTGGTTTTCCAAAAATCATCATCAGCCTGAAAAGTGTCAGTACAAGGGTTATCAACTGTATCGAGTGGAAAGAGCAAAGATAAAGGCATTAAAGTCGGGTTTTCACCTTGGGGGCTGGGTTCTCGAGTGTGAAGGGCTCCAATCCGGATATGTTTCGGATCACCTCAAGCTTTTCTGTCAGAAAACCCTTGATGGTTTTGTGAGTGTCGCCAGCTGCGAAGATGTTGTCAGAGTACCGGATCGGGTCTGTAGATTGCCCCGAATACTCGCACATCAACTTTGTGCGGATGGAATTGGGTTGAATCCGGAAGTCGACCCAAGTCTTCACCAGGTTGAGCCCGATGAGGCCTTGGGCCGTGAGAGTGTTGATTTTGGCTAGTAGAGGTTGAATTGCCTCCCTATCCGAGTCAGAGGCGAAGGCACTAAATTTCTCAGAGATGTCAAGAAGACCCTCTGAGTAACCCGGCAGCTTCTTTTGGCCGGGTGGGAGGTGTCTTGGCAGTAAAAGTATGAGAGCTGCCAGTGCTTGACATGGGAGTTAAGGGTGAGGGGTGGCATCAAATAATTCTTGCGGCGCTGGATGGAAACCCCGCCGCAAGCAAGAAGCGCCCCGTCACCGCTCTCGCGGCACGGTTTGCACTGAAAAAGCTCAATGAAAAGAGCTAGACTTGGCGAAGTGCACAAGTATGATTCGGAAAGGACGATGAAGTGAGAGATGTTTAATACGGAATTAGGCCCGATGTCAAAAACGTGAAGGCCGTAATGACTTAGAACATCACGGAAAAAAGGGTGACCCGGTGGGCGGAAGCCCCGGGTCACATGTTCCACGAAACAAATTACCTCGCCTTTTGTCGGGGTGGGCCGGGTCTCTTTGCCCGGCACCCTCCACTGGATATCCTCTTGAGGAGGAAGAACTCCCAGCTCCACCAGCTCCTCCAACTTGGCCTTGGTGACCGTAGACCGCGCCCAGTTGGCGGATATGGAGTTGGTGGCTTTAGCTTTGGTTGGAGTTTTCCCCTGCTTTTTGGGAGCCATGTGGTTGACCTGCAAAGTATGAGGTAAAAGGATAAGAAGACTAAGACACGGAAGCTGTGAGCCGGCCGAGTATCGGCAGGGTAATATTGAGACACGAAAATTGCGTGTAATCCGGGTGTTAGCTCGCAGAGTAAAGTTCGAATTATCGGGTGTCAAGTGTTATGGCGAAAATTATGGGGGTCTAAGCGTTGAAGGAACTTTTGAGGACGATGGATGGCTACACGGGTACTTAGCGCGAATAAAAGGAACTGGAAAGGGGAAGACTAGCCGGGTGATTGAAGCCAGGGCGGAAATTTTGAGTGGTTTGGGCCCAGATTGGGAATTTATCTTCAGATTTGTGGCGAAAAATAACAATTGCAGGTAGTAGGAGAGTGGATTGGAGCATGCGTTTTATCTATTGGGCGAGCTAGAAAGACTATTAGTAGCCTAATTCGGCATGCCCGAGAAATCCTTGGCGGACTGATTTGGATCTAATCTGAGGTAAAATCTAAAATTGCAAGGGCAAATTAATGGGAGCAGGAGGCTTACCGGAGGAGATCTGAGTGAAGCCTTGCGGAGGCAGATGGCGCAAGCCTGGTGTCCCTTCGCGGTTCCTGACGGGCTGGATGGAGATTCGCCGGTGGATCTTGGCAGCGGCGCGGGGCGAGTTGTGGCGGAGCGCAGCCTCCGGCCGATGGGCTCCGGTGATGCGCGCGGGATTTCCGTGGTGGCGCTCAGTGAGAATGAGCTCAGAGGGAGAAAGGAAGCGGAGTGGGGGGAAATGAGCCGTTAGGGTTCGGGTTACCCCCAAGGCGCTTATTTATAGCGCGAGTGGATAAGCCCGGTTCAGTGAGCGGGAGCCGGGAGTTGCGGAAGTAAACGGCTATTTATTTGAGTTTTGGCGAGATGCGCTTTAAATGCTGAGCAGGGGATCTGAACGAAAAGAAGAAAGAGATCCATCCCGTGATATCAGGTCAATTATCAAGTATAAAATCTTGACATTTTGGGGTTTTACCTGGGAAAGTAAATTAAGTAATTGGGAAAGAGCCGGGTTACTATATGGCCACCATGGAGTAAGGCCTAGCTATCTATTGAGGCACCTTAACCCGGCCTCCACATACTCGTGTGTTTAATATCTTTGCAGGGAATAGCGAGCGCTTCAAGGAAGGATCCAAGAAGCCCAGGCTATTCTGGGGACTACTGATGGGGGGATGATAACCCGGTAGGCCAAACTCCAAGGAGTAACCCGGCCCAAAGGACGCTGTGCAGGATCCGGCTAAGGATAAGGAAACCTGTGAAGGCCCAAGCTTGTAGGCCCGGTAAGCCGGATTGTGGGTTACTGTAAAGGAAAGTTAGGGTTTGTGCGCCGTGTCCGGGTAGGATCCAGGATGCGCCTTGGAGAATAAGCCAGGGGGTACGGGTGCTTTATAAACCGACCCCCAGGTCTAGTTTAGGCAGAGATCTAAGAACCCTAGCAATATCACTTGATATCGAGCATCTAGTGTAATCCCAGAGTTGAGTTGTTGTATCAAGATCGGAGACTCGGCGACTTTGATTGCCGGCTACCAGATCGAATTGCACCATGTTTTCCTCTGAGCTAAACCCTCTCCCAAACGCCTGTGTCGTCTTGCCCAAGATCAGTTACCCCCGGTAACGTCTGCCGTGATTATCCCACGACAACATGTGTCCTCTGGATGATTGTATTTGCTATCTCTGCTCTAGTGAGAGCTATTTGCAACTTATTTCTATTTATTTGTGTCTTAGAGATATGTTGTGCTATCATTTTGTTAAACGCCATTGACGTACCATGTGTGTATGGTATGAAGTACGTCAATGGTAGTATCCTGATTTCTATGGGATGGTTTACGTAGACGATGAACAGTAGGGGTTGGTTGTCACACATACGTGTGTTGGCCTACTCGTAAGAGATGCGGGTGCCGGTAAGACCCGTAATCCAATCAACTACTGTTCAACGGAACTGCGAGTATCCTCTAGAAGTCCGGGTGCGACAAATGGTACAACCCAAAGAAGACCGTGTCCGAGGCGAACACCGCTGACAACCAATTGAAGCAGCTCGTCAAGAGTGGGCTCCGATCCGACGACCTGGTCGCCACCTGGGTGAGCCGCCAGATTCTGCCTCTGCAACTCAGGGACCACAAGATGTGTTTCATGGGCGGGCCCTGTGACTGCTGATACGTCTCCAATGTATCTATAATTTCTGATGCTCCATGGTAATATTATACCAATTGCTACATGTTTTCTCCCTTCTTTATAGCATTTTTACATGTTTTCCGGGACTAACCTATTAACAAGATACCAAGTGCCAGTTCCCTGTTTACTGTTGTTTTTTATTTCAGAACAGTTGTTCTAGAAATATTCTCGGAATCGGACCCCACAAAGCCCGAAGTGCCTATTGTCCCCGGAAGCATCTAGAAGACCGAAGAGGAGTCAAAGACGGGCACCAGGGGGCCCACACGATGGGGTGGCGCCCCCTTGTCCGCGCGAGATGGTGGTGTGGGCCCCCCTAGTGATCCACCGCCTCTCCCTGTTCACCTATTTATTCCCCCCGGATGGAAAACCCTAGGTACCTGATCAAATATCCCCGGAAAGTTTCGCAGCCGCCGTCGTCGTCAACCCTAGATCAGGGGGGGTTCTGAAGTTGTCTCCCGGCACCCTACCGGAGAGGAAATCATCACAGAGGCCTCTTCATCACCATGTCTGCCTCCGGAGTGATGCGTGAGTAGTTCATACTTGGACTACGGGTCCATAGCAGTAGCTAGATGGTTTTCTCCTCTCCATATGCCTCCATGTTTAGATCTCGTGAGCTGCCTAACATGATCGAGATTGTCCTTATGTAATTCTATGTGTTGTGTTTGCTAGAATCCAATGAATATTGAACTTATGCCAAGTTGATTATAGTCCTTATTGCATATGTTATTTGTGATCTTGCATGCTTTCCGTTGCTAGTGGTTGCTCTGGCCAAGTAGTTGCTAGTGACTCCAAGAGGGAGTATTTATGCTCGATTGTGGGTTCATGCCTCCTTTTCGCCTGTGCTCGAGTGACAGAAACGTGACGGGGGAAGATGTGTTGTTGCCACTAGGGAGAAAACAGCGGTGTGAGTGCCCGCGTGTACAATCATTGCTTACATTACACACATTGTTTAATGCAATTATCTGTTGCTTGCAACTTAATACCTAAGGGGGTTAGGATGATAACCTGAGGGTGGATTATTAGTCATAGATGCAGTTGGATTATGGTCTATGTATATTGTTGTAATGCCCACACTAAATATCATAGTAGTCATCATGTCATGAATGTGCACTATGGTGCAACCTTTATTTGTCAACTGCCCAGCTATAATTTGTTCCCAGCATGCTATCTTTTATGGAGAGACACCACTAGTGAACCTATCAACCCTGGTCCATTTCTTACAGTGTTAAACAAACCACTACAATTTCCTGCTTTCTTTACTTACTGCAAGCATACACTATTTTCCACACTATACGTCTAATTTTTGTTTTCAGCAAGACCGGTGATATTGACAACCTCACCGTACCGTGACAAAGTATTTTGGTTGTGTTCTGTGCAGGTTCCGCGTTGTTGCCGACACCGGTGAGCCATCACCACCGTCAGTGGCATCAACCTTCCGAAGATCCTCTTTCTCCTACTGGATTGATAACTTTGGTTCTTAACTAAGGGAAGTTCTTACCGCTACACTCATCACACCCTCCTCTTTGGGTTCCCAACACGCCATCACAAGCAGGAAGAATTCCTAGCACCATCGAGGCGTACCAAAAGAATTTATGGCGCCGTTGCCGGGGAGGAAGAAGTCTTCTCGCAAGGGGGGTCTCTCACTCTGAACCTCTTTATTTTTTTTATTGTGTTGCTTTTATTTTTTGTCTTGTTTTGCCTCTCTTTATCAAAAACACAAAAAAAATAGTTCTTATTCTAGTTGTTATTTTTGTCACTACGTTGTTATTTTTCATCATGTTGTTCCCTAAGTTTACCTTGAAAGATTTGCCGGTAGGAAGTGGTTCTATACTTTGAAAGGACACTATTAAAGAATTCTTTGATCATGTTAGTAAGCATGATAACTTTGAGGAAAAATCCGTAGTAGAACTTGCTCCCAATTACGAGATTGCTGCAACTTCTTTAGTTCACATGCTAGAAGCTAGGTTTGTTAACCTCCATCCCATATTAATACATATGTTCCTCAACTTGAATAACATTGAAGATGTTGAGAAAAAAAACTGCATCTTAGAAACTATGCTTAAAGAATTTGGAGATGCTGCTATAGAAGCTAGAAAAGTCTTTGAGCGTTTCAATATGCTTGGCTCATGTGTAGACATTGTTGGTGCTCTAGAAAAAACTGAATCTAATAATGAAAACGAGGATAAAATACCAATCCCCTTTAAATTGGTGGCACTACACGAAGCCCAAGAAAAGAATTCTGATTGGATTGTTCCTGAGAATTTATTTGATGAAGATAGTTAGCCTAAAAGTACTAAGAGAGGAGTCTTTGAAACTCACTTAGATAAAATACAATGCATTATTAAAGAATTGCCAAATCTTGATTTGAATGCCTCACTTGAAAATACTTGAGTTTTTTCTATGCCTAGCTAAAAGGCGTTAAAGAAAAGCGCTACCGAGAGACAACCAGGTTTTATTTCTCTGTTTTCAACCCGTTTTCCTTCGTTTTATTTTGTTTTCTTTGCACCTAAGTGTTGTCTATTTCCTTATCAAACCGTTGTATCTTTTCTTTTGTGTTTTTGTTGAGCCAAGTAAAGCCTCTAGTGGAAAGTTGAGGCTATATTTCGAATATCTGCGTAGAAAACAGATTTCTGTTGTACACTGTTTATTCCGTATAATATCACAAAAAAATCAAAATTACCTGAGTTTTTTTGTGCTTAATCCTAGGCTGTATACGCAACTTTTCTTAGTTGGCCACTTTTTGATTTGATCAACATAATAGTTTCGAAAAAAATCATTTTTACCTGATGTCCTGTTTTGAAAGATTTCTGCCAATAATTGCATTTGCATCTTAATCTCTTTCTTTTGGTGTTCTTTTGAGAAAAAGAGTTTTAAAAGAAGTTGTGAAAGTAGCTAATGTGTTTTTGAGTGTTACGCATGTGTTGAAACTGAACCATATGAATTTATTATTTCGATTGCACTAACGTTGCTAATAAAGATTGTGAGAAGTTTGGTGTGAAGGAAGTTTTCAAGGGTCAAGAGAAGAGGATGATATGATGTGATCAAGAAGACTTAAAAGCCTAAGCTCGGGGATGCCCCGGTGGTAAATCCTAGCAAATTCCAAGAAGACTCAAGCGTCTAAGTTTGGGGATGCCCAAGGCATCCCCTTCTTCATCGACAAATTATCAGGTCACTTCTAGTGAAACTATATTTTTATTCGGTCACATCTTATGTGCTTTACTTGGAGCGTCTTTTATTTTTTCTTTCAATTTTTTTTTTGCAATAATCTTGGTTGGACCCCAGCATTCATTTATTGGAGAGTGACACGCTCCGCTTTTTCATGGGAATACTTTGTATTCTTAATCTTCGTCTGGCTGCCGCATTTATTTAGCTCCTGTTTTGCATGCATCTCTTGTCAGAGTTGTTAGTTTTAGTAGTGTTATGTGAGTACTCTCATGTTTGCTTGATGTATCATAAAGAGTATTTTTGTTAAAACATATCTTGTGTGGTGCTTGTTGGGAAAAGAAACTGCTACTTGAAGTAGAATTTATAACAGTGCAAGTAGAAGCTTGTATAGACTGTGGCTAGAACTTTTTCATGCCATGCTAAATGTTATTTTAGTTCTAAAGCCTTGTGGGTATTGAGTAGCATGAATATCCTCAAATAGCTGAGAGTGTTTAATATTCCATTGAAAGATTCATGAGTTGTTCTTGTCATAAGGAAGCATAAATTTATGGTATTCTCATTTAATTGTTTTATTTGGTTGACTTGGAGCATTCTCACACCATTATTATGACTATGAACCAGTCACGAATGGCCTCCATGACCACTTAGTTTTGAATTTTTGATACCGCTTATGCTTTAATTAATGATGTTTATGTCGCTATGCATGATTATGGCTCTTAAGCTCTCTTGATTTGTCGCTCCCAGTCTTTTGCTAGCCTCCACATGTACTGAGTATGAGCTCTACTCGCGCATCCAACACCCTTAAACTGAAGTTTTTCCCATTGTGTCCACCATACCTACCTACATGTGGTATTTAACTGCCACTCCAAAGTAAATTGCTCATGTGTTACCTTTAAAACTTTCAAAACTACTCCTGCTTTATGTTCCTGTTTTTGCTCATGAGGACGTCAATGGAGAATCTTTATCTCACTTGTTGATTGGATTTCACACCCTGGACTAGTGGCTTCATATGCTTATCCAAATGATAGAAGAGCTGGCAGCGGGGTGCCCATCCCCAAATTAATACACACAAAATCTCTTCACTATTTTTTCCCCTGATTTATCAGTCAAAGCATAATTGTGTAAACAGAAGAGAAAGAGGGATGACCTTCTACCCAGATGCGTCCTTCACATGGGAGCCGCTCTTTTGAATCCAGTTGGCTTGTGACATACTGTATTTTCTGTTTACCATTCGTTGACATTAGCATACATCTCCCAAAATATAGACACTCCTCCACGGTATGTGATTGTTGGCAGGCACCGAGGATTCGGTTAGCCATGGTTTGTGAAAGATGGATGGAAGGAGTGTCAAACTTTTAATACCTCTGTTTAATAAAATAAAAAACTCTAGCACATGAGTTGATCCCTGCTTCCCTCTGCGAAGGGCCTTTCTTTTACTTTTATGTTGAGTATCCATCTTCTAACTTTATGCACAGTTGAGAGAGCATATTTGCCATTCTGAGTTCTATGTGCATTTGTCCCATAAACATCAATAATTGATCCATGATGTGATATTGTTTGTTCTTAAATTATTTTCTCTAGTATTCCTCTTGAACTTTGAAGGTGTCCTGGCATTTATGTTTTGTCCCACTCTTAAGGACTAGCGAAATACCACTTTGCCATGCTTTCTCTATACTTGAAACAAACATTTATCTTTCTTTGCATTATTATTCATGATCCTTTATTTGAGATACTCTTCATGATGAAAAGTGATTGCTATGCTTTTTTATTAAAGTTCTATTTATCATGTTTGTGTTTAAAGTTCTATGATATCATGTTACATATGCCTTTACATTATAATGATCAAGATTATGTTAGTAGCATGTCACCTTAGAAATTATTGTTTTATCGTTTACCTACTCGATGACGAGTAAGAACTAAGCTTGGGGATGTTTGATATGTCTCCAACGTATCTATAATTTCTGATGCTCCATGATAATATTATGCCAATTTCTACATGTTGTCTCCCTTCTTTATAGCATTTTTACACGTTTTCCAGGACTAACCTATTAACAAGATGCAAAGTGCCAGTTTCCTTTTTTTTTATATTTTTATTTCAGAAAAGTTGTTCTGGAAATATTCTCGGAATTGGACCCCACAAAGCTCGAAGTGCCTATTTTCCCCGGAAGCATCCAGAAGACCGAAGAGGATTCAAAGACGGGCACGAGGGGGCCCACACCATGGGGTGGCACCCCCCTTGGCCGCGCCAGCTGGTGGTGTGGGGCCCCCAGGGCTCCATCGCCTCTGCCCTTTCGCCTATTCTATGTGTTGTGTTTGCTGGGATCCGATGAATATTGAACTTATGCCAAGTTGATTATAGTCTTTATTGCATATGTTATTTGTGATCTTGCATGCTTTCCGTTGCTAGTGGTTGCTCTGGCCAAGTAGTTGCTAGTGACTCCAAGAGGGAGTATGTAAGCTCGATAGTGGGTTCATGCCTCCTTTTCGCCTGTGCTCGAGTGACAGAAACATGACGGGGGAGGATGTGCTATTGCCACTAGGGAGAAAACAGCGGTGTGAGTGCCCGCGTGTACAATCATTTCTTACATTACACACATTGTTTAATGCAATTATCTGTTGCTTGCAACTTAATACCTAAGGGGGTTCGGATGATAACCTGAGGGTGGATTATCAGTCATAGATGCAGTTGGATTACGGTCTATGTATATTGTTGTAATGCCCGCACTAAATATCATAGTAGTCATCATGTCATGAATGTGCACTATGGTGCAACCTTTATTTGTCAATTTCCCAGCTGTAATTTGTTCACCCAGCATGTTATATTTTATGGAGAGACACCACTAGTGAACCTATGAACCCCGGTCCATTTTCTTACAGTGTGAAACAAACCACTACAATTTTCTGCTTTCTTTACTTACTGCAAGCATACACTATTTTCCACACTATACGTCTAATCTTTGTTTTCAGCAAGACCGGTGAGATTGACAACCTCACTGTACCGTTGGGACAAAGTATTTTGGTTGTGTTGTGTGCACGTTCCGCGTTGTTGCTGACACGGGTGAGGCATCACCACCGTCAGTGGCATCAACCTTCCGAAGATCCTCTTTCTCCTACTGGATTGATAACCTTGGTTCTTAACTAAGGGAAGTTCTTACCGCTACACTCATCACACCCTCCTCTTTGGGTTCCCAACACGCCATCACAAGAAGCAAGAATTCCTAGCACCATCGAGGCATAGCAACTGCAGGCGCACAACCAGTTTTGAGCTCAGCAAGGAAGAGGTTGCCCTCTGGGCCAAGTCCATCACCAAGGCCACCCTCACAGATACTTGGGACTGGGGATTCAAATCCTACAACCGAGATAGGCCGGCGCCCCGGGTAAGTTTCCTTTATCCTACCGAGTTGCTTCCTTCTCGGTATCTTCCGAATTCACTTGGTTACTTATGCTTTATGTTTCGCATGCTTTACCGAGTAGAGTCCATCTCGGTATCTTCCGAGTTCACTTAATTATGTATGCTTTATGTTTCGCATGCTTTACCGAGTAGAGTCCATCTCAGTATCTTCCGAGTTCACTTAATTCTGTATGCTTTATGTTTCACATGCTTTACCTAGTAGAGTCCATCTAGGTATCATCCGAGTTCACTTAGTTCCGTATGCTTTATTTTTCGCATGCCCTACCAAGTAGAGTCCATATCGGTATCATCCAAGTTCACTTAGTTCATTATGCTTATTGTTTCTCATGTACAACACTTTACTCTTCAGAGTGTGGAAGACAAGTCGGTCCTCTCGGATAACTGGAAGCCCGACCGGACTGAAGATGATGAGGAGTAGTTCAACAACCAGGACACGCTCCCTATTCTGCTCGCTATTCCTCCCAGTCAAGATGGTAAGTTCCGAGTCGCAACCTCAATCCGGGACTGGTCTGAGGATGATGAAGGTCATAGTGATGATGATTGTATAGTTTTGGAGGTATCTAACCCCTTCTCGGTCTCATTAGTGCAATTTCTTCTTATGTTACCAGCCGACATGGAAGAAAAGGTGGTCGAGGCAGAGCCCGTGTCCATCGCTGCCCCTGCACAGTTGAGGAAGCGGTCCGGAAGCGGCGCCGCCGATCCCCCATCCAACTAGAGGCAGAAGAGATCCGGGACAAAGGTCCCAAGGGCGGCAAGGCCACGGTGAAACACCGAAGGAACGCGCGACCCACAGTCGACGGGTAAGATTCTCTCGGGATGATTTATGTTTGCATATTTCTTCTTCCTTTGCCTCTTTCGGCCGAGATGCTTTGCCTTTGCATTTTCTTTACCGCATTGTTTCTCTCTTTCTCTAGTGATCCTCTTGACGCTGAGGACCTTAGTGCACCCGCGGGACCGAGTAGCTCCCACAACGTTGTCGACCTCGACTCCGAGGACAGGGACACCCACATCGACGACCGGGCCAAGATGCCCTTCCCGGACCGAGAAGAGCAGGATCTCGGCGCAGGCAACACGGGCGCCGAGATGGATACTGAAGAGACTCCGGAGCAGCCGGAGTCGACCCTTGAGCAGCAACATGAGCAACAACATGAGCAGCAGCCCGAGCAGCAGCCAGAACAGCAACTCAAAGTTGCGACGCAGCAGCAAGCACCGCATCAACCAGTTTCTCCAATCTCCACCACAACAACACCGCCAACCCCTCCGAGAAGGACTTCCCCTCTGGAAGTAGCCTCAGCAGCAGAAGGACTTGCAGCCACCAACGCGACAGCAGAAACAACACCCAGCACCACACCAATGGAAACAAGCCTAGTTCTATCCACCGCCACGGCAACCAACTCAGCCTCAACAGCAACAGATCCAGCAGCAGCATCACCAAGCCCACCGCCACCAAGAATACCAGTGGGGCCAACAAGGGAAGTAGAAAGCCGACCTGGAGAACACCACTGCCACCGAGAATCTTGCGTTGTATCAGGAGATCGATGTCTTGAAAAAGCGGAATACGACACTTGACCATATGGTGATCAGCTCGCGCCTCCTGCTGGATAAGCATGAGGCCAATGCTGATAAGTGGCTCCGTAGGCTCAAGGACCTCACCATCAAATTGCGATGTAAGTCTCGATTTTCCTTCAACTTGCTCTATCTGGTTGATTTCTTTCCCTAACTCAGGCATCTTGCTTTCCGGGGACATTCCCCGATTTTGACTTGGGTGCTGAAAGGGCTATTGAGAGAGCCAAGGAGCGGCGGGCAGATGTTGGCTTCGATGTCACCGAGACGGTCACCATGGAGGATCAGGTCAAGGACATCAGAGCCCGAGTTCTGCCCCTCAAGGGTTTGGGAAGCAACATGGTCTCCACCGCCACCCGGCTACACAAGTTTTTCTGTCCGGACGTTGAGCCTCCCAGGACTATCCACGAGCTGTCCTCCAAGCTGAATTACGTCAAGGAGGAGCTCAAGAAATGGCGCGCCTCAGCAGCTCGAGTCGACGCAGATGAGGCTCTACACTTCATGCTTTCCTGGTATGAGAACCTTGATCTCTGCAAACTCGAGAAGCTGCGGAATGAATCTCGGTGGACCAAAGACGAAAACTCTATCCGGATCCACCAGGAGACGGCTTATCGGCTGGCCTCATATGCTGACACAAAGGAATTTGTGGATGGCCCCACCGAGCCTGATACTGAGCCCGACAGCGAGGTCGAGGACGACGAGGACAGCGGCGATGACGGCGACGAGGGAGGTCATGGCCCCTGGGAGGGCGGCGAGGGAGATTTTGGCCGCTGGGAGGAGGGCGGCAAGGGAGACTTTGGCCACTAGGAGATGGGCGACGAGGGAGTCGATGGCGACAAAGAAACTGAGGTTGACGACGACTCCAAGGTGGATGAGGAGATCCAGGCCGAGCAAGAGCTAGGCGCAGACTCCGAGATCGTCACCACCGAGATGGTCATCTCGGAGCCTGCTCCCGAGTTGAGCGTCTCAGAGCCCAGCCGAGAACGCCGCCTCCGAGCCTCCGGCTTCGACTGCTGCCTCCGAGCCCCCCCCCCACCGAGTCCTCCAACCCGGCAGGTGCTGAAGCTGATGCAACTCGTTTGGCCGCGGCCTAATTATCTGCCTGTCTTAATCTCAAACATTTTATCAGATCCCCGGTATGCTAGGTGCAATTGTATCAAGTACTTATGTCACCGTTTGCTACTTAGTTTTATTTAAGTTCTTAGCAAGACTGGCAGAATGACGGATTGCGTTAATTCCGAGTCCTTGAGTTGGTTCTCTTATTCACCTGGTTTTTTTCGTATTTGCTCTTGCCTGCCACTTGTGGCTTTTTGGCAGTCGAGTCACAAGATTTGGAAAACCGAGTTTATAATACTTCACAACTATGAGATCAAACTTAAAACTGCCCAGTACTTAGCCGAAAAAACAGAAGAAAAAGGCGAGCCATCTTGGTTGATTAACTCTTTCTTTCCTTAGTAGTTTTTCATGTGCTCATTGACCCTTGGCTTGTTCTCTTGCTTGCCATGAAGCTGGGTTGCGGACAACAGCAAAGTCAAAGAGTTGGCCCTTAGGTTTAAACACATTACTAGACATACACATGAAAATCCGAGATGATTAACCGACACAGCAAAGTAAAAAAGGAAATAATACAGAGCAAGTTAGGCACAGGCAGTCCCCGAGTTCCTGCTCGGAGTGCCGACTTGGATTTCAACTCGGTAAGGATATACATACAATGCTTTTTTAATGAATGGAAACGGCGTTGTAGAGCTACATTCCAGGGGCGCTTAGTTTCCTCTCCGGATTTATCTACATAAATAGTTGTCTTCTTCCTCTAGACAGTGAGTTCGTCCATTCCTCTCTCTCCTTCATTGTTCAAGAGCTCAAAACGCCCAGATCTCCCTCCTCCTCCAACCAAACTCGATGCCCTTCAAGGATCTGATAGAGGAGGCCTAGATTTACCTTTCTACCAAGACAAAAATCGTTTCCCCATACCATACCCCTTGGGATCTTGTAAATATCTTGGTTGCTTTGTCATCCTAGATAAACCCTAGTGCTTGTAGCTTCCACCTTGTAGCAAGAAGCTTCGGATTGTTGAGAGCCTCCATCTCACTTGTGGAGTAGCGTCAACCCCCTTGTAAAGGTTTGGTCAACGCCTTCAAGTCGACCTCATAGTGGAAACGAGAATCTCCTTCACCGGAGAAGCTCAAGGAGAACAAGGTGTGCACAACCGTGCTATTGAGGAGCGCCTAGGTGGCTCCCCACCTCTCCAACATAGACGTACTTCTTTTAAGAAGGAACTACGGGAAACATATCCTTGTCTCCGTGTTTTCACTTGTGGTTATCTTGTGCCTTGCATATTACTTCCGTTGCGTACTTGTTTGTTATCACATAGGGTGTCTACCTAGTTGCACATCTAGATAACCAAGTTGTTTACTTGCTAAAGCCCATCTAAAAGTGAAAAAGGATTAAAATTTGTAGGTCACCTATTCACCCCCCCCCCTCTAGTTGACCATTGTGTACTTTCACAAACCATTATACCTTCAATGGAACAACAAGAACTTCGTGCTCCGTGATATGTCTCCTAGCCAAATCATCACCGATAATGCAAAGAAACTTGCACGCACCCAACAAGAGCAAAATTCTAGTGAGATGAGTGGTGAGAGAGCGATCCAAAAAAAATAGAGTGGGAGCCACAAGACAAACATGAGTGGAAAAATCATGAGTGCATCCAAGGGCCTAGCCTTACTTGCCACAAAACGCGAGATGCGAGAGCTTCAAGAAAACCCATCCATCCTCCACTTTGTACTTGTGTGCAAACGCGAAGTCATTGAGACTAACTCCTTAACAAGCTTTCCTACGTCTTTGTTGCCCATATTGCAGGAATTTGATGACGTATTTCCTGAAGAATTACCACCGTGTATACCTCCTCATAGAGAAATCGAGCACCGCATTGATCTCATATCGGGTACCCCACTTCCAAACCTAGATCCTTACCGTACAAACCCTGAAGAGACTAAGGAGATCAAGCGGCAAATCCAAGAACTTCTAGATAAATGTTACATTCGCGAATCTCTTAGCCCTTGTGACGTTACGGTCATCCTCGTTCCAAAATAAGATGATACTTCTCGTATGTGCATGGATTGTCGACCTATAAATGCTATCACCGTTAGATATAGACACCCCATCCCTAGGCTCGATAATATTCTTGATGAATTATGTGGTTCAACTATCTTTTCCAAAATTGATCTTAGAAGTGGATACCATAAAATTCGCATGAGCATAGGTGATGAATGGAAAACTTCTTTCAAAACAACACTTGGTTTGTATGAATGGCTAGTCATGCCTTTTGGACTTTTGAATGCCCCATCAACTTTTATGAGACTCGTGAATGAAGTTTTACGACCTTTCATTGGTGTGTTTATTTTGACTATATCCTCATCTATAACAAATCTTTGGAGACCCACCTTGAACATATTTCTCAAGTCTTGTTGGCTCTTCACAAAGCAGAACTTTTTTGAAAATATTTCCAAATGCATTTTTTGTACCGACAAGGTTGTTTGCTTGGGTTTTGTTATTTCCTCCAATGGAATTGAAGTCGACGAGAAAAAAGTTGAGGCAATTATAAATTGGCCTAGCCCTACTTCCATGGATGAAATAAGACGTTTTCATCGTCTTGACGGTTTCTATCGCCGCTTTGTGAAGTATTTTTCAACAATTGATTGCCCTTTAAATGGGCTTACAAAAAAGAATTTACTGTTTGTTTGGGGCAATGCTCCATAAAAAGCTTTCCATACTCTTATTAAATGTTTGACCGAAGCACCTTTGCTTGGTTTATTGGACTTTGAGAAAACTTTTGAGATTGACTATGACGTTAGTGGCATTGGTATTGATGGCGTTGTATGCAAAATGGACGTCCTGTAGCATATCATAGTGAGAAACTTGATGGCGCTAGGTTAAACTAGCCCATCTATGACAAAGAGATTTCTTGCTTTGGTTAGAGTTTTAGAAATTTGGCAACACTACCTTTGTCCTGAAGAATTTTTTATTCATTCAAATCATGAATCATTGAAATATTTAAAGAGTCAAGCTAATTTGAAAAAAATACATGCTAAGAGGGTAGAATTTATTGAGTCTTTTCCTTATGTCATCAAATACAAAAAGGGCAAAGAAAAGTAGTTGCAGATGCATTATCACGCAAGGAATGCCTTCTTACACATCTTGAATTAAATGTGATTGGTCTAGATGAGATAAAGGACTTGTACTCTTCGGATGAGGCACCAAGTGGAACTACTCGTCACAAGATGTCTAACATGCCTCCGAGCTAAGTCTACTTCACACTCTCATGGTCTTTATATACCACTGCCTACACCACACCTTCCTTGGAGCGATATTAGCATGGATTTTGTGTTAGGACTACCACAAACTAAAGCAAATATGGACTCTATCTTTGTAGTGGTTGATCGCTTTTCTAAGATGGCTCACTTCATTCCATGCAATAGAACGGACGATACTTCACACGTGGCAAACTTGTTTTTTAGGAAAATCGTTCGTCCACATGGTGTTCCCAAGACAATTGTTTCAGATCGAGACGTCAAGTTCACCTCCTATTTTTGGAAGATATTGATGGCAAATCTTGGAGTGAAGCTACTCTTCTCCACTGCCTACCACCCGCAAACTGATGGTCAAACCAAAGTGGTGAACCACACACTATCTACACTCCTTCGCGCATTGATAAAGCCTAACCTCAAGAATTGGGAGGAATGCATCCCACACGCCGAGTTCGTCTACAATCGAGCCACACATCAAGCCACAAATCGGAGCCCATTTGAGATCGTCTATGGATTTTCCTCTCTGCGAGCAAGTAAACATGAACTTCGACAAGCACATCGGCTACATCAAGAAACTTCATGAGAGCACAAGAGCTACACTTGAGAAGCACTACGAGCACCACGCCAAAAAGATGAACAAGAAAAATAAGCTCATGGTGTTTCAAGAAGGAAAACTTGTTTGGCTACATCTTTGCAAAGATCGCATTCCACAAGAGCGCATCTCCAAGCTCAAGACATGAGGTGACGGTCCCTTCAAGATTCTCAAGTGCATCAACGAAAATGCATACACGCTCGACATACCACAATCCAAGTACCTTGTGCACAACTCCTTCAATGTGTGAGACCTATCTTCCTTCCATGGAAGTCCAAATGATTACGGTAGTCACGAGTCGAGGACGACTCTTTTCGAAGGGGCGGGGGGAGATGATGCAGCCCTAACCATTCCACCAAGCTCTCAATCGACACCCATTGGTCCCATGACAATATCACGCGCAAAGGCGATGCAAGAAAAGGTGAGCTCACTCTTATCTCTCTATGAGTTTGACGACCTGGCGAATGGTGTGCTACCTCATGGAAATACCCTATGTGTACTCAGGTTTGATCCCCCATTGGAGCCCCAAGGCGGTGCCCAAGAATCTCGAGAAGATGGCCAAGGAGGTGGCCCCGAAGAAGAAGAAGAAAAGGTGGAAGAAGAAGAAGGCAAGGAAACCTGGCCCGCAGCTCGGCTAGGACGGCTCCCTAACAGAGCCTCCTGGCCTACGCAGGCCTCCCTGTGCCCTCAGGCTAGCCACCCAACAGAGCTTCCCGGCCTCCAGGCCGGCCTCCAGCCCGGCTTTCCTGCACTACGTGAAAAGAGATAATATTCCCCCGTAATCCCCCTACCTACCCCTAGACTATAAATAGACCCACTTGGCTTCAAATCTAGGTTAGAGATGAATTGATATTTGAGCTTTTCTCCTTTGTGTGTCCCTCTTGTGAGGCTACTCCTTAGATGTGTATCTAGGAACGAATCAAGGCTATCCCAACTACTCTTGTATTTGGATCGTATCAAGGTAACTCTAGAATGGCCATCATTTCCCCTTGGGAATCAGTTGGTGTTCTCCCAATCTTCCTTGACTGGCCCTCGAGGATCTATTGGTGCGATGGAACAGACGTAGGGTTGAATTGGTTCCAATCAAGGTGAATTCGAGTGGATTGATTGCCGAAGGTGGCCATGGGTTTAGTTGCAGGTTTTCGAATCCTCTAGTTCGCACTAGTTATCCGGTTACCTTTGGTTCCTTGTTCTTCATGTTCTTCCCTTTTCCCTTGGGTCTTTCGTGAGATCGAGGCACCCTAGAGGTTAACACCTCCATCAAAAAACCCTACTGAATATATCCCAAACGACCGTCATCCAAAACCCCTACTGAAGAAGAAGAAGAAAAGGTGGAAGAAGAAGAAGGCAAGGAAACCTGGCCCGCAGCTCGGCTAGGACGGCTCCCTAACAGAGCCTCCTGGCCTACGCAGGCCTCCCTGTGCCCTCAGGCTAGCCACCCAACAGAGCTTCCCGGCCTCCAGGCCGGCCTCCAGCCCGGCTTTCCTGCACTACGTGAAAAGAGATAATATTCCCCCGTAATCCCCCTACCTACCCCTAGACTATAAATAGACCCACTTGGCTTCAAATCTAGGTTAGAGATGAATTGATATTTGAGCTTTTCTCCTTTGTGTGTCCCTCTTGTGAGGCTACTCCTTAGATGTGTATCTAGGAACGAATCAAGGCTATCCCAACTACTCTTGTATTTGGATCGTATCAAGGTAACTCTAGAATGGCCATCATTTCCCCTTGGGAATCAGTTGGTGTTCTCCCAATCTTCCTTGACTGGCCCTCGAGGATCTATTGGTGCGATGGAACAGACGTAGGGTTGAATTGGTTCCAATCAAGGTGAATTCGAGTGGATTGATTGCCGAAGGTGGCCATGGGTTTAGTTGCAGGTTTTCGAATCCTCTAGTTCGCACTAGTTATCCGGTTACCTTTGGTTCCTTGTTCTTCATGTTCTTCCCTTTTCCCTTGGGTCTTTCGTGAGATCGAGGCACCCTAGAGGTTAACACCTCCATCAAAAAACCCTACTGAAGATATCCCAAACGACCGTCATCCAAAACCCCTACTGAAGATAGCCCAAACGTCGGCCATCAGTCGAGCACATCCAGTATCCATGAGTCCTTGTTGCTCCACAGGAAGAAGAAAAAACACATGTGGATCCAGTAGACCGCCTTGTTGATAACCTGCAAATAATGAACATTGTCCTTCTTGTTTAACACAACATCATTACGACAATTCCATATTTCCCAAAGAAACGCGGACACGCCTATATGAATACATGCATTTGTTTCCTTATCAATTCCATTAAGCCAATTTCCAAACATATTTATCACACTTTTTGGAGGATAAATATTTAACGTGAAATGGATTAAGCGCCAAAGATTTCTAACAAATGAATAGGATATAAACAAATGGTTAAACGACTCATCCGCATCGCAAAACACACACTTTTACACCCTACCCATTTTCTCCTAATCAAATTGACCTTCGTTAATAGGATTCTTCGATTAAGGAACCAGAGGAAAATCTTAATTTTCAAGGGTATTTTTAATATCCACAAATATTTACGCATGACCCTCATACTCCCACTAAGCATATCCGCATAATAAGACTTAATATAAAAGGTTCCACTGGTTTTCAACTTCTACTTTAAAACATCCGGCAAATTTGACAACGAGACTTGCATTAGTCTCTCCATCAAATGCATCAAATGCATTCTTCTGTCACCTACAATAGGCCGACGAAACTGAATATTAAGTGGCACATCTGATACTACACTTGCTACTGTCACATGCTTGTGGTTGGAATACTATTTATGTGATACCGCTTCGTCACCTAACCATTTTTCCTCCCAAAACCAAACCCGAGTACCATTACCTAAGCTATACGACCCCCGAAAAAATAAGTATGCTTTAGCTTTCATGCTTACTTTCCAAAACGGCGAATCCGTCGGTTTCGCTTGTACATGAGATAACATTTTATCCCCTAAATATTTATTTGACGGAATTTCATGCCAAACCCCTTCTTCATGCAACAACTTAGACAACCATTTACCTAATAAACACTTATTCTTTATATCGAGAATTTCAATCCACAACCCTCCTTGATCTTTCTTCCTACAAACAATATTCCATTTTTTGAGGCTATATTTTTTCTTTTTAGAGTCGCTTTGCTAAAAAAATCTCGAGCGATAAAAATCTAATCGTTTCTGAAAGCACATTTCTTATCCCTCTATGTTTTGTGTGTTAGTTAACAACACAAGCGATATTTAATTATGTGTTGAATGGTGCAGGACCTACAGGTACATCTTTCAAACCACCAAGCACCAAAAAGGTCGAAGGAAATCTCGAATTTCTATCTTTGGTTTTGCAGGAAATTCTTGCCTGGAAAGGCCGGATAATCCCCCCCCCCCCCTAGAACCAGCGGTGGAAAAACGACTAAGGACCTAGGTGTGGGGCTTGCAGAAGCCCACCGGGTTTTTGGCCGGATTATTCAGTGGCCAGAGGCCGGATAATCCGCCCTCCATGGGCCGAATAATCTGCCCCTAGAAGCTCGGTGAAGATTAGAGGCTGTTTGGAGTGGTGTCAGGCTTGTAGTTTCCCACCGGATTTTTGGCCGGATTTTTGGGCCGAATTATTTGGCATGAGGGCCAGATATTCCGCCCTTAAATAGCTACATCGGTCATATTTTGAGAGGGGCTATAAATATCTCTCTCCTTCTTCAACCTCAGTCTAGTTCATACATGCCATTAAATGCACATTTATTGAGATCGCCAAATCCTAGATCTTCCAATTCCTCCATCCAAACTCGTTGATCTTCGGAGGATTGAAGGAGAAGACCCTGATCTACATCTTCACCAACCAGTTCTTCATTTTCCCCTCATTCACTTGAGGGAATCTAGTCTAGGGTTTTCTTGGGAAAACCTAGACCCCATTTCTACTCTTGTTGATTCTTGGTAATTCTTGGGAGCCACCAATTCGGTTGTGGGTGTGTGGCTCAAGCTCATTGTAAAGGACTCGATTTCCACCTCAAAGGGAATCAATAGTGGAAGGTGAACTAGGTCTTTGTGGCGAGGTTCATCGGAGAATAGGGTGAGGCCTTTATGGCGTTGAGTAGGCCTTCGTGGTGAAACTTACACCCCTCCAACGAGACGTACTCCCCTCAAAAGGAGTAACTCAGGATTACATCCTTGTCTCCGCGTGCTACCGTTATCGGTTATCTCGTTCCCTCTCTTATACTTTGTATTTGTATCTTGTTTATTGTTGTGCTTGTCATATAGACAAATTCACCATAGTTGCATACCTAGAGAATTTACCTTTGTGTCAAGGCTGAATTAAAAATAATTAAAATTGGTCGTAGCACCTATTCACCCCCTCCTCCCTCTCGGTGCCCATACTATCCGTTCAGTTTCTTTACCCCTTTAGGTAATTCGAAGAATGATACTAAGAATATTGGCAAACTTGTTAAAAATGAATTAATAAGTACAAGGCGATTCCCGTACGATAATAATTTCCCAACCCAAGATCCCAACTTACACTCGAATCGGTCATCTACCATTTTACACTCCGTGTTCATCAATTGTCGATAGTGAATGGGTATACCGAGATATTTGAAGGGTAAGCTCCCCACCTCACAGCCAAAGATATGGTGATAATCATCTTGCGCCTCTTTTTCCTTGCCAAAACAAAATACTTCGGTCTTATAAAAATTAATTTTCAATCCCGAAAGTTGTTCGAACAATGCAAGGATCAACTTTATATTAACTGCCTTTGCTAGGTCATGATCCTGAAATAAGATTGTATCATCAACGTATTGAATAATTGACACCCCACCCTCGCCAAGAAGTGGTATCAATCCTCCTACTTGTCCATCCTCTCTCGCCCGTGTAATGAGAATGACCAACATATTAACTACGAGATTAAAAATGATGGGTGACAAAGGATCACCTTGTCTTAGCCCTTTGAGCATTTTATATTGACCGATCTCACCATTCACTTTCTTTAAACCTGGCTACCCATTCACACCACTTTGGTGCTAAACCTTTCATAAGCAGAACTTGTTATAAGACCAATTGGCCTTATCATACGCTTTTTCAAAGTCAATCTTAAACAATACCCCATCCAAGTCCTTCCTGTTTAGCCCATGAATTGTTTCGTGTAGGACTATGTGTGCGCCTTATTCGCAGTATGTCTTTTTAACCAAGAACCAAGCATGCATAGATTCACGTTAGCAAGCTCTGGTATGGCCAAACCTCCAAAATCATTTTTTTACACACTAGTTTCCAACTAGCCACGCGTATGGAGTTTCCCCCTAAAATCATTCAAAAAACAATTAGCTATTTGGGTCTTAATCAGGTCTAAGACCCATTTATAGAATTTGAAAAAAAACGAGGTAAAGCGTGTAGGTTCGTTTTATCATTATTAGGCATGTGTAATGGTTCTATCTTACCAATGCCATGTATGATAATTGCTTAGTTGACGGAGAGAGGAACAAAAATAAAAGAACTTACCTTCTCTTAGCTAAGAGATCATCTCTTAGCATAATTATCTCACCACATATTTAGGATATCCGGTTGTTAGTGATATGACTAAAAAATAGCTCATTGTACAACATGTTTTTTTTTGTCATATCAATATTATATGGCGGACTTAAGATAAGACGGCCTTATCGGCCTCATCTCAGAGTCTTGGTTCCCTTGAATCATGTCTGCTAATTTTTCTATGTCTGGTCAAAAAATAAATAACGAAAATAATGTTTTACTGTGTTTGGTCAAAAAAGAAATAACGAAAAAAAAGAAAACGACGTGAAACCCCTAGGGCTGCGCGTCTCGTAACCCCCGGTTCGTACGTGCGACGCGTGGCCTCCATCGTGTGGCAGAAAACATGACGGGACCACCACCATCCGGTCTCAACCTTATCCCCTCGTTCCATTCTCGTATGCTGCTCTTTACAGATTCCCATGGCCATCCGTCGGGGTCTGCGCCGCCGTGCCCCTCCACTAGGCTCCTGCCGCCGCGGTCCTATCACCAGGCTCCCGCTGCCGAGCGCACATGCCACTCGCCGTAAGTTGCTTCGGAAAGCAAGGCCGTTGACCCTCCAGCTCGCCGTCGCGGCGAGAGCCCTCAGTGCTCTGTGCTCCCGTGCAAACCAGCAATAGGACTGCCATTCTCGAGCTTCCTGCGCCTCCGGCGGGAGGCCGCTGGCCCTCCATCTCATCCTCGACGAGCTCGGGGAGGGATAGGGCGAGAGACGGCCGGGGCTGAGCCGGCGCAACCATACGCACATCTAGTGGCCCTCGCCGAGGATGCTCACGTCGGTGAGCATGGGCCGCGCAAGGATGCGTCGGGAGGGGTTTTTGCTACATTTTGTTTTGCTATGTTTCACGACAAATTTTTTAGAACAAATTTTTGCTATAATTATTCTAAATTTTTGTGCAAATATTTTGCTATGAGATTTTCCGGGGACGTCTCTCGTGGGTCTACAGTACTGTAACATTTCTTTTTTGCTATGGGGTCTCCGGCGAGGTCTGTCTTTTTTGTTTTCTGAGACGAAACTTTTTTTTTTTGCTACATATGAGCAAAAGCGGGATTTAATTAAAAGAGCAGCGCTGTCCCAAAAAAAATAGAGTGCGCGGTCGCCACATGTGACTGGCCGCAGCTGCCCTTAACTGCCGCGTCAGCAGCTCCTCTCCCGATCTGCGCAGCGAACTCCAGCAGACCAGGTGCCCGCGCGGGGTGCTCTGCTGGGCTCCCTCGTCTTCTTCTTCGTCGTGAACTGCTGGATGTTCTCCCGCCTCCAGGCGCCCGCGCTTCCGCCTCCGCTGCCACCCGCCAACTACTCGCTCTCCACACCGCTAAAGAATGCCAGTGCTTATCTTTGCAGTAGATGGCTAGCTAGTCAGTGACAGTGAGGCATGAGAGCCGCAAAGGCCAGTGTGTTGCAATGTGATAAAGCTAGCAATGCATATGCTTCAGAATCGATGTTGTTCGTCAACAGGAACTTGTAATTTTACATCTACTGTGTGTGACAAGCATACAGTAACAGTAACCTGCTTTAGTACTACCGAGCCCAGAAATGTGCCCTTCTTAAGGTCATGAAAATTTCTGGGGAAGGATGAGAACATTTACCAGGAAAGAAAATTTCCATGCTAGAAAATTTCAAATCCAAATTCAATCCACATATCTAGAAAGAAATAGATACCTGCGGCAGGGAGTAGTGTCAGAATCAGCTTAGGAAATGGGGAGGCTGAGTTCTCACTTGAAGATGAACAACAATTGTGCATTCTAGTTATGGTTCCAGCACAACCGGCTAGGATCAACTTTCATTAGCTGATTGCCCTGGGATTTGGATTCTTCGGCACTCTGTATCTGAACTACAGTGCTGCTGCTGCCGACATATTTTTGATAAGTCTCAGGTGGAAACAACCGAAATTGCCTTATCTGTATCTGACCAAAGGAACAAATTTCTGTTTGGAAATCAGAGGATCCGGCTTTCTACCCCCAAGTTCTCAAATGTAGACTTGCTGCACTTATCATGTTCCCATTCTTTTTTGGTTGGGGTAGTGTTGTGTAATACGAGCCGTTCATATTTTGTAAATTGTAACTTGTACTATGAAATAACAAAGTTACCGTTGCAGATAGCAAACGGTATCCCAGATGATTGTGTGTTTATGCATGCATGTTGTCTCATCCAAGGGCAGACCCGCTGTGTTATTGTATCTAAACCAGATCATGGTCTCTTCTTTTCAGCAGGAAATTTGTTCAGTTCATCCAAATTTCGGTCCAAGACGACAAATGGACACAATTTGAATGCATCTTACTCATAGTAGCTCGGAAACCATTTGCCGATCTTCAACTGCAGTACATGTCATTAGCATTAACAGAATTATTGCACAGCGACTCGGCACAGCCATAACTCAAATCCAACAGGATTCAGGGTGACAGTCTGGGCCATCAATGCCACAGCCCCAGGAGAGAAAATGCTGGCCGGCTGGGGATATATATATATATATATGATGATGATGATGCTACTGTCGAGTTTCAGTAGAGGGCAAAGTGAGCAATCTCGGGACAATCTCACGTGAAATAAACAGCATGAACATCTCAAAGGACAACTTCGCTCTCTCGTTGACGTTTTATACTACCAAGCGTAGGACAAGGGATGTACATCTCTCTCTCTCTCTCTCTCACTATCTTCAAGCACCTGAACCAACTGAACTAGGGACGTTTTCTGCTTCATCACCTGAGCTACGAGGTTAGCTGCTGCTGGACTCACTGGGCCTTCTGGCGCTTCACGTACTGGAGGATCGGCTCCTTCACCTGCGTTATTACACAGAGACAAAGGCTCATTATTCGTGCAGACCACCATCTGCTAACAGATCGATCAGGTGACCAACATTGTCCAATGTGCGAGATCAAGTAACTTTAGCTCAGTGGAGGAATTCGAAAGAGAGAAGCATATTGGAGGGATTTAACATGCAAGCTCTTACCAGGCTGGCCTTCCTGATACGCTTGCCTTGTTCAGTGCACTGCGTCACGTCAGCGCTAGCCAATGACTTCCTGGACTTCTGCCCAAGCACCCCACTCTCCAGGGACGTAGCCGGCTGCAACAGTTCATCACAGTTAGTTCAATGTTAAGGGTGCAAGCAAGACTGTGGACTAGGGGATCAGGCTTCCTTCACACCTCACGCATGCTAGTCGGAGTCCTGTTGGGGTCCTTCTGCATGGACACAGTCTGCTCTGTCTCCCGTGGCTCCCGGGTGCGTGTAACATCAGATCCAACCGAGTGGAAGCAGCCGTTTGTCGAGCCATCTTTCATTTCTTGGTCTGTTCAAAAGAGAGTTAAGCAATGTGGAGCAGCAGACTTGTGCCAAATCCAAGGTACAAGGGGCATGGAAATGGGGTTGCTTGCTGCTTACCAGTCATAGGACGCTCTTTGCGGTCAAACTCAGCAGGTCCCGGGTTTGTGTCCATGCCCTGCATGATGTACCAGAGTTTGAGATCAACTGGGGATATATATAAGTGAGTGCCACAATTACTACACAAGTAAAGCTTGGAGGTGGTGGTCTGACAGTATTAAAGACATTATCCCATACCATTTCTTCTTCACCTATATCGAGCTCCAGTATCTTTTTTATCTCAAGGAGCTTTCTGTTGCTGGCTTCAGAGTGAATCACAGCTTTGCCTGTTACACAAAGTGACAACTCTTACTTAAAAGAGTAACCTATTAACAGATCGTAACAAGGCTCATGATAGTACTATTGATTATTGCAAACGACTTATGAAGCATTCTAGCTGATACATATCCAAGAAAGATCCACAGACAATTATTACTGCTAAAAACATTTTTCATGTCGCGACAGCTCTCCTTCAAGGGAGCTGTTCAACAGTTCATAAAAAGATAAACATCAACATGCATAAAGTGATTACTTGAGCATGAGTGATAAAAAAAAATGAAAGTGTGGTTAGTGGGCTGGTTTACTGACTTAATTCTTCTCCACTAGCTGACCAACTTCACAAGATAACATGAACACGTGAACGGTCCATAAAAACAGAGGCCAGAATCCAGGAAAGGGATCTTAGAGTTCAGGTAAGTTCAAGTGGTTACCCAATCTTCGGTTGCCTGAATTCTTAATGTATCCATCTTGCACCATTTTGTCCATTAACTTCCGGACTGTGTTCAGGTTGGCTTCCCCATCTAGCTTTCCCTGAAGCTTGGCTACGGTCACATAATCCATCGGAAGTGCATGGTATAATGCCTGTAACAACAAAAATATGTTACAGAAAACTAGATGCATTAACAAGTCAAGGGTAAAAGTATGGTCACCTTCATATACATCACATCAACATTCTTGGTTTTAGTTTCTTCTGTAGGTGAAACATTTTGCACAGTGACCTCTTGCTTCAAATGCGGAGTTCTCGGGTCAGTAATCTGAAACCATAAAATGACCATGCATTCTTGTTACTGAAGTCCATATAGCACATGGTAAAACAATAATGTTACTTAGGTTGACCTTGTTAACAGCATAACTATCCTTGCTTGCCCTGGAAAGTAAACCATCTTTAAGTAGCTTCTCCAGAATATCTGAAAAGTGAAAAGTTAGTCTAGTAATGCAATGGAAGTATAAAAAGAATGCCTGCAGGAACAGGATCAATCTGACAAGCACGCGGAACTGTTTTGCCTTGCATTACCTTCCACCATTTCCTGCAAAACATTCAACAAGCAGTTATTAGCAGCAGACCATACAGCTCGTGAAGTGCAAACGAGGCATCGTATGATTTATACATGCACAACACATATAATCTGTCACACTTTCTTGCAGGTTTAGCAACTAGAATGGAACATTAATCAGTGCAAAAGAGGGAGTGACAGCAAGAATTACCATAGATATGTCAGGGAAGTTGGAATGGACATCTGAAGTGTTAACAGAACTGATGGCTGTTGAGCATATCCATTCTCTTACTTGAACTGCTATTTCTTCCTCGTGAGCAGGATCTTGAGTATCCTCTGCAAAACATATAAAGTTAGCAAAGAGCAAATAAACTGATATGGTATGGTTATGTATGAAAAGAGTACATATATGCATGAGCAAATAAAGCTCCTCTGAACCATATCAACTGACCTTCTGAAACTGAACCACTTTGACCTTTGAGATTTCCATCTGTTTCAGTAAGCCTATTAGCACCAAAAACAATACGTACAACAAGAACATCATTGAAGAAAAGTTACCATTAGGAGCAACAACATAACGATCCACTTCAGATGGGCGAACCTAAAACAATCCGGACTTATGCAATGTCAGGAATACTTATATAAAAATAAAATGAAATTATGTATAAGCATTAGCATTTTCATCATAAGTCTATAACATAATAGACAGCAAATTAAGATAATATTACTGAAACTTATCAAGTTACATGATTTTTTCCCAAACAGACAACTTAAATTAGATGGAGCTATCAGTTGTATGATTTGACTAGCCTTTACCTCAGTGTCAGAAAAGTCATCATCTTGGTCAGACTCATGACCCGAGCTCATGTTATCATCTTCACTGTTAACATTGTTACCTTCACATGGGTCAAGGACACTTTTGACCTGTATAAACAAAATAAAAACATGAGAAATTCAATTGAATAACACAGCAAAAATTTCTTGCCAAATGCATGCAAATCTCCACTACCTTCAAAGCTAACACGAGATGCTTGCTATTCACACTCCCCAGTTCCATCTTCAAGGGGTTGGTGCTCCATATATTCATGGCCTCATTGTCAGCACAGCCCTTAAAAAAGGGAGGCTCATAATCGTTGGGCTGGCAATATAATATTAAAAGTAAGCTTCAGCAAACAAAAAATTTCTTTTACACATTTAACAAACAAAGTTGTATAGAACAAAAATAATTAGGTCATCTACAATGTAGCTGGAAGTTTCAATGGATTAACTGGAACGAAAGGCACTCACTGTTACATCGTCATAGTATAGCAGCTTCATTACAATGGTTCGCTGAACAATAAAACAAAAGATAGCATCAGCTTAGCACAATCTACTCTAGCGCCAAATTACAGCATCCCAAAATTACCTCATCTGGCATTTGGTCCAAGGTCCTCATAAGTGAAACCAGCGTTCTGATCATCTTACAAGCAGAGCTTCTGAAAGGAGAACAGTTACAACATCAGGACATTGCCAGTTTACCATTTTATTGATTGCAAAGTACAACTGACGATTTTTGCCGCAAATATTATGCACATATGGACCAATAAACAGCAATTCATGACAACAATTTACTTTTGTACGAACATTACAGCTACACGGAAGATCACCTCATCTGGTCAGGAGTGACCTCTGCTGCGTTTGACTTGAATGTAGCACTATTCTTCTTGTTCCCTGTGCGACTCAGGTTCATTGCAACTTCATCACCCTTTGAAGGGTAGCTAAATGCGACTGCATGATAATTATGACAGATAATAAGCCAAATGTCAGATGATCCATCAACCATGTCAGTTCAACTAAATATGCTAAACATTATCCAGAATCTACACAGTAATACTCACAGGCATACTCCTCAATCATGGGGCCTCCTTCCTTCTCACATATACAGAACAGAAGAGTCTTGAGATATTTCTTTTGTAACGCATCATATACACCTGAATTCCATAGCCAAAGTTAATGACATAAATAAATAGGAAAAGCACATCTCCGCATCTAATGATACAGTATGAATAAGCTCAAGTTGTGTAGGACACGTTTCACCTTTCTCCATCCAATCAATTAACCTCCTGGACTCAGCATCCATGGGCATCAGCTTCTTAATCTTCATCTCTGCAACAAATAAAAGGTTGTTTGAGGCTTTGGGTTCATAAAATTCAGTCAGACTTGCCAATTGCATACTGATACTGCGGTTGGTCCTGACCTAGTGCAGGAACAGACTTATCATTGAAGTACTTCTCAGGGAATAGGCCTCTGATGTAGCTGATGTTGTATATAGCAATCCGGAGCAAATTCCTTGTCTGTTTGGTCAACAGATAACCAACATCATTCAAGCAGCCATATGAAGAATAACTTAAAACTAAGTACCATGCTATGAATTTGACCAGATCATACAGATACGTGAAGACATCTCAAAACATCACAAGTTTGTGTTACTGCCAAACAATCTCAGACTGAAACACAAAGTACAGGGAAAAGTACATGTTATATGTACCCAGAAAAAAAATAGCAATATCTAACACGAGGGAGTCCACAGTTTGTGGGTTGGTTTCCAAACATGCAAGAGAGGTTTGCCGACCTCACATATAGTAATTTCTAAATGCACAACATAGATCCAAAATTTTACAGCATAGCATGATGACAGAACAGCGGATTGAAACTGCAGAAGAATTAGAAGCATAGTTAGGCGGCCATAGCTAACAAACCAAATCGACAGTGATTACCAAACAACTAACGCATCTTCGACCAGTGGAGGAGAAAAAACAAACCAGAAGGGAGGGTTTCCGTGCTAATTTTCTGCGAAATCTATAGAATCGACGCTTCCAAAAGCAGATCCGACGGTTCAAACAAGCAAAACGAAATCGAGCAAGCAGGCGGCGTGAAGAAAAACTATCCACAGGAACTAGAGGAACGTCGCGCGTTGGAGCATAACCAAAAGTATCCCGAGAGACGGACATGCTTCGCGGAGAAAACTAGGAACGAGCGACGCGGAATCTACTGAAGAGACGCTTCGAGGCGGCGGCTCCCTTGGCAAACACTGGAGCAGAAACCCCGCCACTATTCATCCCAAACCGCGCGAAATCGGACCCAAAATCAACCCCCAAAAGCTCGAAAAAATATATACTACCATCCACCGGTACTAGCGCAACGTCGTGCGTTCGAGCATACCCCCAAAAGCATCCCGAGAGACGGACATGCTTCGCGGAGAAAAACTAGGAACGAGCGAGGCGGAATCTACTGAAGAGACGCTTCGAGGCACAAATCTCACCACTATTCACCCCAAACCGCGCGAAATCGGACCCAAAATCAACCCCCAAAAGCTCGAAAAAAATATACCCCGAGGGCCACGCCACTGATGCTGGAATCGGACAGAAATCGGACCAATCGCTACGACCGACCGAGCAACCAAATCCTAGGGCATTCGCTTGAAGGGGAAAATTAGATCGGCCGGCACGAACGAAACCACCGACGGAATCCGAACCGGAGACGGGGAAGAGGGAAGGGAAGGGAGGTGGGGAACTTACTAGAAGCAGCGAGTCCTGCTCCGTGATCTCCGCCTCCTTGGTCTTCTGAGCCATCACCTGCATTCACGGGGTACTCCGGTTAGCAGAGGCAGTGGCCGGCGGCGCAACCACGAAGCGGGGCAGGAGAGGGTTTTACCATCTTGCCTGTACGGTGGCGCGCGGGTGCGCGTGAGAGAGAGAGGGGGTTGGTGGGGGAGAGGGTGGTGTGACTGGTGACGTGAGGGGTTCGGGGACTGGGAGGGGGGTACTTGTAGAGGAGGACGGGGCGGGGGGTGGCCCGAGGACAGCTGGTTCCTCTCTTTCTTCCGGAGAAATATTTCGGTCCATTTGAATTTCGAAATGAAAAGTATTCTTTTTTTTTTTTTGAAATCAAAACACTCTATTATAAACTTCAAGGAGGATACAAGGTTATATCCAGGTGTTCGCGCAGGAACGCTGGAATATAGTTCACCCAGAGGCATCTACGCCTATTACATGTTGCCTGTTTCGCGCATAAATGTGCAGTTATATTAACTTCGCGCGGAACAAAGGTAATAGAACAAGAGATGAAACTAAAGGATAGATCATTAACCTCCCTACAGATAGCACCAATGTCTGCTCTCTCAAAGTGCTCAGAATTGCATAAGTTCACCACTTCCAACGCATCGCTCTCAATCTCCACGTGCGTAAACCCCAAATCAGCAGCGAAACGGAGGCTGCTGTGGCGGTAGGCGCGGATCCGAAAGTTGCCAAAATTGTTACGTGACACATCTACATGCAGACTCATCGCACACGTCGCTTACAGCATCTCTAACAGCGCGCCATCCCGTCGTGTGCTAAAACGCGTTACCAGCAGGCTTATAGCACACGTCGCTTACAACATCTCCAACAGCGCGCCATCCCGTCGCGTGCTAAAACACGTAAACAGCGTCGCGCGGGCAATAGGAATTTCGGGCATGCTAAACTAGAGTGCGCACTAGCCCGCCGCTTCACCAGTCGCGCTAGATCGGCGCTTACATATTTCATAAAAACAAGCACATATGCAATATGAACTAGCAAAATACACAACAACGACCATTTTGAACATCATCAATAAAACATAGTGCATAGTTCAAAAACATCTCCAAAATATAGTTCATGACAAATTAAAGTTTACACAAATGAAACATCAACATTCATTCTTCAACTTCGATATTGCTTCCACTAGTAGGGTGAACGATGGTGTCTTCAACCCCATCTTGTCTAGAAGGCATGGGAGGAACCATTAAAGCCATGAATCCTCCCATATTACCTATAGGAGATGCTCCAAAGTCATCCATGGCATCATAGCCACCCTTAGGAGATGCTCACATGCCTCCAAAGCCACCCATGGCACCATAGCCACCCATAGGAGGTGCTCCCATGCCTCCAAAGCCTCCCATAGCACTCATCATCCTCTTTTGATCAATGATTTGATCACGGCAAAGCTTAATATATTTCTTTTGTTGCTCATCAAGCTTGCTAAGATCCATGAAGATTAAACTTTTCTCATACTCAATGCGCCGAGCTTCTTCTTCCATTTGTCACTTCTTCTCCTCCAAAGCCACTTTCCTCTCATCGGCAGTAGCCCTTCTCTCCTCGGCGATCACCCTCCTCTCTTCGGCCGTCGAAATAGAAACCTTTGACGCCCTCCTTTCCTCATTGTGCTCCCTCCGAGCACTCACAAGTGCATCCATGGAGGCTTTTAGGTAGTCATCTTCATTCTTCTTCCCCTTCTCTTTTGCTTGTTTTCTTCCAATGGGTCTCTTGCTATGAGCAACCGTGTTGTTAGGAGTAGGGCTTCTTTTGTCATTTTCAACACTTGGTGCTCCATCTTCCTCGTCCTCAACCAATATGTGTCACTTGTTTGATCCGTGCCAACGGCCGTATCAATGCCCATATTGCAATATGTCTTGCAAAGCTCCACATCTTCTTGGACGGTGTAGTTAGACGCTCTTCCTTTTGCCACATTGACGATGCATGCCCTCCCCTTCCACATCAACATCTTATTCATTTTCATATGCATAGCCTTGAGACCAATCTTGTTGGGAGCTATACTCTGGAGACCAATTGTGTAACAGCCCTAGGCTGCTACAGAAAGCTACTACAAAATTTGGGTAAAATTTTCACGTTTTCTTTCTTCATGCATCATAAGCATCCATCTTAAGTTGACAAAATACCAGAATTGAAAAGTGAGAAACTCTTAATTGGGTCAATTCAAAAACCAAATTTCATTATTAATGCAATTGCTCAAATAATAAACTCCAAAAGAAAACAATTGTCAACTAAGGCAAATGTTGAAAACAAACTACAGAGGTGGCAGCACCACTTATAAAAATATTCAACATATTGTCCAGATTCCATACTTGCAAATTTTCTACTAAATTGAATTTGCTCAAAGGGCAAAACAAAACTATTTTGTGAGCTTCCAAATTGTTGAGAAAGTTACAAGATTGATTTATGGAAGTTGTGAAAACTTTGGAAAAATTCCAAAAGTAAATAAAAGAAAAAGGCATTCCAAAAGTGCTCACCCAATCTTGAATCCAAATATTTTACAACTTAACAAACTTCAAAACAAAAGTGGTGGGGTATGTTTACTTGTTATTACAAGCCTCCACTTATATTTTGGCAAGGTTTGGTTGAAGAAAAACAACTGCCATGTTATTTGAAAAATGCCACAATTGACAGAAAATGAAAACTCAAACAAGTTACTTATGGAAAGTTTCTCCAATTGAGATAAAAACTTTACCAAGGATTCCTTATGTTAAATAAGGGTCACACAAAAGAGGGAACCAAAAATTGAATTGAGTAAAGCCCTGAAAACATCAATTTTCTTCACAGTAGAAATAAAAATGAAAACAAGTTTGTTCTACAAACTTTATCCTTTTTATCTAAAAAAATTACCATGGGCCCTCTATGACAAATAAGGAGTTCTGCAAAAGCTCATAAATTTGGAAGTGTTTAACTATTTTTTAATAAATCAAATGCATTTCTTGCAGAAATGAAATTAATTCAAGTTTCTTCTACAAACTTTGTCAAAATGATCTAAAAATTCTACCAGTGCATCTTTGTGGTAAATAAGAAATTCCCATCATAAGGTTTTGAATTAGTTAAGTTCCCCAATTAATTATTGGAAGAAAAGTGCAGAAAAGAAACTAAAACAAGTTTGTTTTAAAAATGTTACAAAAAAATCCTGAAAATTTTACCAATGGTTCATCACTACAAATAAGAATTTTCCACATGTTTGCACAAAATTTAGAGTTGAATTGAGGGTGGAAAACAGCAATTTTCAGAGAGGCGGAAATGAGTCAGGTTTTTTTTTGCAAAAGCCTGTCCTTCTTCTACCTCTAGGTACGGCCATGGCAGAGGCAAGGAGAAGGTGAGCCACACGATGGGGACTCCACACGCCAAGTATCCATGACCTTTGGCCCCTATTAAGAACCCCCCCCCGAACCCTAGATCGTTGGTGCCTCTCGGTTCCTCCCCAACCCTCAAACCCTAACCCTAGCCGCCATGGGAGAACCTCGATCCCCGCCGTTCTAGCCACCGCCTTGAATGTCGTTGGGTGCATTACCTTGGCCTTGTCGTCCTCTATGTTTGCGCCAAAGGAATCGAGGAGGGAGAACGCCACGAGCCCGCGTTGCCTGGTTTCTTCTTCGGCCCCGACATAGCTCCGGCAAGCTCGCGTCGTCGTCCCCGGTCTCCTCCGTCCTTGCCATCGCATCACACGCTACGAGGGTAACGAGAGCAACGTCCCCGTCACTTTTACCCTCTCCCTAGCGTCGTAGTTAGCAGGCTCACCGTCGCTCTGTCTCAGGCGCTGATGTCTTCCGCACGCTTCTATTCTTGTAGACAATGTTGGGCCTCCAAGTGCAGAGGTTTGTAGAACAGCAACAAGTTTCCCTTAAGTTGATTACCCAAGGTTTATCGAACTCAGGGAGGTAGAGGTCAAACATATCCCTCTCAAGCAACCCTGCAATCAAGATACAAGTAGTCTCCTGTGTCCCCAACACACCCAATATACTTGTCAGGTATATAGGTGCACTAGTTCGGCGAACAGAGAGTAAAATGCAAGTAATATCGATGATGATAAGTGATAATAGCAATCTGAAATAAAAATGGCAGCAAGCAAACATGTAGCAGAATAGGCGGAAAATGGTGTTTAATGCTTGGAAATAAGGCCTAGGGCTCCTACTTTCACTAGAGGACACTCTCAACAATGCTCACAAAATTGAATTAATAAATATCATTTCTTCACTATTCTACTCCGAACCACTCTCCGGTCGAATAACGAACACTAATCATTGCGTAGGACTATAACAGCACTCCTCAAGTCTATATTCCCTCTCTAGGGTACCCCAATGTCACTACGAGCGCCATAAATTAGTAAACAAACGCCACAATTTCATAGGTTCACCTTCCAACACAAGATATAAATATCATGCTAAACCACACGGAGCACACACTGTCACCTTTTCCCCGTGATCAAAGTGTTTATGGAGATAACAAAACCACTTGAGTAGCATAACAGATGAAGATCAATCTACATATTCAACTAGATTACAAAGCTCATGATCACATAAAGATCACACCATGGGAGAGAGAGATTAACCACATAGCTACCGGTAGAGCCCTCAGCCCCCGGGGGAGAACTACTCCCTCCTCATCATAGGAGACAACAACGGCGATGGAGATGGCGGTGGAGTCGAAGGAGATGGCTTCCGGGGGCACTTCCCCGTCCCGGCAGGGTGCCAGAACAGAGATCTGTCCCCCGAAACTTGTCGGTGGCAACGGCGGAGCTACATATGTATTTTGCGGAAAATGTCGATTCCCCTAGGGTTTATGCATCGGGGAGTATATATGGGCGAAAGGGCGATGGCCAGAGGTGGCCAGGGGGCTCACACCCCTAGTTGGCGCGGCCAGGGGGACCCACGCCACCCCATGGTGTGGCCACCCTGTGGCCCCCCTCCGGGGCTCTTCGGGACTTCTGGATGCTTCCGGGACTTTTAGGACTTCTGGCTTTCGAATTTTCCAATTCCGAGAATATTTCCAGAACAACTTTTCTGAAACTAAAAACAACAGAAAACAGGGAACTGGCTCTGTGGCATCTTGTTAATAGGTTAGTCCCAGAAAACATAAGAAACCGTAGGAAAACATACAGAAAACATGTAGCAATTGACATAATATCAACATGGAACATTAGAAATTATAGATACGTTTGAGACGTATCAAGCATCCCCAAGCTTAGTTCCTATTCGTCTTCGAGTAGGTAAACGATAAAACAAAATAATTTCTGAGGTGACATGCTACCACACAATCTTGATCATAATATGTAAAGTAGATCATGTAAACTAGGATCAAATGAACTAAAGTTGTGATCTATATTTGATATCAACAAGTAATGCATAAACAAATAAGAAGAAAGAAGCAAAACTTTTAATGAATCAATACTAAAAGACTATCAACCGTGCAAATTTTATTAGAGATGATTTAAGCTTTCAAGAACAACAATATCATGCACGTCAAACTATCTTCACAACCGTTGTTAGGATCAAGTCAAGCTTTCCACATGATGCAATGCTTGAATCTTAAACTATTTGCGCACTAAAAATAGGCAAGTGTTCTGCGTTGGTCTCTGGCACCGGGATGTTATGGCTAAGAGAACATTATGGGGGTTTTGGAAGGTCAATGGAAGACAGGCTCACAAAGCGGAAAGTGGTCATTAGACAAGATAAAGTCTTACAACCGAAGCTATGCAAGGAGTAGGGATTGCCACACAACGGATGCACATAGAGATATAAGTGTATGAAAGCTCTCCAATGGAACTAGTGGGGGTGTATCCAACTTGATTGCTCACGAAGACCTAGAGCTCATTTGAGGAGGCTCATCATTGGAATATACAAGCCACGTTCTATAATGTAAAGTTCCCCACATAGTTATGAATAATACTAATATGAAAACTCTCTCCAAACTGAAGTGTTGGTGCTAAACATGAAGCACAAGTGTGGTATAAAGGATAGTGATGTGCCCCATCTCTCTTTATTCTCTCTTTGGCCCTTTCTTTTCTTTTTTGGGCTTTTTCATTTTTTTTATATATCCTCACCGGTAGGGGCAACATCCTACATTAAAATGAATCGTCACACTTTTAGTTCTCATAACTCATAAAGAAATATCTCTGATGTCTCTAACTGCATGCTCCTGCCAGTGTAACAGTATGCATAAATAACCATGAAGCTCATCATCAAGTAACATAATGGAGGTGGATGTTGTGCAGCAATATATCTCGGAATGGCTATGGAAATGCCATGATAGGTAGGTATGGTGGCTGTTTTGAGGAAGAATATATGGGCTTATGTGTAGGAGAACAAAGTCCTCCCACGGGATTAGGATGCACTGGCGAAGTTTGCACCAACTCTCAATGTGAGAAAGGGCAATGCACAGTACCGGAGAGGCTAGCAAATATGGATGGTGGAAGTGCCAGGAACCGCAACATAGACTCATGAGTTAAAAGATTACAGCAAGCAAATCATCTTACAAGGCACAATGCAAATCACTCCAAGAGGGTCCTTGGCAGTGACAAGTCACTATTAGCTACCCCGACCGTAGCACGTAACAAAAGGCCGATCAGAAATGTATCACTCGTAGCAATCATATACCATTGTTTCTATCAGCTGGTAATTTAAGTGTGGCACATCTTCAAGTTTCTTAGACCAACCATTAAAAATTTCTACTTACTATTTCTTCCCGTTTATCCATTAAGCAAATTAATATCTCAAAACGACAACAATGATTCAAGTGAAGCAGTTTAGTGATCTACAAGACCATGCAAATTTTTCCACTATACCAACTACCACATAAGCATTTCTATTCTCAACCAAGCACATATATAAGAACCACCTAACTACATAATCTAACAGCTCTGAATAAGAGATGCATGAAAACAAAGGCTAAACGCAGTACTAGAAAAAAGTGAACACTCACAGAACAATATGAATGAAAACTAGAGTGTTCTAAGCAATGAAAACGGAGCGTGTCCCTCTCCCACACAAGTATGATAAGATCCAACCATAAACTACAACAAAGAAAACTAAAAAAACTCAAAGCAAAAATAAAAGACGCTCCAAGTAAAGCATATAAGATGTGACTGAATAAAAATATAGTTTCACTAGAAGTGACCTGATAATTTGTTGATGAAGAAGGGGATGCCTTGGGCATCCCCAAGCTTAGAAGCTTGAGTCTTCTCGAAATTTTCTTGGATGTACCACCGGGGCATCCCCAATCTTAGGATTTTCACTCTTCTTGATCACATCATATCATCCTCTTCTCTTGACCCTTGAAAACTTCCTTCACATCAAAATTCTCACAATCTTCATTAGCAACGTTAGTGCAATTGAAATAATAAATTCACATGGTTAAGTTTCAACACAAGTCTAACACTCAAAAACACATTAGCTACTGTCACAACTTCTTTCAAAACTCCTTTTCTCAAAACATCACCAAAAGAAAGAGATTAAGATGCAAATGCAATAAATGGCAGAAATCTGTCAAAACAGAGCAGCAGGTAAAAATCGATTTTTTCAAAAATCTTCTATTGCTCAAATAAAAAGTGGTCTTCTAATAAAAGCTACGTATATAACTCAGTATTAAGAACAAAAAAGCTCAGGTCATTTTGAATTTTCTGTGATTTTTTACGGAATAAACAGTGGACAGCAGAAATCTGTTTCCTGCGCAGAAATCCGAAATATAGCCTCAACTTTCCACTAGGGGATTTACTTGGCTCAACAAAAACACAAAAGAAAAGATACAGCGGGGTTGCTAAGGAAATAGACAACACCCAGGTGCAAAGCACACAAAAGAAAACAAAGGAAAACGGGTTGGAAACAGAGAAATAAAACGGGTTGTCTCCGGAAGCGCTTTTCTTTTAATGCCTTTCAGCTAGGCACAATGATTTAAAAAAAATGCTCACATAAGAATAAGAGTTGAAGCACAATAAGAGAGCATCAAAAAGCAAATATAAAACAAATTTAATTCTAACCCACTTCATATGAAAGAATATTGTAGAAAAACAAGTCAACGAAGCACAAAGTGACTAGCATAGGAAGACAAAATAAGTGCAACATCAAAAATTTCAACATAAAGAGGGGAAACTTCATATTGTTGAGATGCATAAAACCATGTTTCCCTCACTCATAATAACTTTCAGTAGCATCATGAATAAAATTAACAATATATCTATCACATAAAACATTCTTATCATGAGCCACATGCATAAAAGTATTAATACTCTCCACATAAGCATAGTCATTCTCATTAATAGTAGTGGGAGTAAATTCAACAAAATAGCTATCATTATTATTCTCATCACCATAATTATTAAATATAGGAGGCTTATTGTAATCATTATTAATTTTCTCCTCAGTAGTAGGTGGACTGAAAATATCATATTTATCAATACAATCATCATAAAGAACTCGAACATGATAGACAAGTTGTATATTAGGGAGATGGTTTTGGGTAATCCCTCCATAACTATGACAAGTTTCATAAGGATAATTGTAATCATAGCCTATGTTATAGAATCTTTTATAATAGTTATCAAAGACTTGAGGCATAGTATCATCATAGGCAATAGAATAGTTATCTTTCAAAGTGCATTCATTTGTAATCATGTCCTCATTTTTACTAGAAAGAGATGTATCAAGCATGTCATCAATAGCAAAAGGATTTTCAAACACGTCATCCACAAGCTCAGAGCTTTCTATATCATCATTGTAAGGGACATGGATGGTAATAATAGTACAGAAATTATCATCCTTTTCAGAATTGGTACCAAAGAGATTTTCAATATCAAAAGTAGTGTGTTTCTCCCAATCATGGTCACTTCCATAAATAACAGACATAGGAAGATCATCGAGTTCAGACTCATCAAAAACTATAATAGGAGCTACATGCTTAGGAGGAGATACCGTTACCTCTCTCTCTTTTTACTCCTCTTCTTCTTCTTCTTCTTACTCCCTATAGGAGGGAGAGTCTTGAAAGGAAGATTCTCCACATACCCTGGTTTATTGTCAGAAACAATAGAACAAACCTTGGAGGATTCATCCTCTTCATTAATAAGATGAAAACAAATATTAGCCCTGTCATATTTTGGTAAAGTGTCCTCTTTTAGAATATTTTGTATGTAAGTATTTGCATGGCAATTTTCAACACAATAAAGATGGCATTCATGCAAGACACTATTCATATAAAAAACACTCATATCAATCAAAAACGTTTTTCTTAATAACTCTTCACACCCCAAAAATAATGTAAGTTCATCATGCTCATTAGGGGTGATCATGTCATCACAATACAAACTTGCAGTACTCATAGGATTCGAAAGGATACTATCATGGCTTGAGGATTGAAAATTAAAATGACCCACTTTACAGCAAAGTTCACAAATAAAAGGATAGAGGGCACAAACTTTTTCACCAAGATTATTTAGAGTCCTATCTCACTTTCTAGTTTTTTCATTCCTATGATGGATACAATATTCTTCATCGATTTGATTCTTTTCACAAGGTCTAAGTGATCCACAGAAATTAACATGCTTATAAGAAATAGTACTTTCAGAAACTTGAGCATGTTCATTGCAATCATTAATAACAGTTTCATTTTTCATGCAAGTGTCTTTAAAAGGTTCATGATATATGTCCCCATTTGATTTAGGAACATTAATATAAGAAGCAAAGGATCTATACCAACCAATAATCATTTGAGGATCAAGACCATATTTAGCACTAAGATCTTGAAAATCAGCAGTTTCAGCGAAAGACTTAATGCAATCATACTCATAGTTTATACATGATTCTTTACCTTTGTCATTATTCCAACCTTCGCTTTTGGTTTCAATTGTTTCAAGAAGATCCCATTTAGCTTCAACCTTCTTACTTGAGAAAGAACCCTCTGAACATGCATCTAGATAATCCCTGTAATGTCCTGAAAGCCTTGCATAAAAATTAGTAACAATTATTTCCTTAGGAAGATCATGGTTAGGACATTTAAGTATTAATGTTTTGAGTCTTCCCCAAGCTTGAGCAATGCTTTCTCCATCATGAGGCCAAAAATTATAAATGTAATTCCTATCTAAATACAGTTGATGAGAGGAATAAAATTTAGAGTAAAATAGAGATTCAAGCTCCTTCCACTCCAAATGATGAGGATCATCTAGCAGCTCATACCACTCCCTTGCTTTGTCCTTAAGAGATAAACAGAATAACCTCCTCTTAACTTGTTCCATTGAAATTCCTGCACACTTGAACAACCCGCATAATTCATGTATAAAGAGTAAATGATCATGAGGATGGACAGTTCCATCTCCAAAATAACGGTTATCCATGACAAGTTCAACAATTTTCTTGGGTACTTAAAAAAAATGCTTTCAGTAGGAGGATTTAAAATATCACAAGCATCATTAGGTTTATCACAAATGGGAGATAAAGTATCATCAGAGCAAATTTTCTCCTCTAAAGCTAGGGAAATAAAAAGTTTATAGAAACTAGCTTCCCCAAGCTTAGACTTTTCCATAGTACTAGAAATAATGGTATCCAAATAATTAATGCTAATAACATTGTAGAATGCAAATAATGCTCTCTCATATTTTTGTTGTTTTCCATTACGACTAAGTAGTAAAAATAAAAACAAGCAATAAGTAAAAAATAAGAGTAACTAGTGAAAACAAGAAACAAAAAGATAAAATTGCAGAATCTAAAGGAAATAACTTCGAGCAATCACACCCGAGGATGTGAGTACCTTTTACCTTACCACCCCGGCAACGGCGCCTGAAAAGAGCTTGATGTCTACGCACGCTTCTATTCTTGTAGACAGTGCTGGGCCTCCAAGTGCAGAGGTTTGTAGAACAGCTGCAAGTTTCCCTTAAGTGGATTACCCAAGGTTTATCGAACTCAGGGAGGTAGAGGTCAAAGATATCCCTCTCAAGCAACCCTGCAATCAAGATACAAGAAGTCTCTTGTGTCCCCAACACACCCAATATACTTGTCAGGTATATAGGTGCACTAGTTCGGCGAAGAGAGAGTAAAATGAAAGTAATATGGATGATAATAAGTGATGATAGCAATCTGAAATAAAAATGGCAGCAAGCAAACATGTAGCAGAACAGGCGGAAAACGGTGTTTCGATGCTTGGAAATAAGGCCTAGGGCTCCTACTTTCACTAGAGGACACTCTCAACAATGCTCACAAAATTGAATTAATAAATATCATTTCTTCACTATGCTACTCCGAACCACTATCCGGGCGAATAACGAACACTAATCATTGCGTAGGGCTGTAACAACACTCTTCAAGTCTATATTCCCTCTCTAGGGCACCCCAATGTCACTACGAGCGCCATAAATTAGTAAACAAACGCCACAATTTCATAGGTTCACCTTCCAACACAAGATATAAATATCATGCTAAACCACACGGAGCACACACTGTCACCTTTTCCCCGTGATCAAAGTGTTTATGGAGATAACAAAACCACTTGAGTAGCATAACAGATGAAGATCAATCTACATATTCAACTAGATTACAAAGCTCATGATCACACAAAGATCACACCATGGGAGAGATAGATGAACCACATAGCTACCGGTAGAGCCCTCAGCCCCGAGGGAGAACTACTCCCTCCTCATCAGAGGAGACAACAACGGAGATGGAGATGGCGGTGGAGTCGAAGGAGATGGCTTTAGGGGGCACTTCCCCGTCCTGACAGGGTGTCAGAACAGAGATATGTCCCCCGAAACTTGTCGGTGGCGACGACGGAGCTATAGATGTATTTTGCAGAAAAGGTCGATTCCCCTAGGGTTTATGCATCAGGGAGTATATATGGGCGAAAGGGCGATGCCGGAAGGTGTCCAGGGGGCCCACACCCCTAGGTGGCGCGGCCAGGGGGCCCGCGCCACCCCATGGTGTGGCCACCCTGTGGCCCCCCTCCGGGGCTCTTCGGGACTTCTGGATGCTTCCGGGACTTTTAGAACTTCTGGCTTTCGAATTTTCCAATTCTGGGAATATTTCCAGAACAACTTTTCTGAAACTAAAAACAACAGAAAACAGGGAACTGGCTCTGTAGCATCTTGTTAATAGGTTAGTGGAAGACATACATAAAACATGTAGCAATTGGCATAATATCAACATGGAACATCAGAAATTATAGATACGTTTGTGACGTATCAGACGCTGCTGTCGCGCATGCCGGCTTTGTTCCGGCGACCGTTTGGAAGCGGCGCCGCCACCTTTACGCCCGCCTCGTCGTTTAGTTCTTGTAGAAATTTTCGGTAGGGCATGGCGCGGTCGGAATCGCCCGATTGGACCTCGCCGGAGCCACTCCGTCGGCGAATGACGTCCTGCCGACGTCACCGTGACGTGGGCGCGCTGGTTGACCCCGGTCAAACTTGACCGTGGGGCCGTGTTGTGCCACGTGGCTACCTGCATGTTGCATGGCCCATCTGTCTGTGGCTGTTGCGAGCGCGGGTAAGGCCCTCCGTGGGTGTAAAACGTTTAACCGCTTTTCTGTTAAATAAATATATGAAAATTCAGTAGAACAGATTGAAATGATTATTTCTAAAATGCATAACTTATTCAAAATTGCTCCAAATTGGATGATTCAAAATCCCACATGTTCAGGAGAGGGATATCTACATGTTTATACAAATTTTGTAAGATGTTTCAGTTATAAACTTTACACTAAATAATCAATTATAGAAAAGACCATTAAAAATGGAAACTTGCAAAAAATCATAACTTGAGCTTTGTTATTCCAAATTGAGAAAACTTGAGCTATAAATTTGTTTTCTTAACAAACTCTACACCATAGTATTTTATTTGGGAAAATTTAGATAAAATTTGACCAAGAAAACATCCATTTTCTGTTCTGGTCAGAAAAGGGAAAAGAATATGGCATAACTACTACTCCCTCCCTTCCTAAATATAAGATGTTCTAGATATTTGCTCATACTGATTAGATACACACTAATATGAGTGAACATGTACACTAAAAGTTGTCTAGATACATGTAGATATACTTTAATGTGTAAAAAGGCTAAAACATCTTATATTTAGGAACGGAGGGAGTAGAATAATTATCCAAAAATTATGGTTAATATCTTAAAATGATTAGTGGAACATTTTTTAAATGTTTTCAACCATTTCCATGCAAATGGGAAACTTTTATTTCTCTGATTAAAATGCTTTCTAAAAATGGCAGGATTGGCATACTTTGAGTAATAATAATTAAGTGATGTTTTCTTCACCCAAAAATTATGTAAGGTATAACAAATTGTTATTCACAGATAATACTAATAGTAGTCACCATTTTCATGCATATGTTCACCATATTTCAGTACTGGTCCCTAAGGAAAATAACATTAGAGCATCAAGATAAACATGAGTGTTTCACTTATTTATTGCCTAAATTGTTTTGGACCCATTTAAAATTGTTGCTTGTTTAATAAATGGTTAGTTGCATAAATTTGTCATGTCATCATGAGTGTGCATTTCATTTGTATGTATTCGTGTTATTTATTTGTTCTTTCTGGTTGTTGTGTTTCGGTAGATCTAGAAGTCGAGGTTCCCCCATAATACCTCGACGAATCGTACTACCACCCCTATCACCAAGGCAAGCATAAATCCCTTCTTAAGCATCATCTGATCCCATGTTTTCTCTCAGTTATTTTATCCACCATAATAGTGCATTTGATTCAAATATTTTTTCTATACTCTCCTAGTAGGTGCATTTTGTTCCGGACACCAATACATGTTTCCCTTCCTATTATCCATAGTTTGTGTGTGGCCCGATATACTGTTATATGCTACTTAATTGCTTAGCCATGCTTAGTTGAATACTTTGGGTCCGATGATGGATCGTGGTTGGAAGATATTATGTCATGTCTGGATGTGTTGGAGACCGGTTTTCTTCGATTAAAATGCTAACTGGCGTGGATGAGTTGCCATCGGTGAATGGTGGTGTTTTGCCTCACGCACGCCCCTAGGAGCGAGTTCTCTTCGAGTTGAACCAAGACCGAGCATGCTTCCATTGGTGGGCTTACGGGAGCCCTATCGAACAACTAACTCGTGAGGGTGTAGCCCAGGGTCCTCTAGTTTGAGCTTTCCATTTGCGTGTGCGTGAAGGATGGAGAAGTTGCGGACAAGGACGGTGGTGTTTAGGATGGGGCTGGCGGGGCCGACTTGGGCCACGACACACTGATGATCCTGGGATAGATACACGCGAGGTAAAGGTTGTAACCGCGCCCACTTTGTTGGCCTCCCAGAACGAGGATTTTGATCAGGCATGATCAGGCAAGGAGCCGGACGGTACTGGTGGTTAAAATAGTACACCCCTGCAGGGTAAATCTTTTCGAAAAGCCGTATCCACGGTTATGGACATCCTTGGGAGGAGCAGTTGAGATCATAGAGAATTTGAACAATAAAACCAAGGAGACGTGCGATGCTGGATTGGTGGATGCACTGATCAAAAGTTGAAGAGAGTTACAATTTCTATCTCATTTCAAAACTTTCTTATAGACATTGCCAAGTTATGTCTTTAAAAGAAAAACTAGCTTTCCCAAAACAACTACCATAAAGCCTTGCTAAAGCCTCATTCGAGCTAGTAGATCTAGTAACCTTGCGAGTACCTCTTGTACTCACCGTTGCTTTGTTGAATCTTTTCTCTGTTATAGTTGAGGACTTCTCCGAAGTCGAAGGTGGGTTCTTCATCAAAGTCGCTGAGTAGTCTGGGTTTCCCAGGTGGCAGCCTGGGGCAACACGGAACAGGCTGGCACTGTTATGTTATTGTAGGCCTCTTAGGCCATATTTAGATCTTGTTCTTAGAACACTAAATTTGCTTTTGCTTTATGTCATGTTGGGTCAGTGACCTCTGTTTTGGTACTTGGTATATTTTCTATGCTAAGAGTTGAACCATATTGATTTGTGTCGTAGAGACTGTGACGTGTCAGATTGTTCTGAGTCTTGATCTCTTTAATATGCAACTTGGCTGGGCCCGACGTTATGTCATGACTGAGTAGTAGTGGGCCGATAATCCATGACCGAGCCGCGCCTGGTGGTGTGATTCAGCCTGGGGAGTGGTAACCCTGGTAACATTCAGTTGGGTATCGTAACCGGTGACACCTAGCACTTTGCATACTTCCGAGGTCGGGGCGCTACAAATTTTCATGGTTTGATCCAACATTCATAGTTGACAAGAAGGTATCATCATCAACACTACAATGTAAGGAGGTAAACATGTAACAGCCCAATTTTTGGAAGACAGGAAAACTTGTTTTCAATAACCCAAAAATCAGGGCCAACAAAAACTTTTTAATATGTTTGACTTGTGCTTGTGTTCCTTTTCTATTTTGCTTGTTGATTGTGTTTGTGTTTGAGTTTGTTAACAACTAACATTAAAAAAAACAATGATTATAACTTTCTTAAAACCCAACCCTTGTGATCAAGTCATGACAAGAAATCATATCATCTCCATCCATCACACTCCTTTGGCAAAAACCTTTTTGAAAATGTTTTGATTTGAGAGGAAACCCAAAGGCCAAGTTTTGAGAAAAACAAAAGACAATTTCCAAAACTATATGAAGAGTATTTTGGAGCTACTCATCTCCAACCTGTTTTCAACCAATATGTTTTTTTTCCAAGTATTTCAAAAACTCTTTATCACTTCCTTCTTTTGCAAAGACCATAAAAGGGGACTATGTTACCCCTGTGTTTAACCTCAAATATATTCATTTGGAAATAACAACTTCTGAGATGAACCTCTTTATAAAATTCTCTTGTCATTGTATGTATTGATTACTACCTAAAATTAACACTTGAGAGAAACACCTGGAAATTAAATTGAAGAACTTAGTTGTTTGAGTGACCTTGTGTGACTTGTTATTTTATCTGCTTGTTGTGTGATCTTATCTGGTGTTTGCTTGAAGTATTTATTTATGTTTGTTGATTAATGTGTGTTGATCTATTAAAATAAAACCTAGTAATAGCCAAGTTTAAGCATCAATACCATATTCCATGTCATGCCCATATCATCTTCTGTTTTCTTAAAAATCTCCAATTTTGGAGACAATCTTCTATGACAAATCTTGAACTAATAATCAATGCATCCTCTTACATATCATTGTATATATCTATGCTTTCCATCCAAGTTGTTATTCTTGATATTGAAACACTTTTGTATCTTATTTCAAAGTCCCTTAGAAGGCATCCCTAAATATTGATCATATCCATGTTATCTTGATGCACTTTTTCTGTGTTAATAAAAATAACTCCTTATTGTTTTCAGGCCCAATGAACCTACAATTGTCATCTCCATGACCTATACATCACATCCATGTGGTCCATTTATTTTCCAATGGCCATTTAATTATTCTTCTCTCATGGTTTTTATCCTATAAAATAAACTCCTGTTTTCACCATTTTTCCACTTGGTGCCTCAAATATTTTCAAAAGAGTTATTTATTAAAACTCACTTTTGAGACCTATATTATGTACTCTATCATCCCAACTCAAAAATATTTGTTTTCAAAGCATTTTACTATTTATTATTTTCCATTTTCCATTTTCCAAAAGGCCAGAAATGAAATTTAAAATATTTTGTGAAGAAAAGTATTTTCCTAAAATCTTGGAAAAATTACCCAACATGCCTATGGTCATGTGGGACTTACTTATACAAAAACATTCGCAAGTTGTTTTGAAAATTTTGGAGAAAACATTTGAAAACAGTTTCTGCCATTTTTGAATTTCCAAAATTTTGTGAAAGAAATGTTTTTAGAAAACTTTGAGGCCACCATCCCTAGACTCAATTTTTCATCCTATATCCAATGAACACAATTTTTCACATATGTTCTATTCAAAATCTTGGTGAAAACAATCAAAAACCCCTTCTGGTCATTTTGGACATTGATGAGTTCATCCATGTTTTGATCAATTCTTGCACTCTAACTACCTATCTCTTGTTCTGAGGTGTAGAAAGAATCCTCCCCAACCCTCTGGACATGGTCTACCTGCTTCTCTCTCTCTAGCCCATCCACCAACATGAGGACAAGGATGGTGATCACCACCCATTTTTGTACTCCACTCCCTTAGTCTATTCCAGGCAGATCCTGTGCACCTCTACGCTCCTAGGGCAGCCTGTGAACTCCGTGGAAGGAAACCCACCCCCTCTCCTTGTCTTCTTCTTCTTAGGCCATGAGCTGGCCATGGCGAACAGAGCATGCCCGACACGTCGCCCACGTTCCTCCACCTGGGTCACGCTCCTCGCCCTATCGCCATGTCCACTAGCCTCACGGGATCCCCTCAAGTGCATCCGTGCCTTCCATTCCTCTCCTCGCACTCTACTTCCTCCTCTCTCTCATGTCGAACACCTACGGGTGCACAGCAAGCACCGTCGATTGCCGACGCTCTCGTGCACCTCCTGCCTCTTTCTCTCGCCAGGAGAACTCTCTCACCGTTCTCTATCTTCCTGGCCACAAAAATCCCGATGAATGCCTCATTGGCCAACTCGTCTGCAACCACCGTGCCCGCCATGGACGCCGAGCGCCGAGCTCCGATGACAACCGTCCCCGAGCCACCCTTCTGTTATCCATCAAGTCCATCCACCTCGTGATGCATCTAATCGAAACCCTAGCCGGAAACCCCTCTCCCTAACCCGGTTGTTCGCCGGAATCGGCCGCCGACCGCCGCGGGTAACCTCCTCGTCGAGCCGTGAGCACAGGTGGTTTCCGCCCCTCTCCTCTCTTCCCTTACCTTCCTGGTTCACTCTAGAATCTTGTGCCCCCCTTTATATCTACCTCCACTCGTTGCAGGGACGCCGTCCACCGTGACCATGTTCCGCCGTCGTGGATCCCCGGTGTCCACCCTGCTCCGGCCGTTCCCTTCCGAATCTTGTTGGGGCATCGCCTCCGCCACGTCGTCCTGGTCCTCGTGGTGCAAACTGCTCTTCCAGGTGACCACGGGAATCAACGGCGGCGAGCCCGCATGTCCTCTGCGACTGCCGGAGGGGACTCCGCCGTGTTCTTTGGTCATCGCCGGCAAGTGCGGACGGGACCTCCTGTCAGCCGTCGGATCCGCATCCGACGCGTCCTTTTGAACCGCGGGCTGATCTAACCTCAGCCGTTGATGGAAGTTCAAACGGTGGCTTACCGTTTCACCGTGCGCGCGCTGGCCAGCGGGCCGGCCTGCCTCTATGCGGCCCATTTCCATCACAGATCTGGCCCTTTTGTGTTTTTCTGCAGGTGTTCAATCTTTTCCCTGCAGATCTGAATCTGGTGCTTTACTTTAAATCGAAACAAAAATTCAAATGAGTAAAACTTGCCGAACTAAAAATCACAGTGGTAGATCTACATTTTCTTAACCATATCCAATTTGCAGATCTAATTTTTGTGCGTTATTTTGGAAGAAATAAAATAAATGGCAGAGACACTCTTTAACACCATCTATTTAATAACTTGAGTTTTAAGTATCCAAAACATGCAAACTCAACTGTTATGAGTAGCCCTTGATAATATCTATCTGTTGCAGTTAGCCTTGTGTTGACTTGAGTTGTGGTGTGAAAATGGCTTGCATGTTAGTTTTTAGGCCAGAGAGCACTTCTGTGAACTGTTTGATTTTATTGGTGATGATTTTTGAAGTGAATCCAATTGGGTTGGTTTGCTAGTGACTAGGAGCACCTTATGCTAGATTTTCACGATGTGAGGAGTTACAGAATAGGATTGGTGCAATATTTAGTGTTTAGCTCTTTTCTGCATTTTATTGCCTTGCCTTTATTAAAATGTGTGTTATATTGTTTTGTTATAAAATTGATTCCTAACATGTGTAGGGTATCATTAAATTTTTTATTTGTGTTTTGAGTGTGTCATTATCATGTTAGGAAAATGTGTGTGAAAAGCATGTTGTTGTAGTATATTTCCATAGGGTTGTTTTCCTTGTAATATTAGGATAAATCTTGTATTTCTTCTTATGGGTATGATGACTTTCATAAATGCTTTAGTATTGTTTTCCCTAGCATAGCTACTGTTATTCTACCATATTATACTTGCTTGCATGCTTGAGTGAGCTCTAGATAATTTTGGCATGCCATGCTAGATTTAGGTGATTTCTGCCATAGTAGTTATTTGCATGCTTAGTTTTTGATAAATTGATTAGATTGTTATTTTGATATTACTAGCATGTTTCGGTGTTGTTTTCTCTGTTATTTGGATGTCATTTTACAGATCCATCATGTTATAATAAATCTTGTTTAATGATCTCTTATGGTTATGCATGTCTGCTTGTCTAAATAGCCCTTTTTCATGTCTAGTTTTAATAGTTGTTTTGCTCCATGATTATTTTCATGCATTGAGTGATGCCATGGTATTTTTTGGTATTGTTTTGTCTCTGTTATTAGGTTGCTTAGGTACTGGTTATATTAATTCTCCATGTTTAGAAAAGCATGTGTTACTATGGGCTTGTAGTATTGCTTGATAATATTTTCCTATGCATGTGTATGTGTTCCTAGGTTGTTTTCTTGTTATTTTGCTCATCCTCATGAATGACCAGAGAGTCATTTAACCTTATTTGAGCATGATATGAGAGTGGCACACCCACTGAAATCATGCCATTTTGGTTGAGGATCCATAGCACCTATTCTAGTGTCATTCATGTGTGTTGTCTGTGCATATTTTGCTTGATGGTGTGCACCCTAGTAATATTGTTGTGAGTGTACTTGTTTGATGAAATACTTGCTGTATGTTTACTTTTTGTCAAGTGCTTGCCTTTGTTTGGTTCTGATTGGGTGTTTTCCTTTTTGTGTTTACGACGTTAGATAACGAAGACGGTATTATTTCCCGGAGAGGTTTTTATTGCAACTCTTGTTTATTTCAAGAGCAAGACCAAGACCAGTGCCAAGGCAAGCCATTCTAAATGCTTGCTATTGTTTTACTTATCATTATCTATCATGCATGTTTTACTTCTGAAGTTTTACAAAAGTTTGATTCAAAAACTATTCTTTTAAGTGGACTATACCACTATCTATTTTATGTATCTAATATGCTATATCCAATATATAATCTTGGTGTTACCAAGCCCTTTAGACATTTTAGTATCATCACTTAATCAACTTAAGTCCCCTAGTGGAAATTTTAACCTGATGTTTTTGGAAAGCAAAAGCTTGGAAAAAACCCCGAGGAAAGGTGGGACCTTGTCCGAGGGAGGTTTGTGAAGGAGGAAATGTTTTCGACTTGTTTTCCAAAAATGACACATAACCTAGTATTCGCCGGACAACCAAGCCGTGCTGCCACATTACCTCAATATGGGAACGGGGTCTAGCTAATTGCTTGTCGGTGTTAGTCCGTGTCTACCTCAATGTGCTATAGGGGTTAGAGTCCCCCGAACCGAATTGTCGTCAGGAGGGAGAAATGGGACATTCAGAGTGTGGGGATTAAGTTCGCCACCGGTTGCAACAGTTGGGTCTCCTGCCATGGCGGTGTGTTGTCAGGGGAAACCGGATCGATACGGCTGACTCACTCGGTGCCGGGGAGAACAAACCCAGTTGAAGAGGTAGTCATTTACTAGCGCTGACATAGTGGATGGTTAGGACTAGTTATCCGATGTTTGCATACTGTCTCGGACAGTCCGTGGTTGTTCACGGCGGATGTACTGGATCTTGTGGATTGTGTACACTTCTGCAGAGTAAAACTATTCAGAATAGCCGCGTCCTCGGATATGGACAGTTGAATGGCCATGTAGCTAGCATTGTGTCAATGTTTTCAAAAAGCTGGAAAAGTGTTTTGGAACTTGTACCTGGGAGGTACGTTGAAAGGGAATGATTGTACCTTTGAGGTACCGGATATATGATGAACTTAAAGATGTTTTTTTCCAAGAAGTTTTGCAGAGAGAAATGTTTTCTTGATTTAGAATGCTTTATCAAAACCTTGTGGATATGCTAGATCTACAAGAGAAATGAAATATCTTTTGAAGTATCTTCTTCAACAAAGAAAAATAAAACTTGTGCAACTATGATGGGTCTTAAATTCATCATGGCTAGTTGAACCCTAATTAAAGCCTTCCTACGACCTATATATATGCATGCTTGCATGTTTAGCTTTCATTTGGGTGGCTTGCAAGAGTACATTCTGAAGGGAATATGCCCGAGAGGCAATAATAAAGTGTTTATTATATATTATTCCTTGTTTATGATAGATTTTTATTTCTCATGCTAGAATTGTATTAACCGGAAACGTTGATACATGTGTGATTAATAAAAAAACCGACGTTCCTAGTGAAGCCTCTCTTTTAACTAGCTCGTTGATTAAACAGATGATCAAGGTTTCCTGGTCATGAACATTGGATATTGTTAATAACGGGGTCATGTCATTAGGAGAATGACATGATGAACTTAAACCCTAACTAAGTATAACAATACGATCAAGTCATTTAGTTTTGTTGTTATATCTTACATTCGAAGTAACATTATTCCTTAGACCATGAGATCATGTTAGTCACTAATACCGAAAGAATACTTTGATGACATCAAACGTCACACCGTAAAAGGGTGACTATAAAGGTGGCATTGGATATTCGGAAAGTGTTGGTTGAAGCTCATGGATCGAGAATGGGATTTGTCCATCCAATATGACAGATAGATATACTCAGGGCCCTCTCGGTGATATCACATCGACACCGCTTGCAAGCAAGTGATATGATCACAAGGATGTTATATCACGGGAACGAGAAAACAGTACTTGTCGGATAACGAGATCGAACAAGGTATAGTGGATACCGATGATCGGATCTCGGACAAGTAATATATCGCGAGACAAAGGGAAATCGTTACGACGTTGAAAGGTTCACACGATCACGAGAGTCATCGTTGAATATAGGAGTCATCACGGTTTTCCAGACCCCGTTGTTGATTATTGATCGGAGAGGAGTCTCGATCATGTCTATAATATTCACGAACCGTAGGGAGACACACTTAAGGTTCGATGAAGCGTTTAGAGAGGATACGGAATACTAAAGAATATTTTGGGCAGCTCCGGAATTGTTTCGGGGAAAATTGAAATAGTTCAAGGGGTTTTTCATCGAACGGTTGTTAATAGAATTAACAAATGGTTCGAGGTGCTGCATGCAAATGTTTGTTAATGGAATTAACAAATATAAATAAAGAAATAAAAATGTTTTATTTATTTATTAAAGAAAAACCTTTGGATTTTCCAAGTGGGAAATTAAGGAATTTTGAGTGGGTTTGAGTGGAGCTTCCACTCACATGAAGAGAGGAAGGGGTGGGGGCACCCATGGCTGGCCGCACCCCCCCTTGGGCTGCCTCCCCCTCCCCTATAAAAGGAGGGTGAGGGCTCTCTCTTCTTCACACACTTGCCCACACATTTTCCCTTCCACCCGCTGCTCCATTCCATGGTCTCCGGCTTGGCGAAGCCCTGACCGTGGGATTCTTCACCACCACCACGCCGTCGTGCTGCTGGAATTCCGGAGGGATCCTCTACTTCCGCAACCCGCTGGAACGAGGGAACGGAAGTCTTCATCGAGCTGAACGTGTGACCGATTACGGAGGCACCGCCGGATTGCGGTGCTCTTCTTCTCGCTCGGGATCGGCGTGAGAACGACTACGCCAACCACGAGATCTTTTCTCGTACCACTTTGAGTCTTCGAGGGTATGTTATCTCAAGACTCTCTTTCTCCCCGTTGCCTTTCATCTCATAGATTAGATCTTGGCCATTCGGGTTTATCGCGTGTAGGAAATTTTTTTGTTTTCTATGCTACGTTCCCCTTCAGTGGTATCAGAGCCGGATCTATGCGTAGATGAATTGTACGGGTAGAACACATAGGAGTATGTGGGCGTTGATGATCATGTTTTTTGTCTCTTTGAGTATTTTATGATCTTAGTGGCATAGTAGGATGAAGCTGCCCCGGACTAAGTTTACGTGTACTATGTACGCGAGAATTGTCTCACATGTGACTAAGGGGGTGTCCGTTTCTCCTACTATAGTTAAGATCTAATCTACAAAGGGTTGTTAAAAATATGTTTTATCAACGTTGTGGTTCTTGTACGTAGGTATGAACGGTTCTATCCTCGTAAGCCCAAAGCCACGTAAAACATGCAAAAATAAATTAGAGGCGTCTAACTTGTTTTTGCAGGGCATGTGATGTGATATGGTCAATGTTACAAACGTTATGTATGAGATGATATCTTTTGTAAATTATTGACATACCGGCTGGAGCCATATGGTTGTCTTATTTTATGGCCTGCGTGCTGTATGTCATATCCATGTGATATGTTGTAATGGACAATCAAGATGGAGGTGAGGTGCCACGGACCTTGGTGCCACGCCGGTGGAATGATGGAGATCATACCATGATGCACAAGATGGAGATCAAGTGCAAGAAGGACCATATCATATCACATTATCCATGCATGTGATGTTTATCCTTTTATGCATCTTATTTTGCTTAGATCGCGAAAGTAGCATTATAAGATGATCCCTCTCACTTAATATCGAGATAATAATGTGTTCTTCCTTAAGTATGCACCGTTAAGAAAGTTCGTCGTTTCGAGACACCACGTGATGATCGGGTGATGCTCAACGTTCGCATACAACGGGTGTTTTCAAGCCTAGCATGTACAGACATGGCCTTGAAACACATGCAATACAACGGTTCTACTTGGCGAGCCTAACATGTACAGACATGGCCTCGGAACACGTAACCGAAAGGTAAAGCATGAGTCATATGAATGATATGATGAACATGTTGATGTTCGCCTTTCCAACTGCACCGTCTCACGTGATGATCGGTTTCGGTGTAGTGAATTTGGTTCGTGTAATCACTAAAGACAACTAAGAGGGATGTTGTTTTTGAGTGGGAGTTCATGGGATAATTTTAGAATTAACTTGAACTTAATTTATCATAAACATAGTCTAAATAGTATTTGCAAATATGTTGTAGATCATGGCACCACCTACCTTCAATTTCAATATGTTCATGGAGAAAGAGAAATTAGCGAACAATGGAAGCAACTTTACCAACTGGGCACTTAACTTGAGGATTCTCCTCACCGCTTGCAAGAAGCTCTATGTGCTTGATGCACCTCTAGGTGACCAGCCCGCTGATGATGCTTCTGATGAGGATAAAAATGTTTATCTGACTCAACAAGAAGACCACAGTATAGTTCACTGCGGCATCCTCTATGGATTAGAGCCAGAGCTGCGAAAACGTTTCGAGAACAGCACTGCTTATGCCACAATGGGAGAATTGAAAATTATTTTCGATACCCATGCCGCAGTTGAGAGTTATGACGCTTCAGAAAAGTTCTTTAGCTGCATGATGGAAGAGAACAACTCCGTTAGTGAGCACGTACTCAAAATGTCTGCGTACGCTGAGCTCATAGCCTTGGGAATATCGATTCCCATTGAGCTAGGGATACATCGTGTTCTCCAATCTCTGCCACCTAGTTACAAGAACTTCGTGATGAACTATAATATGAGAGCATGAAGAAATCTCTTCCTGAGCTTCTCTCGATGCTTAAAACTGCTAAAGTGGAGATCAAGAAAGAACATCAAGTGTTGATGATCAATAAGACCACTAGTTTCAAGAAAGGCAAGAAAGGCAAGCCAAGGGTAAACTTCAAGAAGGGTGGCAAATCTGTTGCTACTGCTGAGAAGAAAACTAGGCATGGCCCTAAGCCTGAGAGTGAGTGTTTCTAGTGCAAGGGTACTGGCCACTGGAAGCGCAATTGCCCCAAGTATCTGGCAGATAAGAAGGCCGGCAAAGTGAACAAAGGTATATATGATATACTTGTTATTGATGTGTACCTTACTAGTACTCGCAGTAGCACTTGGGTATTTGCTACTGGTTCGGTTGCTCACATATGTAACTCGAAACAGGAGCTGCAGAATAAGCGACCACTAGCAAAGGATGAGGTGACGATGCGCGTCGGCAATGGATCAAGAGTTGACGTGATCGCCGTCGGGACGCTACCTCTATGTCTACCATCGGGATTAGTTATAAACCTCAATAAATGTTATTTGGTGCCCGCATTAAGCATGAATATCGTTTCTGGATCTTGCTTAATGCGGGATGGTTATTCCTTTAAGTCCGAGAACAATGGTTGTTCGATTTATATGAATAATATCTTTTATGGTCATGCACCTGAGAAGAATGGTTTATTCTTTTGAATCTTGATAATGTTGATACATATTCATAATGTGAATGCCAAAAGAATTAAGTTAAATGATGATATTGCTACTTATATGTGGCATTGCCGCTTAGGTCATATTTGTGTTAAACGCATGAAGAAGCTCCATTCTGATGGACTCTTAGAATCACTTGATTATGAATCATTTGAAACATGTGAACCATGCCTTATGGGTAAGATGACAAGAACCCCGTTTTCTGGATCTACGGAGCGGGCGACAGACTTTTTGGAAATCATACATACTGATGTATGTGGACCAATGAGTGTATCGGCGCGCGGTGGATATCATTATTTTGTCACTTTCACAGATGATTTGAGTAGATGGGTATATTTACTTAATGAAACACAAATCTGAAACGTTTGAAAAGTTCAAAGAATTTCAGTGTGAAGTTGAAATCATCGTAACAGAAATATTAAATTTCTACGGTCTGATCGTGGAGGTGAATATCTAAGTTACGAGTTTGGCATGCATATGAAACAATGTGGAATATGTTTCAACTCACACCTGCCGGAACACCACAACGTAATGGTGCTTCCGAACGTCGTAATCGTACTTTATTAGATATGGTTCGATCTATGATGTCTCTTACAGATTTGCCACTATCGTTTTGGGGTTATGCACTAGAGACCGCTGCATTCACTTTAAATAGGGCACCATCTAAATCCGTTGAAACGACACCGTATGAATTATGGTTTGGAAACAAACCTAAGCTGTCATTTCTAAAAGTTTGGGGATGCGATGTTTATGTGAAGAAGCTTCAACCTGATAAACTCGAACCCAAAGCGGAAAAATGCGTCTTCATAGGATACCCTAAAGAAACAATAGGGTACACCTTCTATCACAGATCCGAAGGCAAGATTTTCGTTGCCAAGAATGGATCCTTTTTGGAGAAGGAGTTTCTCTCGAAAGGTGTGAATAGTAGGAAGGTAGAACTCGACGAGGTCATTGAACCTTCTCTTCTTGGAATGGCGAGTAGCGCAGCGCCGGAAGTTGTTCCGGAGCTGACCCCGTCAGTTGAGAGAGATAATGATCTAGATCATGAAACTCCAGTAGAGGAAACTACCGCACCTCGCAGGTCAACTAGGGAACATACAACTCCTGAACTGTACGGAGATCCCGTATTAAACTTCATGGTAGATGGAGGTGATGACCCTGCAACATATGAGGAAGCGATGATGAGCCCAGATTCAAACAAATGGCTTGAAGCCATGAAATCCGAAATAGGATCCATGTACGAAAACCAAGTTTGGACTTTGGTGGATTTACCCAATGACCGCAAGGCCGTTGAGAACAAATGGATCTTTAAAAAGAAAACTGACGTTGATGGTAATGTGACCGTCTATAAAGCTCGACTTGTCGCAAAAGGTTTCCGACAAATTCAAGGAGTTGACTATGATGAGACTTTCTCACCAGTAGCGATGCTTAAGTCAGTTAGGATTATGTTAGCAGTTGCTGCATTTTTCGATTATGAAATATGGCAGATGGATGTCAAAACGGCGTTCCTTAATGGTGACATTAAGGAAGAGTTGTATATGATGCAACCCAAAGGTTTTGTTGATCCTAAGGATGCTGACAAGGTGTGTAAGCTTCAACGTTCCATTTATGGACTGAAGCAAGCATCCCGAAGTTGGAACCTCCGTTTTGATGAGGTGATCAAAGGTTTTGGATTTGTCCAAACATACGGAGAAGCTTGTATTTACAAGAAAGTGAGTGGGAGCTCTGTAGCATTTCTGGTACTATATGTCGATGACATATTGTTGATCGGAAATGATATAGAACTTTTAAAAAGCGTAAAAGGTTATTTGAACAATAGTTTTTCGATGAAAGACCTCGGTGAAGCAGCTTATATATTGGGCATCAAAATCTACAGGGATAGATCAAGACGCTTAATTGGACTTTCGCAAAGTACATACCTTGACAAGATTTTGAAGAAGTTCAAAATGGAAGATAGTAGGAAAGGGTTCCTACCTATGTTGCAAGGCAAGACGTGTAGTAAGACTCAATGTCCAGCTACATCAGAAGATAGAGAAAAGATGAATAAGACTCCCTATGCTTCATCCATAGGTTCTATCATGTATGCTATGCTATGTACAAGACCGGATGTGGCACATGCTATTAGTTTGACTAGTAGGTACCAATCCAATCCAGGTTTGGAACACTGGACTGCGGTCAAGAATATCCTAAAGTACTTGAGAAGAACTAAGGATATGTTTCTCGTATATGGCGGTGAAGAAGAGCGCGTCGCAAGATGTTACGTCGATGCTAGCTTCGACACTGATCCGGATGACTCTAAGTCTCAGTCCGGGTACGTATTTATTATGAATGGAGGAGCTGTAAGCTGGAGGAGTTCCAAGCAATCCGTGGTGGCGTGATCATCAACAGAAGCGGAATATGTTGCTGCCTCGGAGGCAACACAGGAAGCTGTTTGGATGAAGGAGTTCATATCCGAACTAGGCATGGTTCCGAGTGCGTTGGATCCAATGGTTATCTATTGTGACAACAATGGTGCCATAGCCAATGCTAAGGAACCAAGGTCTCACAAGAATTCCAAGCATATCAAGCGCCGTTCTCACTCCATCCGTGAGCATGTCGCAGATGGGGATGTGAAGATTTGCAAAGTACATACGGATCTGAATGTGGCAGATCCGTTTACTAAAACTCTCTCAAGGGCAAAACATGATCAACACCAGAACTCAATGGGTGTTAGATTCATCACTATGTAATATAGATTATTTCCCCTAGTGCAAGTGGGAGACTGAAGGGAATATGCCCGAGAGGCAATAATAAAGTGTTTATTATATATTATTCCTTGTTTATGATAGATGTTTATTTCTCATGCTAGAATTGTATTAACCGGAAACGTTGATACATGTGTGATTAATAAACAAACCGACGTTCCTAGTGAAGCCTCTCTTTTAACTAGCTCATTGATTAAACAGATGATCAAGGTTTCCTGATCATGAACATTGGATGTTGTTAATAACGGGGTCATGTCATTAGGAGAATGACATGATGAACTTAAACCCTAACTAAGTATAACAATACGATCAAGTCATTTAGTTTTGTTGTTATATCTTACATTCGAAGTAACATTATTCCTTAGACCATGAGATCATGTTAATCACTAATACCGAAAGAATACTTTGATGACATCAAACGTCACACCGTAAAAGGGTGACTATAAAGGTGGCATTGGATATTCGGAAAGTGTTGGTTGAAGCTCATGGATCGAGAATGGGATTTGTCCATCCAATATGACGGATAGATATACTCAGGACCCTCTCGGTGATATCACATCGACACCGCTTGCAAGCAAGTGATATGATCACAAGGATGTTATATCACGGGAACGAGAAAATAGTACTTGTCGGATAACGAGATCGAACAAGGTATAGTGGATACCGATGATCGGATCTCGGACAAGTAATATATCGCGAGACAAAGGGAAATCGTTACGACGTTGAAAGGTTCACACGATCACGAGAGTCATCGTTGAATATATAGGAGTCATCACGGTTTTCCAGACCTCGCTGTTGATTATTGATCGGAGAGGAGTCTCGATCATGTCTATAATATTCACGAACCGTAGGGACACACACTTAAGGTTCGATGAAGCGTTTAGAGAGGATACGGAATACTGAAGAATATTTTGAGCATCTCCGGAATTGTTTCGGGGAAAATTGAAATAGTTCAAGGGGTTTTTCGTCGAACGGTTGTTAATAGAATTAACAAATGGTTCGAGGTGCTGCATGCAAATTTTGTTAATGGAATTAACAAATATAAATAAAGAAATAAAAATGTTTTATTTATTTATTAAAGAAAAACCTTTGGATTTTCCAAGTGGGAAATTAAGGAATTTTTGAGTGGGTTTGAGTGGAGCTTCCACTCACATGAAGAGAGGAAGGGGTGGGGGCACCCATGGCTGGCCGCACCCCCCCTTGGGCTGCCTCCCCTCCCCTATAAAAGGAGGGTGAGGGCTCTCTCTTCTTCACACACTTGCCCACACATTTTCCCTTCCACCCGCTGCTCCATTCCATGGTCTCCGGCTTGGCGAAGCCCTGACCGTGGGATTCTTCACCACCACCACGCCGTCGTGCTGCTGGAATTCCGGAGGGATCCTCTACTTCCGCAACCTGCTGGAACGAGGGAACGGAAGTCTTCATCGAGCTGAACGTGTGACCGATTACGGAGGCACCGCCGGATTGCGGTGCTCTTCTTCTCGCTCGGGATCGGCGTGAGAACGACTACGCCAACCACGAGATCTTTTCTCGTACCACTTTGAGTCTTCGAGGGTATGTTATCTCAAGACTCTCTTTCTCCCCGTTGCATTTCATCTCATAGATTAGATCTTGGCCATTCGGGTTTATCGCGTGTAGGAAATTTTTTGTTTTCTATGCTACGTTCCCCTTCACATTTAAACGTACTCATATTGGTTTCGTCCCTGGCTATTGTCTTAGCCAGACTTTGAGCAGAAAACCGGAGAACCGGAAGAAGATGGTGTCGCTGACGGCTATGCGAACTAGGAACGTCTCCGAGTCAGTAGCCTGTAGGTAGTCAAGGCGTGACTTGGGTTTACCACGAGTGTGTTTGTAGTCTTCCGCTGTTTTTAGTGTGAGTTCCTGCCCTGCGTGGCAGTTGTTTTTCAACTGAGTCAAGTGACCAGTTGTGTAAGCCGTGTATTCGTGTAGTGGATGTTGTAATCTGCAATGCCAACTCGAGTGTGTTGTTCACGACTAACTGATCATGGGATCGTGAATGTATGCATACTGGAGGTGTCGGACTGCTAGTCTGGGGTCCCCACAGAGTTGGTATCAGAGCCATCCTGACTTTAGGAGACCTTAGTTTAGCATGGACGTCAGGTAGGAAACAAAACTATTTTTGTAAAAACTATATTACCGCCTAAAAAGTTTTTATCTGAGGAACCCTAAGTATGGTTTCAATTTTTCTCATATTTTCGAAAAAAAATTATTGCCTTGTTTATAAAACAGAAGTTTTGAGAGAAAAAGAGAAAATAGTAAACATACATTTTTACCCTTTTGTTTTCATGGCTCAAAATGTTTTGTAAATAAATAAACATGGGTTCATAAAGTTTTGGTTTTCATTTAAAAGTATATCAAAAAGTTTTCTTCTGTTATCTTTCTATAAAATTATTACATACTTGGCGATATCCCGAGAAGACCTTAGTAGTCAGCAACCCAAAGATAAAGAAGCTTCCTTCCGAAGACCTCAACATTAAGATGAGAGAAAGAGAAGACTTCATCAACCCCTGGTCGACCCATCCCCATAGGGTTTGATAGGTTTCGCTCAGTTATTTTCCTTGAGCTACCCGTTATTCAGCGGTAATAGACGTTTGCTGGTACTAAAGGTACCTTGTTTGTCCTTTGCATGGGTGCTAATTGTGTCTTTTTACTTTTGCGTTATGTTTTTACTTGCTCCCTTGTTGTGTGTTTTGGACTTGTTTTCATGTGTGTCTCACAAGCACGCCTTTTCGGCAAAGCAAAGTCACCACACTTTTACCTCTTGCTTTGTTCCTGTTTGTTTGCAAAAAGTCTGACTTAGCAAAAACCCTCTTAAAAAGTTTTATCCCCCATCCCTTCTTGAGAAGTGCAAGATGGTGGAGCGCTCTCTACTTCAACCCGAGGGCCCAAGATCTCTTAAATCTTCTTCAAAGGTGGACGACGGACTTCACGCGCCATTTTTGTGCAGCTACATCAAGAGCTGTCATGAAGAACGACAAACTCAGATTCAAGCCCGAGAAGACGCGAGATGTGTCTCGCGACACCAACAAAAACATTTACGAGTCTAACACTACTAACATAACTGTCTAATTTTTAGACTAACATCTAACCGACGTTTTGCTTAAGGCGCTAGCTAGTTTTCCCGAGGGAAAGCTAACTATGTGATCCTAAATCACCTGTGAAGACGCCTACAAAGCTCCATGAAGATCAAGACCCAACAAATTCTTCCACTACCTACCATCGCCACCAAGCAAATTTGAGACGAAGAGGAAGTTAATCCCCGACAACCTACGAAGACCAATCAAAGGGGGGAAGCATCCGCACTTCAATGCGGTCGACCACTCAAGAAGCCAAGAAGCATATAGGAGTTTCTAATGGCTTTCATAGCAATAATCGGAGAGAGTCAAGTCTATGGACCTGCCGCCCTGTGAGGCCAGATGGTTGCCGTGGGTAACTATCTGCGATACCCCTAAAAGAAGACCAAGTCCAGACAACGACAGAAGGTCTGCGAAGCAGCAAAATCAAGACCCTTAATTAGCTTGTGTCGTTCCACCAACATCAACAACAAGGACATGAACTGTCAAGTGAATATATCCATCTCCTCGACAAGCACCATTCTGACAACATCGACACCTCGAGTTCTCAGAAGACCACCTCGTCAAAGGATCTTCGTTTACAAAAATTGAAGAAGCCCGAGACTCTTGTTTTTAGTTACACTCTTAAGTACCCACTTACGAATCTCGGGGACGAGATTCATTTTAAGGGGGGAAGAGCTGTAACAGCCCAATTTTTGGAAGACAGGAAAACTTGTTTTCAATAACCCAAAAATCAGGGCCAACAAAATCTTTTTAATATGTTTGACTTGTGCTTGTGTTTATTTTCTATTTTGCTTGTTGATTGTGTTTGTGTTTGAGTTTGTTAACAACTAACATAAAAAAACAATGATTATAACTTTCTTAAAACCCAACCCTTGTGATCAAGTCATGACAAGAAATCATATCATCTCCATCCATCACACTCCTTTGGCAAAAACCTTTTTGAAAATGTTTTGATTTGAGAGGAAACCCAAAGGCCAAGTTTTGAGAAAAACAAAAGACAATTTCCAAAACTATATGAAGAGTATTTTGGAGCTAATCATCTCCAATCTGTTTTCAACCAATATGTTTTTTTTGCAAGTATTTCAAAAACTCTTTATCACTTCCTTCTTTTGCAAAGACCATAAAAGGGGACTATGTTACCCCTGTGTTTAACCTCAAATATATTCATTTGGAAATAACAACTTCTGAGATGAACCTCTTTATAAAATCCTCTTTCATGGTATGTATTGATCACTACCTAAAATTAACACTTGAGAGAAACACCTGGAAATTAAATTGAAGAACTTAGTTGTTTGAGTGACCTTGTGTGACTTGTTATTTTATCTGCTTGTTGTGTGATCTTATCTGGTGTTTGCTTGAAGTATTTATTTATGTTTGTTGATTAATGTGTGTTGATATATTAAAATAAAACCTAGTAATAGCCAAGTTTAAGCATCAATACCATATTCCATGTCATGCCCATATCATCTTCTGTTTTCTTAAAAATGTCCAATTTTGGAGACAGTCTTCTATGACAAATCTTGAACTAATCGTCAATGCATCCTCTTACATATCATTGTATATATCTATGCTTTCCATCCAAGTTGTTATTCTTAATATTGAAACACTTTTGTATCTTATTTCAAAGTCCCTTAGAAGGCATCCCTAAATATTGATCATATCCATGTTATCTTGATGCACTTTTTCTGTGTTAATAAAAATAACTCCTTATTGTTTTAAGGCCCAATGAACCTACACTTTTTATCTCCATGACCTATACATCACCTCCATGTGGTCCATTTATTTTCCAATGGCCATTTAATTATTCTTCTCTCATGGTTTTTATCCTATAAAATAAACTCCTGTTTTCACCATTTTTCCACTTGGTGCCTCAAATATTTTCAAAAGAGTTGTTTATTAAAAATCACTTTTGAGACCTATATTATGTAATCTATCATCCCAACTCAAAAATATTTGTTTTCAAAGCATTTTACTATTTATCATTTTCCATTTTCCAAAAGGCCAGAAATGAAATTTAAAATATTTTGTGAAGAAAAGTATTTCCTAAAATCTTGGAAAAATTACCCAACATGCCTATGGTCATGTGGGACTTACTTATACAAAAACATTCGAAAGTTGTTTTGAAAATTTTGTAGAAAACATTTAAAAACAGTTTCTGCCATTTTTGAATTTCCAAAATTTTGTGAAAGAAATGTTTTTAGAAAACTTTGAGGCCACCATCCCTAGACTCAATTTTTCATCCTATATCTAATGAATACAATCTTTCACATATGTTCTATTCAAAATCTTGGTGAAAACAATCAAAAACCCCTTCTGGTCATTTTGGACATTGATGAGTTCATCCATGTTTTGATCAATTCTTGCACTCTAGCTACCTATCTCTTGTTCTGAGGTGTAGAAAGAATCCTCCCCAACCCTCTGGACATGGTCTACCTGCTTCTCTCCCTCTAGCCCATCCACCAACATGAGGACAAGGATGGTGATCACCACCCATTTTTGTACTCCACTCCCTCGGTCTATTCCAGGCAGATCCCGTGCACCTCTACGCTCCTAGGGAAGCCTGTGAACTCCGTGGAAGGAAACCCACCCCCTCTCCTTGTCTTCTTCTTCTTAGGCCATGAGCTGGCCATGGCGAACAGAGCATGCCCGACACGTCGCCCACGTCCCTCCACCTGGGTCGCGCTCCTCGCCCTATTGCCATGTCCACTAGCCTCACGGGATCCCCTCAAGTGCATCCGTGCCTTCCATTCCTCTCCTCGCACTCTACTTCCTCCTCTCTCTCATGTCGAACACCTACGGGTGCACAGCAAGCACCGTCGATTGCCGACGCTCTAGTGCACCTCCTGCCTCTTTCTCTCGCCAGGAGAACTCTCTCACCGTTCTGTATCTTCCTGGCCACAAAAATCCCGATGAATGCCTCGTTGGCCAACTCATCTGCAACCACCGTGGCGGCCATGGACGCCGGGCGCCGAGCTCCGATGACAACCGTCCCCAAGCCACCCTTCTGTTATCCATCAAGTCCATCCACCTCGTGATGCATCTAATCGAAACCCTAGCCGGAAACCCCTCTCCCTAACCCGGTTGTTCGCCGGAATCGTCCGCCGACCGCCGCGGGTAACCTCCTCGTCGAGCCGTGAGCACAGGTGGTTTCCGCCCCTCTCCTCTCTTCCCTTACCTTCCTGGGTCACTCTAGAATCTTGTGCCCCACTTTATTTCTACCTCCACTTGTTGCAGGGACGCCGTCGACCGTGACCATGTTCCGCCGCCGCGGATCCCCGGTGTCCACCCTGCTCCGGCCGTTCCCTTCCGAATCTTGTTGGGGCATCGCCTCCGCCACGTCGTCCTGGTCCTCGTGGTGCAATCTGCTCTTCCGGGTGACCACGGGAATCAACGGCGGCGAGCCCGCATGTCCTCTGCGACTGCCAGAGGGGACTCCGCCGTGTTCTTTGGTCATCGCCGCAGGTGCGGACGGGACCTCCTGTCAGCCGTCGGATCCGCATCCGACGCGTCCTTTTGAACCGCGGGCTGATCTAACCTCAGCCGTTGATGGAAGATCAAACGGTGGCTTACCGTTTCGCCGCGCGCGCGCTGGCCAGAGGGCCGGCCTGCCTCTGTGCGGCCCATTTCCATCACAGATCTGGCCCTTTTGTGTTTTTCTGCAGGTGTTTAATCTTTTCCCTGCAGATCTGAATCTGGTGCTTTACTTTAAACCGAAACAAAAATGCAAATGAGTAAAACTTGCCGAACTAAAAATCACAGTGGTTGATCTACATTTTCTTAACCATATCCAATTTGCAGATCTAATTTTTGTGCGTTATTTTGGAAGAAATAAAATAAATGGCAGAGACACTCTTTAACACCATCTATTTAATAACTTGAGTTTTAAGTATCCAAAACATGCAAACTCAACTGTTATGAGTAGCCCTTGATAATATCTATCTGTTGCAGTTAGCCTTGTGTTGACTTGAGTTGTGGTGTGAAAATGGCATGCATGTTAGTTTTTAGGCCAGAGAGCACTTCTGTGAATTGTTTGATTTTATTGGTGATGATTTTTGAAGTGAATCCAATTGGGTTGGTTTGCTAGTGACTAGGAGCACCTTATGCTAGATTTTCATGATGTGAGGAGTTACAGAATAGGATTGGTGCAATATTTAGTGTTTAGCTCTTTTCTGCATTTTATTGCCTTGCCTTTATTAAAATGTGTGTTATATTGTTTTGTTATAAAATTGATTCCTAGCATGTGTAGGGTATCATTAAATGTTTTATTTGTGTTTTGAGTGTGTCATTATAATGTTAGGAAAATGTGTGTGAAAAGCATGTTGTTGTAGTATATTTCCATAGGGTTGTTTTCCTTGTAATATTAGGATAAATCTTGTATTTCTTCTTATGGGTATGATGACTTTCATAAATGCTTTAGTATTGTTTTCCCTAGCATAGCTACTGTTATTCTACCATATTATACTTGCTTGCATGCTTGAGTGAGCTCTAGATAATTTTGGCATGCCATGCTAGATTTAGGTGATTTCTGCCATAGTAGTTATTTGCATGCTTAGTTTTTGATAAATTGATTAGATTGTTATTTTGATATTAATAGCATGTTTAGGTGTTGTTTTCTCTGTTATTTGGATGCCATCTTACAGATCCATCATGTTATAATAAATCTTGTTTAATGATCTCTTATGGTTATGCATGTCTGCTTGTCTAAATAGCCCTTTTTCATGTCTAGTTTTAATAGTTGTTTTGCTCCATGATTATTTTCATGCATTGAGTGATGCCATGGTATTTTTGGTATTGTTTTTTCTCTTTTATTATGTTGCTTAGGTACTGGTTATATTAATTCTCCATGTTTAGAAAAGCATGTGTTACTATGGGCTTGTAGTATTGCTTGATAATATTTTCCTATGCATGTGTATGTGTTCCTAGGTTGTTTTCTTGTTATTTTGCTCATCCTCATGAATGACCAGAGAGTCATTTAACCTTATTTGAGCATGATATGAGAGTGGCACACCCACTGAACTCATGCCATTTTGGTTGAGGATCCATAGCACCTATTCTAGTGTCATTCATGTGTGTTGTCTGTGCATATTTTGCTTGATGGTGTGCACCCTAGTAATATTGTTGTGAGTGTACTTGTTTGATGAAATGCTTGCTGTATGTTTACTTTTTGTCAAGTGCTTGTCTTTGTTTGGTTCTGATTGGGTGTTTTCCTTTTTGTGTTTACGACGTTAGATAACGAAGACGGTATTATTTCCCGGAGAGGTTTTTATTGCAACTCTTGTTTATTTCAAGAGCAAGACCAAGACCAGTGCCAAGGCAAGCCATTCTAAATGCTTGCTGTTGTTTTACTTATCATTATCTATCATGCATGTTTTACTTCTGAAGTTTTACAAAAGTTTGATTCAAAAACTATTCTTTTAAGTGGACTATACCACTATCTATTTTATGTATCTAATATGCTATATCCAATATATAATCTTGGTGTTACCAAGCCGATAGACATTTTAGTATCATCACTTAATCAACTTAAGTCCCCTAGTGGACATTTTAACCTGATGTTTTTGGAAAGCAAAAGCTTGGAAAAACCCCGAGGAAAGGTGGGACCTTGTCCGAGGGAGGTTTGTGAAGGAGGAAATGTTTTCGACTTGTTTTTCAAAAATGACACATAACCTAGTCTTCGCCGGACAACCAAGCCGTGCTGCCACATTACCTCAATATGGGAACGGGGTCTAGCTAATTGCTTGTCGGTGTTAGTCCGTGTCTACCTCAATGTGCTATAGGGGTTAGAGTCCCCCGAACCGAATTGTCGCCAGGAGGGAGAAATGGGACATTCAGAGTGTGGGGATTAAGTTCGCCACCGGTTGCAACAGTTGGGTCTCCTGCCATGGCGGTGTGTTGTCAGGGGAAACCGGATCGATACGGCTGACTCACTCGGTGCCGGGGAGAACAAACCCAGTTGAAGAGGTAGTCATTTACTAGCGCTGACATAGTGGATGGTTAGGACCAGTTATCCGATGTTTGCATACTGTCTCGGACAGTCCGTGGTTGTTCACGGCGGATGTACTGGATCTTGTGGATTGTGTACACCTCTGCAGAGTAAAACTATTCAGAATAGCCACGTCCTCGGATATGGACAGTTGAATGGCCATGTAGCTAGCATTGTGTCAATGTTTTCAAAAAGCTGGAAATGTGTTTTGGAACTTGTACCTGGGAGGTACGTTGAAAGGGAATGATTGTACCTTTGAGGTACCGGATATATAATGAACTAAAGATGTGTTTTTCCAAGAAGTTTTGCAGAGAGAAATGTTTTCTTGATTTAGAATGCTTTATCAAAACCTTGTGGATATGCTAGATCTACAAGAGAAATGAAATATCTTTTGAAGTATCTTCTTCAACAAAGAAAAATAAAACTTGTGCAACTATGATGGGTCTTAAATTCATCATGGCTAGTTGAACCCTAATTAAAGCCTTCCTACCACCTATATATATATGCAGGCTTGCATGTTTAGCTTTCATTTGGGGTGGCTTGCAAGAGTACATTCAAACGTACTCATATTGGTTTCGTCCCTGGCTATTGTCTTAGCCAGACTTTGAGCAGAAAACCGGAGAACCGGAAGAAGATGGTGTCGCTGACGGCTATGCGAACTAGGAACGTCTCCGAGTCAGTAGCCTGTAGGTAGTCAAGCCGTGACTTGGGTTTACCACGAGTGTGTTTGTAGTCTTCCGCTGTTTTTAGTGTGAGTTCCTGCCCTGCGTGGCAGTTGTTTTTCAACTGAGTCAAGTGACCAGTTGTGTAAGCCATGTATTCGTGTAGTGGATGTTGTAATCTGCAATACCAACTCGAGTGTGTTGTTCACGACTAACTGATCATGGGATCGTGAATGTATGCATACTGGAGGTCTCGGACTGCTAGTCTGGGGTCCCCACAAAACACAAGTCAAAACATGAAATTGCTAAGCCATCTATGTAGTTGTGAAAAAATTATACCTTGTTGGGACCTCTTGCCGTTGCGCCTTCGCGGTCGTAGACCCGGCAGCCACCGGCGCTGCGAGCCCGCCTTGCGCGGTTGGCCGTGGCGCCACAAAGAGACCGCACACGATTACGACGCTAGGGTTTGGGGCGGCGGTGCTAGGGTTTGGCGAGGCGGCGGCACTGCGAGCCGGCCGACAGAGTAGGGGGTGTGGGCTGATCCTCCATCGTCTGCGCCGACGCGGGAAGGGAAGAGCCGTGCGCGTGGATTTTTCCGATTGGCAGTTTTCCCTTCGCGCGCTCACTCGCGATGTCCAGTGCGCGGAACCAGACGCTCAATGCTTTTGGCGCCTGAGGGGGCTTTTCCCGCGCGCTGGCCAAATTTTGTAGCGCGCATGGTTTTCGCGCGTCTGCTGGAGTGTCGTGTTTCGTCGCGCAAGCGCTAAACTGGCGGTTTTTTGGGCGCGCGCTCCGTTTAGGCCGACTGTTGGAGATGCTCTTAATGATATGTCACTTCGACTTACGCCTAGCATAGGAAGACGGGAAAGAAAAATTAAGGCAAAAGGAAATCAAGAAATTGATGCAAATAACTAGTCTTTTATTTGTTTTTTAAATTAATTGTGTGCAGTGTTTAACTAAATGACACATAAACTTTTCATACGCTGTCCATTTTTAACGTACAAGTGTACATCCATTCAAATTGTCTAGAAAAAACACGTGCATCCAAAAATCAAGATAGTACGGTCGCTCTACCTTACCCTAAGTGGAGCTCTGCCCCTGCTTGCGCCGTCTCATACTGCACACGGAACCATTGTGGCGTTATTCTCTCCCCATAGCCTCTCGGTTGTCTATGATTGATCTCCCTCTCACACTACCTACCGTCTCTAGCTTTTAGGGGTCAGCGGATCTCCGTTCCAACACGCTACTAGTTTTGCGGTACTTCGATAGTGGCAGCTCCCATATCGTGTGTTGAAGGTCTCGTTTGATGTCGGCGGGCGTTCCGTGATTTTATGACGTGACAGGTGGTGATTTCAGACTGGAGTTTGTTACACGCAATAGCAAATCAAAGATGAAATTAAGCAAGATCGAACCAATGGGAACACGAGATTTTAACGTGGAAAGCCCTTCCAACAAGAGAGAGAAAAACCACGGGGGCCAGCCATCAATACTTCACTATTTCGGGTGAGGTTACAAACGCGCCGAGATTTACAATGTGTGGCTTCTCTCGTGCGGTGGCTTAAAAGAGGTATATAAAGGCGGTCCTAACCTAACTAGGTCGGTAGCGATGAATCCAACTCCAACTCGGTAACAACTCGTACCGTACCGGGGGGGGGGGGGGGGCTGCCGCACCCTGCACCCCCTCCGTGCGGGACATGTTTGTCGTGCAAACGCGATGGGCCGAGGCGCTATGCTCTAATCGTCAAAAGTTTGGCCTTTTATCAGCATAAGTGAATTTGGATCACCAAAAAATAACACTCCACCTTGAGACAAATTTCCTTCATGTAGCATAAACAAAACCTTCACCCTGAAACAACACAAAGAAAACACCTTCGGCGCCAAATAGCCACTTGGGCTAAACAGTGATACCAACTTAGCTTGAGCAAAGCTCAAACTTACTAACAGGAACTGGCTTTGTCATCATATCAGCATGATTATCATGAGTACTATTCTTTCATACCTTCAGCTTACCTTGTGCAACAACATCACGCACATAATGGTACTTGACATCAATGTGCTTTGTTCTCTCATGGAACACCTGATCCTTAGTGAGGTAAATAGCACTCTGGCTTTCACAAAATAGGTTAATGCAAGTATCATCTCCACAAAGCTCAGCAAGCAGACCTTTCAACCAAACCGACTCTTTGCATGCTTCAGCAATAGCCATGTACTCAGCCTCAGTAGTAGATTGTGCAACAACACCCTGTAAGGTAGCCTTCGAGCTAACAACACATCCACTAACAGTAAACACATAACCTGTGAGGGACCTCTTCTTATCCAAGTCGGCAGCAAAATCTGAATCCATATAGCCTGCGAGTCCCTCACCAGCCTTGCCAAATTTCAAACAAGCTTTGGATGTGCCGTGAAGGTACCTGAAAATCCACTGAACAACTTTCCAATGTTCTTTACTAGGATTAGCCATGTATCGACTGACCAAACTCATAACATAAGACAAATCAGGTCGAGAACACACCATGTCATACATTAAGGAACCAACAACAATAGAATAAGGAACTCGTGACATGTACTCAATATATTTATCAGTAGTAGGACATTGCAATGCTGACAACTCGAAGTGTGAAGCAATAGTGGTACTAAAAAACTTTGCATCATGCATATTGAAACGATGAAGAAATTTCTTAATGTAATTTTTAGGACTAAGAAATAATAATCTAGATTTTCTATCTCTTAAAATTTCCATACCTAGAATTTTCTTAGCACGACCAAGATCCTTCATCTCAAACTCACTACTCAACTATTTCTTCAATGTAGTGATTTCTTTCATGCTCTTGGCAGTAATTAGCATATCATCAACATATAGCAACAAATATATAGGCGATTCATCAAAAAAATTAATGTACACACATCTATCATATTCAGACCTCTTAAAGCCATGCAACATCACACAAGAATCAAACCTTTTATACCACTGTCGAGGAGACTGTTTCAAACCGTAAAGGGCCTTCTTTAGCATCCACACGAAATCCTCCTTACCAGGCACTATGAACCCTTCAGGTTGGTCCATGTATATCTCCTCCTCAAGTTCTCCATGCAAGAACGCATTCTTCATATCTAACTTCTCAAGCTAAAGATCATGCACAGCAACAATACTATAGAAAGTACGAATAGAACCATGCTTGACAACTGGGGAGAACACATCATTGTAATCCACTCCAGGAATCTGGCTGAAACCTTTTACTACTAATCTTGCCTTAAACCTTGGAGGCTCACTTGGAGATAAACCCTCCTTTCTCTTGAAGATCCACTTATAGTGGACGGCCTTCTTTTGTTTAGGCAAGCGCACACCATCCCATGTGCCGTTCTTCTCAAGTGATTGCATCTCCTCGTGCATTGCACCAATCCACTTGTCACGATCAACCGAAGCAATAGCTTCATTGTATGTAGCTGGTTCAGCATCATTCTCCACTTGTTCAGCACAACTTAGAGAAAAATAAACAACATCACATTCTTCAATTAAACGAGTACGAGGTCCTTTATTCCTATTTTCTCTATGCTCTGTAATAGACAAATTTTCTTGTTGCACAATAGGAGGTGAGGGTGGCACAATATCGTCCTCGTCAATTTTCTCGAGGCGCTACGCTCTATTCGTCAGAAGTTCGGCTTTTATCAACATAAGTGAATTTGGACCACCCAAAAATAACAGAGTTTTTAGTGCTGGCGTTAGCGTTGCCTGTGGACGTTGTGACCCTTCGGGGTGTCATGATGGTTACCTCGCCATCACTAGGGCTCCAAGTGAATGCCATGGTCATTTTGATCTCAGTGCGTCACCCTCTTCGGGGTGTCATCGTGGAGCTCCGGCCTCTCTCGGTCTTGTGACACCTTCATTGGCAGGCTTGTTCAGATCCTATGTCAGTTCTCTATGACCCTGCTTGTTCAGATCCTATGCACGTGGCTTTGTTATTTTTTGTCCCGGTTCTCTGTGTTTGTTGTCAGGATTGGCGCTCCACGGGCCGGAGCGGGAGGGCAGGCAGACCTCTCTTGTGTCATCTGGTTGGTCCAGAGGCAATGTTACCCAGCGGTTTCTTTTCAAGGCATGGTAACATTTCTAGCTGGTTGTACCGGGCGTGCCTTGGAGGGTATAGGTTCTCCGGTGTGTTACTGTTTATTTTTTATTTGTTGTGTGAGAGAGGTTCAGTCAACACTTTGTATCGGTTCAAACATGTGGATTTATATATAAATTTGAGAGAAATCCTATTTCAAGAGAACGCACTTGTGGGGACCCCAGACTAGCAGTCCGAGACCTCCAGTATGCATACATTCACGATCCCATGATCAGTTAGTCGTGAACAACATACTCGAGTTGGCATTGCAGATTACAACATCCACTACATGAATACACGGCTTACACAACTGGTCACATGACCCAGTTGAAAAACAACTGCCACGCAGGGCAGGAAAACACACTAAAAAGCGGAAGTCTACAAAACACACACGTGGTAAACCCAAGTCATGCCTTGACTACCTACAAGCTACTGACTCGGAGACGTTCCTAGTTCGGACAGCCGTCAGCGACACCATCTTCTTCAGCTTCTCCGGGTTTCTGCTCAAAGTCTGGCTAAGACAATAGCTAGGGACGAAACCATTGTGAGTACATTGGAATGTACTCGCAAGACACCCCAAAATAAAGCTAAACATGCAAGTATACATAGATATATAGGTGGTAGGAAGGCTGTAATTAAGGTTCAACTAGCCATGATGAATTTAAGACACATCATGGTTGCACAAGTTTTAGTTGTTTTTGTTGAAGAAGATACTTCAAAATATATTTTATTTCTCTTGTAGATATTGCATGTCCACGAGGTTTCGATAAAGCCTTCTAAATAAAAGAAAGTTTTTCTTTGCAAAACTTTTTGGAAAAACACCTCTTCAAAACCATCATTTCTCCCGTACCTCAAACGTAAAATCATTCCCTTTCAACGTACCTCCCAGGTACAGTTTCAAAACACTTTCCAACCTTTTTGAAAACATTGACACAATGCTAGCTACATGGCCATTGAACTGTCCATATCCGAGGACACGGCTATTCTGAATAGTTTTACTCTGCAGAGGTGTACACAATCCACAAGATCCAGTACATCCGCCGTGAACAACCACGGACTGTCCGAGACAGTATGCAAACATCGGATAACTGGTCCTAACCATCCACTATGTCAGCGCTAGTAAATGACTACCTCTTCAACTGGGTCTGTTCTCCCCGGCACCGAGTGAGTCAGCCGTATCGATCCGGTTTCCTCTGACAACACACCGCCATGGCAGGAGACCCAATTGTTGCAACCGGTGGCGAACTTAATCCCCACACTTTGAATGTCCCATTTCTCCCTCCTGGCGACAATTCGGTTTGGGGGACTCTAACCCCTATAGCACTTTGAGGTAGGCACGGACTAACACCAACAAGCAATTAGCTAGACCCCGTTCCCATATTGAGGTAATGTGGCAGTACTGCTTGGTTGTGCGGCAAAGACTAGGTTATGTGTCATTTTTGGAAAACAAGTCGAAAACATTTCCTTCTTCACAAACCTCCCACGGACAAGGTCCCACCATTCCTCGGGGTTTTTCCAAGCTTTTGCTTTCCAAAAACATCAAGTTAAAATGTCCACTAGGGGACTTAAGTGAATGAAGTGGTTATTCTAAAACATCTAAAGGGCTTGGTAACACCAAGATTATAAAGTGGATATAGCATAATAGATTCACAAAATAGATAGTGGTATAGTCCACTTAAAAGAATAGTTTTTGAATCCAACTTTTGTAAAACTTCAGAAGTAAAACATGCATGATAGATAATGATAAGTAAAACAACAGCAAGCATTTAGAGTGGCTTGCCTTGGCACTGGTCTTGGTCTTGCTCTTGAAATAAACAAGAGTTGCAATAAAAACCTCTCCGGAAAATAATACCGTCTTCGTTATCTAACGTCGTAACCTCAAAAAGGAAAACACCCAATCAGAACCAAACAAAGGCAAGCAATTGACAAAAAGTAAACATACAGCAAGCATTTCATCAAACAAGTACACTCACAAACAATATTACTAGGGTGCACACCATCAAGCAAAACATGCACAGACAACACACCTGAATAACACTAGAGTTGATGTTATGTATCCGCAACCAAAATGGAATGAGTTAAAGTGGGTGTGACACTCTCATAAAATGCCCAAATAAGGTTAAATTACTCTTTGGAAATTCATGAGGATGAACAAAATAACAAGAAAACAACCTAGGAACACATACACATGCATAGGAAAATACTATCAAGCAATACTACAAGCCCATAGTAACACATACTTTTCTAAACATGGAGAATTAATATAACCAGTAGCTAAGCAACCTAATAACAGATACAAAACAATACCAAACATTTCATGGCATAACTCAATGCATGAAAATAATCGTGGAGCAAAACGACTACTAAAACTAGAGATGCAAAAAGAGCCATTTAGACATGCATAACCATAATGGATCACCAAACATGATTTATTCTAACATGATGAATATGTAAGATAGCATCCAAATAACATAGGAGACAACACCTAGACATGATAGTAATGTCAAAATAACAATCTAATCAATGCCTCCAAAATTAAGCATGCAAATAACCACTTATGGCAGAAAATCATCTAAAACTATCATAGCATGACAATTTGATCTTGAGCTCACTCAAGCATGCAAGCAAGTATAATATGCTAGAATAACAGTAGCTATGATATGGAAAACAATACAAAAGCATTTATTCAATTTATCATACCATTATGAAGAATAACATAATTTCACCTATTATTACTAGGAAAACAATCCTATGAGATTAAAATTATAACAAACATGGTTTTCCACACCCAAACCCTATCATGATAATGAATCACTCAAAACACATCTAAATCATGTATTAATACCTTACACATGCAAGGAAACACTTTTATATCAAAAACAATATAACACACAATTTTAATAAAGACATAGCAATAGTATGCAGAAAAGGGCTAAACACTAAATATTGCACCAAGTCCATTCTGTAACTCCTAAAATCGTGAAAATCTATTATAAGGTGCTCCTAGTCACTAGCAAACCAACACAAGTGGATTCCCATAAAAAATCATCACCAATAAAATTAAATAAATCACAGAAGTGCTCTCTAGCCTAAAACTAACATGCATGCCATTTTCACACAACAACTCAAGTCAACACAAGGCCAACTGAAACAGATAGACATTTTCAAGGGCTACTCAGAACAGTTGATTTTTCATGTTTTGGATACCTTAAACTCAATTTATTGAATGAAAGGTGTTAAAGAGTGCTTCTGCCATTTATTTTAGTTCTCTTAAAATATACCACAAAATACAGATCTACAAGTTTTATATGGTTAAGAATTTGTAGATCTAGTACTGTGATTTTTAGTTTGTCAAGATTTGCTTATTTACATTTTCATTTCGAATTAAAGTAAAGTATCAGATCTGGATCTGCAGGGAAAAAGGAAAACCAACAACCTGCAGAGATGGAGTAGGCCGGATCTGCGCGCTGGGCCGGCCTGCTAGGCTCTCTCCCGCGCGGGAATGATTTCAAAAGCGGAGCTGGGGTGCGGCTGGGTCAAGCCCAACAACGAGACGCAGCGCGAAAGGGTAAGCTTCCGTCGGATTGAGATCCGACGGCTCTGAGGTGGCCACGCGGGAGGGAGTCGGCGACGACCTAAGCAGACGGCCGAGTCCTCTCCGGCCGCCGCTGCGGAGGTGCGAGCCCGCCGCCGGGGTCTCCCGTGGTCGCCTAGAAACGCTGGTAGCACCAGGAGGACCAGGATGGGGTCGCGGAAGAGATGCCCCCGACGATGTTCTCACCCGAGGGCCCTAGCAGTGCTCCCGGCGCGAACCCGCGGAGGAGGACCTAGGTCCAAGTCGCGCCCGCACCTGCAATGGAGAAAGTCCAAGAATGAGATGAGCATGAGGTCAACGGAGATCCCAAGGACCAAAAGGAAGAGATTAGAGGAGCGGAGACGGCTTGATTAGGTGGCTTGACGAGGTGCTCGTCCACGGCAACGTTGAGCTCGATTCCGTCGATTTGGGAAGATTTGGAGGGAGATCTTTCTTCCCGAGCTCGATTGAGATGATGAGGGGTTGTTTAGACATAGTGACAACAAAGGGGATGGCTCAGAGATGGATCTCGCTGGAGCTCGGTGAGCGCGGACCACGGCGACCATGGCGCGCCGGCTCACGCTGAGGAGGAGGAGTCTCGGAATGTCTAAGAGGTTTGAAGGTGTGTGGAGGTTCTCCAGCTGAAAGAGGAGGGGAAGATGAGGTCCGAGGAGAGAGGGTTGTGAGTTCTTCCGAGGTGCACCCGCAGGTGTTCGACAGCGTTTTGAGGGATGAAGGAGGGCGAGGGGAGGGAGATGGAGTGCACAGGTGAGCTCGTGGTGACCCCGTGAAGCTCATAGACAAGAGGTGGAAGCGAGGGTTGCTGCCCACGCGTTGGAACGCGAGCAACGTGTCGGACATGCCCTGGGCGCCATTGCCAGCTCTTGGTAAAGGGAGAAGAAGACAAGCAGAGGGGGAGGGCTCTCACCAGGAAGTTCACATGTTGCATTAGTAGACTTGTGGCGCAAGGGCTGCCCCTGGAATGCACCGTGGAGATGGACTAGAAAAATGGTGGGTGATCATGGCCTTGTCCTCATGTTGGTGGTTTTCATGGAGAGGGGTAGGGACATATAGACCATGTCTAGGAGAGGGAGGGGGAGGTTTTCTATCTCACAGAACAAGAGAGAGGTAGAGAGAGTGCAATAATTGATCAAGATATGGATGAACCCAACAATGTCCAAAATAAGCAGTGGAGGGTTTTGATTGTTTTCACCAATTATTTGAATAGAACCTATGTGAAATATCATGTCCATTGGATAGAGGATGAAAAATTGAGTCTAGGGGTGGTGGTCTCAAGCTTTTCTAAAAACATTTCTTTCACAAAATTTTGGGAATTAAAAAATGGCAGAAACAGTTTTTAAATGTTTTCTCCAAAATTTTAAACACAACTTCCAAATGTTTTTATATAAATTAGTCCCATATGACCATAGGCATGTTGGGTAATTTTTCCAAGATTTGAGGAAATATTTTTCTTCACAAAATATTTTAAAGTCCATTTCTAGCCTTTTGGAAAATGGAAAATAATAAATATTAAAATGCTTTTAAAACAAATATTTTTGAGTTGGGATGAGATAGTACATAATATAGGTCTCAAAAGTGATTTTTAATAAACAACTCTTCTGAAAATATTTGAGACACCAAGTGGAAAAGGGCGAAAACATGAGTTTATTTAATAGGCTAAAAACCATGAGAGATAAATAATTAAATGGCCATTGGAAAATAAATGGACCAAATGGAGGTGATGTATAGGTCATGGAGATTACAAGAGTAGGTTCATTTGGCCTGAAAACAATAAGGACTGATTTGGAGTAACATGGACAAAGTGCTTCATAATAAAGGAGATATGATCAAAATTTAGGGATGCCTTCTAAAGGACTTGGAAAGAAGATACCAAAGAGTTTCAATATCCAAAATAACAACTTGTATGGATAGCATAGATATAGACAATGAGATGTATGATGATTAGCTCAAGATTTGTCATAGAAGTCTGTCCCCAAAGTTGGAGATTTTTAAGAAAATAGAAGATGATATGGACATGAGATGGAATATGGTATTGATGTTTTATCTTGGTATTACTAGGTTTTATTCTCTTTAAAACAACACACACTTATCAACAAACAGAAATAAATACTTGAAAGTAAACACAAGATAAAATCACACAACAAGCAGATAAAATAACAAGTTACACAAGATCACTCAAGCAACTAAGTTCTTCAATTAATTTCCAGGTTTATTTCTCAAATGTTAATTTTAGGTAGTGATCAAGACATACCATGACAAGAGTATTTTGTAAAGAGGTTCAGCTCAAAAGTTGTTATTTCCAAAAGAATATAATTGAGGTGAAACACAGGGGTAACATAGTCCCCTCTTATTGTTTTTGCAAGAGAAGGAAGTGAGAGGGAGTTTTTGAAATACTTGCAAAAACATCTTGGTTGAAAACAGGTTGAAGATGATTAGATCCAAAATACTTTTCATATAGTTTTGGAAATTAACTTTTGTTTTCTCAAAACTTGGCCTTTGGGTTTCTTCAGAAATCAAAACACTTTCAAAAAGGTTTTTGCCAAAAGAGTGATGGATGAAGATGATAAGCTTTCTTGTCATGACTTGATCACAAGGGTTGTGGTTTTAAGAAAGTTATGATCATTGGTTTTAATGTTAGTTGTTAACAAACTCAAACAATAACACAATCAACAAGAAAATAGAAAAGAAACACAAGCATTAGTCAAACATATCAAAAAGTTTTTGTTGGCCCCGATTTTTGGGTTGTTGAAAACAAGTTTTTCCCGTCTTCCAAAAATTGGGCCGTTACAGCACTATTGTTACTACTGGTAACAAGATAAATTTGGGGTTAGGACAAAGCATAAGGAGATTTTGAATTGGATACTTATCATCTGTTTTACCTTTATACGGTGTTCTATGCATTACAGATTCTTATGAAGTTGATTAGCTTAGTAGAGATGCTAATGCTAGAGCTCCAAATGTGCACTCTTTCTTGCTTTGAAGTTTTGCTAACACTGTTATCTTATAACTGAATTGGTAACAAGAGAAGAGGTATGATGTGGCAGGTCAAGAGAGGTGTGCCTCATATCTTATAACTGAAAGTTGGTTTCCACCAGATACTTTCTCTTGTTTCCCAAATACAACTGTTTGGTGTGTCATACTAAGGAATGGTCCGTGGTATTTGTTGGGCAGATTTCACCCAAGGTTCTCAACTTAACAGATGTATTCTGATAAATTCATCAGAAGAATGGTTGTGGGGTGAGAAATCTTGCCAAGTTAGTAAAACAAAGCATGTCCTACAAATTGAAGACATCAAATTTTATAAATATTGGTTGCAGAGTTCTTGTCAAGCAGGAAAATAGTAAAAACCAAGCACCCACCAAAAGAGCATGGTGCCCCATGAATGATTTTGTAATTAATTACAATCACTATGGAAAATGTTTACATTGAGCTATCCTTGTAGAGTTTGTCCATAGGAAATGGTTGATGTCCATGTGTTGGATTCAAGATGATCAAGTGATGATCAAGGTGTTATTCATGTGGATATCCAAAGATTGATCATGAGAGAATTCAGCATATACAAGCATTTCTTGAAGAATACAATGGTATGTATATCCATGTTTACCTTCAAGACATCACTATAAGAGAGAATAAAAGATACAAGTTTGATCAACACACAAACCTAGAAGATGTACAAAGTGGGATCAAGTGATCTAATAGTATGGTAAGCAATTGTACATATAGTTTTATGAACTAACCCATGATATGTGTGTGTGTGGTATATCTATGTGGGTTACACTGGTGTACGTTGCAGAATTTTCCAAAAAAAATCACTACGTAACCGCCAAGATCACTATGCAGATAACGATGCATGCCCATACATGCATTGATCAGGATCACGATCCAGCGGGCAACGGAATCTATGTAGTCGTAGAAGAGTTCTAAACAATCGTAGATCCTCACAATTAGACCTAGTTGCAAAGGATGTATCTAAGCTTCCCTCGTCAAGAATCACATGTGTCATCCCTCTTACGGTGTGCACGTGTACGCCCGTGTCAATCCTTTAGCGCTCCGCCTTCCAGGACTCGACACTTATGAAGAGAGACAACCTTTTGGTGTTGCTCATTGGTAGCTCTAATTAGCTATGGTTAGACTTGTATGATTTTGTAAGTTTCTCAACACATGAGAGAGAATAGTAATTAGAGCTAGTGAAAGATCAAGAGGTTTACTAGGGGGTGAATAGGTTAACGGAATTTTTTACTTCTTTTTCTTTTAATGGATATTGCTAAAATATAGATTGTGTAGATTATGGAACTAGGTGAACAATCATATATGATGAGAAAATACTACTAGAATAAGATATGTAAACAATTAAGCTAGTAGCAATAAGTAAAGGTAAGTTGAGAAATAACCGAACACAATGACACGGAGATTTATCCTGAGGTTCACTTCCCAATGTAATCTAATCTCCGTTGGAGCGGTGCGGTGCCAGAAAAGTGGAACACCGAGTAACCATCAAATGGCACACCGTATCTCCTTCATGACCTAACCACCAGTGTGGAGAGGCACTAATCACTATGTTGTTGTTGAGGTTAAAAACTAGAACCTTCACAAGGATGAGGCACACTAGGGTCCCCAACAAATCCCCTGAGCAACCAAAACTCGATGCTTCAAGGCGAGGGTACACTCCGCAACTCAATTGGTGGCTCCCGACAATGGCTTCGTGGCTGCTAAAGCCTGGAAGGACCAAAAACTCCTAGGGTTCCAACAAACACAAGGAGTAGCAAGTTCCTAAATGGAATCAAGGGGGGGGGAATCAAAACGGTTTGGTAGTAATGTAGATCTAGGGTTTCACTTTCAAATACCCAAAGGACAAAGTGTTTGAGTGGTTAGAGAGAGAGAGAGAGAGAGAGAGAGAGAGAGAGAGAGAGAGAGAGAGAAAGAGAGAGGGAGAGATCTATGGAGTTTAAGCTCTTGTACAATGGTGTTCTTATAGTTCCAGTCGTGGTATATTGAGGTTGAAGAAGGTGAGGGGTATTCATAGCTACTCACAATTCTAGCTGTTGGAGAGCTTTGGCAGAGATTTTGGGACAGGATAATCCGATGTAAGTGGGGGCCGGATATTATCTGAAATCTCTAGTGTCTTCTAAAATATCCGGCCAATAATCCGAGGCGATCTAGTGGTTCGCGCACTTAACTCCTTAGTCATTTTGTAATATCCGGTACCCTTCAAATATCTGGCCAAATGTGCGCGCGGGGCGGGGGGGGGGGGGGCTTCAAGAAGCAACACCATCTTTCCTTGGCCATTTTTTAATGGGGCCAAAATATTCCAATTTTTAGGTCGAATTATCCGGCCAAAAATATGACCTTGTTCTACGTGTCGCGCTTCAATTCCTTAGCAATTTTTGATTGGGGTCGGTCAATCTGGTGTCCTGTTAACCCAGATTATCCGGTTTTAACTCAATTTCTGTCAGTTTGACATTGTAAACTGTTTCCCTTATTACCTTTGGGGATCGATGTAGCTATGATAATGATACTTTTATTCCTGCATTACTTAGCATCTGATTATTTTATCTCTACTATTGTTTCCTGACACATAAAGCTTAGAGGATTACAAGAAATTTTCTTTCATTCTCCCCCTTTTAGTGTTAGATGACAACATGATTTGCAATATAATTCTAGATACTTCTAGCAAATGTTTCCAAAACAAAATATAGGATCCCCCCTCAATATTTGCACACTCCCCCTGAAATTGTGCATGTAAAGATGTTTTAATACTTTCACAACCTATGTGCTAGAGGGCTCCTAAAATATTTAATATTTTGAGAAACATGACATTTCCAACACATTTGCACATGGGTGAATAGAATAATTTGGTTTTGTCCTTTTTAAGATAGAGATCATACCTTATGCATAATAATGAGGAAGCATGAGCCAATGCATAAAGATCTCACCATAGAAAATTCCGAACCACCATATGTCACACACAACATAGTCTCACACATAAAAAGCAAATGGGTTCAAACTTAAGATAAATGGAGACAAGCTTGATGCTGCAGACGTGATCACACGTTCGTTCGGTTACCCCAAGTGGAAGGAATGATATAGTCTGGCGGAAATTTCCCCCCAATTGTGGAACTAGGGTTTATCGACCAGTAGGACTTCGAAGACTTAGAGAAGGTTGCTTGTTGTCTAGCGCGTCAACAAGCGTAGAACCTGCACACAACACACAAACTCTCTTTTGCCCCAACTTTCCGGAAGGTTGTCAGTCTTCTGGTCTTGCTGAAACTAGAGAATTAAACGTATAGAGTAATGAAAAGCAATAAAACTAAAAACAGTACAACAAAGAAACAACGATTAAATTTCTTGAAATAAGGTTGTATTTGTCGTGGGATAATCACGGTAGACGTTACCAGGGGTAACTTATCTCGGGGTAAATCGACTCTGGTGTTTGGGAGAGGGTTTTGCTCAGGGGAAATCATGGTGGCGAAACGATCTGGTAGCCGGCAATCAAGTCGCCGAGTCTCCGATCTAGATCTTATTATCTCAACTCTTGTATTACAAAGGATACTCGAATAGCTAGTGAATCTCGTGTGTCTCATCTAACCCTAGGAGCCGGCTTATATAATATCCGGATCCCCTGGCTTCCTATCCAAGGTACACTCGGAGTCCTACCTGAGCACCTCTTACAAACCCTAAGTTTCCTTATCGAAACCCACAATCCGGGTTACGAGGCCTACACTCATGGGCCTTCTAGAAACTCCTTTCCCCTAAGCCGGGTCTTGCGCAGCTCCCTTTGGGCCAAGTTACTCCTTGGCGTTAGCCTACCGGGTTACCATCCCTCCATCAGTAGTCCCCAGAATAGCTTGGGCTTCACGAGATCCTCCTTGAAGCGCATGCTATTCCCTGCAAAAGTAACAAACATACAAATTCATAAAAGGCCGGGTTAGGTTGCTTTGATATACAGCTAGGCCTAACTCCTCAGGTGGTCCATATAACAACCCGGTTTTCTTTGAGTCCATCTTCATTTTCCCGGGTCAACACTCCAAGGAAAACACAGAAGACCCGGCTCACTTTGTTCGCTAATCAGTCCGGATATCACAGAAATGATTTACTCGATCTTTTCCGGATATCCCGCACGGGCACTTAACTGCTTATCCCACAAAATCCGGGCGGGTATCCCTCCCCCCGAAATTTTTGGCTCCCGCTCCCTTGTCTAGGGTTTCCCACCCGTGCATATAAATAAGCGGTTCAGGGGTAACCCTAACTCACAACTCCATTTCCCCCCACCTCACTCGTCTCCTTCATCTCCGGTGCTCTTCCGCTTGAGCTAGTCACCGCGCCACCACGGAGCCCGCGGACGCGCCGCCAGAACCGAGCCGCCGCCGTCTACGCTCGTCCTCGACTCGCGCCGCGCCCCCGCTAGCCTCCGCCGCCGCGCCCTCGAGCTGTCCGCCGGAGGATCCCGCAGGCCACCGCGGCTGCGCCATTTGCCGCCGCCGCAATCTTCTCCGGACCTCGCCGGTAAGCTTTCTTCTTCCACGAATTTCACCTTCAAACTTTTTGCTCGAATTAGATCGGATCTAGGTCCACCCGTAGGTTATCTTCCTGCTCCGCACCGATTCGGATTTCTCATGCCTCACTCTCTCTTATTCAACCACTTTAATCTAGGCTCGGTAACTTTCTCCTATCGCTCATGGTCATAAATTTCTCCTTAGATTCCTCCATAGATTTCTCCACCTAGATGCAACCTGTCAAAATTTTACGTAACTGTTCTTTGATACTCGGATAGCCTGTGTTTAGTTCCTTCTCAAGCAACGTGTAAACTAGGCCAATAGTGATGGAGGGATAATAACCCGGTAGGCCAACTCCAAGGTGTAACCCGGCCCAAGGGACACGGCGCAGGATCCGGCTAAGGATAACGAAACTTCTGGAAGGCCCAAAGTTTGTAGGCCTCGTAACCCGGATTGTGGGTTGCGGTAAGGAAAGCTAGGGTTTGTAAGCGGTGTCCGGGTAGGATTCAGGGTGCGCCTTGGAAGGCAAGTCAGGAGGGTACGGTGCTTTATAAACCGACCCCTAAGTCTAGTTTAAAGAGATCCAAGAGTTCTAGCAATCTCGCCTAATATCGAGTATCTAGTGTAACACGCAATTTGAGTTGTTATCTTGAGATCGGAGACTCGGCGACTTGATTGCCGGCTACCAGATCAAAGTTCATCATCATGTTTTCCTCTGAGCTAAACCCTCTCCCAAACGCCTGTGTCGTCTTGCCCCAAGATCAGTTACCCCCGGTAACGTCTGCCGTGATTATCCCACGACAGTTGGCGCCCACCGTAGGGCATGCGTCCAAAGGTGTTTACATCACGGGAGAAGCTCGGAAGAACATGGAGAATTTCGTCGTCGGCGAGATCTACGTCGACCGCAAAGGAGATAAGATGGTAAACGATTCCGGCTGGGGGCCAGAGTCGGACCACCTCGAATCCGGATCTACTGTGACGATCGGCCAGATCAACATCTTCATCGGTATGGTACGTACGTCTAATTTAAAAGGACAATATCATGTGCATACTATAGGAACTCCTAGCAGGGACGAAGAAACATTAAAGCAAGCGGTAAACTCGGTTTCCTCGGCCGTTCCGGGATACCTGAGATGGGCGGAACAAGAGGTAACGTGGAGCAGAAGAGATCACCCGGAAAGAATAGAGCGCCCAGGAGTCTTGGCATTAGTAGTTGCACCGCAGGTCAATGGTTACGAGTTGAAAAGGGTCCTAATGGACGGTGGAAGTAGCATTAATATCTTATATTGGGAAACCTTCTTACGCATGAGTCTCAAAGAGTCCCAGCTACAAAAAAGTTCAACGGTTTTTCATGGGATTGTGCCGGGTCACTCAGCGTGCCCCGAGGGAAAGATCACATTGGAGGTTGCTTTCGGAGAACAACAGATAATTATCGAGTTGAGTGGCTCACGTTCGAGGTGGTCAAATTGCACAGTCCTTATCACGCACTGTTCGGAAGACCGGCTTATGCTAAATTCATGGCTAGGCCGTGTTATGTGTATTTGCAGCTAAAGATTCCGGGTCCTAAGCAGACCATCACCATACATGGAAGCCGGGATATAGCGGCTGAGTGCGACGAAGGAGATTCAGTGATGGCCGAACAAGCTTGCAGAAAAGAGGAACTCAAGTATTACCGGTCTCAAGTAGATCCGGATGATAGAACATCACTGAAAAGACCGAATACCGAGGACGAAAGAGCAAAATTCAAGGCAGCACAGGACACCAAGAAGGTAGATTTTGTTGAAGGTGATTCCACTAAGCAATTCACTATAGGGTCTAACTTGGGAAGAGAGCAGGAGAAGGCACTTGTGGAGTTCATTCGTTCAAATGCGGACGTATTCGCCTGGACACCTAGCGACATGCGGGTATCCCTACAGAATTGGCAGAGCACAGTTTGCACGTAGATCCCAAGTCCAGGCCTGTGAAGCAGGGCTTGAGGAAGATGAATGAGGAAAGAAGGAAAGCTATAGGTGAAGAAATTGCTCGGCTACTGACAGCTGGCTTTATCATGGAAGTATTTCACCCGGATTGGTTAGCAAATCCGGTTCTAGTGATGAAAAAGACCAACGAATGGAGGATGTGCATCGATTTCACGAGTCTCAACAAGCATTGCCCAAAGGATCCGTTCGCACTACCAAGGATAGACCAGATCATAGATGCAGTAGCCGGGAATGACCTGCTATGCTTTCTAGACGCATATTCCGGGTACCATCAAATTAAGCTCAAGAGGGAGGATTGGGAGAAAACATCATTTATAACCCCTTTTGGGGCCTTTTGTTACAAAACCATGACGTTTGGATTGAAGAACGCTGGCGCAACTTATCAACGGTGTATTCAGAAATGCTTCGAGGATCAAATTGGACGCAATGTCCATGCTTATGTGGATGATGTGGTTGTCAAGACCAGGAAGGCAGAAACATTTATCGATGATCTAAAGGAAACGTTCAAGAACTTAAGAAGGTACCACATGAAGCTTAACCCGACAAAGTGCGTGTTTGGAGTTCCAGCCGGGAAATTACTCGGCTTTATCGTCTCCGAGAGAGGAATTGAAGCAAACCCGGATAAAATCAAAGCTATCCAAAATCTGAAAAAGCCGGAAAATTTGAAGCAAGGTGTTTACGACGTGGAAACCTTGAAGAAAGACGAGCAATTTTTCCGTAAATTTCTAAGCTTAGATCCAATCTGCCAAGTTTCTCTGGAATTCCTCCTTTATACCCGGATAATCCATAATTTCCGGGTCTTCTAATTACTCTTTGGTTAACCGGACGACCAGTCATTTCCGGGTCTTACTTACTCACACTCTGCACCTTTTATCCCCTATTTTGTAGGCTGCACAAATGGCACCCAAGAATAAGGGAAAACAGCCGGCAAAGGGAAGGCCGACTCAATCCATATCGGCTAACTGGGCAAGGTCCACCGTGACCAAGGCGAAGCTAGATGAGCTTGCCGAGTCCGCCGTCCTCCCTTCCCAGGAGGAGATTCACTGGCGGGTCCCGGGTGATGAGACCCGGCCCACACCCGGCTCTAACGAGGTAATCTGTTTTGTTGAACACGTGATCCGGGGATTTCGTCCCCCGGGTCACTCTTTTTTCCGCGAAGTTCTTAGCCACTATGGCCTCCGAGTCTTTGACATAGGGCCCAACTCTATGTTAAACATCACTCATTTCATAGTTCTTTGCGAATCTTATCTTTGCATCCCCCCAAACCTTGCTCTTTTCCTGGAATTGTTCCAATGCAAACCGTGCCGCGAAAGCGGTGACAGGGCCCTTTTGGCTTGCGGCGGTGTATCAATCCAGAGGCGGAAAAATTCACCGATGCCGACTCTTAGCCTAAACTCCCATGTTAAGCACTGGCAAAAATCCTTTTTCTATTGCCGGGACACCTCCCCACCCGGCGAAGAGAAATTGTCGGGTTTCTCGGAGGGCCTCCTAGATCTCTCCGACACTTTCAACGCCTTCGCCTCTGAGCCAGATAGGGAGTCCATCCAGCCCTACTTAGCCAAACTAGCTGTCCTTTCCGCCCACGGTCTCCTTGGGCTCAATTTAGTTAAAACTTGGGTGAACTTCCGGATCCAGCCTAACTCCATCCGGCCTAAGCTAATGTCCGAGTATTCCGGGCATGTCACGGATTCACTCTGCTACTCCTCGAGGAACTATCCGGCTGGCGATACGAACAAGATTATCAAAAGCTTCCTGACTGAGAAAGCGGAGGTGATCCGGACCATAGCCGACTTAGAGCCGTACACTCGAGATCACCCGGCTCGCGCGGTAAGATCCGGCACTTTCTCTTCTATTCTTGTGCTTTTACTTGATGCAATCACTAACCCTTCTCTATCACATCTTTATTTCAGGCAGGCAGCGCCTTCTGGAACATTGAGACTCCCCCCACCTCCGAAAACCCGGAAGAGGAAGAAGAGCCGGCTGACACCGATGAAGGTATCATCCGGGTGTCAATCATCTTAACTTATGTTACTTTGCTCTCCCATAGGGGCCAAGAGGAAACCCCGAGGGGTTGTATTCAAGGTTCCCTATTCCTCCATGTCTTCAAAGCCGTATTCTTTTGCTAATATGCATGAGCTTAACCAACAATTATCCAATTCACCACACTTGAAGGACCCGCCTCCAACCAAGCGCAGGGTAACCCGGAACTCCCCGGGTGAGGATCCCCTCAACCCGGGTATCCCCACATCCCCAGTTCGCCGTGCCGGTACTTCCCAATCTTATCCTTTCAATTCACCTCAAAGATATCCTTCTCCCAATCACCCCTTGCGCGGAAAACTCCGAGTCTCACTTTCTCAATCTTTATCAGCCTCGTCCGGGTCTAGCAATGAGCTTCCGCCGGACTTCGTGGTGAATACTGGGTAAGCCATATTTCTTGCTATCCGATACACTGGTACTTTCGATAACCTTTGCTCATTAATACTAACCATTTCTTCTTTTACTTTCCTTAGCGCCCAGGTCACGATCAGTGACCCGGATGACGTGGACATGGATAACCCGGCAACGGAGAAGCCGGTTGATGATATGAACACCACAACTGGGGGCGCTGAGGAGGAAGAAGACCAAGGGAAGGACCCGCTGACAGACCCGGACAGACAGGAGGCCGAGTCTCCCAACCCCCCAGATGGACTCGGGGATGACGATGTCGAGGTCCTGGGCGCAAGGGTGGGTACTCCCAATCCTGACACCCAGGCAACCCGGGTTTCCCCCCCAAAGCCAGAAAAGACTCCTCCTCCAAATGACCCGGCCGCCGGCTCTTCCGGTACCAAACCTGAGGACATGAGCTTTGCCGAGATGCTTGATGCTCTGCACACCCTGAGAGCTGATGAAGAAAACATTCTAGAAGCCTTAATAGCCAAGCACGAGGTAAACTCAACTAACACTGCCCGTATATTTGTCTAGTCCCCAAGTTCCGAGTGAACTTATTCATAATTTACTTGGAACTTTCATAGCATATCCGACTGATATTCCTTTTTTGTCCGACTAACACTTCCTTATGTTTCTACGCAGGCATACGTAACCCACTCCGAGGAAGTGTCGGCTAAAACCAACAAACTCCTCGAGGTGGAGACGAAGCTGCGTGAATCGGTGGAAGCTGACGCCAAGAAGATGGGCAAGCTGGCGAGAAAATATAGAAAGAGAGCCCACGCTGCAGAGGATGAACTGAACAAGCTATCAGCCAGGATTACCGACGCTTACCGTGCCTTGATTGGTAATGATTCCCGACTCACTGATCGTAACCCGGATTTTCATTCTGATAAACACTCGAAATTTCTTATTTGCACTTTTCTGTTTTTCTGTAGGGCCGGATGATGAAATGCCGGATGAAGATGATGCAGCAAAGCTGAAGACTATAAAAAGCACCATCTGGCAACTCTGTGCCGGCACCAAATGGATTCTTCAAGCCTTGAAGTGGCCGGGTACTGGACGTGGTGGTTTGAGCACGCTGCTTGATGCGTGCTCCACCATCCCCGAGTGGATCGAGCACTGGAAACGCTCCTCATGCCGGTTGGAGTAACTCGGGGGCTCGCTCTGGCTAAGGCATATTTTCCCAAGCTTGAACCGGCAAAGCTCGTTGGCGGGTTTCCAGAGTTCAACACTGATGGCTCCAGGTTTTCAGCCAAGAACTTCAAGGCCATCCAAACAGAGGTTCGACACTCGGCTAGCCTGATTGCCGACAGTCTGGATGTCAGTCGAATTGTTACCCCCTATGATGCTGAAGATAAGCCCATTCAGTCGGATCCTCCCAAGCCGTATGACATGCTGGCACGGTGGAAGGCGGAAGCTGCTCAGGCGAGGGAAGAGGCCGCGAAAAGGAAGGCTGAGGCCGATACTGCGCCCACTACCTCCAGGCCGGTTGTTCCTCCTCCTGCGCGCGTCGGTACTGCTGCTGACCCGGATGCTGCTGCCACAAAGACCGTTGAAGAACAAGTCAAGGACCAAGACCCGGCTGCCAAGGGCAAAGGCAAGATGGACGACTCGACCCAGGAGGCCGAGTGAACTTTTATCTGCTACCGTCTCAAATACTTTATTCGGCCAATGTGCCTTTTAAAACAATTATTCTTTTGATAGTGCGCCTGTGCACTTTATGATACTACTATCCTGGTTTGTAATACGTTTTAAAACCTTAATATCCTTCATGGCCCTTCTGGCCTTTGCGTGAGTTTGATATTTCTTAGCTTTGATCTTTTTCATTACTGGTTTTTCGATTTTTGCTATGGTTCCTTTGCGAGACTCGGTTTCCGGGTCTCATGGGTTTTGACAAGTGGACTTTTTTCTAAGTCCCCAAGTCCCAAAGACTCGGATTTTTGGGGTTTTGAGCTGAATAGCTAGATAATTTGTTTCTTTTTTCAAATTCCCATGTCCCCAAGGCTAAGAAACAATTTGAGCTGAATAGCTAGATGAAGTTGTATGAGCAGTGTCATTGACGGTAGCCGACTCTTCCCTTGCATCTACCAAGTAATACGATCCATTGTGCAGATTCCGGCTTATGATGAACGGTCCTTCCCATGGTGGGGATAGCTTGTGTTTTCCTTCCTTTGACTGTACCAGGCGCAGAACCAGGTCCCCTTCCTGGAAGACCCGGGTTTTAACCCGCCGGCTATGATATCTCCTCAGATCCCGCTGATATATGGCTGATCTCTCCAAAGCTTGTTCCCTGTGTTCTTCTAACATATCCACGGCGTCCTGCCGGGTCTTCTCGTTCTCCACCTCGACGTAAGCCGACACTCGAGGCGAGTCATGGATAATATCACTCGGCAATACCGCCTCTGCACCATAAACCATAAAAAACGGTGTCATCTGAGTAGATCTGTTAGGTGTGGTGTTGATACCCCAAACCACTGATGGTAACTCCTCAACCCATGCGCCAGCAGCTCTGATGCATGGGACTCGCAGCCGTGGTTTTAAACCCACGAAGTAACTCCTGATTTGCCCTTTCCACTTGTCCATTAGCTTGTGGATGGGCTACTGAGGCTATGTCAAGCCAGATTCCATTGTTCCCACAGAATTTCTCCATCTCACCAAGGGACATGTTGGTTCCATTGTCTGTTATTATGCTGTGAGGATACCCAAACCGATAGATAATCCTTTTCAGGAACTTGACTGCCGTAATTGCTTCGCAATTGGTAACTGGCATAACTTCAACCCACTTGGTAAATTTATCAATAGCCACCAAGAGATGTGTCTTTTTGCAGGGTGACATGTGAAAGGGGCCAACCATGTCCATACCCCAAACGGCGAACGGCCAGGTTAAAGGAATTGTTTGCAACTCCATAGCCGGCACATGGATTTGGCGAGCGTACCTTTGACATCCATCGCACCTTGCCACCAAGCGTTCCGCGTCTGCTAAGGCTGTGAGCCAGAAGAAACCGTGCCTATATGCTTTCGCCACAAGGGATCTTGTGGATGCGTGATGCCCACAGTCGCCTTCGTGGATCTCTTTCAGGATCTGCCGGCCTTCTTCTGGTGCTACACAGCGCAAAAATACTCCTGCAACACTCCTTTTATATAACTCCCCATGGATGATGGAATAGCCTTTTGCTCGCCTCAGAATTTGCCTTGCTAATACCTCTTGCTGTGGTAACTCGCCCCGTGATAGGTAAGCCAGAAACGGCTCTGTCCACTCGAGAACAGTGCGTATTGTGGCCACGAGCTCCAAATCCGGGTCTTTGTTAGCCACCTCTTCCTCAGACTCGGTTTTTACTGATGGCCGCCATAGCTCGTCCAGGAAGACATTGGGTGGAACCGGCTCTCTGCGCGAGCCGAGTCTTGCGAGTGCATCTGCTGCCTCGTTCTTTCTTCTGTCAATATGCTCCACCTCATACCCTAAAAAACACCCGGCCACCCTGTCCACTTCTCTGCGATATGCTGCCATAGTTGCATCCTTCCTATCCCAGGTTCCTGAGACCTGCTGTACCACAAGATCTGAATCTCCATAGCATCGTATCCGCCTGATGTTCATCTCCTTGGCTATTCTCAATCCGTGTAATAATGCTTCATACTCGGCCACGTTGTTGGAGCAATCAGAGTGGATTTGCAACACGTAGCTCAGCTTATCTCCTTTAGGTGATGTAAGTACCACTCCAGCTCCTGATCCCTCGTATTGCTTGGAACCATCAAAGTGCATTACCCAAGACTCGGAACTTGGTGTCATTGTGGGCATGCTAGTGTGAGTCCAATCATTAATGAAATCAACTAAAGCTTGAGACTTGATTGCTGACCTAGGCTCGTAGTTGATATGATAATCTCCCATCTCGATGGCCCACTTGGCTATTCTACCTGTTGCGTCCGAGTTTCTGATGATATCCGACATTGGTATAGAGCTGACCACTGTTATTGGGTGTTCCTGAAAATAAGGTTTCAATTTCCGGCTGGCCATGAAGACCCCGAAAACCAGCTTCTGCCAATGTGGGTAACGCTGCTTTGCCTCCGATAATACCTCGCTGACGTAATAAACCGGCCTCTGGACCGGGTGATCTTTTCCATCCTCTTTGCGCTCAACGACAACCACTGCGCTAACCGCCCGGGGCCCGGCCGCAATGTATAGTAGCATGGGCTCTTTGGGACCCGGGGGTGCCAAAACTGGTGCCTCAGACAACTGCTTCTTTAGTGCCTCGAACGCCTCATCCGTCTCTTGGTCCCAAACGAATTTATCAGATTTCCTCAAGAGCCGGTAAAGGGGTATTGCCTTCTCTCCGAGTCTGGATATGAACCGGCTCAGCGCTGCTACGCACCCTGTGAGCTTCTGAACATGCTTTAGGTTTTCCGGCTTTTTCAGGTTCTGGATAGCTTTGATTTTTTCCGGGTTTGCCTCAATTCCTCTCTCGGAAACAATGAACCCGAGTAACTTTCCTGCTGGAACTCCAAACACGCACTTTGTAGGGTTAAGTTTCATCTGATACCTTCGCAAATTCTTGAATGTTTCCTTTAGATCATCAATGAACGTTTCCGCTTTCCTGGTCTTGATCACCACATCATCCACATAGGCGTGAACATTGCGCCCAATTGGTCCTCAAAGCACTTCTGTATGCATCTCTGATAGGTTGCGCCAGCATTCTTTAGCCCAAAAGTCATGGTTTTGTAACAGAAGGCCCCAAAAGGGGTTATGAATGATGTTTTCTCCCAGTCTTCCTTCTTGAGCTTGATCTGATGATACCCGGAATACGCGTCCAAGAAACATAATAGGTCACTTCCAGCCACTGCATCTATGATCTGATCAATCCTTGGAAGGGCAAACGGATCCTTTGGGCAATGCTTGTTGAGACTCGTATAATCTATGCACATCCTCCACTCATTACTCTTTTTCATCACGAGAATCGGGTTTGCCAACCAGTCCGGGTGAAATACTTCCATGATAAAGCCGGCTGTCAACAGCCGAGCAATTTCTTCCCCTATAGCCCTTCTTCTTTCCTCATTCATTTTCCTCAGGCCCTGCTTCACGGGCCTAGACTTGGGATCAACGTGCAAGCTATGTTCCGCTAACTCTGTAGGGATACCCGGCATATCGCTGGGCGTCCAAGCAAAAACATCTTGATTTGAACGAATAAACTCCACGAGTGCTTTTTCCTGCTCATTGTCCAGGTTAGACCCAATAGAAAATTGCTTGGAGGGATCACCTTCGACAAAGGCCACCATCTTGGTATCCTGTGCTGCCTTGAATTTTGCTCTCTCATCCTCCGTATTTGGCCTTTTTAACGCTGTCCTGTCATCCGGGTCTACTTGAGACCGATAGTATTTGAGCTCCTCCTTTCTACAAGCTTGTTCCGCCATTGCCGCGTCCCCTTCGTCACACTCAGCCGTTATATCCCGGCTCCCATGTATGGTGATGGTCTGCTTGGGACCCGGGATTTTTAGCTGTAGGTATACGTAACACGGCCTGGCCATGAATTTGGCATAAGCCGGCCTTCCAAATAGCGCGTGATAAGGGCTGCGCAACTTTACCACCTCGAACGTGAGCCACTCTACCCGGAAATTATCCTTTGATTCTCCAAAAGCGACCTCCAAGGTAATCTTTCCCTCAGGGCACGCCGAGTGACCCGGCACAATCTCGTGAAAAACTGTTGAACTTTTCTGTAGCTGAGACTCCTTGAGACCCATACGTAAGAAAGTTTCCCAATATAAGATGTTGATGCTGCTTCCACCGTCCATTAAGACCTTTTTCAGCTCATAACCATTAACCTGTGGCGCAACTACCAATGCTAAGACTCCCGGGTGTTCTATCCTTTCCGGGTGATCTCTTCTGCTCCATGTTACATCTTGCTCCGACCACCTCAGGTACCTTGGGGCGGCCGAGGAAACCGAGTTTACAACCTTTTTCAATATCTTTCTATCCTTGTTTGAAGTTCTCGTGGTGTGAACATGGTACTGGCCCAATTGTTTGGGGTTGGCTTGGAAACCTCCAGCTCCTCCCTGATTGTTACCCGGATTACCGCCTCCCGGGTTGCCTGCTGGGGGTGGGCCGTTGCCCAGGTTACCACCCGGACCCGGTCCTGCTCCCCGGCCTGCGCCTCGCATTGCTTTCTGTATTTCCTCATTTTTCCATCTCTGTAAATCCACGCATTGCTCCAGCGAATGATTGGCCGACCTACCGTTCCTGCTATGACGAGGACAGGGCATCCTAAAGGCCTCTATGTGGTTAGCCGGCCTTGGCGGCCCTTGGTAATTTCCTCCATTAAAGTTTCCTCCATTGAAATTTCCTTCTGCCCTGGGTCTTGCAAACCCGGCTTCTGTGTTTCCGACAAACTCGGAATTTCCCTCGTACGGGCGCTTATTCTGGTTGTTTCCATTGTTTCCTCCGTTATTACCCGGCGCAGACCCATTGCCGGTTCTTCCATTATTGCCTGTGTTTGCTTTTGCTTTCTTATCATCAACGTCCTCTTCTGTGGTATCTGTAGAAGCGTGCTTGTTGCATGCGTCCATCAACTCTCCCATAGTAACCTCTGAAGCATTCCGACTAGATTTCATGCGTGTTAGGTTTTGCACTAGGGGTGTGTATTTGCATGTCTTTGCCATAGCTTGTAACGCATCCTTTGGTTGAATGTCCGTGGACGAGTGAAGTATCTCCATAACCCGGCGCACCCAGCTGCGCGCCGATTCTCCCTTCTTTTGGACACATCTTTCTAGATCATCGATCGTGAATAATTTCCTGCACGTCCCATGGAAGTGCTTGATAAATGCAACCTTCAATTCGCTCCATGACTTGATAGAACCTTCGGGTAGATTATTGAACCACTGTTTTGCTCCTCCTTCTGACATCATTAAGTACATGAACTTGGCTTGAAGATTTTCAGATGCGTTGCGAATCGACATAGCCATCTCATAGCTGCTCAACCATGTTTCTGGATCCATAGTCGGCTCGTAATTCACCACTTTACCCGGTTCTTTGAACTTATCCGGGTAAGACTCGGCTCTGATGGCGTCTGATAAACACTTGGGCCCGGCTAAAACTGCCGGTGATGGCCTCACCCGGGAAGCATGCGACCCAGCGGCGGGTGCGGCGGGGGGTGCAACTACTACCTGCCCTCGTACCGCAGACCCGGCTGCTGCACGCCTGGCTCGAGAACTGTCCACGATAGCTTGCGCGGCTGATACTGCAGGTGTCGCTGGTCTACGGGAGGAGGCGGCATTTGCTGCTGCTCTGCCCTCCGCTGCGCTGAGCTTGTCTGAATATTACCGGTGTTTCCGTTATGCCGGCTTATATATGGCGTTCCATGCATTCCACTCCTATTATCCGGGTAGTTGACCTGCTGAGCCACTGCCGTACGCAATAAATCTATCGCTCGCCGGGTCTCCTCCGCGTGGGGTGAGTCTCTTACAGGGATTCGATCCAATGCCAATGTTGCCGCATATACATTATCCATGGGGTTGTTGAAGTGACCTGCTGGCGTACGAAATCGTGATGGTGGTGGTGGTGGTGGCGCCGTATTGCCAACAGCAACCCCTGTCTGCAACGTGGGAAACCCGGGTTTTACGTTTGCCGGCTGTCCCCCACCAGTCGCGGGCTGGTGTACAGTTTCCTGATTCACAGCCGGAATTGGTTGATCTTGGGGTGTGATGAACATCGTGGCCGGGTTTAAGACTCCACCCGTTGCCGGTAATCTCGTTTGGTATCTTTGATGCGCCCTAGATGTCTCAACCCGGAGCCGGTTCTCCAATGCATCCAGCTCACGTTGGCGTGTGGCTATACCTTGCTTTTCTACTTCCACATCTCTCCTTTGGTGCTCCAATGCACGACGCGCCACATCCAGATCCCTGGCACGCGCCGCGGCGTTTTCCGGGGTTATCACAGTAGCTAGCACCGTGGGATCCAGGATCAGATTGTTACTGAACAGGGCCGAGTGTTGTGGGTTTGAAGGACCCGCCCCCGGCGTCCTATTCGCCATGAATCCAAACATATTCGCTTGCAACTCGCTTTCCGCTGCTCGGCTAGTGACCGAGGCCGATTCTCCGTCGACCCGGGTCAGACCCGGATTTCCGTCAACCGGATTTTGCTGCTGGGCCAGCGCTCGTGCCGCTCCAACCGCGGCCATAGTCACGTCCCCTGATTGAGATTGGTTGCAGGGGCCGTGTAGACCGCGACCTGGCGCGCGATGCCTGGTGAAGACTCGTATTCCTCCTCATCACAGATATCCTCCTCGTACCGGTCTTCCAACAAGTGCAGGATAGACTCGGTATCATCTTCTCTCATGACCCGGCCACGCGGGGTCCATGCCGGCTCCTCCGGTTGTTCCCTCTTCGTGGTGGGCTCTTCAATCGGATCCACCGTTCCGACCGATTCTTCTCCATCCGACTGTACGCAGGTTGCTTCTCCTGACACAGAATCATGATCGAAATCATCAGGGATTGAACCGGACGTACGTACCATGCCGATGAAGACGTTGACCCGGCCGATTGTGACGACAGATCCGGATTCGAGCAGATCCGACTCTGGCCCCAAGCCAAAATCGTCCACCATCTTCTCTCCTTCGGGGTTGGTGTAGATCTCGCCGATGACGAGGTTCTTCATGTTCTCCCGAGCTTCTCCCGTGATGTAAACACCCTTGGACGTAGGCCCCACGGTGGGCGCCAACTGTCGTGGGATAATCATGGCAGACGTTACCAGCGGCAACTTATCTTGGGGTAAATCGACTCTGGTGTTTGGGAGAGGGTTTTGCTCAGGGGAAATCATGGTGGCGAAACGATCTGGTAGCCGGCAATCAAGTCGCCGAGTCTCCGATCTAGATCTTATTATCTCAGCTCTGGTATTACAAAGGATACTCGAATAGCTAGTGAATCTCGTGTGTCTCATCTAACCCTAGGAGTCGGCTTATATAATATCCGGATCCCCTGGCTTCCTATCCAAGGTACACTCGGAGTCCTACCTGAGCACCGCTTACAAACCCTAAGTTTCCTTATCGAAACCCACAATCCGGGTTACGAGGCCTACACTCATGGGCCTTCTAGAAACTCCTTTTCCCTAAGCCGGGTCTTGCGCATCTCCCTTTGGGCCAAGTTACTCCTTGGCGTTAGCCTACCGGGTTACCATCCCTCCATCAGTATTAATGAGGAAAATAGGACTAGGGGCCATAGTTTTACTAGTGGTATCTCTCCAAAGAAAACAGACATGTTGGATGAACAAATTACAGCTGAGCAATTGACAAATCATCAATGTATAAAAATACTATTATGACGAGATATAGTTCATGGGTTCTACATTGTAGGCATTACTTCAAGATAAATAGACTGCTATCTAGCATGCTTATATTACTAATAGGCCACCTTGAGAAAGCTAGCCAGCAAATAACGCTGGTATTAAGTTGTAGCAACGAAGTGATTGATTTGTGTGCAATAGACAATTACATTAAGAACAAGTACGTAATGTAAGTTGTGGTTCTCATCCGTAGACATGAGCATCGTTGTTTTCTCCCTAGTGGTAACAGCACATCCCCCATCAGTCAGTTTCTGCCGCTCGAGCACAGATGTAAGGGAGGCATGAACCCACTATCTTGCCTATAAACCCTCTCTTGGAGGTGAAAACAACTACGTGGCCAAGGTAATCATACTCACCGGAGCATTGAAAGACAATATTAAAATTCTCTAAAAATATAAGTGAAGCATCTCCGATTGACATGAACAAAATAATCACAATCTCATGGTTCATCGGATCCCAGAAAACACAACATGCACAATCACATAATGGTGGTCTCGATCATTTGAGGCATCTCAGGAGACTCTAAACATGGAGGCATAACGGAGAGAGATGCCATATAGCTACTTCTATGAACTCGTAGTGCTGAGATGAACTACTCACGCATCATCATGGATGTAATCATGGCGATGTAGAGGCCTCCGATGACGATTCCCCCCTCCGACAGGGTGCTAGGGCAGGGCTATAGAAGCCCTGGATTGGACTTTTGATGTGACATCGTCTCTCTGTATGTTTCGTGGAAAATAACTCCGTCATCTCCCTAGATTTTCAGCCCTTCCTGAGAATATTTCCTTGAGAACTTTCTAAAATAGAAAAAAAAAATCAATTGACCATCTCCATCCAAAGGAGCATCAAGTTAATAATCAATTTAGTATAGACATGTGGAATACAAGTAATATGACCTATGAAGATTTTGAAGATATTCCTACTCTAGGAGAAGAGTTGATGAAGAAACAACTGCCTAGTTAGTGTTGCATGAGAGTTTTATGTAACCTAATAGTTTAATAACCAATAGTCTAGCTCAGGTCTGTCTTACAAATTAGAAACTTTCTGTTAGAAAAGTGAGGGTTGAGCAAGTGTTAGATTTTGAGATTTAACAAACAAACTACAGAGTATTAAATTGAGTGCATTATGGAAAAGCTACCATGACGACTACTCATTTCATTCACTTTGATATGACGAATGGTAAATCTAGAGTGACATATCTATTAGAGAGACGACAATGTTAAGCCTGAACCATGGAATGATAAGAAATAATTAAATTCCAGTGTTAGGGAAGTGTTGCTGAAACATATTATCTTCGGTGAGGATAGAACGAACTCAGGAGAAATCATGCAATGGAAATATTGCATACCATAAGAGTTTTGTTAGAAATAGCATGATGTTTGCAGGAATATTACAACAAGATGGTAGATTACCAAGGATATAATAATATCAAGTTGAGAGTGACCTAAGGAATTTTGATTAACCCAAAGAGTGGCCCCTTAGTGTCAAAAGTAGTTGAACATGATTATGTTGGTCTTCAGCTCTACGGAAACCTCTACTCAATCCATGTTGAGCAAACCACACTTCAAACTATGTGAATAGACATACACCTATTGGAAAATTAAGATGGACCAATAGGACCCTAAAAATTGGATACTTAGATTCAAGACCCCAAATACCAATAAGGAGTTGATATATGCTATACAAGAATATTATGGATGATGAAGTATGACTCCAGATGAATATATAGTAAAACCAAAAGCCAGCTGGACAAATTTTTTAGACCACCCACAAAAGTTCCTTTTAAGGGTGGTAGCCACCTAGTTGCTTTGGAACCCAGTTACCATAACATATGTTTATTTCTAGCCTTCCCAAAGCTCGGGACGAGATTTCTTGTAAGAGTGGTAGTCTGTAACATCCCTGGTTTTTGGAGAAATTAAAAAATAAAAAAAAAATTAAAAACTTTGTTGGTTTTCCAAAAGAACATCAGCAAAAACAAACAAAACCAAATAAAAAATAAATTTATGTCTTATTTCAATGTAATTGGAATTGTTAATCCAAATAATGCCTCTATTTTATAAACCTTAATTTTATTCAAATGAAATATTTTCAAAGGAAACAAAATTATTTCGAATAATGTTTTAAACCATAAAATGTTTTGAATTATATTTTTTTAGGAAATGTTATTTGGTACTTGAAAACTCGAGGACTATGATCCTTGGTAATATTTAATTATTAAGACAAAAGCTCGAAGCTATTATTTTGTTTTAAAAGATTTATCAATGATTTAAATCTTAAAATGAGTTTCAATATTTTATTTGGGTATAAAATAAGTTATTATGATTCATAAACTCAAAACTTGGATTTTTTAATTTTTCTTATTTTATAAAGCCATTTTCTAATTATGGGTCTTTCTATTTTAAAAAGAATTTTATAACTATCTAATAAATCAATCGTAAAAAAAAAATCAAATTTGAATTTTTTAAATGTGTCCAAAGTTGGCTACAGATGTATTTAGTTGAAAAATATTTTTATAACAAAATTTTAGAAATTATTGTGAGGTCATTTGGATTTATGGAATAGAAGAAATTGAATAAGAGATAAAGCAGGATTTAAAAAGAATTGATGAGATCACTGTGCCGTCATCGTCTTCAATCTATCGCAAAACTGTCGCTCCCGTTGCTGCCGTTTCTCTTCGCTATGATTCTGCGCGGTCAAGGCCATCAATGGCAGCCCCGTGACCTCTCCCTTGAAGCCCTGGATGCCCTCTCCATTTCCCCCATGAAAACCTAGACCGAGACGACCCTAGGCGTCCTCGCCAGAGATCAGCACTACCACCATCGTCTCTGCCCGTTTCCGGCGAAGGTAACCAACGAGCACCGCTCCCTTCTGTCTTTGAGGACTCCTGACTCCCCGCGTCCTGCACCCCCTAATGATCTCTTTCGAATTTTTAGTGCATCACATCCACCGTGCCATCCTCTTCCGTGCTCTTCGGCGCCACGATCACCTCTATCTGCGCCGCACCACTGTCTTAGAAGTGGTAGACGTTGCCACCATGCCCATCGAGTTTGCCGATCTGTGCCTCGCCTCTCCGTCACCATCCCTGAGCCCGAAAACCCTCCAGAAGTCCGCTGCCATTGAGTCCCGAGTTGCAGAACATCACGGCGCCTCCGCAACCTTCATCTTCGGTGACCATCTGCACCGCCAGGTAAATCCTAGCCCCCTTTATCCCCTAGATCTAGATCAAACGGATCGGATTAGATCAATTACTGAAGAGGTGTCAGCCAATAGAATTGTGCCAAGTGGAAGCCTAGTCAGCAACCATGTTAGTAGTACAGTCAGCAGGCCCAGCCAATCAGAAGTAGCCACGTGTTTAAGCCTTTTCTGCATTTAATCCGGAATAAAAACAATTGAAAGTTTTGTCGAAAACCCCCTAGACCTTAGAACCTTTATAACTTTTGAACCACGACAACAAATTTAGCAAATTTGGACTTTTTGAAAATGACATGTCGAAATCTTTCGCACCGTCAAAATTCAAATTTGACTAATTAAATTTCTTCAAATTCAAATGAGTCATTTGGATAAGATTTAGGATAGTTTAAATTCTACAAATCAAAAAATTGCAAATAAATATTTTTGGAAACCTTAGGATGTGTACTTTCATACCCTCTATCCCAAAATAAAATTTTAACCAATTAGAATTGAAATTTATTGGAATTTTGAGTATTTTCCACCTAGTTTAAATTCTACAAATAATATTAATAAGGTTTATTTGGAAAATTGTTCCTTTTAGTGACTTTGGACCAGAGATACTTTTACCAAACCCATTGGACACCCTTTAACCATTTCCATGTAAGTTTGACCCGAAATCCTTCCATAGTGTTAGCCACCTTGAAAATTGTATAGTGTTGGTGAACACTTTTAGGAAAGATTGTGATCTGATCATTTTGATCAAAACCAACACCCAATGAAGGTTAGAAAATTAGTTCAGAAGCATGTGGAGCTGAAAACTAAGCCAAGACAGAAGACATCAAGAATAGAGATGACATCAAGATAGACCTGACTTGTGACTCCATGGAGAAGGGCCTCAATACCATCAAGAGCTGAAGAACCCCTAACCTCATCCCCTTGGAAGACATGAATAAGATGTAAGATCTTAACCCAAAACCATTCACAAGTTTATAAGTCATAGTGTGAGTTTTTTAGAATCCCCAGTAACGAAAACCTCTTACTGGATCATGTAAAGCAAAACCTTAGACGTTATTCGTGACCAGAGACCACCCAATGGAACCCTTGGAAAAGCACTACCATCTATCCAGGTGTGAGCTATTCGATTATATAAGTGGACCAACCCTTGAGCCAAATGGCAAGCCCAAAGCTATGTCGCAGTAATTCCTTAGAATTGTGTGGTGAGCCTTTAAGGTGCTAGAGTGCAGTCGTTGGGAGACCCCAAGAGGAAGGTATGAAGATCACAACAGCAAGTTTTCCCTCGGAAAGAAACCAAGGTTGAATTGACCAGTAGGAGAAAGAAATCAATTCTGAAGGTTGAAGAGAGCTGATGTTGGCAGGCGCACTACCAGGATAAGCAACAACGTGGAATCTACATAACACAATCAAAGTACTTTGCCCCAACGAAACAGTGAGGTTGTCAATCTCACCGGTGTTGCTAACACAAAGGATTAGATGTATAGTGTGGAAAATAATACTTGTTTGCAGTAAATGAAAAGAGAACAGTGATGTCAGTGAATGATAGGAAAACAATGATTGCAGTAAACAAAACAATGTTTGCAGTGGTTGTATTATCAGTGTAAAAGAATGGACCGGGGTCCAGAAGTCACTAGTGGTGTCTCTCCAGAAAAGATAGATACCATGCTGGGTAAAAAAATTACAGCTGGGCAATTGACAGATATAAAGGCTGCACCATAGTGCATATGCATGACATGATGATTACTATGTGATTCATGCAGGCATTACAACATAATTCATAGACCGTTATTCAACTGCATCTATGACTAATAATCCACCCTCGGAGCGTCATCCAATTAAACATCGGGTATTAACTTGCAAGCAACAGATTATTGCCTTAAGTAAAGTGTGTAATGTAAATAATGAAAACATTGTTGTTTTCTCCCTAATGGCAAGAGCACATCCCCCATTCGTTACATTTCTGTCACTCGAGCGAATGAAAGGGAGGCATCAACCCACTATCGAGCATAAATACTCCCTCTTGGAGTTAAAAGTATCAACTTGGCCAAAGCATCTACTAGTAACGGAGAGCATGCAAAATCATAAATAACATAAACATGATAGATTGATAATCACTGGACATAGCATTCAATATTCATCGGATCCCAGCAAACACAACATGTAGCATTACAAATAGATGATCTTGATCATGTTAGGCAGCTCACAAGATCTAAGCATGAGGTATAAAGAGGAGAAGACAACCTTCTAGCTACTGCTATGTACCCGTAGTCCAAGGATGAACTACTCACGCATCACTCCGGAGGCAGGCATGGTGATGAAGAGCCCTCCGGTGATGATACCCCCTCCCGGCACTATGCTGGGGAGAGCTTCTGAACCCTCCGAAGGGTTGACTATGACGGATGCTACGGAACTTTTCGTGGATGCAGGCTCGGGTATTTAGGGTTAACCCGAGGAGGAGATTAAATAGGAAAATGGGCAACTTCGGTGGGTAGCCAGAGGGGCCACACCACCTGGTGGCGTGGAAAAGGGGGGGCACCCTATGGTGTGGTGGTTCCAGGGGCCCCCTCCGTGTCCCCTCTGGACTCCGTGTATGTGACAGATTTCTAAGACCGTGGGATTTTGTTTCATCCAATTCCGAGAATATTTCTAGAACAACTTTTCTGAAACCAAGAACATCAGAAAACAGGAACTGGCTCTGTGGCATCTTGTCAATAGGTTAGTCCCAGAAAATCCATAAAAATGACATAAAGTTTATAGAAAAACATGTAGCATATGGCATGAAAACAACATGGAACATCAGAAATTATATATATATTAGAGACATATCAAGCATCCCCAAGCTTAGTTCTACTCGTCATTGAGTAGGTAAAACGATAAAAACAAAATAATTTCTGAGGTGACATGCTACCAAGATAAACTTGATCATCATAATTTTAATAGCATATGTAAGCTGAGATCAAAATACTTTAAACACAGGCATGGGAGATACAATTCTAACAATGAAACTTAGCAATCATGAAAAGTAACACAAATAAAAGATCATGAATAATAATGCACTTGAAAGTTATACGTTTGTTTCAAGCATAAAGAAAACATAGCAAAGAGATATTTCGCTTGTCCTTAAAAGTGGGGAAAAACATAAATGCCAGGACGCCTTCAAAGTTCAAGTGGATGACTAGAAACAAATAATTTGAGAGCAAGTAATAACATCATGAATCAATCAATAATAATCTTTGGGACTGATGCACATTATACTCAGAATGATAATTACGCTCTCCTAATTGTGCATAAAGTTAGAAGATGGAGACTCAACATAAAAGTAAAAGAAAGGCCCTTCATAGAGGGAAGCAGGGATTAACTCATGCGCTAGATCTTTTTATTTTATTAATGGATATTTAAGTCTATGCCCTCGGTTTCTTAGTTGTGCTCACTTTTCCCCATTCGTTAACTTTTTGCTCACTTTTCCCCATGTCTCTAAATTTTTTCTTTCACATTTTGCTCACTTTTGCCCTCGATAGGTTGCTCAAAACCACGACGAAATGAGCGTTCGAGAAAAGTGAGCAAAACTAATAAACCGGGGGCATAGATATTAAAAACATTTTTTTAGAGAGGTGTATGCTTATGTCAATTAATGGTAAACATAATATACAGTACGTCACAAGCCAACTAGACCTTGTAAGAGCGGCTCCCATTGAAGGATGCTACTGGTGTAGCAGATCATCCATCTTCTCTTTTGTTTACACAATTATGCTTTGACTGATAAATCAGGGGGAAAATAGTGAAGATATTTTATAGTAACCAATTTTGGGGCTGGGCACCCTGCTGCCAACTCTTCTATCAATTTGGATAAGCGGATGTGCCACTAGTCCAGGTGTGTAAAGTCCAATCAACAAGTGAGATAAAGATTCTCTATTTACATCCTAATGAGCTAAAATAGGGGCACAAAATAGGAATAATTTTGAAGGTTTAAAAGGTAGCACATGAGAAATTTACGTGGAGTGGCGGTTAAATACCACATGTAGGTAGGTATGGTGGACACATTTGACAAACTTTGGTTTTTGGGAGTTGGATGCAATAGTAGAGCTCATACTCGGTACAGGTGGAGGCTAGCAAAGACTGGGAGAGACAAATTAAGAGAGCAATAATGGCCATGATCATGCATAGCGACAAAAAAATTATTAATCAAAGCATAAATGGTATTACAAGTAAAAAACTAAATGATCATAGAGGCTATAGGTGACTGTTATGTAGTCATAACATGGTGTAAGCATGCGCCAAGTCAACCAAATAAAGCATTCGAAGACGAATACCACAATATTATGCTTCAATGTGATAAAAACAACTCATGATTCTTGCAATGGCACATTAAGCACTCTCAGCTGTTTGAGACAAGTCATGCTACAATAGTAACTACTAAAAGTAGAATTAGAATAACATCCAACATGACATGATAAAGTCTAGACATAGTCTAAACAAGCTTCTTTTTCACCGTTATAAGCATAAAATATTTTACTGCTTTCCAACACCAATCATTTTAAAAACAGAACTCTCCAAAAGATATATCAATGGAACAATAGAGTAATACTACTACTCTACTAGAACTAACAGCTCTGAATAAGAGATGCATGAAAAAATGGAGCTAAAAGGATTTAAAGCTGCTAGAAGATAAACTAAGAATACGAGTATGAGAGAAACGAGTATTCCTATGAAAAAGCGGAGCGTGTATCTCTCCCACACAAGAATGCTGGATTCCAACTAAGTTTATTGCAGCATTAAAAACAAAAGAATACAATATAAAAACAAACATATGTTCCAAGTAAAGAGCATATGATGTGACCAAATAAAAATATAGTTTCACTAGAAGCGACCTGATAAGTTGCTGGTGAAGAAGGGGATGACTTTGGCATCCCCAAGCTTAGACGCTTGAGTCTTCTTGGAATTTTCTTGGATGAACCACGGGGGCATCCCCAAGCTTAGGATTTTCACTCTTGTTGATCACATTATATCACCCTCTTCTCTTGACCCATGAAAACTTCCTTCACAACAAACTCAAAGTAATTAAAAACTCACATTTTATCCTTGGACACAAGAATTATTAATACTTTTTAAACATTAGCTACAGCCATTGATGTTTTGAGGAGCAACGAAATCCACTCAACATAGTAAAATAGAGAATGTAAGAAAAAAAGGCAGAATTTGTCAAAACAGAACAGTCTGTAAAGACGATTTTTTTGAGCCACTTACGTTGCTCAAATAAAAACTTCAAACTAGAAAACATGTCGGAAATAGATGAGGATTAATAAAAAAAGTGCAGGTTATTTTGATCTTTCTGTGAATTTATACGTATTTAACAGTGGACCATAGAAATATGTTTCCTGCACAGAAATCCAAATCTAACTTCAACTTTTCAATAGAGACTTTACTTGGCACAACAAATACGAGAAAATAAAGATACAAAGAAGTTGCTATAGAAGTAAACAACACCTTGAATCAAATAAAACAGAAGAAAACATTGCAAAAATAAAAAACATGGGTTATCTCCCAAGAAGTGCTTTTCTTTAACGCCTTTAGCTAGGCCCAGAAAACAAGAATCAAGTAAGTGAAGAAGCATCCAATTTGAGACCAAAAACCTCCTCAACAATGCATTGTATATAAGTTTAAGATGTCCCTCTCTCAAAATAATTCTCAGTAGTATCATGAATAGACTCAACAATATGGCAATCACATAAAGCATTTCTATCATTATTAAGCATTAGATTATTATCAGTACTCTCCACATAAGTTAAGTCCTCCTCAAAAGTAGGTGGAACTAGAAGACCACAATCATTATAATTGTCATATATTGGAGGCAAGGTATCATCAAATAAAATTTCCTCCTCAAAACTTGGGGGACTAAAATATCATATTCATCAAAACCAGCTTCCCCAAGCTTAGAATTTTCCATAGAATTAGTAATAATGGTGTTCACATAATTCATACTAATAACATTGCTACTAGCATGCAGATAAAACTCCATTGTTTTTTTAATTTTCTCTTCAAACACTTCATGTCCTAACTCAAGATAAAGATTATAAAGCTCTCTCATATTTAGAAAATTTTCAGCATTTTTATCAGGAACAATTTCAGTGGTTTCAGGAAATTTTAAACGTCTAATAGAAGAAGCAGAGACATTGTCAACACCAATTAATTTACCATTAATAGTAGGAGGTTTACTAGCATTAGAAACTTCAATTTTACTAGTGGTGGTAATAGTGCAAACTTTAGATATATTATTCTTTCTAGAAATTTCATCTTCTCTTTCCCACCTAGCATGCAGTTCAGCTAACATCCTAATAGTGTCATCAATTCTAACTTGAATGGCATCCAAAGTTTTGCTTTTTTTAACATTATGAGGCATAACCTTTATTTTAAAAAGATCACATCAAGAGCAAGGCTATCAACTTTAGAAGCAAGAATATCATTTTTTTCTAAACTTTTCCTCAACAGATTTATTAAAAGAAGTTTGTGTACTAATAATTTTTGAAGCATGTTTTCAATATCAAAGGGTACACTTCTATTGTTGTTGTAGGAACTACCATAAGAATTGACATAACCATTACCATTACTAGAAGGATACCCTGCGCGTTGTTGTGGGGATCGTTTTAGGGACTACAATAAATTGTAAAGTTTATAAGATATATGATACAATTGATCATAGTATATATTTTTTAAATTATTAATATGAATAATTGGATGGTTTAAGAAATAGATGATGTGTAATTTTCATGTAGTGATTCATAAATATTAGTGGATATGACATGGAAAATTGATTGGCTAGGAGGATGGCTGATGTGGATAGCTTGAATGTTAAGATAGAAAAATCATTAATGCATGTTAGTGGGGTTTTGCTTTATAAGAAGTATAGATTAGAATGATATGGCTTATAATTGTTGCTACCAAAATTATTCCTATAAGCATTGTTGTTGAAATTATTGTTTTTAATGAAGTTCACATCAACATGCTCTTCTTGAGAAACCAAGGAGGCTAAAGGAACATTGTTTGGATCAACATAAGTTTTACCATTCACAAGCATATACATGATAGCATCAAGCCTATCACTCAAGGAAGAGGTTTCTTCAACAGAATTTACCTTCTTACCTGGTGGAGCTCTCTCAGTGTGCCATTTAGAATAATTTATCATCATTTCATCAAGAAGATTTGTTGCAGCACCAAAAGTGATGGACATAAAGGTTCCTCCAGCAACAAAATCCAGAAGGTTTCTTGAAGAAAAATTCAAACCCGCATAAAAGGTTTGGATGATCATCCAATTAGTCAGTCCATGAGTGGGACAATTCTTTACCAAATATTTCATTCTTTCCCAAGCTTTAGCAACATGCTCATTATCAAGTTGCTTAAAATTCATAATGCTACTTCTTAAAGATATAATCCTAGAAGGAGGATAATATTTTCCAATGAAAGCATCTTTAGATTTAGTCCACATTTTTAGGCAAAGATAGCAACCATTCTTTAGATCTTCCTATCAAAGATAAAGGGAACAATTTTAGTTTAATAATATCTCCATCTACATCTTTATATTTTTGCATCTCACAGAGTTGAACAAAATTATTAAGGTGAGCAGCAGCATCATCAGAACTAACACCCAAATATTGCTCTCTCATAACAAGATTTAACAGTGCAGGCTTAATTTCATAAAAATCAACAGTAGGAGAAGGTGGAGAAATAGGTGTACTAATAAAATCATTGTTGTTTCTACTAGTAAAGTCACACAACTTAGTGTTCTCAGGAGTACTCATTTTAACAAGATTAAAAACATGATAAATTAATATCTAGAATAAGAACTATTTTTTTTGTGTGTTTTATATGGAGAAGCAAACAAGATAAATAAAATAAACTAAGCAAACCAAAAACAAAGTAAAGAGATCGGAGGTGAGAGACTCCCCTTGCAGAAATCCTCTTCCTCCCTGGCAACAGCGCCACAAAAACTTGATGGTGCTAGAGTGCACTCGTTGGGAGACCCCAAGAGGAAGGTATGAAGAGCACAACAAAAGTTTTCCCTCGAAAAGAAACTAAGGTTGAATCGAGAGTAGGAGAAAGAAATCACTTCTGAAGGTTGAAGACAACTCATGTTGGCAGGGTGCACTACTAGGCTCAACAACAACGTGGAATCTACACAGCACAATCAAAGTACTTTGCCCCAACGAAACAGTGAGGTTGTCAATCTCACCGATTTTGCTAACACAAAGGATTAGATGTATAGTGTGAAAACTAATACTTGTTTACAGTGAATGAAAAGAGAACAATGATGGCAGTGAATGAGAGGAAAACAATCATCTACTAATAATGGAGAGCATGCAAGATCATAAATAACACAAACATGATAGATTGATAATCACCGGACATAGCATTCAATATTCATCGCATCCCAGCAAACACAACATGTATCATTAGAATATGATGATCTTTATCATGTTAGGCAGCTCACAAGATTTAAACATGAGGCATAAACAGGAGAAGACAACCATCTAGCAACTGCCATGGACCCGCAGTCCAAGGATGAACTACTCACGCATTACTTCGGAGGCAGACATGGTGATGAAGAGCCCTCCGGTGATGATTCCCACTCCCGGCAGGGTGCCGGGGAGAGCTTTAGAACCCTCCCAAAATATGGTTGACGATGACGGCGGCTACGGAACTTTTCATGGATGGAGGATCGGGTATTTAGGGTTAACCCGAGGAGGAGCTTAAATAGGCGAATGGGCAACGTCGATTGGCAGCCAGGGGGCACACCACCTGGTGGCACGTCCAAGGGGGGGGGGGGCGCCACCCTATGGTGTGGTGGCTCCAGGCCCCCCCTCCGGGTCCCCTCCCGACTCTGTGTACGTGACATATTTCTAGGACCATGGGATTTTGTTTCTTCTAATTCTGAGAATATTTCTAGAACAACTTTTCTGAAACAAAAAATAACAGAAAATAGGAACTGGCTCTGTGGCATCTTTTCAATAGGTTAGTCCCAGGAAATCCATAAAAATGACATAAAGTGTATAGAAAACATGTAGCATATGGCATGAAAACAACATGGATGATCAGAAATTATAGATACATTTGAGACATATTAGACACTTGCTCTTCTGAAGAAGTAACAATGTCTATGAGTGCACCTTCATCCAGCCAAGCGATGAGTCCAGGACCACTACCTAGAGCAGCTAAAGTAACAAAGGAAAACATATTCAGCAACATACAGGAAATACCAAGGGAAAGCACGAGTAAAGAAGAAGAATAAAATACCTGTCAGGCCATCTCTTAGGGCGTCGAGTCGAGGGACTACCACTTCTTCCAGATCCAAGAACTGCGTGAGAGAATCTAAATCCTTCTGTTCGGACTTGTCTGCTTTCCGGATAACAGCTTTAGTCTTCTTTTTAGTAGTCGTAGCTTCTGCCCGAAGAGCTGCATTCTGGGGCTTGAGTTCTTTCACTCGAACGAGCGTAGAGTCCCTCTCCGCAGAAGCAGCGACCAGGAGTTCTAAGGCCGAGAAGGAAAACAGATTACACGAGCAGGTCAAAACAAACCAAGTACTAAACTCTAGAAGAAAAAAAGGGTACCTTTCGCCCAAGCAAGGCTGGCCTGAGCAATATCCCTCTCCTTGCCAATACCGAGGAAGCGAAAACTTAGGTCGGCATGTTTTAAGTCTACGATCGCCTGCAAGAAGCCAATCATACACTCGGGAGGTACTCCTATTAAGAGCGTTGTTCGCGCACCCGACATAATAGGAAGAGCTAGTAGAACAATCAAGAAAATAAAAAAACTCATGTGGTCTCTAACCTGGAATTATGAAGCCAAGGTATTCATATCTGTCAAATCAGCTGTCCAAGCCCCCGGACCCGAAGGTGTTGGCCGTGGATCAGCCTCAGGAACAGCTAAACACTCATGGACATCCTCGCGGACGACTCCTTTATCCCAAGTGTCTCTAGAAGAACTCAAAATAGGGGGAGTGCGAGCATCAGGAGCAGCACCCGAGTCGTTTCCTCCCTGAGTAGGAGTCAGGATAGAACTCGAACTGTACCCTCTTTATGGAGAAGGAGTCAAAACACTAGGTGGAGTAGAAGCACTAGGAGGTTTGCTGAACATACATACAAGCAGAGAAGAAGCAAGATTTAAAGCTAATATAAAAATTCAAGAACTCTGATAAGGAGAAGAACTTACCTGCAGGAAGTTCCTAGTCCATACAAACGACGAAGCTTCTTGGAAGGAGGAGCTTGCGAAGGTGCAGCTTTCGGGTGAGAATCAGGTGGAGGCATCAAAGAATAGGGGATCGCATAGATCGGGTTCTTCAGCTCATCTCCTCGAGTGGCGCTCGAGGAACTCGAGTCTTTTGAGGTAGCATATTCATGATCACCCTCTGCTCGAGTACGCTCGAAGGGTACGTTTGAATCCTCGGCAGTATCCTCGACACCTTCCTCCAAGTCTTCTACATCTCGGGGAATATGAGTTATAGCCGCGGAAGGAATCGAGTCCAAGTCCGCAGCGGAAGCCACAGTCATACCCTCTATGAAAGGGATGGAACCAACTTTGGGTGGCTCACTGGAGGGAATGTTCAACTTCTGAAAAGAAGCCAAAATCAGAATTAAGCGACAGAAACCGGAAAAATTCACTCGATCTTAAGAGCAAGATAAAGAGTAAAGAAAAAGCAAGTCATACCTCAGTGCGCTCAGTCGTGGAAGAAAGAGGGGAGACAGCAAGAACCGAGTCGAGAGGACCGATCTCCTTAACTTGGGTGATCTGTCGTAGACACCCCTCGAGTTCTTTACTCGAGGGTTCTTCTGCACGCAGACGATGAGCCGAGTTAGCACTTGAGTACGCCCACATGGGTTGTGCTTTGTTTTGGAGTGGATGCACTCGACACTTTAGGAATACCGCAGCAAGATGAGTCCCATTAAGACCGCTGGTTTTCAGAGAAGCAATCTGGGATGCTAGATCCTCGGTTTGCTCCATCTCTTCCTTGGTCAGATGGTTCTTCCATGGGCTCCTCTGCAACACCTGACGATCCAGAACAACCAGGGGAGTGTCGTCGGTGTTGGGCTAGTCCTTAGCAAAGAACCATCGAGTGCTCCAACCAATAACGGAGTCGATGAAGCCCATTTGAAAGTAACCCGACTTTGGGTTGACTTGGATATTGCAGCCTCCGACCCCGTGGGGATCACTGCCACTCAGTTGAGCTTTCACATTGAAGAAGCGCTTGAAAAGCGCTCAGTGCGGTGCTATCCCAAGATAGCACTCGCACAATACAACGTAGCAGGCGATGTACTGGATTGAATTTGGGGGTACGTCGTGCAACTGCACACCGCAAGAAGGGCAAGGAAAAATGGATGTAAGGGGAATGAGACTCCCCTGAAGATGTGATCGGTGAAGGCCACCCACTCGTCGTTCTCCGGGGCGGGGCAAGCCTCTGAGCGAGGACGCCTCCATAAATTAGCATAAAAGAGCCCCTCGCGTTCAGCGACGGTGAGGAGCTTGGCGGCTCCAGTGGATTTGGTCCCCTTTCCACCCTTCGTCCTCTTCCCCTCGACGCCGCTGGCCGCGAAAGAACTTTCATTCTTGCGAGTGGTCACCATGGCGGGAGGCAGGTGGAGATCGAGAAGCTCGGCAATGGTTTCTTCACTGGGAAGGAGAGAGAACTGCGAGCGCAAGGAAGAAGAAGGGAAAGTTAACCTTTTCCCCTCCGTGGTATTTATGGCAAGGTAAAAACACCTCCACTGTTGATACTTTGTGAGGCTAAATTAGCCCTACACGTCGCACGGGAGTTTAACCGGCACGCCACCATGCCACGCACTACGTGCGGGAATCTAGGAATTTACTGGCAATTCCTAGATTACCGTGCACTGAACGGTAAAAAATGGTCAAACTCCACTCGCACAAGTTATCTTCTGACAGGACAAGTTCACCTCAGGAAACGTCCAATCCTCTGACAACAAAAACAGGTTGGTATGTCACTGATGGCGTGGATACACGAACGAAAAAACGGTCGAGTGATCAGAAATATCACTCGAGCTCTATAAAATTATTTCCACAAGGAAAAGTTTTGTTGAGAAAATAGACAAGTTGAAAATTCCTCCTTTTATCACTCAAAACACTAACTCGAATGGATCAAGCTAAAGTACCCTATTTTCCCCAGATCGCACAGCTACGTTAAAACTCTGGATGTTGTTCTCATAGTATGAAGATAAGACTCGCGGATCAATTCGAACGGCCTGGGAGTAGCACTACTGCTGCACTACCCGGTACTCTCACATACCAACAGTTGTGATAAAAATCCTGACGAACGCGTTAGGTAAAATAACTGACAACTGGAATTCGACTCCGTAAGGCTTCAGTAGCGCGAGTAGAATTACTCCAGGTTTTTCCAGGGTCGAGCCAAAGGACTCGAAGCCTGAGTAGACCAATGGGGTATTCCCCCTAGTGAGATTAACCGACCTTGACCAGTCGAGTAGATCGAATCCATTGAGCTATATCCTTTAGAAATTACTGCTACGCCGTGATGGTGCCTTGACAGGGAGACTTCTTGATGATGATGAATTTTAAATCCCCGGCAACGGCGCCAGAAATTCTTGATGCTTGTGATGGCGTGTTGGGAAACCCAAGAGGAGGATGTGATGAGTACAGCGGTAAGAATTTCCCTCAATTAAGAATCAAGGTTATCAATCCAGTAGGAGAAAGAGGATCTTCGGAAGGTTGATGCCACTGACGGTGGTGATGGCGCCTCACTGGTGTCAGCAACAACGCGGAACCTGCACACAACAAAAACAAAATACTTTGTCCCAACGGTACAATGAGGTTGTCAATCTCACCGGTCTTGCTAAAAACAAAGATTAGACGTATAGTGTGGAAAATGGTGTATGCTTGCAGTAAGTAAAGAAAACAGGGAATTGTATAGTGTGGAAAATGGTGTATTCTTGCAGTAAGTAAAGAAAGCAGGGGGGGTTCATAGGTTCACTAGTGGTGTCTCTCCATAAAAGATAGCATGATGGGTGAACAAATTACAGCTGGGCAATTGACAAATAGAGGTTGCACCGTAGTGCACATTCATGACATGATGACTACTATGATATTTAGTACGGGCATTAAAACAATATACATAGACGATAATCCGACTGCATCTATGACTAATAATCCACCCTCAGGTTATCATCCGACCCCCCTTAGGTATTAAGTTGCAAGCAACATATAATCGCATTAAGCAATGTGTGTAATGTAAGCAATGATTGTGCACGCGGGCACTCACCGTCGTGGTGATGAGAAGACAAATGCCATAGGGTGGCTAAAGTTTGGGGCCGATGGACGCTGTAGGTATTCGGGGAGGGATCGCACGTCACGGAGACGTGCTCAGAAACACTGCAAACACCAAGATCTACCCAGGTTCGGGGCCCTCGTGTGGAGGTAACACCCCTAATCCTGCCTACCTCTCTGTATATAGCTCAACCGGGTAGCCACAGTAAAATTTCTACTCTCAACCGGGTAGCCAACTGCTAGCTCTCTCTCTGAGTGGCACTAAGACTCGTAATAAATGCTCTCTGGTCCAACGTCCCTCGCGCAGGAGGGGGCTGGCCACTATATATACTGGTGGCCAGCGAGTAAACTACAAATAAAAGTACTCGAAGTGACAACACCACTGTGCACACGTCGCACACTTCCGTGTTCCCGCTGACGCCGTGCCGAAAGTCACCGCGCCGTCCTCCTAACATGTCTTGTCCACCCTGTCAGGCCCTTAGGGTAGGTCACTGACATGTCCTGTCCACCTTGTCAGTGACAGGACTTGACAGGCGCCTACCCTCACTGTACCCACGCCTCAGCATAGATAATCATGCTCCTAGCAAGTTGAACCGCACGCCTGTACGGCTGCGGGATATGCGGGATCTCTCATAACGGCTCCATTGACTTTGTGCCCAAGTAGGATAGCTCACATCTACTCGGACCACCTGAGTCCTACCCGATCGATCCAAAACTTCACTTGTATCATCTCTTGGCCTTCAGTACATGTCATCGAGTAGCATCCACCAGATACAGGGTACCCGGGCAGCCGCTTACCCGGCAAACCGTATACTGAACACTGTTTTGTACGCCTTGATGGTGCCTTGACGGGGAGACTTCTTGATGATGATGAATTTTAAGTCCCTGGCAACGGTGCCAGAAATTCTTGATGCTTGTGATGGCGTGTTCGGAATCCCAAGAGGAGGGTGTGATGAGTACAGCGGTAAGAATTTCCCTCAGTTAAGAACCAATGTTATCAATCCAGTAGGAGAAAGAGGATCTTTGGAAGGTTGATGCCACTTACGGTGGTGATGGCGCCTCACGGGTTTCAGCAACAACGCAGAACCTTCACACATCACAACCAAAATACTTTGTCCCAACGGTACAGTGAGGTTGTCAATCTCACCGGTCTTGCTGAAAACAAAGATTAGACGTATATATGGAAAATGGTGTATGCTTGCAGTAAGTAAAGAAAGAAGAGAATTGTAGCGGTTTGTTTAACAGTGTAGGAAAATGGACCGGGGTTCATAGGTTCACTAGTGGTGTCTCTCCATAAAAGATAGCATGCTGGGTGAACAAATTACAGCTGGGTAATTGACAAATAGAGGTTGCATCGTAGTGCACATTCATGACATGATGACTACTATAATATTTAGTGCGGGCATTACAACAATATACATAGACGGTAATCTAACTGCATCTATGACTAATAATCCACCCTTAGGTTATCATCTGAACCCCCTTAGGTATTAAGTTGCAAGCAAACGATAGTCGCATTAAGAAATGTGTGTAATGTAAGCAATGATTGTGCACGCGGGCACTCACACCACTGTTTTCTCCCTTGTGGCAACATCACATCCTGCCCCGTCACGTTTCTGTCACTCGAGCACAGGCGAAAAGGAGGCATGAACCCAACTATCGATCATAAATACTCCCTCTTGGATTCACTAGCAACTACTTGACCAAAGCAACCACTAGCAAAGGAAAGCATGCAAGATCAGAAATAACATATGCAATAAAGACTATAATCAACTTGGTATAAGTTCAATATTCATCGGATCCTAGCAAACAACACATAGATTTACATAAGAACAATCTCGATCATGTTAGGCAGCTCACGAGATCTAAACATCAAGGCATAGGAGGAGAAGATAACCATCTAGCTACTGCTATGGACCCGTAGTCCAAGGATGAACTACTCACGCATCACTCCGGAGGCAGGCATGGTGATGAAGAGGCCTCCGGTGATGATCTCCTCTCTGGCAGGGTGCCGGGAGACAGCTTGAGAACCCCCTGATCTAGAGTTGACGACAATGGCGGCTGCGGAACTTTTAAGGGATTTTTTATCAGGTACGTAGGGTTTTCCTTCGGAGGGGAATAAATAGGCAAAAGGGCGACATCGGTGGGCCACCAGGGTGGCCTCACCACCCCAGGCGCGGCGACAGGGGGGGGGGGGTGGCGCCTGGCTATGGTGAGGGACCCCTGCTGCCCATCTTCGACTCCTCTTCGGTCTTCCCGATGCTTCCGATGAAAATAGGAACTTCAGGATTCGTGTGGTCCAATTCCGAGAATATTTCTAGAACAAGTTTTCTGAAATAAAAAATAGCAGAAAACAGAGAACTGGCACTTGGCATCTCGTTAATAGGTTAGTCCCCGAAAACGTGTAAAAATGCTATAAAGAAGGGAGAAAACATGTAGTAATTGGCATAATATCAACATGGAACATCAGAAATTATAGATACGTTGAATACATATCAATTACTCGCAGAAAAAGCACTTGAAGCAACCTATCCTGAAGATTTAAGTCCCATGATCGAGTCCTTGACTCCATCAGGCACTCGCTGGCTACTCACGTGGGGGTACCCAAGAGACCCTCCACAATGGATATACCCGGTGCGACCCAGCAAGGGGAACCTTTGCAAGCCCAACAGATGACTATGGAGAAGCCCACGAAGGAAGCCTACACAGAAGCAGGATAAGGAAAGGTTTAGGTGATAAGAATAGGAAAGTGTAAATACCAACTCAGATTCAAGTCCACCTCATGTATGGCCTCCGAGACCTGGATACCTATATAAAGCATGAGAGAGGGTCACGAACGGGACATACAACCCTAGATTCAGAGCTACGCTAGATCCAATCTACGAATAGCACCCCTGTAATCGATACTTTTCACCTCATCGAAATAAAATCCGGCAGGCAGCAACCTGTCAAGTCGAGTAGTCCACCAGCGCCTTGTTCCTTCACGAAACCCCGGGTCCCTTACCATGGGGATTGTTGAGTTCACCCGCTCGACGGGCATATATTCAACATAAAAAAAATCTCTTAAAGAAATGTTTTCACTTAAAACCTGCGTTAGTTCGACACTCTTTAGAGTCAAGGACTGTAGATAGTGCATCCAACTACCCACCTTATATAATGAACTTGTTGAGTAACGATGTTTACTCATTCCTTCCCTTTGAACCCCTTCTTAGATTATCAAGATATCGACGATGCATCCTTGAACATCATCGGAGGGCAAGAGGGTATCTACTATGAGGAGCCGGACCTCTCAAGCGGAGTTAAAGGGGTACACCACATCATCCAATACAATTCAGATCCGGAGGAGGCAAAGTCTGACTAGGGTTAGCTTGGTTCGGTAACCCAATACAATAGAATGGTTGAATCGAGCAACTTGGAACTTCTATTATAAAATGTTGAGTTCCAGTGTATTCATTAATTTTCTTCTATTCGATGTTGTATAACTCGAATAATGAGGTGACCTCATCTTGAGATTATCCTCTCGTCAGCACAACTATGTTTTGTAATATATGTTTGTATGACATTGAGACCTGCAATGTTTCTGTTGTACCACCCAGAGGGATGTAATATTTGCGGAACAATGTCATGTAAGTGTTATGTCAACGACTTGCATACTACAACATGCAGTGGTATGCTGGGTCACCGCATATGGTATCAGAGCAATTGCTTTGAGCTTTGGCCGGAAACCTAGTAAAGGGATAAAACATGTTGGTTTTAGAGCACAACCATAAAAAGTTCACTGCAAGTATGAGGATTATTCACTTTAAAATAATATCGTTATATTTCTAGTGTTATAATTCTTTATTATGATATAATATTAACTTTTATATTTGTTATGAACAATGTCAATGGCGGAAGGGAATCCGTGAAGAACTATTTGGGTACAGCACGAGAGACTTGAGGACTATGATGGAACCCTGACCAAATAGCTGCGAGCGTTACTGCAAGCTTTTGGTTGTGATAGCAATATCCCATTCAATAATTACGCCTATAAGGATGGGGAAACTATAGTGAAGTACTGGGTACTAATCCTGATACCGAGGGAGCTGACACTTTTTTCTGACTACACCTAATGGGGAGGGTAGGAATCAGACAACAACCTATCACGAGACCGTGGTGGAAGCATTAGCTCCATCTGGGAGAGCAAGGCAGAGAAGCTGATAGGTACTAGCTTTACTGCTATTCCACACAACACCTTAACATCAAAATTGGCATTGGACCATTCTGTGTTAATCAAGAACAAACCGAGGTTATCCACGAGGTTGTTTGACAGGCAGTTGGTGGGTTCATTGTACAACACTCACCGAGTCATAGTGGACAACAAGGATGACATGCTCGAGGATCTTAAAGACCCACACATCGCAAAGTAGATGGGGAAGCAGTTGGCTAGGAGGTAGATGGACCATATAGTACATCGGGAGTTGGTATGTCTAGGAACCCAACTCAGACAAGAAAATCAAGGTATTCACCAACTCGAGACACTATCTATTATCCCATCACAGAGCCTGGTCGGTCTTGAATACCTCCCTCCCCCCGCAGCATCGCCCTCCCGCCACAGTCCCCTCCGGTTCTTCGTCGTAGTCATCATCCTCATGGCGCGTCACCGTCGCAGCGCTGACCCTGCTCCTCAGGCGGCGGAATCTTTACTAGTTGCAGAGGCCTTTCCATGGGGCGAAGTCCCTTCCCGAGCCTGAAGTCCTTGTCTTGGCCCTCCTCTTCCGTAGGGTGGCTCTCCTTCGCTGGCCCGCCGCAGACGCGGCCTCGTTCGCGGCGGCGATGCAAGAGATGACCCGAACTGGATTCCCGCATGAGAGTACGCCAGGCGTAGACGCTGCGGCAAGCGCGATGGAGGGTGAGGTGCTGCATAGGTACAGCCCCTAGCCAGTCCGGATCCCCTGCTACCACCACTACCACCGACACCCTCGCCATCCCTCAGGGTGTATGCAGATCTAGAAGGCATGTCGTTCGCGGCATACCGACAAGATGGATTGGGCCCCAGTCATGACTTGCCGGACAAGCTCTCCCACAAGATGCGGGGGCGTGATACGTCTCCAACGTATCTATAATTTCTGATGCTCCATGATCATATTATGTCATTTGCTACTTGTTTTCTCCCTTATTTATAGCATTTTTATATGTTTTCCGGGACTAACCTATTAACAAGATGCCAAGTGCCAGTTCCCTATTTTCTGCTGTTTTTGGTTTCAGAAAAGTTGTTCTGGAAACATTCTCAGAATTGGACCCACAAAGCCCGAAGTTCCTATTTTCCACGGAAGCATCCAGAACACTGAAGAGGAGTCGAAGACGGGCAACATGGGGTCCACACCATAGGGTGGCACGGGTCCCCTTGGCCACGCCACCTATAGGTGTGGGGCCCTTGGAGCTCCACCTCCTTTTCCCTTTCGCCTATTTAATCCCCCCATATGGAAAACCCTGAGCACCTGATAAAAAATCCCCGAAAAGTTCTGCTGCCGCCGTCACCGTCAACCCTAGATCAGGGGGGTTCTGAAGATGTTTCCGGCACCCTGGCTGAGAGGAGATCATCACCGGAGGCTTCTCCATCACCATGCATGCCTCCGGAGTGATACGTGAGTAGTTCATCCTTGGACTATGGGTTAGTACCTGTAGCTAGATGGTTGTCTTCTCCTCATATGCCTCCATGTTTAGATCTTGTGAGCTGCCTATCATGATCGAAATTGATCTTATGTAATTCTGCATGCTGTGTTTGCTGGGATCCAATGAATATTGAACTTATGCCAAGTTGATTATAGTTTTTATTTGCTTATGGTATTTGTGATCTTGCATGCTTTCCGTTGCTAGTGGTTGCTCTGGCCAAGTAGTTGCTAGTTACTCCAAGAGGGAGTATTTATGCTCGATAGTGGGTTCATGCCTCCTCACCACCTTGCTCGAGTGACAGAAACGAGAAGGGGGGATGTGCTGTTTCCATTAGGGAGAAAACATCGGTGAGAGTGCCCGCGTGCATAATCATTGCTTACATTACACACTTTGTTTAATGCAGTTATCTGTTGCTTGCAACTTAATACCTAAGGGGGTTCGGATGATAACTTGAGGGTGGATTATTAGTCATAGATGAAGATGGATGTCGGTCTATGTATATTGTTGTAATGCCCACACTAAATATCATAGTAGTCTTCATGTCATATTGTGCACTACGGTGCAGCCTCTATTTGTCAATTGCCCAACTGTAATTTGTTCACCCAGCATGCTATCTTTTATGGAGAGACACCACTAGTGAAACTATGAACCCCGGTCCATTTTTCCACACTGTTAAACAAACCACAACTATTTCCTGCTTTCTTTACTTACTGCAAGCATTAACTATTTTCCACACTATACGTCTAATCTTTGTTTTCAGCAAGACCGGTGAGATTGACAACCCCACTATACCGTTGGGGCAAAGTATTTTGGTTGTGTTATGTGCAGGTTCCACGTTGTTGCTGACACTGGTGAAGCGCCAGCTCCACCGTCAGTGGCATCAACCTTACGAAGGTCCTTTTTCTCCTACTGGATTGATAACCTTGGTTCTTAACTAAGGGAAACTCTTGCCGCTTGCTCATCACACCATCCTCTTGGGGTTTCCAACGGTTGCCATCATAAGTAGCAGGGCGCCAGCCATGGCAAGTGAACTTGTTAATGAAGGGATGCTCTTTCCCTTGGTCGGTGGAGGCCATTATTGACGGGGCTGGGCACATGACCTTGGACGAGAAGTGGCCTGAGTTCGCCATTTCCCACGGCGTTCTCCGAGGCTATATGCTGGTCTTCGAGCTTCATGGAAACGGGACGTTGAGCATATGAAAGTTCAATGAGCGCGTTCATCTTTGGCGCGTCTGCGATGGCTTGGATGCCCCCAGCGATTCCGACGACTCCTCCGTCTGGGAGTCTCGCGACATCAAGGGGGACGCTGCCGGACCCCAACCTCCGAGTGGAAAAACGGCCTAATGCGCTTGGCTTCCCCTTCCTGGCCCGCACCTGGCCGGAACGTTCTTCCTCCCCGCATCACAAGTTTCCTCGGGCTCGTACCCAGGTGAGGCAAAACCACGGTGGAGCAGCTCCCGTGCAATATATATACTTATTTTAAACGCATGGTATGGGATCTATTACCTTATTTTTTTCGTACCTTGTTCCTCAACAACGGCTTTCTGCTTTCTTCCCTCGATGTTGTCTTGTGGTTCATGAGCGAACGATTGGCAGAGAACCCGTCAACAAAGAACCAAAATACTTTTCGAGATCAGATCCGAAGCAAATAAACGCGATTGCAACAAAATTACAACTTCGAAAGAGTTCAGAGAGAAGACAAAGGTTCTTATTTTTTCATTGAGCCACTGTCCCCAACCGCATGGGTTCCAAGGGGCCATCTAGGCCTTCAAAAAAAGAGATCCACCCTCCTTTTCCCCTCAGCGCCACTGTCCCAAAACCGCCTGGGTTCCAACAGGCCGTCTAGGCTTTTGCCTCTTACGTGGAGCCATCTAGGATCTAGTTCATCATTGCCTTTCTCCGTAGCCGGGGCCGTCACCAGCCCCCGCTAGGATCTGATTTGGGAAAATGAAAAACCAAGGTCGAATCAGAAAGCATGCATTTATTCTCGAATCTCTAGGAAGAAACCTAGAAGGAGCGGAAATGCACTTGCGTATTAGGTGAACGGATAGCGAGGGAACCTAGAGGGGGAGGGGGTGAATAGGTGCTACGACCAATTTTTAATTTTTCTTTGAGTTTATGCTTGACACAAAGGTAAATTCTCTAGATAATGCGACTAAGGTGAATTTACCTATATGACAAGGATAACAACAAACACAATGCAAGCACAAGTAAAGGAGGAAGGGAACGAGGTAACCGATATGAAGCACGCAGAGACACAATGTAATCCCAAGTTCCTCCTTGTTAAGGGAGTACATCTCGTTGGAGGGGTGTGAGCTCGCCAAGAAGGCCTACTCAACGCCACAAAGGCCTCACCCTATTCTCCGATGAACCCCGCCATAAAGGCCTAGTCCACCTTCTACTATTGATCCCCTTTGAGGCGGGAATCAAATCCTTTACAAAAACCTTGGGGCACACACCCACAACCAAATTGGGAGCTCCCAACAAAATCAAGAATCACCAAGAGTAGCAAGATGTCTAGGTTCTCCACAAGAGGAAACCGTAGGCAAGATCCCTCAAGTTAATGAGGGGTAAATGAAGAACGGCTTGGTGAAGATGTAGATCGGAGCCTTGTCCTTTAAACCTCCAAAGAACACCAAGTTTGGTGGGAGGTATTGGGAGTAATTGTGGATTTGGTGAGCTCAATAAATGTTATTGAGTGTTAATGGACGAAATAGAGCTCAAGGATGAAGAGGAGGGGTATTTATACCCCCTCCTCAAATCTAGTCGTTTGGCTAGAAAAGAGGTACCGGAATATCCGGTTCAAGTTTGGACCGGAATATCCGGTCGGGATATTTCTCCAGATCTGAACGAACTTCGTTGACTTCAACCGGATATTCCGACTAGGGCTGAATAATCATGTATGAATATTGCGGCTGGCTTATGTCCCTCGCGGGCACCTGAACCGGATATTCCGGTTGGAACAGAATAATCCGGTTCAAATAATCTGGTTGACTTCTGTGAGTTGAGGCTTCAGTCCTTAGTCGATTTTGAGCAGAAACTTCCTCAACCGGAATATCCGGCACGGTTGGAATAATCTGGTACCAATATTCCAGCTCTATCCCGAACTGGACAGAAACCATCCTAACCGTAATATCCAGTTTCCCGGAATCATCCGGTTAGAATAATCCGGCTCCTCACTGTCCCAAATCACTTAGCCCAATCTTCACCGATATTTTTGGTGATCGATGCCGATGTTAAAGATAACACCTGCACACTTAACACCTAGATAAATAATGTACTTAGTATTGTTAACTAACACACAAAACATCGGGAAAACGAAATGCACTTTCAATCTCCCCCTTTTTGGTGTTAGATGACAATACTATGATTTGCAATAAAACCTTGACGATTACATGTTTGAAACAAAATGGAAATGTCTCCAGCTATCTATATGCACATCTTTTGTTTGCCTCAAATGCAAAAATGCAATAATACAAGGAGAAGAATTTCCAACAAGTAGCAAACATGCCAAAGTAACCAATATGTTGAGGAAGTGATAAATATATACCTTGTGCGTAGAGATGAAAACAAGAATAACCAAGCACAATAATAGATAATATCCTCAACATATATAATAGATGATCATAGATAACCATAGATAACCAAATACCGATAGTAGATAACCATAGTTACCATAGTCTCACAACACATATCACATAGTTTTAAACGAGATAATAACAAGCAAATAGTTCACGAATAAGACTCAATGGACACAAGCTCTCAAGAAATGGTAAAAGCATATGCTTGTGCCCGAAACCCATGCAAATCCTGTAGGCCTAATACTACGTCTCCCCCTTTGGCATCGAGATACCAAAAAGGAGATAGGTAGTGGTGCTAGCGTCCCAACAACGATCTAAGCATTGGAATGCTCAGACGACTCTCCAGCTGACGCATCGGAAGCACCCTCAGCAGCCCTCTCAAGATCCTCGTCCACGTCCTCATATTCCTTATCGAAATCATCTCCAACGTCAGTACTGGAAGAAGCAGCTGTGGCACGAAGAGCCTCCTCAATCCGCTCCCAAGGGGTATGATCTCTGTATGACCACTGAGAATAGGACTCTGGGACAAAAGCAGCAGGAAGATCACCAGTAGCGCCACTCACGTGATGAAGAATCTGACGCTGAGAGCTAGACATGGCAGTGTCCCTGCGGTAGGCCTGGTACTGCTCCTTGTGGATATCCACCTTCATGCACATCACATTGCGCTGAAACCAGGAAAGCTTCCTGACATTGCGCAGAGTGGTGGAAGAATCAGACCTGCGAGCACTAGAAGGGGCTACTCCTCCCATAGAGGCATCACCCTCAGCAGGAGGAACAGGAGCACGTACAACCTTCTTCCTCTTGACATATGATGGTGCAGATCTTGCCCTCGTTAGGTTACCCCAATAGTAGGGTGTGATGAGCACAGTGGTAGGAGTTTTCCCCTTAGTTAAGAACCAAGGTTATCAATCCAGTAGGAGAAGGAGGACCTTCGGAAGGTTGATGCCACTGACGGTGGTGCTGGCGCTTCACCGGTGTCAGCAACAACGTAGAACCTGCACACAACAGAACCAAAATACTTTGCCCCAACGGTACAATGAGGTTGTCAATCTCACCGGTCTTGCTGAAAACAAAGATTAGACGTGTAGTGTGAAAAACAGTGTATGCTTGCAGTAAGTAAAGAAAGCAGGAAATTGTTGTGGTTTATTTAACACTGTGGAAAAATGGATCAGGGTTCATAGTTTCACTAGTGGTGTCTCTCCATAAAAGATAGCATGCTGGGTGAACAAATTACAGCTGGCAAATTGACAAATAGAGGTTGCACCGTAGTGCGCAATATGACATGAATATTACTGTGCTATTTAGTGCGGACATTACAACAAGATACATAGACCGACATCCATCTGCATCTATGACTAATAATCCTGTTGGGGGGATACTAACCCGATAGGCCCATGGGAAAGGATAAGGACCCGGCTGGAGCAAGTTTGAGTGAAGACCTCGTAAAGTGATGATGGGTCGGGTCTCGTTGACGGGCCAGCAACTGTGTTGGTAACCCGGCTCAAGGAAACGAAGTTCTAGAAGACCCGAGAGGCGGTGCGAACCGTGGAGTTCAAGACTTCGAGGTCACGGAGAATAAGTTAGGTTTATGTGTAGACCCCAAATGGGACTCCGGATGTATCTGGTAAGGAAAGCCAGGAAACTGGGTTTTATATAAGCCGGTCCTCCTGGCATAGATCTGGAGACGAAGAGATTTCGAGTAGAAACCCTAGATTCAAGGTACACGAGAGCTAGTATTTGTAACCCTAGATTTGGAGTCTCGGCGACATTGCAGTCCGGGCCTCTAGGTCGATAGCTAATAAGATCTCATCTGGAAGTAAGCCATTATCTCTAATGGAGAGGCTGAACCAGGATAATTCTTGTGTCCAATTTGAGCTAAACCCTCTCCCAAACACCAGAGTCGATTTGCCCCAAACTAAGTTACCTCGGGTAACGTCTGCCAGGACTATCCCACGATAGTTGGCGCCCACCGTGGGGCCTACGTTCAAAGGTGTTTACATCACGGGAGAAGCTCTGGAAAGCATGAAGAACCTCGTTGTCGGCGAGATCATCACCAACCCCGAAGGAGAGAAGATTGTCGACGATTCTGGCTGGGGGCCAGAGTCGGACTTGCTGGAAACCGGATCTGTCGTCACGATCGGCCGTGTCAACGTCTTTGTGGGTATGGTACGTACGTCTGGTTTGATTTCTGACGATAATGAGTATGATTCTGTGTTAGGGGCCGCCACTTGCATTCAATCTGATGGCGAAGAGTCGGTAGGCACGGCGGAACCGGAGGAAGCACCCACCACAAAGAGGGAATAGCCGGAGGAGCCGGCATGGACCCCGCGTGGCCGGGTCATCAAAGATGACGACACCGAATCTATCCAGCATCTGCTCGAAGTTTGGTATGAGGAGGATAGCTGCGAGGAAGAAGAATATGAATCTTCACCAGGCATTGCGCGCCGAATCGCGGTTTACACAGCCCATGCGATAAATCTAAACCAGGGTGATGTGACAATAGCCGCGGCTGGTGCGGCGCAAGCGCTGGCCCAACAACAGGCGTCGATCAATGGAGACCCGGCCGGAGCCCGGGTCGATGGCGAGCAAACATCCGTCACCAGCGAAACATGCGAAACCGCTCATCATAGAAACATGTTCGGATTTAGGACGAAAAGAACAGCCGGTGCGGGAACATCACACCCACCAAATCCGGCTCTATTCAGCAACAACTTGATCTTGGATCCCACAGTGTTGGCTACGGTGATAACCCCACAGAACGCAGCGGCCCGGGCCAGAGACCTGGATGTGGCCCGCCGAGCGTTGGAACAGCAGAGGAGAGATGTAGAGGCCGAGAAATTACAGATGGCCGCGCGTCAGCATCAGTTGGATGAGTTAGAGGACCGTATACAGGCACAAACGACTAGAGTATATAATCATAGGCACCAGACGAGACTGCCAGCAACAGGCGGAGCCCTACAGCCGGCCGCGTTGTTTGTCACACCGCAAGACCAGCCGATCCCGATTGTGAGCCAAGGAACCGGGTATGCAGGAGCGATGCTTGGAGGACAACCGGCGAACGTACCGACCGGGTCACCTGCGCTACCCGTTGGGATGGCTGGGGGCAATACTGCGCAGCCACCACCATCACGATTCCATACCCCACCGGGTCACTTCAATAACCCTATGGACAACGTGTACGCCGCAACTTTAGCGCTCGACCGTATTCCGCTGGGAGAATCACCTTAGGCGATAGAGACCCGGCGGACTATAGAGATGTTACGCACCGCGGTGGCTCAGCAAGCCAATTACCCGGACAACATGAGCGGGATGCACGGGACGCCATATATCAGTCGGCATGAAGGTAATACGAGGAATATTCAGTCGGTATCAGCGCGACGGAGGGCAGAGCAGCAGAAAATGCCGCCTCCTCCACTTAGGCTAGCAGCTCTAGCGGTCTCAGCGGCACAGGCTATTGTGGATAGTTCCCGGGCGAGGCATGCGACCGGGTCTGCAGTACGAGGTCCAGTAGTTGGCGCGTCTCCCGCTGCGGCAGCCGAGGTTTCACACGTTTCGAGAGTAAGGCCAGTGCTGACAAACTTAGCCGGACCCAAATGTCTATCAGACGCTATCAAGGCCGAGCCTTATCCGGACAAGTTCAAAGAGCCGGGTAAAGTTGTTAACTATGAGCCAACCATGGATCCCGAGACCTGGTTAAGCAGTTATGAGATGGCCATGTCTATTCACAACGCTTCAGAAAAGCTCCAAGCCAAGTTTATGTATCTCATGATGTCCGAAGGAGCAGCTAAATTATGGTTCAATAACCTTCCTGAGAAGTCTATCAGTTCATGGAGCGATCTCAAGTCGGCTTTCGTCAAGCACTTTCATGGAACTTGCAGGAAATTATATATGATTGATGAATTGGATCGGTGTGTGCAGAGAAAGGGAGAGTCGGAACGCAGCTGGGTGCGCCGAGTTATGGATATATTCCACTCTTCCACTGATATCCAGCCCAAGGATGCGATACATGCTATGGCGAAGACATGCAGATATACGCCCCTGGTGCAAAAATTGGTACGCATGAAATCCAGCAGGCATGTTTCAGAAATTATTATGGGGAAGTTGATGGACGCATGCAACAAGCTTGCCTCCACTGATACTACAGAAGAATATATCGAGGACAAAAAGGGGGAAGCTAGTGCGAATAATAATGGAAGAACCGGTAATGGGACTGCGCCGAATAATAATGGAGGTAGAAATGGTGGCAATGGAAACAATCAGCATAAACGTCCGTATGAGGGAGGCTCCGAGTTAGTCGCCAGTGCTGAAGCCGGGTTTGCAAGACCCAGAGCGGATGGAAACTTTAACGGAGGAAACTTCAACGGAGGAAACAATTATCAAGGGCCACCACGGCCGTCTAATCACATAGAAGCCTTCAAGATGCCTTGCCCGCGCCATAGTAGGAACGGCAGGCCGGCTAATCATTCATTGGAGCAATGTGTGGACCTACAGAGGTGAAAAAACGAAGAAATACAGAAAGCCCTGCAAGGCGCGGGCCGGGGAGGAGGGCCGGGTCTGGGTGGAAACCCGGGCAACGGACCACCCCCCGCAGGCAACGCAGGAGCTGGCAATCCGGGTAACAACCAAGGTGGTGCAGGGGGCTTTCAGAGTAACCCAAAGCAGCTAGGGCAGTATCATGTTCACACCACCGGGACTTCCAAGAGAGAGAGGAAAATACTCAAAAGAGCTGTAAATTCTGTTTCTACAGGTGTTCCAAGATACCTGAGATGGTCAGATCAGGAAGTAACATGGAGTAGGAGGGATCACCCAGAAGCAATAGAACATCCGGGTGTGCTAGCTTTGGTGGTAGCGCCGCAGGTCAATGGCTATGAGCTAAAGAAGGTTCTGATGGATGGCGGGAGTAGTATCAATATCCTATATTGGGAGACCTTTTTACGCATGGGGCTCAAGGAGTCTCAGCTGCAGAAAAGCTCCACAGTTTTCCATGGAATTGTACCAGGACACTCGGCCTGCCCCGAGGGAAAGATAACACTAGAGGTTGCTTTTGGAGAATCCAAGGATAATTACAGAGTGGAGTGGCTCACATTCGAGGTGGTGAAGTTGCATAGTCCTTATCATGCACTGTTTGGAAGGCCGGCTTACGCCAAATTCATGGCAAGACCGTGTTATGTGTACTTACAGCTGAAGATTCCGGGTCCTAAACGAACCATCACTATACATGGGAACAGGGCTGTGGCAGCAGAGTGTGATGAGGGAGATGCGGCACTTGCAGAACAAGCTTGTGCAAAGGAAGAACTCAGGTATTACAGGTCTCAGGTAGACCAGGAAGATTGAACCGCTTTGAAGAAACCAGATACTGATGATGAGAGATCTAAGTTTAAGGCAGCCCAAGACACAAAGATGGTGGCTTTCATTGAGGGCGACTCTTCCAAGCAGTTTGCCATAGGGTCAAACCTGGATAGCAAGGAGGAAGGCGCGCTCATCAAGTTTATCCGCGAGAATCAGGATGTTTTTGCTTTGACACCTAGCGACATGCTAGGTATCCCAACTGAATTGGCGGAACACAACTTACACGTTGATCCCAAGTCCCGGCCAGTAAAGCAAGGTTTGAGGAAAATGAATGAGGAAAGAAGAAAGGCTATAGGAGCAGAGGTAGCTCGGCTCCTGGCAGCCGGCTTTATCATGGAGGTATTCCACCCCCGGTGGTTGGCAAACCCGGTTTTACTGTTGAAAAAGAATAACGAGTGGAGAATGTGCATAGATTACACGAGCCTCAACAAGCATTGTGTCGCACCCGGACTTCTAGAGGATACTCATAGCCCGCTAAACAGTAGATAATTGGCTTACGGGGCTTACCGGCACCCGCATCTCAATATGAGTAGGCCAACACGTAAACGTGTGACAACCAACCTCTACTATTCATCGTCTGCGTAAACCATCCCATAGAAATCCGACTACTTCCATTGACGTACTTCATAACATACACACATGGTACGTCAACGGCATTTGAACAAGTGATATCACAACAAATCTCTAAGACACAAAGAAATAGAAATAAGTGGCAAATGGCTCTCACTAGAGCAGAGATAGCAAATACAATCATCCAGAGGACACATGTCCCAACAAATCATCATTACATCACAGCGGAAGCATCCAAAGTGTCTGAGTACAGACAAGATCCAAATAGGCCTAAGAGGCCGGAAACGAAAAGACGGAGCCCATCCACGATGTCTCGGATCCTGCCCGGGTCCGCTATCTACTCGTCAGCAGCCTCGTCATACTCCACGTAGTAGCCACCATGGGGATCCTCGGAAACGTAGTCTGCAGAACACGCAGCCCCAAAGGGCTCAGTACAGACGAGTACTGGAAAGCAAGACGCACAAGATACCAAAGTGGACCTAGCAACACCAAGTACAAATGCTTTGGGTTCAACGGAAGATAGGTGATATAAAGATGCGGCAGCGGGCTGCTCTAACCAACTAAAGAGACACGCTACAACATCCGGCTAAAAGAAGGGGATAAGATAGCGTATCGGAACCAACTACCACTAACCTCAAACAAACCCATCCTGGATCTCGCCCCTTATCCAAAGAAGCAATCCGAGAATAACTCACACAGTTGGATTAGTGAAGGTTCCAGTTATTGTGTCATTAAGCATATTACTAGTCAAATTATTATTAATTAGGTGTAAGTTCTCTAATCCTTGTTAGCCAGCCCTATCACCAAGTCATCCATAACCGCGGACAACACGGCTTCTCGAGAAGATTTAACCCTGCAGGGATGCACCAATTTGGTCGTACACGTAAGAATATCCCGCCAGACGGGGATCAAACCCACCAAGCGAGACACTCAACACAACCCAACTCTTCTTCGCATCAAGCCCAAAGAACCCCGTGCAATTGAGCGCACGGCTAATCAAGCCCCACGAAGAAAAGGGGACCCTCATAGCACTCTAAGAACGTGTCTCCCTAAATGCCGACTACAAAAGTTACCACCCTGGCCTCGGGTTCGCACCTGCATATGCATGCGGCAAATGGAAAACCCGAACTAAATGAGGCGATTTGGACGAGATGTGAATCGAATCAAAGTTGAGGGGGGCGCCCATACACGCCTCCCACTTGCGGTTAGCGCGCTCATCATGGATCTAGAGGACAAGAACTTCTCCTGAGTTCGACACTAGCAGGCCTCAAAACCATACCCGGCCTCCTGCCGGTGCCTTATCATCAAATTAGCATTACCTCAAACATTAACAGGTTGTTGTTTAACATCGAGCCCCCAGAACATAAGAAATATGGTAACAGAAAATAACGGACATCAGACTCGAGCATAAACAACCCTAAGCATGCTAGTAAGACACAGGCAACAAGCAACAGGGTTATAGGTGTGGAGGTGAGGCTATATCAGGGTTACAGGATAACATGTGATAGCATCGGAACACAAGCAACGAATCTTAAGGCTAGCAGGATAGACAACAGAAAGTATCGATATCCAGTGTGGAAAGGACACAATGGTTCATGTGAGTGAATACTTGCCTGCAAACTCAATAGCCTGGTACTGGGCTAACTCCTCAGAAGTAGTGTCGTAAACCTCGTCTATCTCAACGTCGTCGTCTATTCGAGAAGAAGCAAACAAACAACGCAGAGAGACAAACAATCAATAACATGGCATAATGCACAATCATGGGATGATGCATGACAACTTAATTGATGCATCAAAGATAAGCTAGTTGACATGGTAACATAATTAAATGGGACCATATGCAATTTAGATTGCATATGGAAAAGCCCATGAATTAAGGTTGAATTAAATGATCTACAACTAACCATCATGTGAAAGTTGATTAGAATGATGTATGGATGAAGAAAACAATAAGAAAACAACAATAAATTTAATTTGATATGTTGTTTACCAAGTTTGGAAATTTAGTTATTAAGTTATGAAATTTGGCTTCTTAAATGAGTTACACAAGCATTTGTTGTTTACACCAATTTTAATTGTTCAAAATAGATAACAAAATTCATATTTGGAAAGAGCACAAAATTTTAGGTGGAATACATGTTTCATTTGTTGACCATGGATTTAAAATGAATTAAACTAATTTAAACAAGGTTTAAATGAATTTAATTCAAGTATGAAATTATTTGAATTTTTATTTGTTGAAAACATTAAATAGAATTCATATTTGAAAAGATTATATTTTTCTGGTTTGAAAACATATTTTATATGTTCAAAAAGAATTTAGTTTGACCAAGTTATGAATTTAGCAATTTCAATTGAATTAAACAAGAATTTAAATATTTCACCAATTAAAAGTATTCAAAACAGGAAACAAAGTTTATATTTGGAAAGCTTGTTCAATTTTTCATGGAAAACATATTTTATATGTGCCTTTTGAATTAAATTTGAATTAGTTATGAATTTGACCAAATTTGAAAATAGTAGTTTGAATTTGAATTTCTGAAAACATTTGAAATGTTCAAAACAGTAAACAAATGGTTTAAACATGTAGAGAATTAAATTTGGTTTGGAAAACATATTTTATTTATTATATTTGGATCTTGAAATGCAAAAGTTATTTGAATTTTAAATGCAGGGGCTATTATGTGATTTAAACAGTTACAGAAATGTTCCAGGGGCTTGGATGCAAAAAGAAACTTACAGAAAGGCCCCTGGAACCTTTCTCTACGCGGGGCAGAACAGCCCTGGGTCACTGGCCTGTGGGCCAGCGCCCAGCTGGCGCTGCGTGGCGCGCGTGTGGGTGCTTGCGTGGCCAGCACTGCCAATGGCAGGTGGGGCCAGCGTGCACGCGTGGCAAAGTGCGCAAAAAGGTTGGATTAATCTGCGCGGCGGGGGATCGAACCCGCGAGCTAGCGCTGCGCGCCGTTAGATCTAGCCACTACGGTGTGGATCGAATCGTGACAGTGGAAGCGCGCGCGTGGTTTTGAGGTAGATCTGCGGGGTGCGCGCTTAACTGACGAAACTGAACCCAATGTTCAGTCCGTGGCGGCAGCAGACGGCACGGCGGCGCGCGCTCACCGTCGTTGACCACAAATTGGCGGTGCTAGGATGTTGCGTGGGTGCAGAGGTGAACCAGGATGGGCAGGCGACAAGTGCAAGGTGGAGGGAGGAACAACAGAGGCACGATGGCATGCTCAGAGCGCGATCATGGCGGATGGGGCTCGGGTTCAGAGGTAACACCTGCGCAACTAGGCACGGATCGACGGGGAAACGCTTTGGAGGGCAGCGGTGGCTCACCGTGAGTGTGTTGAAGTAGCCGTTCAGTCACCGAGAGGACGAGGACGACGGAGGAGCGGCGATGTTCAGTTCGGCCCGTGGGGAAGAAGAAGATGGCGTGGCCGATCCTGGGCTCCGATGAGCGAACAGAGGCGACGAGGAGGTAGACGTGGTCGCGGTGGTCGCTCCCGTGTGGTCAACCGTGCCCGAGGTGCTCCATGGCGGCGTGGCGACGGCGGTGCCCCTCCCTGTTGCTCTCGAGATTTTTCAGAAGAAAGAAAGGGGAAGAACAGAGAGGAGAGGAGGTGATGGCGGCGCGAGGAAGGAAAGGAGAGGAGGGTTAGGGTTTCGGGCGCGCCCTCGGGGAGTAGATAAGGTGGAGGGAGGAGCAGGTGGAGGGCGCGGTGTGTGCGTGCTGGCGTCAGCTGACGCCAGCCGTACGGAGGAGGAAGAAAAGGAGGCGGGCCGCGCGCGCTTGGCTGGGGTGGAAAGGTGGGCTGGGCTGGCTGTTGGGCTGGCCTGGTCTGCCCTCTCCCCTCTTTTTTTTTGTTTTTCTGTTTTCTGCTTCTGTTTTTTTTTTGCAGAAAAAGAAAAGGGAGAAAAGGAGAGAAAAAGAAGGGTTTTGGGGGTTTTAAAATTTGGTGATAAATTGTATAGTTTAATTATTACAAAAGTCCAGCTGTGCAATTGTTTGTTTTTCAATATTTTGAATTTTGTTGCTGTTTGAAAATTCAAATGAATTTGAGTGAATTTGGTATTAATTGAATTATTGAAACTTAAGCAAGCTAATAGTTTGAACTTTTAAGTTTATTGGAAACAAAAGATTGGTTTGATTTGAAAGTTTCATTTGAAATTGTAACAGAATAAGGATGAACAAGGATTTTGAAATTTGGTTTGAAATTCAAATGGAAAAACAAGGGAAAACAAATGCAAACAAATGCAATGCTTATGATGACATGATGCAAAACATAAATTAACAAAGAGCAAACATTCTAGGGTTGTTTTTCATACTTGGGATGTTACAAAACGCCCCCCCCTTGAAGGAATCGCGCCCCGAGATTCCTACTGAGAAGAGAAAAGGTCCGGATACTTCTTGCGAAGATCCTCTTCGGTCTCCCATGCTGCCTCTTTATCGGAATGATGAGACCACTGCACTTTTAAGAACTTGGTGCTCTTGTTGCGAGTTTTATGCTCGGTCTCATCGAGAATGCGAACATAATGCTCTTCATAAGAGAGGTCTTCTTGCAGATCAATAGAATCATGATCAACTGCACGACCTGGATCTTTGAAGCACCTCTTGAGCTGTGACACGTGAAACACATCGTGCACCTTGGATAGCTTTTCTGGAAGTTCAAGACGATAGGCATTTTCTGCACGCCTTGAGAGAATGTTGAAGGGACCAATATATCTCGGTGCAAGCTTTCCTTTGACACCAAAACGATGAGTGCCTCTGAGGGGAGTTACACGGAGATATGCCTTGTCACCAGCTGCATAGACCATGTCCCTGTGCTTGCTGTCATAGTAGCTTTTCTGACGAGATTGAGCAATCCTCAGATTGTCACGGATGATGCGAACTTTCTCTTCGGCCTCCTTAACAATGTCAGGGCCTAAGAGTGAACGTTCACCCGCTCCAGACCAATTGATTGGACTCCTGCATCTGCGGCCATAGAGAGCCTCAAATGGTGCCATGCCTAGGCTTGCCTGGAAGCTGTTGTTGTAGGAGAATTCTGCATATGGAAGACATTCCTCCCATTTCATGCCAAAAGAGAGACCACATGCTCTGAGCATATCCTCGAGAATCTGATTGACTCTTTCGACTTGCCCTTGAGACTGAGGATGGTAGGCTGTGCTGAACAGAAGTTTGGTGCCCAAGGCTTCTTGAAAGCTTTTCCAGAAATGAGAAGTGAAGATGCTTCCACGGTCTGAGCTTATTTCCAATGGAACACCATGAAGAGGAACAATCTTTGCTGTGTAGAGCTCTGCTAACTGACTAGCTGAGATTGTCTCTTTGACAGGAAAGAAGTGAGCGACTTTAGTGAGTCGATCAATGACAACGAAGATTGCATCGTTGCCCCTCTGGACTTTGGAAAACCAGTGACGAAGTCCATTTCAATCATGTCCCACTTCCACTCAGGGCTTTTCAGAGGTTGGAGAAGACCGGCTGTTTTCTGATGAACTGCCTTAACACGTTGACAAACGTCGCATTCAGAAACGTATTGAGCAATTTCACGTTTCATTCTAGGCCACCAATACAGTGTCTTGAGATCCTGGTACATCTTTGTACTTCCAGGGTGTATGGAGAGAGGAGTTTCATGAGCCTCCTTGAGAATGACATCTTTGAGACTTTGAATCTGAGGAACTGCAATGCGTCCTTCGAAGAACACAGTTCCCTTGTCATCAATTGAGAAGCACTCAAATTTCTCATTGCCTGCTTTGATGTGTTCTACAATCTTCTTGATTTCAGCATCACGAAGTTGTTCAGAACGCATCTTGTCCTCGAGAGTTGGACTGGCTGTCAAGTTTGCAAGATAGCCTTGAGGAACAAGACCAAGGTTGAGCTTCTGGAATTCTTCATGAAGAGGAGGTTGGCTTTCCATGATCATGAGATTATTGCAATACGACTTGCGACTGAGAGCATCGTCCATAACATTAGCCTTGCCTGGAGTGTAAGAAATGGTAAGATCAAAGTCTTTGATCTTTTCAATCCATCTCCTTTGTCTGAGGTTTAGATATGGTTGAGTGAAGATGTACTTCTGACTCTTATGATCGGAAAAGATTTCAGTGCGATTACCCCACAAGTATTGTCTCCATTTCTTGAGGGCAAACACAACTGCTGCAAGTTCAAGGTCATGAGTGGGATAATTGAGCTCATGTGCGTTCAGCTGACGTGAAGCATAAGCCACAACTTGACGTTCTTGCATAAGAATTGCACCTAGCCCTTGGAGAGAAGCATCACAGAATATTTGGAAAGGTTTGGAAGGATCTGGGCCAACCAGAATTGGTGTAGAAGTGAGTTTAGTCTTCAGGAGATTGAAACTTTCATCACATTGTGGAGACCAGATGAACTTCTTGTCCTTCTTTGTGAGGTCAGTGAGAGGTTTGGCAATCTTGGAGAAGTTTTGGACGAAGCAACGGCAATAGCTAGCCAAGCCAAGAAAACTTCTTACTTGCTTCACTGTCTTTGGAGGTTTCCAATCAACAATTGCTTTAACCTTTTCTGGATCAATGGCTATGCCCTTGGCAGGGATGACATGACCAAGGTAAGCAACTTCTGAGATCCAGAACTCACATTTGGAGAACTTGGCATAAAGACGATGCTCGCGAAGCTTCATGAGAGTGAGACGAATGTGTTCTTCATGCTCTTCCTCGGATTTGGAGTAGACAAGAATGTCATCAAGATATACCACAACAAACTTGTCGAGGTATTCATGGAAGACAGAATTCATGAGTCGAGAGAAGGTCGCCGGTGCATTGGTGAGACCAAAGGACATGACGGTGAATTCATATAGACCGTAGCGAGTGGTGAAGGCTGTCTTTGGAATATCCTCTTTTCTGATCTTTATTTGATGGTAACCCATTCTCAAGTCCAACTTGGAGAATATTGAGGCTCCAGCAAGTTGATCAAAAAGATCATCGATGCGAGGAATTGGATACTTGTTTTTGATGGTTTTCTCGTTAAGAGGACGATAGTCAACAACGAGTCTCTTTGTGTGATCCTTCTTCGCAACGAACAGAGTTGGGCAACCCCAAGCCGAGGAACTAGGTTGAATGTAACCTTTCTCCATGTACATATCAATTTGTTCCTTTAACAACTTTAGCTCGGGAGTTCCTATCTTGTAGGGATGCTTAGAGATTGGAGAAGTACCTGGTTCAAGTTCGATCACGAACTCAACAGCTCTGTCCGGAGGCATTCCTGGCAACTCTTCTGGAAAGACGTCAGGGAATTCGCAAACCACCGGAAAATTTTCAAGTGAAGGTAGAGGTTTTGCATCGAGGTTGCACAGCTGAAAGGAACTTGATTCATTTGGAGAGTAGATTATCTGGCCAGAAGGGTGGAACAGAGTTATTGACTTTTGAGCACAGTCAATCCTTGCTTTATTGGCCTTCAGCCAATCCATACCAAGAATGATATCAATGCCAGAACTGCCAAGCAACATGAGAGAAGCAAGGAATATGTGGCCTCCAATTAGGATTTGATTGTCCTTACTTATCTTGGAAGTCAACATTTGAGATCCCGGGGAGTGAACAGTGATCTGATTACTTAGTGGAACCACAATTAGGTTGTTTGTTGTGGCAAAGGTCTTTGACACAAAAGAATGTGATGCTCCGGTATCAAACAACACTTTAGCTGGAATAGAGTTTACGGGAAAAGTACCGAGAACGACGTCAGGAGCTTCCTCAGCTTTTTCGATCTTGACATGATTCACCCTTGCGGTCCTCCCGACAGGCCTGTTGTTGGAGTTGAAGGCCTTAGTCGGGGGAGCGCGCACCATTGACTGGTTTGTGTTAGGACGAGGTGGTGGTGGAGGTAGCTGCCTCTGCGTGCACTTGTCAGCGTAGTGCCCCGTCTGCTTGCACTTGTAGCATGTGACGACACGAGGAGGCCCTGGCCTTGGCTGCGCCATCGAAGCCCTTTGATCATGCATCTGAGCAGGGTTGGGTGGGCGGGGGGCGAAGCCTGGAGAAGTTTGGGCGTATGGAGCCCGAGTGACAGCACCATTTGGTACCCAGATGCGGCGCTTCTGCAGAGGGGTGGACATGTTGGAGGAGGAACCACCCTCACGCGAGTGCTTGTGAGACTCCTCGAACGCCTTGCGCCCATTTTCTTCATTGAGCGCGGTGTTAACGAGATCCTCGAAGCTGTTGGCCTTGACATTAGTGAGGGCATACTTGAGTTCCGGGTTAAAACCTCTGCGGAACCTTGCCATCTTCTTAGCTTCAGTGGACACCTCATCTCCAGCGTACCGAGCGGGGCGATTGAACTCACTCTGATACCCGATGACGTCCAGCTTGCCCTGCTTGAGTGAGCAAAACTCTTCACGCATCCTTTCCATGAGACCATCTGGAATGTGGTGCTTCAGGAAGGCTTCCTTGAAACAATCCCACGTGACTGGCATCCCAGTTCTCATGGCCTGGAAGTTTTTCCACCAAGTAGCTGCCTGACCCTTCAGTAGATAGGAGGCATACTTGACCTTGTCTTCTTCAGCTACGTGAGCAATCTCCAGAGCCTTAGCTATCTCACGGATCCAGTCATCAGCGTCCAGAGGCTCGCGTGTGGCCACGAAAGCTCTTGGGCCTAGACTGAGAAACTCCTTGATGCTGACCCGTGGAGCTGTCTGGTTGATGTGCTGATTAGCCTGGAACTAGGCCATCTGCGTCATGACTTGGGTCATCTGAGTCAACAGCTCCGCGATTGGCGGTGGTTCAGGCGCGTTGTTCCTTGTTGGCGGCATCCTGAACGGAAATGCAATTTAGCACAACAACAGAAAAGGATAGACTTGGCAACCGAAAGAGAGATTATTCCGACGCATGAATAGATAACCAACAGGTACATCATCACATGTTCAAATACATCAGAATATCCAACACACCATAAATGGTTCGAATGCCAAAGGATAACTAAACATAGCTAAGAATGGATACATCGGTACTCCCATGCTCATCACGCAGGACGGCGGCTAGGAGTACGGCGAGAGGTACGGTGAGGAGGACGCCCACGAAAGTAGGTGGATCGACGATCCACATAGATCTGACGTGGTCTGAGGTCGACTCTAGGCGTGGTGAAGTACATGGCGTCGACTCCCTGTGCTCCAAAGCGGGGAATCCCAGTGTAACCAGCACCAAGGTTAAGGAGTGGACCTCTGATCGGCTCGTAACCTCCAGCATCTGGCAGACGACGACCAACTGGCTGATTGAAACGTGCAAAGCGCTCGTCTCCAACAAAGTCTGTGGTGTACGTCGCCAGACGAGTCAAAGCAAGGTAGAGCTGCTCTCTGACTGAAGCCAACTCCTGAGATAGTGTGCGGGCAACTGCGTCACTGTGCCTCACAAACTGAGCGGTGGTGTGCAGCCTGGAGTTATCATGCTCATAAACATCCAAGTTGTCATAGAGAGTGAAGTGAGCTCCCTCCGAAGTGATGTAACCACGGGGGATGTGGCGATAGATAGAATCGTCAAATCCCCAGTAGTCAGCACGAAGGACGGTGAGACTCACATACGCTGCCTGCTGCACAGCCATATCCACTGTGGAACCTACTGCCTCGTAGCGGTGGACTACGCTCATGCCATCATCTGACAGGATGTAGACGATATCCTGGTAGTAGGTCTGCTCAAACTCTCGCTGCTGCTCGTAGACCTGGTACTCTGGTGCCCAACGGAATCCCAGAAAGGTGACCATGTCTCTCAGCATCTCCGGATAACCGGCAGTGCTCTCACAACGAGTCATACGAACCACCTGCGGGTAGAACCTGAGATCCATCTGCAGATGATGGGGAAGTTTTGATTAGACGCCGGTAGAAGAACTGAAGTGGCAAGCAACAACAAGGTTTCAACGGACGAAAAGGATGTTGATAAGAACAGGATATCGAAGCAACATCGGGAAACACGAGACCAAACACTCCTGAGGTACTACGGAAAACCCCATCCGGGCTTCTAAAGGATCAATATCTACTGCTTAAGGAATAGAGGATCTGCTTCCGGGGCTTATGTGCCTCCGTTCTCAATCATGAGTAGGCAACATGATAAATCATGTCACAACCACCTTCATTCCTATGGTCTAGTAGATATAACTATCCTAGAGAAACCAGGATACGTGAAATCCTAACTTGAAAGTTTAGATGAGGAGAGAAAACAACATTGCACTTCCTTACCAGAAAAAGGGAGGGTGGGTGGGAAAAGAAATAACAGAACAGAATTCCTACTCTCACGTTTCATTTTTCCTATATAGCTACAAAATAGTTTCTAGACTCAACTGCGACCAGTAAAGGGGATCCTACAGGCAGACAGGCTCTGATACCATTTGTCGCACCCGGACTTCTAGAGGATACTCACAGCCCGCTAAACAGTAGATAATTGGCTTACGGGGCTTACCGGCACCCGCATCTCAATATGAGTAGGCCAACACGTAAACGTGTGACAACCAACCTCTACTATTCATCGTCTGCGTAAACCATCCCATAGAAATCCGACTACTTCCATTGACGTACTTCATAACATACACACATGGTACGTCAACGGCATTTGAACAAGTGATATCACAACAAATCTCTAAGACACAAAGAAATAGAAATAAGTGGCAAATGGCTCTCACTAGAGCAGAGATAGCAAATACAATCATCCAGAGGACACATGTCCCAACAAATCATCATTACATCACAGCGGAAGCATCCAAAGTGTCTGAGTACAGACAAGATCCAAATAGGCCTAAGAGGCCGAAACGAAAAGACGGAGCCCATCCACGATGTCTCGGATCTTGTCCGGTCCGCTATCTACTCGTCAGCAGCCTCGTCATACTCCACGTAGTAGCCACCATGGGGATCCTCGGAAACGTAGTCTGCAGAACACGCAGCCCCAAAGGGGTCAGTACAGACGAGTACTGGAAAGCAAGACGCACAAGATACCAAAGTGGACCTAGCAACACCAAGTACAAATGCTTTGGGTTCAACGGAAGATAGGTGATATAAAGATGCGGCAGCGGGCTGCTCTAACCAACTAGAGAGACACGCTACAACATCCGGCTAAAAGAAGGGGATAAGAGCGTATCGGAACCAACTACCACTAACCTCAAACAAACCCATCCTGGATCTCGCCCTTATCCAAAGAAGCAATCCGAGAATAACTCACACAGTTGGATTAGTGAAGGTTCCAGTTATTGTGTCATTAAGCATATTACTAGTCAAATTATTATTAATTAGGTGTAAGTTCTCTAATCCTTGTTAGCCAGCCCTATCACCAAGTCATCCATAACCGCGGACAACACGGCTTCTCGAGAAGATTTAACCCTGCAGGGATGCACCAATTTGGCCGTACACGTAAGAATATCCCGCCAGACGGGGATCAAACCCACCAAGCGAGACACTCAACACAACCCAACTCTTCTTCGCATCAAGCCCAAAGAACCCCGTGCAATTGAGCGCACGGCTAATCAAGCCCCACGAAGAAAAGGGGACCCTCATAGCACTCTAAGAACGTGTCTCCCTAAATGCCGACTACAAAAGTTACCACCCTGGCCTCGGGTTCGCACCTGCATATGCATGCGGCAAATGGAAAACCCAAACTAAATGAGGCGATTTGGACGAGATGCGAATCGAATCAAAGTTGAGGGGGGCGCCCATACACGCCTCCCACTTGCGGTTAGTGCGCTCATCATGGATCTAGAGGACAAGAACTTTTCCTGAGTTCGACACTAGCAGGCCTCAAAACCATACCCGGCCTCCTGCCGGTGCCTTATCATCAAATTAGCATTACCTCAAACATTAACAGGTTGTTGTTTAACATCGAGCCCCCAGAACATAAGAAATATGGTAACAGAAAATAACGGACATTAGACTCGAGCGTAAACAACCCTAAGCATGCTAGTAAGACACAGGCAACAAGCAACAGGGTTATAGGTGTGGAGGTGAGGCTATATCAGGGTTACAGGATAACATGTGATAGGATCGGAACACAAGCAACGAATCTTAAGGCTAGCAGGATAGACAACGGAAAGTATCGATATCCAGTGTGGAAAGGACACAATGGTTCATGTGAGTGAATACTTGCCTTCAAACTCAGTAGCCTGGTACTGGGCTAACTCCTCAGAAGTAGTGTCGTAAACCTCGTCTGTCTCAATGTCGTCGTCTATTGGAGAAGAAGCAAACAAACAACGCAGAGAGACAAACAATCAATAACATGGCATAATGCACAATCATGGGATGATGCATGACAACTTAATTGATGCATCAAAGATAAGCTAGTTGACATGGTAACATAATTAAATGGGACCATATGCAATTTAGATTGCATATGGCAAAGCCCATGAATTAAGGTTGAATTAAATGATCTACAACTAACCATCATGTGAAAGTTGATTAGAATGATGTATGGATGAATAAAACAATAAGAAAACAACAATAAATTCAATTTGATATGTTGTTTACCAAGTTTGGAAATTTAGTTATTAAGTTATGAAATTTGGCTTCTTAAATGAGTTACACAAGCATTTGTTGTTTACACCAATTTTAATTGTTCAAAATAGATAACAAAATTCATATTTGGAAAGAGCACAAAATTTTAGGTGGAATACATGTTTCATTTGTTGACCATGGATTCAAAATGAATTAATTATGAATTAAACTAATTTAAACAAGGTTTGAATGAATTTTATTCAAGTATGAAATTATTTGAATTTTTATTTGTTCAAAACATTAAATAGAATTCATATTTGAAAAGATTATATTTTTCTAGTTTGAAAACATATTTTATATGTTCAAAAAGAATTTAGTTTGACCAAGTTATGTTTTTAGCAATTTCAATTGAATTAACAAGGATTAAATATTTCACAATTAAAAATATTCAAAACAGGAAACAAAAGTTTATATTGGAAAGCTTGTTCAATTTTGCTTGGAAAACATATTTTATATGTGCCTTTTGAATTAAATTTGAATTAGTTATGAATTTGACCAAATTTGAAAATAGTAGTTTGAATTTGAATTTTTGAAAACATTTGAAATGTTAAAAACAGTAAACAAATGGTTTAAACATGTAGAGAATTAAATTTGGTTTGGAAAACATATTTTATTTATTATATTTGGATTTGAAATGCAAAAGTTATTTGAATTTTAAATGCAGGGGCTATTCTGTGATTTAAAACAGTTACAGAAATGTTCCAGGGGCTTGGATGCAAAAAGAAACTTACAGAAAGGCCCCTGGAACCTTTCTCTACGCGGGGCAGAACAGCCCTGGGTCACTGGCCTGTGGGCCAGCGCCCAGCTGGCGCTGCGTGGCGCGCGTGTGGGTGCTTGCGTGGCCACCACTGCCAATGGCAGGTGGGGCCAGCGTGCACGCGTGGCAAAGTGCGCTAGAAGGTTGGATTAATCTGCGCGGCGGGGGATCGAACCCGCGAGCTAGCGCTGCATGCCGTTAGATCTAGCCACTACGGTGTGGATCGAATCGTGACAGTGGAAGCACGCGCGTGGTTTTGAGGTAGATCTGCGGGGTACGCGCTTAACTGACGAAACTGAACCCAATGTTCAGTCCGTGGCGGCAGCAGACGGCACGGCGGCGCGCGCTCACCGTCGTTGACCACAAATTGGCGGTGCTAGGACGTTGCGTGGGTGCAGAGGTGAACCAGGATGGGCAGGCGACAAGTGCAAGGTGGAGGGAGGAACAGCAGAGGCACGATGGCATGCTCAGAGCGCGATCATGGCGGATGGGGCTCGGGTTCAGAGGTAACACCTGCGCAACTAGGCACCGATCGACGGGGAAACCCTTTGGAGGGCAGCGGTGGCTCACCGTGAGTGTGTTGAAGTAGCCGTTCAGTCACCGAGAGGACGAGGACGACGGAGGAGCGGTGATGTTCAGTTCGGCCCGTGGGGAAGAAGAAGATGGCGTGGCCGATCCTGGGCTCCGATGAGCGAACAGAGGCGACGAGGAGGTAGACGTGGTCGCGGTGGTCGCTCCCGTGTGATCAACCGTGACCGAGGTGCTCCATGGCGGCGTGGCGACGGCGGTGCCCCTCCCTGTTGCTCTCGAGAATTTTTCGAAGAAAGAAAGGGAAGAACAGAGAGGAGAGGAGGTTGATGGCGGCGCGAGGAAGGAAAGGAGAGGAGGGTTCGGGTTTCGGGCGCGCCCTCGGGGAGTAGATAAGGTGGAGGGAGGAGCAGGTGGAGGGCGCGGTGTGTGCGTGCTGGCGTCAGCTGACGCCAGCCGTACGGAGGAGGAAGAAAAGGAGGCGGGCCGCGCGCGCTTGGCTGGGGTGGAAAGGTGGGCTGGGCTGGCTGTTGGGCTGGCCTGGTCTGCCCTCTCCCCTTTTTTTTTTGTTTTTCTGTTTTCTGCTTCTGTTTTTTTTGCAGAAAAAGATAAGGGAGAAAATGAGAGAAAAAGAAGGGTTTTTGGGGTTTTAAAATTTGGTGATAAATTGTATAGTTTAATTATTACAAAAGTCCAGCTGTGCAATTGTTTGTTTTTCAATATTTTGAATTTTGTTGCTGTTTGAAAATTCAAATGAATTTGAGTGAATTTGGTATTAATTGAATTATTGAAACTTAAGCAAGCTAATAGTTTGAACTTTTAAGTTTATTGGAAACAAAAGATTGGTTTGATTTGAAAGTTTCATTTGAAATTGTAACAGAACAAGTATGAACAAGGATTTTGAAATTTGGTTTGAAATTCAAATGGAAAAACAAGGGAAAACAAATGCAAACAAATGCAATGCTTATGATGACATGATGCAAAACATAAATTAACAAAGAGCAAACATTCTAGGGTTGTTTTTCATACTTGGGATGTTACACATTGTCCAAAAGATCCGTTTGCCCTCCCAAGGATAGACCAGATCATAGATGCAGTGGCGGGAAGTGACCTGCTATGTTTCCTGGATGCCTATTCTGGGTATCATCAGATAAAGCTCAAGGAGGAGGATTGGGAGAAGACGTCGTTTATAACCCCCTTTGGAGCTTTTTGTTACAAAACCATGACCTTCGGATTGAAAAATGTTGGCGCAACGTATCAACGGTGCATTCAGAAGTGTTTCGAGGATCAGATTGGACGCAATGTCCATGTTTATGTTGACGACGTGGTGATCAAAACAAGGAACGCATAAACATTCATTGATGACCTTAAAGAGACATTCAAAAACCTAAGGAGATATCAAATGAAGCTTAAGCCAACAAAATGTGTGTTCGGAGTTCCTGCGGGGAAATTACTCGGTTTCATCGTTTCTGAGCGGGGAATCGAGGCTAACCCGGAGAAGATCAAAGCTATTCAGGACCTGAAAAAGCCCGAAGAATTGAAACATGGCCAAAAACTTACAGGATGCGTAGCAGCACTGAGCCGGTTCATATCTCGGCTAGGAGAAAAAGCAATACCCTTATACCGACTCTTGAAGAAAACAGACAATGGAATGTGCATAGATTACTGAGTCGGATTACGTGAATGATACTGCTCATTCGACCTCCTCCATGCAAGAGCGTGAACGACCATGGAACGTGGCTCAGCTATGTCCTTACTACACTTAGCATAGACCCAGTTTGCAAGTTGTATTACACGATGTAACAGGCAGCAGGTTTCAGACGCACTCTTTTCCTATCCAGGGTACCTAAGGGGACTGGAGGGTTTTTAATGAGGCAGCTTGCTGACCTAACCTTTTCATATCAATAAAGAAATGGTTAAATCATGGCAATCATTATGTTCTTTAAATTCTGTCAATTTCTTGCATATTTTTTGTAGTTAATCATGCCTTGTATTTACTAGTGAACTATTTCAGATAAATGTGATTTAGTGGGTATAAATTTGCACATCTTTTTCTTTTTGGTATTCAAGCTATCTGTAAGCCGGTAGAGCAGAAAGCCTACTGTTGCATAGTACATATATTCAGGTCTTGGGGGCTGATAGCTTGAATATCACAACTGCACACTAAGACCCGGCCACGATGCCAATTGGTTGTGGGGACTGATTACTTGCAATAAGTACAGTTACAATCTCATAACCCGGACAATAGAGCCAAATTTTCCTTGGACTCTTTTGTTTAAGCTTGATGTGACTCGCAACAAAATGGCGTGTTTGCTAACCTATAAATCCAATCAGTCATGACTCCCAATGGGACTTGCCTGATCCTGTTTTTACTAGAGTTATAGCAACATTGAAAATCCATGCGAAAACCGGCTTATAACCAGAAAGGTCAAAAGGGTCATCTAAACCATAAGTTATGCAGAGCAAAAGCAACAGCCGGAATCTCATTACATATTGCGCATAACTCCAAAATGTATATGTACAACAGTAAAGTTGGGGACTTGAGAAACAAAATTTCTCAAGCCAAGATCCCAAGACCTAAAATCCGGGTCTTGGGGACTTGTGGGAAATTCTTCACAATCCTAAGACCAAGACCCGGCACCTTCTTCGCAAAGCATTAACAAGTAAAGTTGTGCCAAAACGAGTCGGTAAAGCGCATATTAAAGCGACAACCAGAAGTGTCATCGAAACCACAGAAGTTTAAATGTGTTACAAACCAGAGGAATAGTATCAAAAATGCACAGGCGCACTATCAAATAACAGTGTAAAGGGCATATTACAATGCCTATTGGCTGAATGATTGTTTGCTGATAAAAATGAGAACATTACTCGGCTGCTGTAGCCGAGTCATCATGAGGGCTCTTTGGGGCCGGGTCTTCGGCATTCTCCTATGTTGCCTTCTCCGTCTCAATGTCCGGGTCAACCGCGGAACCAGCACGAGCTGGGGGAGGGAGAACCGGAGTCGAGGAAGTTGGCGCAGAACCGGCCTTGGCTTTTTTCTTGGCGAGCTCCGCCTTGTAACGAGATAGTATGTCAAAAGGAGCAGGGAATTTGGAGGGCACTGTCTTATCCTCAGTATCATATGGGGGTGAGCTTGTTTACTTCGAGGTTTTCTACAATCAAGCTGGCCGAGTGACGGATCTGGGTATTGATGGCCTTGAGGTCTTTTCCGGTGAATTTAGAACCATCCGTCTTAAACTCGGGAAACCCGTTTACAAGCATTGCTGGCTCAATCTTGGGATAGTAGGCTTTAGCCAATGCAGGCCGCGTATCACTCCAATCCGGCATGCTGAGCGCTTCCAGATATCGATCCAAGGAGGGACTGTCGAGTACGCCTCAAGCATTTGTGTTACACCGGTGTAGTCACCGGTCCACTTTACAGCTTCGAGAGTCCATTTTGTCCCTGCCAAAAATTGTCGGATGACAGTCTTGAGTATTCTCAGCTTTTTGAGATCATCATGCTCGCCAGCAACTTCACCCGGACCTGTAGTACAAAAAGAGAAGTAAGACAGCAAGATCCGGGTCAAAAACCTTCTAAAACAGGAAATCTGAGTAATACAAATCGATAGTCGGAAACTTAGATGTGCTTTACCTATGATGGAGCTATATGTCTCGGCTATGAAAGTCGACAGTTTCTTCACAAGCTCCTCAGCAGCATGGAGTCTTTTCTTATACTTCTTGCATTGTTTAGAGAGCTCCTGGACGTTGGCCTCCAGTTCTTCGCGGAGTTTTGTTTCAGCTTGCCGGAGTTCATTGGTTTTTGCCAATAGTTCATCAGTCCGGGTAACATAAGCCTGAAAAGGACAAAGAAACATCAGTCGGCAATGAGCTCAAAAGCTATATATTTGCAAGTACCGAGTGACTGTGGACAGTTCACTCGGAACTTGGGGACTAGGGTATTCTGAGGTTGCATAAGAAAGACTATATAGTTGCAAAGTACCGAGTGACTATGGACAGTTCATTCAGAACTTGGGGACTAGGACGAGTATATAAATAGTACTAGTTAAACTAACCTGGTGCTCAGCTGCCAGAGACTCGACAATCTCCTCTTCAGTTGCCTTAAGGGAGCGATACTCCTTCAACAGCTTTTCAAACTCATGGCCACTAAGAGTTGGCCTGGAAGAGCTGGTGTTCTGGTCAGTCGGTGGTGGGGTTGCCTCTTGTTTTCCCGCGTCTAATCTGGTAGTGGCGGTATTTGGAGCAGGAGCCGCCCTTTGCGTCCCAAGGTACTCAACATCGGGATCAGTCAGCTGAGGCGTGGGAGGAGGAGACTCGGTCCTTGGGTTGGCTGTGTTAGCCGACTCTTGCTCTTCAGTAGGTGGAGGATTAGCGGCGCTCTCCGAGTCTTCCGTCGTCGGATCATCGACGAGGGTCTCAATCGGGTCGCTGAGTGTGACCTTAGCCCTGAAGGAAGAAAATGAAAGTGTTAGTGGTTCATAAAAGTAAAACCTGCAAAGTATAGGGGTATAGTCAAGTAAGGTATGAAAATTACCCGGTATTCACGATGAAATCACTTGGGAGATCGTTGCTAGACCCGGAGGACACTGATAGAGAATTGGAAAGTGAGACTCGGAGTTTTCCGGCTAATGGGTGATTCGGAGATGGATATTTTCGAGGAGCGCAAACATGATAAGTTGAAGGAGTACCGGCTCGGTGAGCGGGCGATTGAAGGGGAAGCCCGGGATTGAGGGCCTCGTCACCCGGTGAAGACCGGGTTGCCCGTCGCTTAGTTGGAGGAGATGCGGTTTTCTGTGATAATGCAACAGTTAGTCATTTGTTAAAGCTTGCACATATCAGCATATGAGTCCGGGTCTGAGGTTATGAAAGGATAGGATACCTTGAAGGTGACCCCCTTGGCCTTCCTCTTTTTGCTTAACTCGGCTTCAGGCTTCGCTTCGCTCTCTTCAGACTCGGAATCGACCTTGTCAGCCGGAGCTAGTGATTGTGGTGTATTGTAAGGAATAAAGGTGGGAGGAGAATCTTGATCTAGTAAGTTGACAAAGTACTTGTTCAGTAACTCGGAATTACCTTCTTCATTGTCACTCGGCTCTTCTTCTTCCGAGTTTTCAGAGGGGGGAGGGGTGACAATCTTCCACCATTCGTCAGATTCCTGGGTAAAAAGCATCATAGATAAAAGTTAGTATATGCGAGCTAGAAAAATCAATCGGTACAAAACGGATTAGTCGGTTCTTACTGGTGGAGCCGGGTTTGAGCGGGAGAAGGGGGAGAGTCCAGAAATGCTCTTGATAGCATCCATCTTCTCAGCCAAGAAATTCTTCATAGCCTTGTTGACGTCTGCGGAAGGGTATGACTTCTCCGAGTATCGGAGAGAGTCGATCAGATGGCCTGAGTATTCGCAGAGCAGCTTTGGGCGAATACTATTGGGCTGGATCCTACAGCTGATCCAGGTCTTGATCAAGTTTAACCCACACAGACCGTGGGCTGCTAAGACAGCGAATTTATGAAGGAGGGGCTGGATGGTTTGTCTGTCGGCCTCTGGGGCAAAGGAGATTAAATTGTCGTTACGGGAAAGAGTTTCAGTAGAGAAACCCGGCAGAGGCTTCTCGCCGGGTGAAGAAGTGTCCTTGCAATAGAAGAAAGTATTTTGCCAATGCTTCACGTGGGAGTGAAGGTTGAGAGTCGACAATAGAGATTTCTTGCGCCTTTGGATGGCCACACCTCCACAGACAAGGAGGGGACCATCCGTAGTCTCGCGGCAAGGTTTGCATTGGAAAAGCTCGAGAAATAGAGAAAGGTTGGGAGCTATGCAAAGATAAGATTCGCAAAGGACGATAAAGTGGCAAATGTTTAAAATTGAGTTTGGGCCTAAGTCGAAAACTCGGAGTTTATAGTGATGGAGAACCTCACGAAAAAAGGGATGACCCGGGGGACAGAAACCCCGGGTCACGTGTTCAAGGAAAACTACAACTTCACCTGCTCCAGGTGAAGGCCGGCTCTCCTCCTCGGGCACCCTCCACGCAATCTCCGACTGAGGGGGGAGGACCCCAGACTCGGCCAGCTCTTCCAGCTTGGCCAGAGTGACAGTAGACTTCGCCCAATTGGCGGTGATACTTTGACCCGGCTTCTGCTTCAAAGCCGCGGCCTTGCCCTTGGACCTGGGAGCGTCCTTGGGTGCCATTGAAAAAGATCTAGAGGAAATCGAAAAGGAAAAATAAAGTGAGGAAAAATGGAGGCGAGGAAAACGAAGAACACGAACTCAAGATCTAGAAATGGAAATGTAGATCTAGAAAAACTTACGGGAAAACGGTGGCGGAGACGAAGCCCGGTGAGTGTGGCACGGCGGCGCGAAACGACGGACCGGTTCTTGAGGACTACGGCGGCGTGCGCGCGGAGACCGGTGTTTGAGCTTGAGCTCGGGTCTTGAGCTCCAATGGCGCTGCGCGAGGAGGAAGACGAAGTGGAGTGCGGTGGCGTTTTGTGATTAGGGTTACCCCTGGGGCCCAGTATTTATAGGCGGGTGAAAACCCTAAACCGCTAACGGTAAAGTGGAGCAAACTGCGGAGCGAAATACTCGGCCCGCTAACTACGGAAACAAAATCTTGGGAGATATTGTTACACAGCCGGGTTATAAGTGATCGCGAAAAAAGTCGGACAAGCCTAGGAGGAATATGAAAGTTGGGTTATTATATGGACCGCCGAAAGAGCCGGCCTGGCTATAGTTAAAGCAATCTAACCCATAACCTTATTGTATTCGAATGTTTATTGTTTTGCAGGGAATAACGTGCGCATCGTGGTTGGCTCAATGTTTGAAGTTATGAGAAAAGTGCGCCAACCAAGATGCCCAAGCTATTCTGGGGACTACTGTTGGGGGGATACTAACCCGATAGGCCCATGGGAAAGGATAAAGACCCGTCTGGAGCAAGTTTGAGTGAAGACCTCGTAAAGTGATGATGGGCCGGTTCTCGTTGACGGGCCAACAGCTGTGTTGGTAACCCGCCTCAAGGAAAGGAAGTTCTAGAAGACCCGAGAGGCGGTGCGAACCGTGGATTTCAAGACTTGGAGGTCACGGAGAATAAGTTAGGGTTATGTGTAGACCCCAAATGGGACTCCGGATGTATCTGGTAAGGAAAGCCAGAAAACCGGGTGTTATATAAACCGGTCCTCCTGGCAGATATCTGGAGACGAAGAGATTTCGAGTAGAAACCCTAGATTCAAGGTACACGAGAGCTAGTATTTGTAACCCTAGATTTGGAGTCTCGACGACATTGCAGTCCGGGCCTCTAGGTCGATAGCTAATAAGATCCCAGCTGGAAGTAAGCCATTATCTCCAATGGAGAGGCTGAACCAGGATAATCCTTGTGTCCAATTCGAGCTAAACCCTCTCCCAAACACCAAAGTCGATTTGCCCCAAACTAAGTTACCTCTGGTAACGTCTGCCGTGACTATCCCGCGACAAATCCACCCTCAGGTTATCATCCGTACCCCCTCAGGTATTAAGTTGCAGGCAACAGATAATTGCATTAAATAAAGTGTGTAGTGTAAGCTATGATTATGCACGCGGACACTCTCACCGCTGTTTTCTCCCTAATGGCAACAACACATCCTACCCCTTCACGTTTCTGTCACTCGAGCAACGCAACAAGGAGGCATGAACCCACTATCGAGCATAAATACTCCCTCTTGGAGTCACTAGCAACTACTTGGCCAGAATAACCACTAGCAATGGAGAGCATGCAAGATCACAAATAACGTATGCAAATAAATACTATAATCAACTTGGCATAAGGTCAATATTCATCGGATCCCAGAAAACACAACATAGAGAATTACATAAGATCAATCTCGATCATGATAGGCAGCTCATGAGATCTAAACATGGAGGCATATGAGGAGAAGACAACCATCTAGCTACAGCTACGAACCCGTAGTCCCAGGATGAACTACTCACGCATCACTCCGGAGGCAGGCATGGTGATGTAGAAGCCTCCGGTGATGATCTCCTCTCCGGCAGGGTGCCGAAAACAGCTTCAGAACCCCCCCTGATCTAAGGTTGACGGTGACGGCGGCTGCGGAACTTTTCGGGGATTTTTTATCAGGTGCCTAGGGTTTTCCATCCGGGGGGCCTAAATAGGCAAAAGGACAAAGGCGGTGGAGGCCGGGGGGCCCACACCCATGTTGTGCCACCCTATGGTGTGGCCCCCTGCTGCCTCTCTTCGACTCCTCTTCGGTCTTCTGGATGCTTCCGGGGAAAATAGGACTTCTGGGCTTCGAATTTTCCAATTACGAGAATATTTCCAGAACAACTTTTCTGAAACTAAAAACAAAAGAAAACAGGGAACTGGCTCTATGGCATCTTGTCAATAGGTTAGTCCGTAAAATCGATAAAAATGACATAAAATAAGGGAGAAAACATGTAGCAATTGGCAAAATATGATCATGGAGCATCAGAAATTAGGATACATTTATGACGTATCAAGCATCCCCAAGCTTAGTTCCTACTCGTCCTCGAGTAGGTAAACAATAAAACAATAATTTCTGAGGTGATATGCTACTAACATAAACTTGATCAATCTAATGTAAAAGCATATGCACGCTGAGATCATAAAACTTTAAACACGGGCATGATAAATAAAAATTTAGTAATAAAGCATAGCAATTACTTTGCAACACGAAGAGTAACTTAAATAAAGGATCATGAATAATAATGCAAAGAAAGGTAAATGTTTGTTTCAGGTATAGAGGAAGCATGGCAAAGTGATATTTCGATAGTCCTTGAGATTGGGGAAAAACATAAATGCCAGGACACCTTCAAAGTTCATGAGAAAGACTAGAACAAATAATTTAAGAACAAATGATATCACATCATGAAGTAATTATTGATGCTTATGGGACAAATGCACATAGAACTCAGAATGGAAAAAATGCTCTCTCAACTGTGCATAAAGTTAGAAGATGGAGACTCAAAATAAAAGTAAAAGAAAGGACATTCGCAGAGGGAAGCAGGGATCACTCATGTGCTAGATCTTTTTATTTTATTAAACAGAGGTATTAAAAGTTTGACATTTGTGGAGGAATGTCTATATTTTGGGGGATGTATGCTAATGGCAACAAATGGTAAAGCTCCCATGGTGAAGGACGCAACTGGTGTAGAAGGTCATCCCTATTTCTCTTTTGTTTACACAATTATGCTTTGACTGACAAATCAGGGGCAAAAATAGTGAAGAGAATTTATTTGTTTTACTTTGGGGTTGGGCACCCCGCTGCCAGCTCTTCTATCATTTGGATAAGCGGATGAAGCCACTAGTCCAGGGTGTGAAATCCAATCAACAAGTGGGATAAAGATTCTCTATTTACGTCCTCATGTGCAAAAACAGGAACATAAAGCAAGAGTAATTTTGAAGGTTTTAAAGGTAACACATGAGCAATTTACTTTGGAATGGCAGTTAAATACCACATGTAGGTCGGTACGGTGGACACAATGGGAAAACCTTTGGTTTAAGGGAGTTTGGATGCACGAGTAGAGCTCATACTCAGTACAGGTGGAGGCTAGCAAAAGACTGGGAGCGACAAATCAAAAGAGCATAAGAGCCATAATCATGCATAGCGACATAAGCATCATTAATTAAAACATAAGCAGTATCACAAGTTCAAAAACTAAGTGGTCATGGAGGCTATTCGTGACTGTTTTGTAGTCATAAACATGTTGTGAGCATGCGCCAAGTCAACCAAATAAAACATTCGAAAGAGAATACCATATATTGATGCTTTACTATGACAAGAACAACTCATAAATCTTTAAATACATGTTAAACACTCTCATCTATTTGAGGCTAATCATGCTACTCAATAACCACAAGGCTTTAAAACTAAAATAACATTTAGCATGGCATGAAAAAGTCCTAGCCACAGTCTATACAAGCTTCTACTAGTACTGTTATAAATTCTACTTCAAGCAACAACTTTCTTTTGTTTCTCCCAACAAGCACCATACAAAACATGCTTTAACAAAAATACTCTTTATGATACAGCAAGAAAAAATTAGAGTACTCAAATACTACTACTTAAACTAACAGCTCTAATAAGATATGCATGCAAAACAACAGCTGAATAAATGCAGCAGCTAGACAGAGATTAAGAATACACCGTATTCTCATGAAAAAGCGGAGCGTGTCACTCTCCAATTAAAGAATGCTGGGGTCCAACCAAGATTATTATGAAAGTAAAAGAAAGTGAAAGCAAAAGAAAAAGCAAACTTAAAACAATGATAAAAGACGCTCCAAGTAAAGTACATAAGATGCGACCGAATAAAAATATAGTTTCACTAGAAGTGACCTGATAATTTGTTGATGAAGAAGGGGATGCCTTAGGCATCCCCAAGCTTAGACGCTTGAGTATTCTTGTAATTTGCTTGGATGCAGCACCGGGGAATCCCCAACCTTAGGCTTTTCACTCTTCTTGATCACATCATATCATCCTCTTCTCTTGACCCTTGAAAACTTCCTTCACGTCAAAATTCTCACAATCTTCATTAGCAACGTTAGTGCAATTGAAATAATAAATTCACATGGTTCAGTTTCAACACAAGTCTAACACTCAAAAACACATTATCTACTGTAACAACTTCTTTCAAAACTCTTTTTCTCAAGAGAACACCAAAAGAAAGACATTAAGATGCAAATGCGATAAATGACAGAAATCTGTCAAAAACAGAACAACAGGTAAAGATCGATTTTTTCAAAATTCTTCTGTTGCTCAAATCAAAAAGTGGTCTTCTAAGAAAAGTTGCGTATATAACTCAGGATTAAGCACAAACAATCGCAGGTCATTTTGAATTTTCTGTGATCTTTAACGAAATTAACAGTGGACAGCAGAAATCTGTTTCTTGCGCAGAAATCCGAAATATAGGGTCAACTTTCCACTAGAGGCTTTACTTGGCTCAACAAAAACTGAAAAGAAAAGATACAACGGGGTTGCTAAGGAAATATAAAACACCAAGGTTCAAATCACACCAAAGAAAACAAGGGAAAACTGAAATAAAATGGAGAAATAAAACGGGTTGTCTCCCTGTAGCGCTTTTCTTTAACGCCTTTCAGCTAGGCATAAAAAAATCAAATCAAGTATTTTCAAGTGAAGAAGCATCAACATCATATTTTTCTCTAATAATAGAGTCAAAGGGTAGATTCATCTTCTTTCTAGGAAAGTGTTCCAAACCTTTCTTGAGGGGATGTTGGTATTTAATACTCTCCTCTTTCATATCAATAATAGCACCAACAGTTCTAAGAAAAGGTCTTCCCAAAACAATAGGACAAGAAGCATTGCATTCAATGTTCATAAAAACAAAATCAACAGGGGCAAGGTTATTATTAACCATAATAAGAACATCATCAATTCTACCTAGAGGTTTCTTCTTAGCATTATCAGCAAGATGAACATCCAAATAACAGTGTTCCAACGGTGGTAAATCAAGCATATCATAAAGCTTTTGAGGCATAACAGAGATACTAGCACCAAGATCACAAAAAGAATTGCAATCAAAATCATTTACTTTTCTCTTAATGATAGGCTCCCAACCATCATCTAATTTTCCAGGGATACATGTCTCAAGTTTCAACTTTTCTTCCCTAACTTTCATGAGATCATTGGTAATATGTTTAGTAAAGGCCATATTCATGGCACTAGCATTGGGACTTCTAGCAAGCTTTTGTAGAACAAATAATCAGAGATATTGCAATCATCAAAATCAATATTATTATCATCAAAAGTAATGGAACCATTATCTCCCACATCTCTAAAAAATTTAGCACTTTTATCAGAAGCAGTTTCAGCAGTTTGAGGCAATTTAGCACGTTTCACCAAAGGAGTAGGGACTTTGTTAACACCAACTACTTTACCATTGATAATAGGAGGTTTACTAGCACTAGGAGCTTCAGTTTTACTAGTGGTTGTGATAGTACAAACTCTAGCAATATTATTCTTTTTAGCCAATTCATCTTCTCTTTCCCATCTAGCACGTAATTCAGCCATCAATCTAACATTATTGTCTATTTGAACTTGGATGGCATTCAAAGCTTTATTTTGTTTAATATCTTGTGGAAAAACCTTCAGTTTTAGAAAATCAACATCAATAGCAAGGCTATCTACTTTAGAGGCAAGAACATCTATTTTACCAAGATTTTCCTCAACAGATTTATTAAAAGAAGTTTGTGTGCTAATAAATTCTCTAAGCATGTTTTCAAGATCAGAGGTAGAGATTTTATTATTATTATTGCAGGAGTTGCCATAAGAATTACCATAACCATTATTAGGAGGATAGGGCTTACAATTGTTTCCACCAAAATTATTTCTATAAGAATTGTTGTTAAAATTATTATTTCTAATAAAGTTTACATCAACATGCTCTTCTTGAGCAACCAAAGTGGCTAAAGGAACATTATTTGGATCAACTTGAGCTTTACCATTAACAAGCATAGACACAATAGCATCAAGCCTTTCACTTAAAGAGGAGGTTTCCTCAACATAATTTACCTTCTTACCTTGTGGAGCTCTCTCAGTGTGCCACTCTGAATAATTTATCATCATATCATCAAGAAGCTTTGTTGCATTGCCCAAAGTGATGGACATACAGGTACCTCTAGCAGCTGAATCCAATAGGTTCCTGTAGGAGAAATTCAGCCCTGGATAAAAGGTTTGTATAATCATCCAAGTAGTCAGTCCATGAGTGGGACAATTCTTCACCATAGTTTTCATTCTTTCCCAAGCTTTAGCAACATGTTCATTATAAAATTGTTTAAAATTCATTATGTCACTTCTCAGGGATATAATCTTAGCAGGAGGATAACATTTTGCAATGAAAGCATCTTTACACTTAGTCCATGAATCAATACTATTTCTAGGCAAAGATATCAACCATTCTTTATCTCTTCCTCTCAAAGAGAAAGGAAATAATTTCAGTTTAATAATATCTCCATCCACATCTTTATATTTTTGCATCTCACATAGTTCAACAAAATTATTAAGGTGGGCAGTAGCATCATCGGTACTAATTCCAGAAAATTGTTCTTTCATCACAAGATTTAATAAAGCATGTTTAATCTCATAGAAAGCATCGGTAGGAGCAGGTGGAGCAATAGATGTGCAAATAAAATCATTGTTGTTTGTGCTAGTTAAGTCACACAACTTAGTATTCTCAGAGGAACTCATTTTAGCAGAATAAAAGCAAGCAAACAAATAATAGATATGAAGTAAACTAATTCTTTTTGTGTTTTTGATATAGAGAAATAAAAACAAGACAAAAATAAAAACAAGACAATAAACAAAATAAAGAGATTGAGAGTGAGAGACTCCCCTTGCCAGAAGACTTCCTTCTCCCCGGCAACGGCGCCAGGAAAAGTCCTTGATGGTGCAGATCTTGCACTCGTTGGGATAGCCCAAGAGGAGGGTGTGATGAGCACAGCGGTAGGAGTTTTCCCCTTAGTTAGGAACCAAGGTTATCAATCCAGTAGGAGAAGGAGGACCTTCAGAAGGTAGATGCCACTGACGATGGTGCTGGTGCTTCACCGGTGTCAGCAACAACGTGGAACCTGCACAAAACACAACCAAAATACTTTGCCCCAATGGTACAGTGAGGTTGTCAATATCACCGGTCTTCCTGAAAAACAAAGATTAGACGTATAGTGTGGAAAAACAGTGTATGCTTGCAGTAAGTAAAGAAAGCAGGAAATTGTTGCGGTTTGTTTAACAGTGTGGAAAAATGGACCGGGGTTCATAGTTTCACTAGTGGTGTCTCTCCATAAAAGATAGCATGCTGGGTGAACAAATTAAAGTTGGGCAATTAACAAATAGAGGTTGCACCGTAGTGCATAATATGACATGAAGATTACTATAATATTTAGTGCGGGCATTACAACAAGATACATAGACCGACATCCATCTGCATCTATGACTAATAATCCACCCTCAGGTTATCATCCGAACCCCCTCAGGTATTAAGTTGTAAACAACAGATAATTGCATTAAACAAAGTGTGTAATGTAAGCAATGATTATGCACGCGGGCACTCTCACCGCTGTTTTTCCCTAATGGCAACAACACGTCCTCTCCCTTCACGTTTCTGTCACTCGAGCAAGGCAACAAGGAGGCATGAACCCACTATCGAGCATAAATACTCCTTCTTGGAGTCACTAGCAACTACTTGGCCAGAATAACCACTAGCAATGGAGAGCATGCAAGATCACAAATAACATATGCAAATACAGACTATAATCAACTTGGCATAAGGTCAATATCATCGGATCCCAGCAAACACAGCATAGAGAATTACATAAGATCAATCTCGATCATGAGAGGAAGCTCACGAGATCTAAACATGGAGGCATATGAGGAGAAGACAACCATCTAGCTACAGCTACGAACCCGTAGTCCAAGGATGAACTATTCACGCATCACTCCGAAGGCAGAAATAGTGACGTAGAAGCCTCCAGTGATGATCTCCTCTCCGGCAGGGTGCCGGAAACAACTTCAGAACCCCCCTGATCTAGGGTTGACGGTGACGGCGGCTGCGGAACTTTTTGGGGATTTTTGATCAGGTGCCTAGGGTTTTCCATCCGGGGGGCTTAAATAGGCGAAAGGGCAAAGGAGGTGGAGGCCGGGGGGCCCACACCCATAGCTGGCGCGGCCAAGGGGTGCCGCGCCACCCTATGGTGTGCCCCCCTGCTTCTAGATGCTTCCGGGGAAAATAGGACTTCCGGGCTTCGAATTTTCTAATTCTGAGAATATTTCCAGAACAACTTTTCCGAAACTAAAAACAGCAGAAAACAGAAAACTGCCTCTATGGCATCTTGTCAATAGGTTAGTCCGGAAAATCGATAAAAATGACATAAAGAAGTGAGAAAACATGTAGCAATTGGCAAAATGTGATCATGGAGCATTAGAAATTAGGGATACGTTTATGACGTATCAACATACAGCTTCTTGAAGTGATGTTCTTCCTTTGGCAGCTCATTGAAATCCCTCTTCAAGTGTAAAAGCGGAGATGGGACCTCAGATTTGGTGGCAAACATGAATACAGGTTACAGAAACCAACGTCAGGGCAACAATTTCAGAGGAAAACAAAATTTTCGACCAAATAGCTTTGCACAGGCTCAGCAGGCTCATAAGGGCCCATGTCCTCGACACAGCAAAAACGGAAAGTTAGCAAATCATTCTTGGTAAAACTGTTTCATCATGTAGGGTTTTAGACCTAGCGGAAGCAACAACTATGGACCAGGAAACAGTGGAGGAGGCAACCCAGGAAATATGGGAGGTGGACATCCGGGAGCTGGCAGGTCTGGACCCGGAAATCATAATCCGGGTCATCACGGCCAGGGTAACCAGGGAACTAAACCGGGTGGTAGTCACCAAGGAGAAAATTCTGGTTTACAAAAAAATCTGAAGCTGTTAAGCTCAGGCCAATATCATGTATTCACTACCAGTTCTTGCAGGAGAGAACGCAAGGTGCAGAAACGCGCTGCCAATACAGTGGCTCCTGCTGTTCCTAAATGGCTTAACTGGTCAGAACAAGCCATAACCTGGAGTCGGGCTGACCATCCTTCGTGAGTTGATAATCCAGGAGCAGTGGCTCTGGTTGTGGCTCCACAAGTTGGAGGATATAAGTTAGACAAAGTATTGATGGATGGAGGAAGCAGTATAAACATACTTTATTACGACACGTTCAAAAGGATGAACATGCAAGAGAAACAGCTTCAGCCATCATCAACTATGTTTCATGGGATTGTACCTGGTAAGTTTGCACAACCTATCAGAAAAATATTCCTTGAAGTTGCTTTTGGAGTATTTGAAAATTACAGGACAGAGATGCTAGCATTTTAAGTGGTCAAGTTCAAAAGTCCATACCATGCTCTGTTCGGACGGCCATCTTATGCCAAATTTATGGCCAGACCCTGCTATGTTTACCTCAAGCTGAAGATGCCAGGTCCCAATGGAAATATTACTGTCAATGGTGACAGAGACATAGCTTTGGAGTGTGAGGAAGGTGATGCAACATACGCAGAGACTGCTTGTGCAGAAGAGGAGTTGAAATTGTATAAACTGCAAGTTGATCTAGAAGACATGACCTGGCTCAAAAAGCCATCAGCTGAGTCTAAGTTAAAATTTAAGTCTGCTCAAGAAACCAAGCTGGTGGACTTTACCCCCGGTGACTCATCTAAGCAGTTCAGCATGGGGGCTCACATGACAGAAAAATAGGAAAGCGCGCTCATCAAGTTCCTCCATGAGAATTGGGATATCTTTGCATGGAAACCTTCTGACATGCTAGGTGTCCCAAGGGAACTTGCAGAGCACAGTTTAAATCCAAATTTGAAACCTATTTGTCAGTTCCTCCGTTGTTACAATGATGAGAGAAGGAAATCAATTGTAGAAGAGATTGCCAGGTTACTTGCAGCAGGGTTAATAGTAGAGGTATTCCATCCAAAGTGGTTAGCCAATCCAGTTCTCGTTCTAAAAAAAACGGAACCTGGAGAATGTGCATAGACTACACATATTTGAACAAAGCATGTCGTAAAGACCCGTTCGCGTTACCCCGTATCGGTCAGATTATAGACTCTACGGCTGGTTACGAATTGCTATGTTTCCTAGATGCCTACTCAGGTTATCATCAAATCAAAATGAAGGAAGAGGATCAAGAAAAGACCTCATTCATTACTCCCTTTGGAGCATTTTGTTATACGCCAATGCCCTTCGGTTTGAAAAATGCAGGGGCAACTTATCAAAGGTGTATCCAGAATTGCTTGGAAAGTCAGATTGGGCGAAACGTGCACCCTTATGTGGATGACATAGTAGTCAAATCCCAAAAAGGTGACACTTTGATCTCAGACCTGGAAGAGACGTTCGCCAGTTTGCGCAAGTACCAGATGAAGCTTAATCCAACAAAATGTGTCTTTGGAGTACCAACTGGGAAGTTATTGGGTTTCATTATTTCAGAGAGAGGCACTGAAGCAAACCCGGAAAAAATTCAGGCCATACATAACCTGAAAAAGCCGGTTTGCCTAAAGGACGTTCAGAAGCTGATAGGTTGCATTGCTGCCTTGAGCCGGTTTATAAGCAGACTAGGCGAAAAGGCTATACCCTTATACCGGCTGTTGAAGAAAACTGACACCTTTATGTGGAATCAAGAGGATGATGAGGCATTGGAGGCCCTTAAAAAACAACTTTCCAACGCACCTATATTGGTTGCGCCTGAGAAGAGAGAGCCCATGTTACTATACATAGCAGCAAATAACAGGGCGGTGAGTGCGGTGGTAGTTGTGGAGCGTAAGCTGGAAGGTAAAGAAGGCCTTGTTCAACGGCCGGTTTATTATGTGAGCGAGGTCCTGACAGAGTCTAAACAGCGTTACCCATATTGGCAGAAGCTGGTTTTTGGAGTATTCATGGCTAGTCGTAAGCTGAAACATTATTTTCAAGAACATCCTATTACCGTGGTTAGTTCAGCACCTTTGTCCGATATTATTCAAAACAGAGAAGCAACAGGGAGAGTTGATAAGTGGGCTATTGAGATGGGGCCATATCATATCAAATATGAGCAAGGACTGCAATAAAGTCCCAAGCCTGGATCGAGTTCATAAATGACTGGACACAGTTACAGGTTCCACCGGATAAACCAGATACTAAATACTGGACTATGCATTTCGATGGGTCTCGACAACTGGAAGGTTCAGGAGCTGGTGTGGTGTTAACATCCCCAAGAGGAGATAAGTTTTTCTATGGCTTGCAAATTTCATTCAAATGCACTAATAATGCAGCAGAGTATGAAGCTTTGCTCCATCGGCTTCGGATTGCGAAAGAAATGAGCATAACCCGGATTCGATGTCTGGGTGATTCCGATCTTGTCTATCAACAAGTTACAGGAACCTGGGACTCTAAAGACCCAGTTATGGTAGAATATAGACGGGCAGTTACCCAGCTTGCTAGACATTTTCACGGATATCAGGTTGATCATATCGACCGACGTCTCAATGAAGCAGTTGACGCACTAGCTTGTCTAGGTTCCCAGAAAAACAAGTTCCACCAAATGTTTTTCTGGATGAAATTCATAGCCCATCAGTTAAAATCCCAATAGATGAAGACCTAGCAAATCCAGATCCAGAATCAGAATTAGTAGTTTCCCTTCCCAGAGTGGACTGAACCATACTTGGCATACCTTATGAGAGGCGAGCTCCCGCAGAGCGAGGTTATCGCTCACCAAGTTACAAGAAGGTCCAAGTCATATACAATTATAAATGGTGAGTTACACAAGAGAAGTGCGGCTGGAATTTTTCAAAGATGTGTTTCTCCAGAAGAAGGATGTCAAATTTTAAGAGAAATCCATTCAGGAGATTGCGGCCACCATGCAAGTTCTAGATCTTTGGTCAATAAAGCTTTCAGACATGGATTTTTCTGGTTAACCACGAATGCTGATGCAGAACATATAGTAAGAACGTGTGAAGGATGTCAAAGATATGCAAGGCAGGATCACGTGCCAGCTCAGGATTTACACATGATTCCCATAACCTGGCCTTTTGCAGTTTGGGGACTTGACATGGTAGGACCTTTCAAAAGGTCAACTGATAAAAAGACTCATCTACTGGTGGCAGTTGACAAGTTTACAAAGTGGGTAGAAGCAGAACCAATCAGTAAATGCGACGCGGTTACAACAGTCAAGTTCTTAAAAAAGCCGATTTTCAGATTTGGCTACCCACATAGCATTATAACAGATAATGGGACAAATATGTCAGAAGGAGCAATGCAGAAGTTTTGTGAACAGAACCATATACGGCTAGACCTTGCTTCAGTGGCACATCCACAGTCTAACGGACAAGCAGAGAGGGCTAACCAGGAATTACTTAAAGGTATCAAACCTAGGCTTCAGGTTTCATTGGAGAAAACTGCTGGATGTTGGGTTGAAGATTTGCCTGCTGTTTTATGGAGTATAAGAACTACCCCAAATAGGTCAACAGGTTATACACCTTTCTTTTGGTTTATGGAGCAGAGGCAGTTTTGCCAAGTGATATTTGTCACGATTCACCACGAGTGACTACTTATGTGGAAACCCAGAATGAGATAGATCGTCAAGACTCGCTAGATGCTTTAGAGGAAGCGCGTGACCTCGCAGCATCCAGGTCAGCTATATATCAGCAGGACCTGCGTCGCTATCATGGCCGCAGGGTTAAGACTCGAAGTTTCCACGAAGGGGACTTGGTTTTACGCCTAATTCAGAAAAAGGACGGGATGCACAAGCTATGTCCTCCATGGGAAGGACCATTTGTGGTAAGTTAAAAACTACATAATGGATCCTATTATCTCATTGATATGCGTGATGCCGAAAACACGAACATCTGAGGAAGAAACTGGAAGACCATCGAACATAGCCCAGCTGAGGCCGTATTATACATAGGATCTTTGTAATCACTATGTTATTTTGGCAATGAGAAGCAGAGTTAACAACATCTGAGTTATTGGGATTTGTTTCATATCATTATGACAGAAAGTCAAAACGTTTTTTCTATATGATTACTTGGGGGCTGATGCTAGAGCATAGTCTATATCTCAAGAATCTGGCATAAGCCAAAATATATTGGTTATACTTGCCTGCCAGTCAGTGGTTACGCAATTTTATGACCTAGATGTTTAAACCTGGTTGAGTCAATCATGTTATAACCCGGCAAAACCGGGTTAGTATGACCATGAACTCACCAGAGTTGTACACACTAGAATAAGTCATGCGAAAAACCGGCTGAGATAGAAAGCAAAGAAAAACCAAGTCAAGAAAAGTTTCACACTCAAATAGAAGATGTTGCAAAAATGAAGTAAAATCGGAAACACTTTGCATAACCTCGAATGGAAACTTATTACACACCAGATTTTAGCATAAGTGCACATGCGCACTTTCAAAAATAGGACTAGAAATAAAGCAGTTTATCTAGCCTATTACTGGCCCATTAGGGTCAAATTATTGTTTTTGCAGAAATCAAATGATTACTCCACAGCAGATTTTCCTTTCTGTTGGGCCGCATCTTGAGTCGTCGGGTCTTTAGGATCCGGGTCTTGAGTCTCCGGCTCGTCTGTCACTTGGATGGCCTCTGCTCCTTCAACCTCATCGGCAGGAACGTACTTCCACTCCAGCTGAGCCAGAGCATCAGTAATGTTCTTTGGTTCATATAAAGGGCGAGTAGGAGCAAACGGAAGGAGTAACAGACTGAGGCACACCAGATGAAGAGGATATAGAGAGCCGTCTCTTCTGTGGGGCTTGGCGGACAGCAGCCACAACTTGAGGAGTCAACGACATCTTACGCTCACCCGACGAGTTATAACCCGGACACATATCCTTGAGCTTAACCTTTTCAGCAATAGTGCAAGCGGCACTCCTTCTCGATCCTGGCGAAGTCTTTTCTGTCATACTTGGACATATCCACTTTATATTATGGGAAGCCCTTCACAAGAAGATCCGGATTCAATTCCGGGTGATAGGCTTTCGTCAGGGACATAACCTTGATGCCTCCACGACGGCAGGATGATAGTTTATGCTCTTCTATCCACTGAGGGACATGAGTTAGCTCCACAAGCATCTCACTAAGTCTTTTAGGAGGAGTGTCCCAGTTCCGGACAACTTTAATGCATTCTCCACCTCCAACATATAGCTGCCGGATCAAGGTGAACAAAGCCTTCAGTTTCAGGCCCGGAAGTTGGAGGTTATTGCCATGCATTCTGCCTACAGGTTACAAGAAATATTTTGATCAAAACCAAGCTATTGATAACAAGGCAAGGGAAATACTGAACTGGAAAAGCAATGCATTGACAAAAGGGATAATGAACCAGACAAACTTACCAAACACACTGCAGGTGATATCTCTTAGCAGGCCTTTGACCTTGGTAAAGCTGGTCCGATTTCCTCCAAGTCCTTCTCAACAGTTTCTGCTCTGGTTATAAGAGCCTTTTCCCGGTTCTCAAAATCCTGCTCGAGAACACACCAAGTTTTGGCTACCTCAGTGATTTGATCTTCTAACTCCTTCTGCCGGGTCCTGGCCTCCTCAGTCTTCTTAGCCTCTTGTGCTAGCAGACTCTTCAGATTTGAAACCTCCTTTTTCGAGGAAGATTCAAGACTCTGAATATTCATTGGTTGTGACATAATAAAGTTATCAATAGGCTATAGTCATAACTTGAGGAAAATCCGGCTTATAATATAATAACCCGGAAAATGGCGAACTTATAACATATTCAAGAAAAAGGTTAAAAGTCCCGAGTAGCTGCAGGCTGGCAAACTTGGCACTTGGGGGCTACATTTTTCAGGTTCAATCGCTGGGTTATAATTTATGACTAAGTCCCGGCTTGCTGCAGGCTCGCAACCCGACACTTGGGGGCTACATATTTCAATCTAAGTTCCAGTGGTTAAAAACAGAAGCATAATAAGTCCCGGTTTGCAATGAAATTATAAAACGACACTTGGGGGCTACAACTATTCAGTTTACAACATTCAATGATAAATCTCCAAGTATATATTACAAATATAAACTAGAAGATTGAGGTCTACAGGTTATACATATCATGGTTACCTCATATTTCTACTTCAGAAATTCTATAATACCATCAGCATGGCGCCGGTTCTCAGAGAGTTCTTGAGCTAGTGTATCAAAGTCCTAGCTTTCAATATTCAGGCTAGGAGTAGATCTTTTTTCTTCCGGCTTCACTTACAGGTCTTCAGTAATTTTGGAGAGCACTGTGGAAGGCCCAGTAACCTGGGCAGCCTGAGATCCGGTTATAACCACATCCAGGTCTTGAACAGCCACCTCTTCGGCTGGAGGATCATTACCCAAGATATTATCAACCGAGTTCACCTCTTCTTCATGTTCTTCAACCATAACATCCATATGAACCGGCGATGTAGCAGTCGGTTCATCATTTTCTTCTCCAAGGACTCTCTCTTGAAGGTTCACAGAGGGAGCAACAGATAAGACATGGTTTGCTTTCAGTATATCTTGAGGTCTGCAGCAAAAAGAGAACCATTAGTTAGATTGCATGATTAAGATATTAGCAGTAATAAAACAAGAGATGGAAAAGCTAGCTTACCCAGAGTTAATGGATAACTCACTAGCCCCGCTAAAATGAGATGAGTCTGAGTTTGGAGAATCTGAATGAAAAGGACGACTCAGCTCGGGCCTTATTTGTCCAGCCAAGGGATGCGAAGCAGTGGGTGAAACCCGAACTTTGGAGACCCGGCGAAGAGGAGTTTTCTCATGCAAACCTGTTTCTAACTCACTTGAGCCGGAGCTCCGGGTCCTCCTTCTTTTTCTGCCCTCCTCATCATCCTGCGATTTCTCTATATGTGAGGTTGGTTTCAAGGCATTTTTGGACAATCTAGAGATAGGCACCTTTGCAACTACTTGCCGGGTCCTCTTGTGGCCTGCGGGGGAATCTTTCTCAATCACCACGTTAGAACCTGTGATGGGAGTAGAAGGGTTGAGCTTCGGAGCATTGCGAACCGGAGAATCCAGATACGGCGCTTCATCATAGAATTTGGTGGAAGGTCTTGAAGGTGGAGGACATAATAACTTAGGAACCGGCGAAAAAAGAGAGATCCGGGTGGATGAAACCGACGGAGAAAGTGGGCTTCAAAAACTATTACCTCACCTGGCCCAGGTTCGGGCTGGATCTCGTTCCCAGGGGCACGCTAAGATAGGTTCTTCGGCAGTAACCCGGAGTCTTCCATCTCCGTAAGCCGGCCTTGGGTTATCTCCGACTTGCACCAATTGACTTGCATTTTTCCTCTCCCAGACCCGGCAGCTCCAAAACCCGAAGCACCTTCAATTTTCTTTTTCTTTCCAGCTCCGCTGGTCTTGGACACCAAGCTTTTCTCCTTCACCATCTTGAGGTGAACGCTGGCGATGCTCCGGCCACGGCGGCATAGGAGAAGAGGTGGAGCTCTCGTACTTGATCTGGAGGAAGAAGATAAAGCGGGGGGCGCAGGATGCGAATGAGCCTTGGGGGCCGTACCCTTGACTATTTATAGGCGGGGCCTAAACCCTAGGGTTAAGTGGTGATTTTTGCACAAGGGACCCTCAAGATTAAACTTTTTTATACATCAAGATTGGATCATAGGAGGAGATTTTCTCTGAAAAAATGCAGTAATTTCCTAGAGAAAAATCCGGGTTAAGTTATGATTTTTTCTGGTTCCGGAGATCTGGGAGATGAAAATGCGGGAGTAATCTTCCAAGAAACATAAAGATATGATCTTGGAGAAAAATAGCTCAGCCCGTGAAATCCGGATTGGATATCTTTTTGAAAGTTATCTTATAAAGGCAAATGCTTTTTTTGCCTGGCTTGCACTCCAAGATGTTTAACGTGAACGTCGTGAGTCCAAACTTAAATGTTCACGTTAACCTGGGGGTTAATGTTGGGGGAATAGGTGAGGGGGAGCCTCACCTACCCCTCATATAAACCGGAACCCACTTAATGGGGCTCAATATTGTTGGTCCGGTTTATAATAGGGAGATCCGGATTATGATGGTCGCTCTAAAGGAAGAAGGCCCGGGTTACCAATTTCGTAACCCGGAGAGGATAGAGGACCGGCCCAGAGTTTGTGTTAAGCAGCATAAAGGCCCAAGGCCTGGAGGTCAGCCCAAGGCCGGACGGAGATGAACAGGTCACGGAGTGAACCGGCAAAGGATGACCTAGAACCGGATTAGATCAGGACTCCGATAACGGGTGTAACCCGGATCCTCTGTAACCCGGAGGTCTTGTCCCCTATATAAGGCGAGACCCTGGGACGTAGAAAGATAAGCTCTAAGTCAATAACAAGGTAACTCGAGACATCGAGAGCCGGAATCACCCTTTGTAATCGAGACCTTGTTTCCTGATAGTAAGAAGGCAGGAGTAGGTCTTACCCTCAATCGAGGGGCCGAACCTGGGTAAACTCGCGTCTCTCGTTTCCGCCTTAACCCTTTAGAAGTTTCACTCAGTAGCAATGGCCTCGATATCTAGTTTTCGCATAAGGACACTTGCCGTGACAACACCACACCAGTGACCAAGTGGAGGATGAGAGTTGTGCTGGTAACCAAGCAGACGACCCAGCCTATGGAATGGGGCCTCACAAGGAGTGGACTGGGTCATCCACTTCAGACCACATGGAACACTGGAATCAAACAACACAGTGGACATGAACTGAACAATGAGCTTAGTGTTGTAGGGGCAGCGGGTCTCCAGAAGCCTCACAAGACCAAACCTCTCAATGATACTAGCAGCATTAGCGAACTCTTCCTTGTCCCTGATCATCTCAAACCTGGTGGGATGCATCTGACGGATGGGGAACTTGTAGTCAGAATATATGTCCGCATAGATGTAGGACTGATCCATTCACCAGAACCGAGCATCCTCACAATCAACATCACATGGAGTGTTGTACCAATCCTTTTGACAGATCTAAGCATAATCATGAGTGGGGACTTCCGTCTTGTAATTCTTCCTTGCTTCCTTGCCTTTCTTCTTCCTTGATGGCTTTGAGGCCAAAGACTTGGTCTTGGCAACATCTTTCCTTGGAGGGCGTGAGTCACTGGGATCCTCATCACTAGTGTCCTTGTACGAAGGACGCTTGCGAGGGCCCAACTTGTCAGCACGAGAGATACCTGTGAAGGATAATCATAGAGGAGGCAATGGGGTAAGTGCACACATGTCCAACAAAGGAGGAATCATACGTCAAAACAATAGGGAAGGGTCCACGGTACGATCAAGAATCAATTCTAGCTAGGATCAAACCAGTACTGGTGAAATTCGGGACAGAACTCAACCGGATATTCCGGTTCAGTTCTATACCGGATATTCCGTTTTCATGACACAACATAGCCGGATATTCTAGTTCAAAAGTGAACCAGATATTCCTATTGCACGACAGAACACAATCAGATATTCTGGTTCAATACTGAACCGGATATTCCGAGTGCACGAAACCAGCACTAGATTGATTCTTACCTAGATTTTAAAACTAGATTGGTGACACCTATTGTCTCTTGCATGTATAGGATACCCTAGGAAACATTCACTACCAAGCATTTGCAAGAAAAGCACAAATCCATGGAGAGGTAGGGTTATGGCACCAAGATTGAAAAGATTTGAACTTTACCGGCATCCATGGATGAAGATGCTTGGATGGAAATGCTCCCAAGGTGATGGAGAACAAGATCCAGGCAATAACTCGCCAGATCCCGTGGAGGAAGTGGCTCGGGAGACCAAGAATCGGAGAGGCGGCGCTTTGGTGGAGAAGAGGAGTTGGGGAAGAAGAGGCAAGAATTGCCTCTCTCCCCGTGCCCCTCCGAATAAGTGAAGATGCGCCAGACCGGATATTCCGGTTCAAAACTGAACCGGATTTTTCGGCTGCCTTCTGATTCGAAACTTCCTAGTTTCACTGGAACGACAAGTGTGCTAGATAGAGTTTGGCGTTTTGGGTAGAAAGGCTTAGGATAGAAACACCAAACTGGGAGTAGTACTTATCCCGCTCAATTGCAAGAATCAACCAATCAAAAAGACCAATTGAGTGAGATTTTCCCACGAAAACACTTAGCGAGGGAAAACAAGAGAAATGCAATGAAATATCGAATAAACCCCAACTAAGATCCAACTCTTCACAAAGAATAGGTTGGTGGCCTAAGCCACAATGTAAGAGATCATGGTATGACACCGCGAAGATATATCTTGGGTGCATGGCCAATACTCGACATTGAAGCTCACAATTAAACATGAGAAAAAGAGAGATAACAATGAATTTTTTGCTTTGGCATAATGGGGGGAGGGAGAACCCAATGTGTTAGGATAACACTCCCCCTATGTCCATGCCTACACCTAAACCCAAACACGTCACAACTATAGGGGTGTGTGCAATATCTTCAAGTCAAGCTCCTAGAACCAATGATATTTAGCTCATTCCTCAAGAACATGAATCTTGCATCATCGAGAGGCTTCGTAAAGATGTCCGCGAGATTATCCTTGGCGGGGACATATGCTAGCTCAATATCACCTCTTGCCACGTGATCCCGGATGAAATGATGACGAATCTCAATATGCTTCGTCCTTGTGTGTTGCACGGGGTTGTAGGCGATCTTTATGGAACTTTCATTGTCACACATGAGGGGAAACTTATCCAAGTGAACATCGTACTCTTTGAGTGTTTGCCTCATCCATAGCAATTGGGTGCAAGCACTAGCGGCTGCCACATACTCGGCTTCGGTGGTGGAGAGATATATGCAATTTTGCTTCTTGGAAGACCAACTCACCAAGTACCTACCAAGAAATTGGCAAGCCCCGGAAGTAGACTTCCTATCATCTTGATCACCGGCCCAATCCGAGTCCGTGTAGCCCTTGAGAGAGAATCGTGCCCCCTTTGGGTACCACAAACCAAACCTTGAGGTATCAACCAAATACTGTAAGATCCTATGGACCGCCACTAAGTGGCTTTCCTTAGGAGTCACTTGATACCTTGCACACACACCTACACGCAAAACAATATTGGTCCTAGATGCACAAAGCTAAAGCAAAGAACCAATCATAGAACGATATAACTTTTGTTGCACATCTTTACTATCCGGATTGCGCTTGAGGTGGCATTTGACTTGCATAGGTGATGGCTTCATCTTTTCACCTTGGAAATTAAACCTCTTGAGCATGTCTTGGGTGTACTTGGCTTGATAAATTAAAGTCCCACAAGCCAATTGCTTGATCTCAAAGCCAAGAAAGAATTTAAGCTCTCCCATCATGGACATCTCAAACCTGTCAGCCATAAGCTTTGAGAACTCGTTATTAAAAGCTTGGTTAGTTGAGCCAAAGATAATATCGTCCACATAGAGTTGGCATATGAAAATATCTCCCTTTACCCTCTTTGTGAAAAGGGTGGGGTTGATCTTCCCAACTTCGAAACCACGGTCTTCCAACAACTCTCTAAGGTGCTCATACCATGCACGTGGTGCTTGTTTAAGTCCATAGAGCGCCTTATCAAGTTTGTAGACATGGTTAGGAAAGTTGAGGTTCTCGAACCCCGGAGGTTGCTTAACATATACTATAATAATAATAACCCGGTAGGCCAACTCCAAGGTGTAACCCGGCCCAAGGGACACGGCGCAGGATCCGGCTAAGGATAATGAAACTTCTGGAAGGCCCAAAGTTTGTAGGCCTCGTAACCCGGATTGTGGGTTGCGGTAAGGAAAGCTAGGGTTTGTAAGCAGTGTCCGGGTAGGATTCCGGGTGCGCCTTGGAGGGCAAGTCAGGAGGGTACGGTGCTTTATAAACCGACCCCTACGTCTAGTTTGGAGAGATCTAAGAACCCTAGCAACATCGTGTGATATCGAGCATCAAGTGTAATCCCAGAGTTGAGTTATTATATCGAGATCGGAGACTCGGCGACTTTGATTGCCGGCTACCAGATCGAATTGCACCATGTTTTCCTCTGAGCTAAACCCTCTCCCAAATACCTGTGTCGTCTTGCCCCAAGATCAGTTACCCCCGGTAACATTTGCCGTGATTATCCCACGACAGTTGGCGCCCACCGTGGGGCCTGCGTCCAAAGGTGTTTACATCACGGGAGAAGCTCGGAAGGGCATGGAGAATCTTGTCATCGGCGAAATCTACATCGACCACGAAGGAGAAAAGATGGTGGACAATTCCGGCTGGGGGCCAGAATCGGATCACCTCGAGTCCGGATCTATATTGACGATCGGCCGGATCAACATCTTCATCGGCACGGTACGAACGACTAATTTAAAAGGACAATATCATGTGCATACTACAGGAACTTCCAGCAGGAACGAGAAGACATTAAAGCAAGCGGCGAACTCGATTTCGTTGGCCGCGCCGGGACATCTCAGATGGGCGGAACAAGAGGTAACGTGGAGTAGAAAAGACCATCCGGAGAAAATAGAGCGTCCAGGAGTCTTGGCATTGGTGGTTGCTCCACAGTTAATGGTTACGAATTGAAGAAGGTCCTGAACGGTGGAAGCAGCAACATCCTTTATTGGGAAACCTTCTTACGGATGAGTCTCAAAGAGTCTCAGTTACAAAAAAGTTCGACAATCTTTCATGGGATCGTGCCAGGTCACTCGGCGAGCCCCGAGGGAAGGATCACCTTGGAAGTTGCTTTTGGAGAATCGACGGATAATAATCGAATTGAGTGGCTCACGTTCGAGGTGGTCAAATTGCGCAGTCCTTACGACGCACTGTTTGGGAGGCCGGCTTACGCCCAATTCATGGCTAGGCCGTGCTACGTGTATTTGCAACTGAAAATCCCGGGTCCTAAACGGACCATCACTATACATGGGAACCGGGATATAGCGGCCGAGTGCGACGAAGGAGATTCAGTTATGGCCGAGCAGGCATGCAGGAAGGAAGAGCTCGAATATTACGGTCTCAAGTAAATCCGGACGATAGAACAGCCTTGAAAAAGCCGAATACCGAGGATGAGAGAGCAAAATTCAAGGCAGCGCAAGACACCAAGAAGATAGATTTTGTCGAAGGGGATTCTACTAAGCAGTTTACCATAGGGTCTAACTTGGGAAAAGAGCAGGAGGAAGCGCTCGTTTATTCGTTCGAATGCAGATGTGTTTGCCTGGACACCTAGCGACATGCCGGGTATCCCTACAGAATTGGCTGAGCACAGTTTGCATGTGGATCCCAAGTCTAGGCCCGTGAAGCAAGGTTTGAGGAAAATGAATGAGGAAAGAAGGAAGGCTATAGGCGAAGAGATCGCTCGGCTATTGGCAGCCGTTATCATGGAAGTATTTCACCCGGATTGGTTGGCTAACCCGGTTCTAGTGATGAAAAAGACCAATGAGTGGAGGATGTGCATTGACTTCACGAGTCTCAACAAACATTGTCCAAAGGATCCGTTCGCGCTGCCGAGGATAGATCAGATTATAGACGTAGTAGCTGGAAGCGATCTGTTATGCTTCCTGGACGCATATTCCGGGTATCATCAGATTAAGCTCAAAAGGTAGGATTGGGAGAAAACATCATTCATAACTCCTTTTGGGGCCTTTTGTTATAAAACTATGACGTTTGGGTTGAAGAACGCTGGCGCAACTTACCAACGGTGTATTCAAAAGTGCTTTGAGGACCAAATCGGACGTAACGTCCATGCCTATGTGGATGACGTGGTCATCAAGACTAGGAAGGCGGAGACATTTATCGATGATCTAAAGGAGACGTTCAAAAACTTGAGGAGGTACCAGATGAAGCTTAACCCGACAAAGTGCGTGTTTGGAGTTCCAGCGGGGAAATTACTCGGCTTCATAGTTTCCGAGAGAGGAATCGAGGCGAACCCGGATAAAATCAAGGCCATCCAGAGTCTGAAAAAACCGGAAAATTTGAAGCATGTTCAAAAGCTCACGGGCTGCGTAGCAGCCTTGAGCCGATTCATATCCAGACTCGGAGAAAAAGCAATACCCTTGTACCGGCTCTTGCGGAAATCAGATAAGTTCGTGTGGGATCAAGAGGCGGACGAGGCATTTGAGGCACTAAAGAAGCAGTTATCTGAAGCACCAGTACTAGCGGCGCCGGGTCCTAAAGAGCCTATGTTACTATATGTGGCAGCTGGCCCCGAGCTGTCAGTGCAGTGGTTGTTGTAGAACGCCAAGAGGATGGGAAAGGATACCCGGTTCAGAGGCCGGTTTATTACGTCAGCGAGGTATTATCAGAAGCAAAGCAGCGCTATCCACATTGGCAAAAGTTGGTGTTCGGGGTCTTTATGGCCAGCCGGAAGCTGAAGCCGTATTTCCAAGAACATCCCATAACAGTGGTTAGTTCAATACCAATGTCGGATATCATCAGAAACTCGGACGCGACGGGAAGAATAGCCAAATGGGCGATAGAGATGGGGGATTATCATATCAACTACGAACCCAGGTCAGCAATCAAATCTCAAGCTTTAATTGATTTCGTTAACGACTGGACACATACAGGCATGACTGCAACGGTTCCAAATTCCGAGTCATGGATCATGCACTTCGATGGATCAAAGCAGTACGAGGGATCAGGAGCTGGGGTGGTGCTAACATCACCCAAAGGAGACAAATTGAGTTACGTACTACAAATTCACTTCGACTGTTCCAACAACGTGGCCGAGTATGAGGCCCTATTGCATGGCTTAAAGGTAGCCAAAGAGATGAACATCAAGAGGATACGATGCTTCGGAGATTCGGACCTTGTGGTACAATAGGTGTCAGGAACGTGGGATAGAAAAGACGCAACTATGGCAGCATACCGCAGGGAAGTTGATAGGGTTGCAGGATGTTTTTCCGGGTATGAGGTGGAGCATAGACAGAAGAAAGAATGAGGCAGCCGACGCCCTCGCCAGACTCGGCTCGCGCAGAGAGCCGGTTCCACCTAACGTTTTCCTGGACGAATTATGGCGACCATCAGTTAAAATCGAGTCAGAGGAGGAATTGGCAAATCAAGACCCGGATTCAGGACTCGTAGCCACTGTACGTACTATTCCCGAGTGGACAGAACCGTTTTTGGCCTACCTATCACGAGGCGAGTTACCACAACAGGAGGTATTAGCAAGGCAAATTTTGAGGCGAGCAAAGGGATATTCTATCATCAATGGGGAATTGTACAAGAGAAGTGCAGCAGGAGTCTTTTTGCGCTGCATAGCGCCGGAAGAAGGCAGACAGATTCTCAAGGAAATCCATGAAGGCGACTGTGGACATCATGCGTCCACAAGGTCTCTTGTGGCTAAAGCTTATCGACACGGGTTTTTCTGGCTCACGGCCCTAGCGGATGCGGAACGATTGGTAGCAAGGTGTGACGGATGTCAAAGGTACGCTCGCCAAACCCATGTGCCGGCTATGGAGTTGCGGACTATCCCGTTAACTTGGCCGTTTGCTGTCTGGGGTATGGACATGGTTGGCCCCTTTCATATGTCACCATGCAAGAAGACACATCTTTTGGTGGCTATTGATAAGTTTACCAAGTGGGTTGAGGTTATGCCAGTTACTAATTGCGAAGCAGCTACAGCAGTCAAGTTCCTGAAAAGGATTATCTACCGGTTCGGGTACCCCCACAGCATAATTACCGACAATGGAACCAACATGTCCCTTGGTGAGATGGAGAAGTTTTGTGGCAACAATGGAATCCGGCTCGATGTGGCATCGGTGGCTCATCCGCAGGCCAATGGACAAGTGGAGAGGGCAAACCAAGAATTGCTTCGCGGGTTAAAACCACGATTGCGAGTTCCCTGTGTCAGGGCTGCTGGTGCATGGGTCGAAGAACTTCCTTCTGTGGTTTGGGGTATCAACACTACACCTAACAGATCCACTCAGATGACACCCTTCTTCATGGTCTATGGTGCGGAAGCAGTGTTACCGAGTGACATTATTCACGATTCGCCTAGAGTATCAGCTTACGTCGAAGTAGAGAACGAAAAAACCCGGCAGGACGCCGTAGATATGTTAGAAGAGCAAAGAGAACAAGCCCTGGAAAGATCAGCCATATATCAGCAAGATCTACGGAGGTATCATAGCCGGCGTGAAGACCCGGGTATTCCAGGAAGGAGACTTGGTTCTGCGCCTGGTACAGTCAAACGAAGGAAAACACAAATTATCACCACCATGGGAAGGACCATTTATCATAAGCCGGAATCTGCACAACGGATCATATTACTTGATAGATGCAAGGGAAGAATCGGCTACAGTCAACGACACCGCACACACCACTTCATCTATGCAAGAAAGAGATAGACCATGGAACGTGGCTCAGCTACGTCCATATTATACTTAGTAAAGACTATATTGGCAAGTGGAATTGCACGATGTAATAGGCAGCAGGTTTTCAGACGTACTCTTTTCCTATCCAGGGTACCTTTGGGGACTGGACGGGTTTTTAATGAGGCGGCTTGCTGACCTAGATTTTTCATATCAAGTAAAGAGATGGTTATCAAGAAAAGAGATGATTTTTATCAGGTTATGTACTCTCAGTACGACGCATATATCTAGGTCTTGGGGGCTGGTCGCTTGAATAGCACAGTTACAAACTCAAAGACTCCATGATGCCTATGAGTTAAGGGCCGATTACTTGCAAACGAGTACGGCTACAATCTTATAACTGGACAAAGAAGTCCAAATTTCTTGGCTATTCTTACTTAAGCTCGATGTGACTCGCATTAAAGTGGCATGATTTGTTCGCTTACGATGGCAGTTAGTCATGAAACCCGACGGGGATTGGCTGGCTACGTCTTCGTATGGATGTAACAACATGGTATCCACGCGAAAGCCGGCTTACAGTACAAGATAGTCAAAAGGGTCATCTAAACCACAAGTTATGCAGAGTACAAGGCTGAATAGCTGGAAACTCAACGACTATTAAGCATAACTTCAAAACCTATGTGAAACAACTCAGGGATCTTTGTGAAATTAGCAGTAGGCAGTTTGTTCCCTTTTCAAGATCAAGTGTCCTAGACTCGGCGATCCGGGCTCGGTGGCTTGAAATCTTGAAAAGAGAAGCGGCTTACTTGTATAATTGCAAAAACCCAAATATCCGAGTCTTGGGGACTTGGGGACTTCGAAGCAAAATCCGCTTGTCAATACCCATGAAACCCGGAAATTGAGTTTTCACAAAAGGAACAATAAACAAAACCAGATATCGAGAACAGATGAGCTTAATAATGGATAAACTTAAAAAGGCCGGAACAGGCATCGAGTATATCAAGGCCTTAGTGTGCATTACAAAACCCTGGTGAAAAAAAATATCAAAGGTGCACAGGCGCACCGTCCAAAATATGACTGTTTCAAAAAGTATGTCGACCGACTGGCGCTTAAGAAGGCATTAGAACCATATATCACTCGGCGTCCATCTTGGCCTTACCCTTGCCATCATTGGTGGTAGCAGCAGCATCCGGATCAGCGGTACCAGCCCCTGCAGGGGGCGGAACGACTGGTGTTGAGGCAGCAGGAGCAGAGCCGGCTTCAGCTTGCTTCTTGGCAGCCTCCGCCCTTATCGCATCAGCTTCCTCCTTCCACCGAGCCAGCATGTCATACGGCTCAGGAAGATCCGACTTAATTACTTTATCGGCAGAATCATATGCTGGAACAAGTATATTAACGTCCAGTTCATCAGCAATTACGCTGGCCGGGTAACGAACCTCCTTCTGGACGGCCTGAAAATCCTTTACTGAAAACTTGGATCCGTCAAGCTTGAACTCTGGGAAGCCGCCCATAAGCCTCGCTAGCTCGAGCTTGGGGAGATAAGCTTTGGCAAGTGCAAGCCCCCGGGTCACTCCAACCCGGCAAGATGAGCGCTTCCAGTGCCGAATCCACTCGGGAACAGTGGATAGGGCGTCCTACAGCCTTTTCAGATCAACATGTCCTCTGCCCGGCCACCGCAACTCATCAAGGATCCATCTGGTTCCGGCACATAGTTGCCGGATGGCGCTACTCATGGTTTTCAGCTTGGCCATGTCATCTTCTTCCGGCATGGTTTCGTCCGGGCCTGAGGAAATGGAGACGTAAGTCGGGAAACTATTGCTATCTATCAAAAAGATAAACCGGAGGAGGAAACGTACCAAGTAAAGCACGATATGTGTCTGATATTGGACGGAAAGGCTTGTTAGGTCATCTTCTGCCCGGTGAGCCCTTTTCCTATATTTCTCATTATCAACTTATTCCTCCTAGACTCGGCCTCGGCTGCCTCACGTAAAGCTACCTCCTTTTCGATGAGCTTGGTGGCGCCCGCCAGTTTTTCCTCGGATTGAGTTACGAAAGCCTACATGCATGCAAACAAAGGATCAGTTGGGTAGAGGAATAAGTTATCAGTCGCTTGTATAACAAAGTCCCAAGTATATTATGAATCAATTCACTCGGAACTTGGGGACTGGATAAAGGCATAAGCAATATTAGTCGGATTTACCTCATGTTTGGCTATCAAAGCTCCCAAGATGTTCTCTTCATTAGACCTTAAAGTGCGAAGGGTTTCTAGCATCTGGGTAAAGGTCAGTTCCTCGGATCGAGCACCGGAAGAGCCGGCAACTTGGTCGTTTGGTGGGGGGCTCTCCCCGCCCTTGGAGTTGAGACCCGGACAGTTTGGGTGGCCGGGTTGGGAGAACATCCTTGTATCTAGAACTTCGATCTCCTCGTCTACTGGTTCCGATGAGGAAGGAGATCCGGCAGCTCGGGGAAGTGGGTTGTTCAGAGGGCCTTGTTCCTGGTTATTCGCTGTATCATCGCCAGTCGCGGCGTCCGCATGGTCAGTCGGTTTCTCCGCCTGATGGTTATCTGCTTCTATATTTTCCGGGTCGCTAACGACGGCTTGAGCGCTAAAAGAAAGATGAGAAAAAGCGGCTATTAGTGATGATGGCGGCTTGAGCGGAAACTTGTTAAGCATAAAAGGAAATCATGTAGCGTAAACTTACCCGGCGTTCACGGTATAATCAGGCGGGAGCTCGCTGCTGGAAGCAGATGAGGTTGCCACGGGAACTACCAACGGGACCCGGAATTGCCCGGCACGTGGATGGTTAGGAGAAGGGTGGCGTTGAGGAGAGTCGGAAGGACGAGGCGGAGGAGCGCCGCTACGAGGAACCGAGGAAATAGAGATGCCCGGGTTAAGGGGATCTTCACCCGGGGAGCTCCGAGTTACTCTGCGTTTGGCTGGGGAGGAGTCCTTCAAGCACGACGAATTTGATAATTGATGGTTAAGTCGTCGCATGGCGTCAAAGGAATAAGGTTCAGAGGATAACGAGGAAAAAGGAACCTTGGACACGGCTCCTCTGGTTTTCCTTTTGTCTCCGACTGTTGTTTCTTGGTCTGATTCAGTTGCTTCCGGGTCATCCTCGTTGGCCTCGCCTTCGTCCTCCAGTCCTGCGAATCGGGTGTGTTTAGTTGGAGAAAAGATAAACGAAAGGGAAGTAATACAAGTAAAAATATGCAGATCCTGTGCAAATACCTTCACTACCATCAGCCGGCTCGTCCTCGTCTTCCGGGTCTCTGGAAGGGGGGAAGGGTTCAATTCTCCAGAAAGGGTCATCATCCTAAGACAAAGGAATGAGACTAAGGGTTAGAAGCTGTATCGAGTCAAGGTACGGAAATAAGTTATGGATACCAGGTATTACCGCTGGAGCCGGGTTGTCCCGAGTAAACGGGGGTAACCCGGTGATGCCCTTTATCACCTCCAGCTTCTCTGTTAAGAAGCCCTTGATGGTCTTGTTAGTATCACCGGTTGCAAAGCTTTTGGTGGAGTATCGGAGCGTATCTGTGGTGTGCCCCGAGTACTCGCACATCAGTTTGGTGCGAACGGAGTTGGGTTGGATCCGGAAATCGACCCATGTTTTTATTAAATTGAGCTCGAGGAGGCCTTGGGCTGAGAGAATGGCTATCTTGGTTAGCAAGGGAAGGATTGTCTCCCTGTCCGAATCTGATGCAAAGGCACTGAAAGACTCGGAGGGCTCGAGGGGAGTCTCAGAGTAACCCGGCAGCTTCTTTTCACTGTCAGGGGAGGTGTCGCGGCAATAAAAGAAGGACAGTTGCCAGTGTTTGACGTGGGAGTGTAGGTTGAGGGCTGGTATTAGAGAATTCCTGCGGCGCTGGATGGATACCCCACCACAGGTTAGGAGCGCTCCGTCGCCGCTTTCGCGGCATGGCTTCCATTGGAATAACTCAACGAAGAGAGTTAAACTCGGCGGCATGCACAAATACGACTCAGAGAGAACGATGAAGTGGGTAATGTTCAACATGGAGTTAGGCCCTATGTCGAACATTCGGAGTCCATAGTGATCCAAGACCTCCCTAAAGAAAGGGTGACCCGGAGGACGGAATCCCCGGGTCACGTGCTCTACGAAACAGATTACCTCGCTTTCTGTGGGTGTGGGCAGGGTCTCGTTGCCCGGCGCCCTCCAGTGAATGTCCTTCTGAGAAGGGAGAGTTCCTAATTCGGCTAGTTCCTCCAACTTGGCTTTCGTAGTTGTGGAGCATCCCCAGTTGGCGGATATGGTTTGGGTATTTCTCGCCTGAGTCGGTTGTTTTCCTTGTCGTTTGGGAGCCATGGGATCAACCTGCAAAGCAAAAGAAAATAGGCGTATGAGATAAGACCCGGGAGTGTTGAAGTATCCGAGTGTGAGGTGTCAAGAAAGCATGAAGCTGAGAATTATCCGGGTAACATGCTATGGAGCGGAAATTATAAAGTATCCGGGTGTTGAATGCAACTGTGGAGATTATAGGTCACTTACGTATGGAAAGGCATTTGGGGTCGATGGGTGGTTGCCCATGTATCTATTGCAAGTAAAGTGGCTGGAAAAAAGAGGATTTTCCGGGTGTTAATGCAGAGAGCAGAAAATCGAGGAGGAACGGATCTAGATGGGAAAGCTTGCGATTGATCCTACAGGAGTTTTGATGGTTAATATTGGTAGGGGATGAGTTGCGACTATATAGCAGGCGGTTAAAAGAGTTGGTGGATGTCGAATCAATCTAATTTGATGTAATCAGAAAAGTGGTTCGCAGGTTGACCCAGATTCGATCAAGGTTGAAATTGGAAAAATTGCAAGGATAAGTTAGACAGATGTAAGAGGCTTACTGGAGGGATTGAGGTTTGGAAGCGACGGTGTTGGGCGGCGTGACTCGAATGCCCCTTCACGATTCTTGGCGAGAGGAATGAAGGTGTGATGGCGGAACTTGGCAGCGGCGCGGGACGGCTTGAGGGCGAGCGTGGCTGGAAGCAATTTCGCCTTGATGATGTGCGCGAGCCCCTGGCGGCGGTGCTGCGAGGAAGTGAGGAGTAAGGAGAGAAAGGGGAAGTTGTGGCGTGGTGATGAATTTAGGGTTACCCTCTGAGTGTTATTTATAGAGTAAGGGTGAGCTTATCCCGATGGCCAGAAGCCGGAAATCATGGGGTGACGGTTGTTCACGTGGGTTTTGCGAAATATGCGCCAAATATTGAGCAGGGCATCTGGATAAAAGAAATAAGGAGGTTAACTCCGGGATATCAGGATTGATTATCGAGCATGGGATCCTGGGATTTTTTATTATGATTTGGACCTGGAAATTTGAGTCAAAGTGTTCGGAGGAAAAACCCGGGTTGTTGTATGGCTACCGTGGAGTGAGGCCTGGCTGAACATCAAAACATCTTAAACCGGCCTCTATATGCCCGTATGTTTGATATCTTTGCAGGGAATAGCAAGCGCTTCAAGTAGGATCCATGAAGCCCAAGCTATTCTGGGGACTACTGATGGAGGGATAATAACCCGGTAGGCCAACTCCAAGGTGTAACCCGGCCCAAGGGACACGGCGCAGGATCCGGCTAAGGATAATGAAACTTCTGGAAGACCCAAAGTTTGTAGGCCTCGTAACCCGGATTGTGGGTTGCGGTAAGGAAAGCTAGGGTTTGTAAGCAGTGTCCGGCTAGGATTCCGGGTGCGCCTTGGAGGGCAAGTCAGGAGGGTACGGTGCTTTATAAACCGACCCCTACGTCTAGTTTGGAGAGATCTAAGAACCCTAGCAACATCGTGTGATATCGAGCATCAAGTGTAATCCCAGAGTTGAGTTATTATATCGAGATCGGAGACTCGGCGACTTTGATTGCCGGCTACCAGATCGAATTGCACCATGTTTTCCTCTGAGCTAAACCCTCTCCCAAATACCTGTGTCGTCTTGCCCCAAGATCAGTTACCCCCGGTAACATCTGCCGTGATTATCCCACGACATATACCTCCTCTTTTAGTGGACCATTCAAGAAAGCACTTTTGACATCCATTTGTTGCAATTTGAAATTATGCGAAGATGCATATGAAAGGAGGATACATATGGACTCAAGGCGAGCCACGGGAGCATAGGTCTCATCAAAGTCAATGCCTTCCACTTGAGTGTAGCCTTGAGCCACCAATCTTACCTCGATCCTTATGACAATGCCATTCTCACATTTCTTGTTCTTGAATATCCACTTAGTGCTAATAATATTGTGGCAATCTTTGGCCTTCTCAACTAGCTTCCAAACTTTATTGCGCTCAAAGTTATTGAGCTCATCATGCATAGCTTCAACCCAATCGGAGTCCTCAAGAGCTTCAAATACTTTCTTTGGTTCCACCATAGATATGTGAGCTTGATTATCACTAAAATGTGCCAATTTCCTTGTTGTGGATCTTCAAGCTTGGACATCTTACAACACTTTGTTGTCTTGAGCATCAATATGCTTTAAAGCTCTTCTTATCCTTGTAGCACGACGGGCTTCGATCTCCTCTTTATTGCGAGGAGGAATCACTTGATCATCTTGATCATTTGGGTCCCCGTCTTGACCAACTTGGCCTTGATCATCATCATCATCAACAACAACTTCTTCAACACTATCTTCAACTTGAGGAGAGGAGGATGAGGATGGTTGATCTTGGCCTTGACCTTGACTAGCTTGAATCATAGGAGTGGTTGCATCTTGCGTAGTAACTTGGTCAATAAGTAGAGGGTCTTCAACATGATCTTGGGTATGTGCATCACTTGGCTCCTTGGCTTGTTCTTTTTATTTTAGAGGAGGGCTCCACTTGAGTAGAGCATATTCCTTCTCGAGTCGCCATAAGGTGTCCCTCAATGGGGCAAAAAAAAACCACACACATCTTTCCTATGGCTTCTTGAGGCATTTCAACATTTACATTAGAAACATGAAATTGTGCCACTTGGGAGCCATCATTTTCCTCGAAAACCACACTACAAGATTCTATGACAATCCGTGAGGCTTTGTAAAAGACTCTATAAGTGTGGGATTCGGCACCGTAACCAAAAAATATACCCTCAATAGTTTTGTATTGAAATTTAGACAACCTAACACCCTTGATCAAATAGAAGCACTTACAACCGAATACACGGAAGTAGGAGACGTTGGGCTTGTTGCCGGTGAGGATCTCATATGGAGTCTTGTCCAAGCCCTTGCGGATGTAGAGGCGGTTGGAGGAGTGGCATGCGATAGAAATAGCCTCCACCCAAAGATATTGGGGAGAAGAATACTCCGCCAACATTGTCCTTGCCATATCCAATAGAGTTCTATTCTTCCGCTCGGCTACACCATTTTGTTGAGGGGTGTAGGTGGCGGAATATTGATGACGAATACCCTCATCACTAAGGAATTCATTCAAAGTGTAGTTCTTGAACTCGGGGCCATTATCACTCCTAATGGCCATGATTTGGACACTATGTTGACGTTGCACTTGGTTGGTGAAGTCGATGATAGTTTGTTGGGTCTCACTCTTGCACTTGAAGAAATAGACCCATATATATCTTGAGTAGTCATCAAAAATCACCAAGCAATACTTCAGACTTGCCTCGGGCACGACACCAAAGAGATCAACATGGAGAAGCTCCAAGATCCTCTTTGATGAGATAATAGTCGTGGCCTTGTGAACGGCATCATGCATCTTTCCTTCAACACACGGCCTACAAACACGATCTTTGGAAAAGGAAACATTTTCTTTTAGTCCAAGTATAAATCCACCTTTGTGAAGACTTTGCAAAGTTCTCATGTTGACATGGGATAAGCGGCGATGCCACAACCACCCCACGTCCGCCTTTCCTAAAAGACACATTGATTGAGAGTTGGTAGACTTCAAAAAGTCCATTACGAACAACTCATTTTCAACATGTCCCATGTATGCAATGTCAAGAGTCTTGCTCCTCAAAAGGACCAGAGTGTCTTCATCAAAGAAGACGGAGAAAACCATCTTCCCAAGAGAACAAACCGAAAGTAAATTGAAACCAAGGGATTCAACAAGCATGACGTTCACGATAGTAATATCGAGAGCAATCACAACCTTGCCAAACCCTGATACCTTAAACGAGGACGAGTCTCCATAAGTGACGGTTGCATGAATATCATTTGGGCGCAACTCTGTCACAAGCTCTTTGCTTACGGTCATATGACTAGTGCATCCACTATCAATTATCCATTTAGACCCACCGGAAGCATAGTCCTGCAAGAGATCATTGACTAAAATTAGGACCCAAGGAGGGTCCCTTCACGTTAGCAACAAGGGTCTTTGGAACCCAAATGGTATAGTCAATGTAACCCTCAATAGGACCAACATATTTATCTTGCACAACACCATAATAATCAACATATATGAAATGGTGTGGATTTTTAGTTCCCGCGGAAATGCTACGAGTAGTGTTGTCCCTCATGACACCACTACTTGAAGCAACAATGTTAGCTTGTGCGGGAGTTCTATGAGTAGTATTGTCCCTAATGACAATACCACCCGAAGCACCATTGTTGTCCTTCTTCTTCCTCTTGTTCTTCTTCTTGTCAACATAGCCAAGACCTTGCTTGCCCACTTGTTTCCTTGGAGCACTCATTTGTGGTCTAGCAACAACCACATGAGGTCTAGGGGCAACCACTTGTGGGATAGAGACCACAACCATCTCAACTTGAGGGCCTTTGCTCTTGAGACTTGCTATCTCTTCCTTCAACCTAGAATTTTCCTCAATAATATTTGCATGATCAAAATAAGAAGTAGAGGTGCTAGGTTTGTTAAGTTGAGTTTGAAGTTGTTCATGCAACTCTTTGAGGGAAGAGTGTTGAGTCTCCAAGGCCTTGTGAGCCTTGGTTAGCTTTTCAAACTCCTCGGTTAGTTTACCATGACCAACACCAAAATCAACCTTATCCTTTTTAGACTTTTTATATTTAGCAATTGCAAGGTCACGTTCCTTAGTGATATTGGAAACAAGTTCATTATGTGACTCCTCAATAGATTCAAGCTCCTCTTCAAGAGAAACTCTAACATCATGATCTTCCTCAAGAGTCATGGAGAGGGATGCAATCTCATCCGCATCCCTTCTTTCAATCTCACCTTTCTTCTCAAGAGCCTCATGGGCCTCTCCCAATTGACTCATGAGATGAGCAATGTACTTCTTGGTCTCTCCTTGTATGTTAGACATAAAACGTTCCAAAGAGAGAATTTCATCTTCTTCTCTAAGACTAGTATGATTTTCTAGTTCTCTTGGGGTCTTAGAGTTGGGAGAAGGTGATACCTCTGAGGCCTTAGCCATAAAGCACTTGTCATTTGGGTGAGGATGATTCTCATTGGGGGATTCAAAGAGAGATGAAGATGACGGAGTAGAAGAAATAGCAAGAGCGGCCACTTCACTTGTGGTTTCTTCTTCTTCATCACTTCCTGAATCATACTCCTCTTGAGTCACAAGCACAAACTTGGTGGGGGGCTTCTTGTGGAAGGGTTTCTTCTTGAAGTGAGGTTTCTTGTAAGCAACCTTGGACTTATACTTGCGAATGAGCTTGCCACCATGGAGTTCTCTATTTTCATAGGGACACTCCGCAATGAAGTGGTGCTTATCTTGACAATTGAAGCAAGACCTCACTCGTTGAGTCCCATCATTGCCATAGCGATACTTGGTATTCTCCTCAACATACGCCTTGGCCTTGGGGGGATTCTTCCAAAACTTTTGTACGGTAAGAGCACTTATTTCTTTGAGCATGGGATCATATTCTTGATCCTCCAATGGAGATAACTCCTCATGGCACTCTTCTTCATACTCAACCTCCCTTGACACAACCTGTCGTGGTGGTATCACGGCAGATGCCATGGGATGGCTAAAGTTGGGGCCGATGGACGTTGGAGGTGCTCAGGGAGGGATCACACGGCGAGTAGCCGCGTGTAGTAGATCACAAATACCGCAATCAACACGATCTTACCCAGGTTCAGGGCCCTCGTGTGGAGGTAACACCCCTACTCCTGCCTCTCTCTTTATGTGGTGTTTACCGAGTAGCCACAGTACAGTTCAGGCCTTCAGCCGAGTAGCCACTCTATGCTCAAGTTCTCTCTAAGTGTTGCCTCGTCTAGGATCCAAACGTATGCAGCGAACCTCTCACAGGAGGAGGCAGGGCACCCTATATACTGGTGCCCAGCCGAATAGAAAACACCTATAAAGTACAACGAGATGTGACAGGAGCCCTGCAGAACCGTGCACGCCTCCGGGTTCCCGCTGACGCTTGCCCCGTAAGTCGTTGCGCCGTTCGGAGATGGGACCTGTCCACCCTTGTCAGTGAGATAGGGTAGGCCCCTAGCCCTGTCCTGTCCCCTCTGTCAGTGACAGGACTAGACAGGCGCCTACCGCACTGTAGCCACGCCGTGGTGCGGATAATCATGCACTCCGTAAGTTGAACCGCACGCCGTACGGACGCAGGATACGCGGGATCCTGTGTCAGAACGGCTCCATTGACTTCTGGACCGAGTAGGAATCCACTTCCTCTACTCAGACTACTTCCTTTACTCGTAAGAATACAACTTCCTTGATTCTTCCTCCTGGTCATTGATGGGTATGGCCGGATAGCAGTCGACCGGGCAGCAAGCACCGGGTAGCCAGCTACTCTGCCAAACACCTCTTCTGACCTTGCCTTTAGCACTTGCCTTACCCCTACTCGGGGGTAACCCCCTGACATTAGTCCCCGAAGCTGGTAGAGTCCTGCGAACTTGTTCACTTGGCCCTTCCAGCTTACAAACAAATCTTGTCTTGGAACTGTAAGATGTCGAGTAGCACCTCCGAGTAGCCTTTATCCTTGGCTCGAATCTCTTCTTCTCCGAGTAGCACTGTCATTCTTCTCTGGTGCTGAGTAAAAAGACTTAGCAAAATATCGAAACGCAATCCCGCTCAAACAGTGCGAATCCACCTCTGCGTGTCGCTACAGGGCACGTGTCACGCCCCCGTACCCCCGACGCCTCGGTGCCTGGGACGCTGCAGGCCACGCGCCAATAACTGCGCCTAGGGCCCACCAGCCTATTAAGTCACCTCAACTGCACTCAATAGCCCACAATCTCGACGTGGGATTAACTGCGCCCGTTACGCACGCAATACGCGCTATGTGCGTTTCTAACCGGCGCGCAGCCCACGCCGCACGATCTCCGTGCACGATTGATCCCACTAACTCCGCTGGTAACGGCAACTCGAGGGGAGAGATAAATACCCCCCTCCGCTCCTTTCTTCTCTTTCCTGCCTGTTCTCATCCTCTGTCCTTTCGCCTCTCCGCCGCCGTCGAGCACTCCGCCACCGCAATCTCTTGCTGCACCACTGCTCCACGCGCCGCCGGAGAGAGATAGATCCAGATTCCGATTCACATCTTCCACTCCAGATCACATCTCCTACCGGTGCCTCCACTTCGCATCTCCAATCCGCATCTCTGTCGCCATGGCTGCCCGTGGAGATGACGACGCCGCCGCCCGCGCCGGCTGGGAGGGCACCGAGGTCATGGAGGAAGACTGCCAATGGCTAGTCAACACCCGCCGTGTGCCTCCCGGCGTGAAGTGCCGGCATCCAGGCAACGAGATCGTCCCCGCGCCCGAAGCGGGTGAGTACGTTGTCTTCCTTGCGCACTTTAAGCGCGGCTTCGGCCTCCCTATCTCGGAGTTCTTCTCTAAGTTTCTTGAGCACTTCGGCCTCCAGCCACATCACCTCCCTCCTAATTCCTTGATCATGCTCTCCACCCACGCCGTGGTGTGTGAGGCGTTCCTTGGCGTGTACCCGACAATCCACACGTGGGCACGTTATTTCTTCTTCCGCAAACAGAGCATTCCCAATCCGGGTAAAACGGATACTGCTCGCGCCATGACCAAGACCGGCTGCGCCATGATGCTGCAGCGCTCCACGGGTAGCCACCCAAAGGGTCAAGGGCCTTGAATCTGTGTGCAAATGGCAGTGCTCCTTCCTCTACGTGAAGAACGTAACCACAGAGGAAGGGAAACCAATCGAGAACCGGATAGGACTACCCGAGTTCCGGAACACGCTGCCTACCCAGCAGAACTGGGGTTACCATCCAAGGAACACCATCGAGGATGTTGTCCAGGTCGAGCAGCGCCTGAGCGAGTTGCGGGAGCAGGGACTCCGCCGAGATGATCCAATCGCATGCTGGATCTCGCGCCGCGTTCTCCCCCTCCAACGCCGCTCGCACAAGATGTGCTATATGGGAGGATCCCGCGACTGCACGAGGACCACCACCTTCGAGCTCTCCAAGTAGGATGTGGCTATTTGGGCAAGGTCCATCATGCAGACCATGCTTTCCGACACCTGGCTGTATGGCTTTGAGCTGTACAGCCGCACCAAGCGCATTGAACAGGTTAGCCTTCTACACTTTGCTGTTGTACTTTGATCCCGAGTAGAAGACCATGAATGTCCAGTTTGGCTTTATATGCTTTGTGTTTGCATGCCGTGTTGAGTAGAAATCCTTAGCCGAATATGCTTTGTGTTTGCATGTTACCCCGAATAGAACCACTTATACAAATATGCTTTGTGTTTGCATGTCTTTCCGAGTAGAATCACTTAGACAAATATGCTTTGTGTTTGCATGTCTTTCCGAGTAGATCTCAACTCACTCTGTTATCTTGCTTGCCTTCTCAACACATTGATCGGCAGAGAAGAGAGGATTCTGAGGTCTTCGAGAGCAACTGGCATGCTGACCGGGAAGAGGACGACGAGAAGGCCTACGACACGCAGGATACCCTCTGCATCCCGCATGCCACTCAGCCCGGTAAGCACCGAGTCAACGCGTCTATCCGGGATTGGTCCGAGGACGACGAAGGTGACCAAGTTCACCTTTCTGCCTACTCGCAACCCAACTTAACTTCCTTCTCTGCTTCTAACTCCCTTTTCTCTTCTCCGCACAGGATGTTGAGCATGAGGACGACGAGGAGGCCTTGAATGTCGACCCTCTGTCCGTGGCAGCTCCCAGCACTCGGAAGAGGACGGGCAGTGGCGCTCAAGAACCCGCTGCCAAGAAGTCCAAGAAGACCGAGAAGAAGAAGAAGCTCACTACCGCCAGGCGACAGCCTCCCACCGTTAAGGGGTAAGTTACCTCAACCGAGTACTAGTTTGCTACCGCTTCTCGCTATGCTTTTCCCCTTCTCTTTTTCTGACCTCTTTCTTCTCTTCCAGTGATGCTCTGGATGTTGATGCTGCCACGACCTCTACTCGCCCCAAGAGGAAATCCGTCATCGACATCGAGAAGCTCGTCGATCTTTCCGAGGAAGAGGGCAAGCCATTTCAGCGGGATGAGACGCGTGCGTCCTCCCCTGTGAAGTTAGAAGAAGAAGACGCCGGCACCGAGAACACGGGCGCTGGTGACCAAGATTTCCAGGACAGCAGACCGACGCGCACCAGAGTGCGCACGATGCTGATTACGAAGAGACGCCTCCCTCTCCCCTAGCTACCACAGCAGCTACCCCAGTTGAACAAGAAGCCGGGAACCAGGACAGTGCCGCCCTTGAGCGGCAGGACGAGAACCTCGAGCAGCAGGAAGAAGAAGCTGCAGTTCATGAAGACCCCGCGGCCATGCCGTGGGTAGAAAAACAAGTTGACGCAAGACCTGATCCCGCTGCCGAGCAGCGGGTTGAGAAGACTGTGGTGGAGCCTGTGCTCCAGAGCCAAGCGCAGCCGGACGCTGCGCAGGGTAGCCGGCCCCCTGTGCCGCCTACCCAACAGGCTACTCCACCAACCGCTCCAAGCCCTCCCTCAAAGAAGAAGAAGACGACCAAGGCTGACTCTGATCTGATGCCTCCTCCCGCTGCGCGCCAAGTGCCTGCACCCGCTTCTCGGGCGGACACCGGCAAGAAGACTGCGGACACCGGTAAGCAAGCCGCCAAGCCCGAAACTGCCCCTACTCGGAAGAATCCGCCTCGCAAGGTTGTGCAGTTCACGGACCTGATGCCACCACCCCAGGCACCAACGAGCACGCAACTCACCACCGGCGCTACTGGTGGATCTGCTGGCCCAGGCGTAGGGTCAAGTGCTGGAGGTGCTGCTCGGGTACAAGGCAGCTGGCCATCATACCTGCAGTCTGTGTCCCAGCAACACAGCATCTCCCTGACGAAAGGCGAGAAGCGGCTTGCCGCCTTGATGGAAGGCCATGCCAGGGCAACAGACGCCAAGCTCAAAGCCAAGAAGCCTGCTGAGTTCTTCTCCCGCGAAGCCGGTGAGGACGACATCCAGTCCCAAGGGCTAACCGCGGTCGTGGACCGGGTTGGCTTTATTGACAAAGTCGGGGAGAGTGACGCCCACGACGTCGAGAAGTGGAACGGCAGCGTGCTGGCGAAGTTGACCACTACCGCATTGACTGGAATAAGGCCGACATCGGCGCTACTCCAGTCCATCGCCTCCGACACCTGCACGCTAGCCGGGAAGCTTTTCTGCCTCCGCAAGGCCGCCGAAGACGTGGAACAAACATACGCCGTAAGTATTTCTCGTTTCCCTTGCTTTTTCTTGCTTTTCCGAGTTGCAGTTTTCCTTTTCTTCTTCTCTCCTTAGCTATTCCCCAGTCCCCGAGATTCGGGCCGAGTTGACGGGTACTCAACCGAGTTGCTGTCTTCTCGGGCCAAATCTTCCACAGTTTTTCTAATTCTTTTTCTTCTCCTTCACAGAATAGCCTCCTGAAGAGGACCAACCTGGTCCGGCGGCTGCTCTGGAATCACAGCATCGCCAAGAGGCGCATTACGGCTCTTGAAGCCGAACGCAAGGACGACGCAGCACTGGAGCAGGCGGCACTGGACCGCGCTCTCCAGCTCTCAAAGATCGAAGGTAAGCTTTTAGCTATTCGGTTTGTGCGTTTTGTGTTTACGCCCATATTTTGCTTTTTGCTATAACTCTGTTTACTCTGCAGGCAAATTCAAAGAACAGCGGGAGCAGCACGAGCACTGCCACGTCTTCACTGCCTCCGTCGACAGCAAAATCAAGCAGCTGGAAGGTGAGTTGCCATCTTCTCTGCTATTGTATCCTTTTCTTTACTTGGTTTCTCTGCTAACTCTGCTGTTATCTCTGCAGAAGAATATAAGAAATTCCGGGAATAGCATCTCCACTGCTTGATGCCTACCGAGGTGCAGCAGCAGCTGGCCGCCCGAGATGAAGAGCTGAAGAAGGAACGCGACGCCGAGCGCGCCGAGTTCGAGGCGATGCAGGTGAAGTTGAAAACAGCTCTTGAGGGTGCCCTGGAGACCGAGACCTCAGCCAAAGCCACCAAGAAGGCGCTCGAGGCAGAAATCGAGGTGCTGAAGAAGCACAACGTGCAGCTCGCGCAGCAGGTTGCCAATGCGCGCAACATCGAAGACAGGCATCTCGCCGATGAGGAGGATTGGAAGATCAAGCTGGACGCGCTGCTTGTTGATCTTAGAAGTAAGTTTCCTCTTCCCGGCACATATCTGTTTTTCTTCTTCGCTACCTGGCTTGCTTTTCCTCCCACTCTTTCCTCTTGGTTTTATCTCTTCTCTGCCTCCCTATCTAACTTTTATTGGTTTCTCTCTAGACGTCTTCCCTGATCTTCGCGCCGCGAGCTCGCCTGCTCTGGCAAAGGCGCAGCAACTCCGAGCTGATTCCGGGTTGCCCATCAACACCAAATCAAGCGTCAATGACAACCTCCGGAATATCAAGACCCAGCTTCGCCAACTCAAGGGCCTGGGCACCACCATGGTGTCGACAGCGTACAGACTCCACGATCTGTTCTGGCCGGATCAATCCGCGCCCAACAGTTTTGTCGAGCTTGCCGAGAAGCTGCGCGGTGTAAAGTCTGAGTTGAAGAAATGGCGCGGCTCGGCAGCTCGGGCAGGAGCAGATGTAAAGGCTGAGTTGAAGAAATGGCGGCGCGAGGAAGGAAAGGAGAGGAGGGTTCGGGTTTCGGGCGCGCCCTCGGGGAGTAGATAAGGTGGAGGGAGGAGCAGGTGGAGGGCGCGGTGTGTGCGTGCTGGCGTCAGCTGACGCCAGCCGTACGGAGGAGGAAGAAAAGGAGGCGGGCCGCGCGCGCTTGGCTGGGGTGGAAAGGTGGGCTGGGCTGGCTGTTGGGCTGGCCTGGTCTGCCCTCTCCCCTCTTTTTTTTTTGTTTTTCTGTTTTCTGCTTCTGTTTTTTTTTGCAGAAAAAGAAAAGGGAGAAAATGAGAGAAAAAGAAGGGTTTTTGGGGTTTTAAAATTTGGTGATAAATTGTATAGTTTAATTATTACAAAAGTCCAGCTGTGCAATTGTTTGTTTTTCAATATTTTGAATTTTGTTGCTGTTTGAAAATTCAAATGAATTTGAGTGAATTTGGTATTAATTGAATTATTGAAACTTAAGCAAGCTAATAGTTTGAACTTTTAAGTTTATTGGAAACAAAAGATTGGTTTGATTTGAAAGTTTCATTTGAAATTGTAACAGAACAAGTATGAACAAGGATTTTGAAATTTGGTTTGAAATTCAAATGGAAAAACAAGGGAAAACAAATGCAAACAAATGCAATGCTTATGATGACATGATGCAAAACATAAATTAACAAAGAGCAAACATTCTAGGGTTGTTTTTCATACTTGGGATGTTACACATTGTCCAAAAGATCCGTTTGCCCTCCCAAGGATAGACCAGATCATAGATGCAGTGGCGGGAAGTGACCTGCTATGTTTCCTGGATGCCTATTCTGGGTATCATCAGATAAAGCTCAAGGAGGAGGATTGGGAGAAGACGTCGTTTATAACCCCCTTTGGAGCTTTTTGTTACAAAACCATGACCTTCGGATTGAAAAATGTTGGCGCAACGTATCAACGGTGCATTCAGAAGTGTTTCGAGGATCAGATTGGACGCAATGTCCATGCTTATGTTGACGACGTGGTGATCAAAACAAGGAACGCATAAACATTCATTGATGACCTTAAAGAGACATTCAAAAACCTAAGGAGATATCAAATGAAGCTTAAGCCAACAAAATGTGTGTTCGGAGTTCCTGCGGGGAAATTACTCGGTTTCATCGTTTCTGAGCGGGGAATCGAGGCTAACCCGGAGAAGATCAAAGCTATTCAGGACCTGAAAAAGCCCGAAGAATTGAAACATGGCCAAAAACTTACAGGATGCGTAGCAGCACTGAGCCGGTTCATATCTCGGCTAGGAGAAAAAGCAATACCCTTATACCGACTCTTGAAGAAAACAGACAATGGAATGTGCATAGATTACTGAGTCGGATTACGTGAATGATACTGCTCATTCGACCTCCTCCATGCAAGAGCGTGAACGACCATGGAACGTGGCTCAGCTATGTCCTTACTACACTTAGCATAGACCCAGTTTGCAAGTTGTATTACACGATGTAACAGGCAGCAGGTTTCAGACGCACTCTTTTCCTATCCAGGGTACCTAAGGGGACTGGAGGGTTTTTAATGAGGCAGCTTGCTGACCTAACCTTTTCATATCAATAAAGAAATGGTTAAATCATGGCAATCATTATGTTCTTTAAATTCTGTCAATTTCTTGCATATTTTTTGTAGTTAATCATGCCTTGTATTTACTAGTGAACTATTTCAGATAAATGTGATTTAGTGGGTATAAATTTGCACATCTTTTTCTTTTTGGTATTCAAGCTATCTGTAAGCCGGTAGAGCAGAAAGCCTACTGTTGCATAGTACATATATTCAGGTCTTGGGGGCTGATAGCTTGAATATCACAACTGCACACTAAGACCCGGCCACGATGCCAATTGGTTGTGGGGACTGATTACTTGCAATAAGTACAGTTACAATCTCATAACCCGGACAATAGAGCCAAATTTTCCTTGGACTCTTTTGTTTAAGCTTGATGTGACTCGCAACAAAATGGCGTGTTTGCTAACCTATAAATCCAATCAGTCATGACTCCCAATGGGACTTGCCTGACCCTGTTTTTACTAGAGTTATAGCAACATTGAAAATCCATGCGAAAACCGGCTTATAACCAGAAAGGTCAAAAGGGTCATCTAAACCATAAGTTATGCAGAGCAAAAGCAACAGCCGGAATCTCATTACATATTGCGCATAACTCCAAAATGTATATGTACAACAGTAAAGTTGGGGACTTGAGAAACAAAATTTCTCAAGCCAAGATCCCAAGACCTAAAATCCGGGTCTTGGGGACTTGTGGGAAATTCTTCACAATCCTAAGACCAAGACCCGGCACCTTCTTCGCAAAGCATATAACAAGTAAAGTTGTGCCAAAACGAGTCGGTAAAGCGCATATTAAAGCGACAACCAGAAGTGTCATCGAAACCACAGAAGTTTAAATGTGTTACAAACCAGAGGAATAGTATAAAAAATGCACAGGCGCACTATCAAATAACAGTGTAAAGGGCATATTACAATGCCTATTGGCTGAATGATTGTTTGCTGATAAAAATGAGAACATTACTCGGCTGCTGTAGCCGAGTCATCATGAGGGCTCTTTGGGGCCGGGTCTTCGGCATTCTCCTATGTTGCCTTCTCCGTCTCAATGTCCGGGTCAACCGCGGAACCAGCACGAGCTGGGGGAGGGAGAACCGGAGTCGAGGAAGTTGGCGCAGAACCGGCCTTGGCTTTTTTCTTGGCGAGCTCCGCCTTGTAACGAGATAGTATGTCAAAAGGAGCAGGGAATTTGGAGGGCACTGTCTTATCCTCAGTATCATATGGGGGTGAGCTTGTTTACTTCGAGGTTTTCTACAATCAAGCTGGCCGAGTGACGGATCTGGGTATTGATGGCCTTGAGGTCTTTTCCGGTGAATTTAGAACCATCCGTCTTAAACTCGGGAAACCCGTTTACAAGCATTGCTGGCTCAATCTTGGGATAGTAGGCTTTAGCCAATGCAAGGCCGCGTATCACTCCAATCCGGCATGCTGAGCGCTTCCAGATATCGATCCAAGGAGGGACTGTCGAGTACGCCTCAAGCATTTGTGTTACACCGGTGTAGTCACCGGTCCACTTTACAGCTTCGAGAGTCCATTTTGTCCCTGCCAAAAATTGTCGGATGACAGTCTTGAGTATTCTCAGCTTTTTGAGATCATCATGCTCGCCAGCAACTTCACCCGGACCTGTAGTACAAAAAGAGAAGTAAGACAGCAAGATCCGGGTCAAAAACCTTCTAAAACAGGAAATCTGAGTAATACAAATCGATAGTCGGAAACTTAGATGTGCTTTACCTATGATGGAGCTATATGTCTCGGCTATGAAAGTCGACAGTTTCTTCACAAGCTCCTCAGCAGCATGGAGTCTTTTCTTATACTTCTTGCATTGTTTAGAGAGCTCCTGGACGTTGGCCTCCAGTTCTTCGCGGAGTTTTGTTTCAGCTTGCCGGAGTTCATTGGTTTTTGCCAATAGTTCATCAGTCCGGGTAACATAAGCCTGAAAAGGACAAAGAAACATCAGTCGGCAATGAGCTCAAAAGCTATATATTTGCAAGTACCGAGTGACTGTGGACAGTTCACTCGGAACTTGGGGACTAGGGTATTCTGAGGTTGCATAAGAAAGACTATATAGTTGCAAAGTACCGAGTGACTATGGACAGTTCATTCAGAACTTGGGGACTAGGACGAGTATATAAATAGTACTAGTTAAACTAACCTGGTGCTCAGCTGCCAGAGACTCAACAATCTCCTCTTCAGTTTCCTTAAGGGAGCGATACTCCTTCAACAGCTTTTCAAACTCATGGCCACTAAGAGTTGGCCTGGAAGTGGTGTTCTGGTCAGTCGGTGGTGGGGTTGCCTCTTGTTTTCCCGCGTCGAATCTGGTAGTGGCGGTATTTGGAGCAGGAGCCGCCCTTTGCGTCCCAAGGTACTCAACATCGGGATCAGTCAGCTGAGGCGTGGGAGGAGGAGACTCGGTCCTTGGGTTGGCTGTGTTAGCCGACTCTTGCTCTTCAGTAGGTGGAGGATTAGCAGCGCTCTCCGAGTCTTCCGTCGTCGGATCATCGACGAGGGTCTCAATCGGGTCGCTGAGTGTGACCTTAGCCCTGAAGGAAGAAAATGAAAGTGTTAGTGGTTCATAAAAGTAAAACCTGCAAAGTATAGGGGTATAGTCAAGTAAGGTATGAAAATTACCCGGTATTCACGATGAAATCACTTGGGAGATCGTTGCTAGACCCGGAGGACACTGATAGAGAATTGGAAAGTGAGACTCGGAGTTTTCCGGCTAATGGGTGATTCGGAGATGGATATTTTCGAGGAGCGCAAACATGATAAGTTGAAGGAGTACCGGCTCGGTGAGCGGGCGATTGAAGGGGAAGCCCGGGATTGAGGGCCTCGTCACCCGGTGAAGACCGGGTTGCCCGTCGCTTAGTTGGAGGAGATGCGGTTTTCTGTGATAATGCAACAGTTAGTCATTTGTTAAAGCTTGCACATATCAGCATATGAGTCCGGGTCTGAGTTTATGAAAGGATAGGATACCTTGAAGGTGACCCCCTTGGCCTTCCTCTTTTTGCTTAACTCGGCTTCAGGCTTCGCTTCGCTCTCTTCAGACTCGGAATCGACCTTGTCAGCCGGAGCTAGTGATTGTGGTGTATTGTGAGGAATAAAGGTGGGAGGAGAATCTTGATCTAGTAAGTTGACAAAGTACTTGTTCAGTAACTCGGAATTACATTCTTCATTGTCACTCGGCTCTTCTTCTTCCGAGTTTTCAGAGGGGGGAGGGGTGACAATCTTCCACCATTCGTCAGATTCCTGGGTAAAAAGCATCATAGATAAAAGTTAGTATATGCGAGCTAGAAAAATCAATCGGTACAAAACGGATTAGTCGGTTCTTACTGGTGGAGCCGGGTTTGAGCGGGAGAAGGGGGAGAGTCCAGAAATGCTCTTGATAGCATCCATCTTCTCAGCCAAGAAATTCTTCATAGCCTTGTTGACGTCTGCGGAAGGGTATGACTTCTCCGAGTATCGGAGAGAGTCGATCAGATGGCCTGAGTATTCGCAGAGCAGCTTTGGGCGAATACTATTGGGCTGGATCCTACAGCTGATCCAGGTCTTGATCAAGTTTAACCCACACAGACCGTGGGCTGCTAAGACAGCTAATTTATGAAGGAGGGGCTGGATGGTTTGTCTGTCGGCCTCTGGGGCAAAGGAGATTAAATTGTCGTTACGGGAAAGAGTTTCAGTAGAGAAACCCGACAGAGGCTTCTCGCCGGGTGAAGAAGTGTCCTTGCAATAGAAGAAAGTATTTTGCCAATGCTTCACGTGGGAGTGAAGGTTGAGAGTCGACATTAGAGATTTCTTGCGCCTTTGGATGGCCACACCTCCACAGACAAGGAGGGGACCATCCGTAGTCTCGCGGCAAGGTTTGCATTGGAAAAGCTCGAGAAATAGAGAAAGGTTGGGAGCTATGCAAAGATAAGATTCGCAAAGGACGATAAAGTGGCAAATGTTTAAAATTGAGTTTGGGCCTAAGTCGAAAACTCGGAGTTTATAGTGATGGAGAACCTCACGAAAAAAGGGATGACCCGGGGGACAGAAACCCCGGGTCACGTGTTCAAGGAAAACTACAACTTCACCTGCTCCAGGTGAAGGCCGGCTCTCCTCCTCGGGCACCCTCCACGCAATCTCCGACTGAGGGGGGAGGACCCCAGACTCGGCCAGCTCTTCCAGCTTGGCCAGAGTGACAGTAGACTTCACCCAATTGGCGGTGATACTTTGACCCGGCTTCTGCTTCAAAGCCGCGGCCTTGCCCTTGGACCTGGGAGCGTCCTTGGGTGCCATTGAAAAAGATCTAGAGGAAATCGAAAAGGAAAAATAAAGTGAGGAAAAATGGAGGCGAGGAAAACGAAGAACACGAACTCAAGATCTAGAAATGGAAATGTAGATCTAGAAAAACTTACGGGAAAACGGTGGCGGAGACGAAGCCCGGTGAGTGTGGCACGGCGGCGCGAAACGGCGGACCGGTTCTTGAGGACTGCGGCGGCGTGCGCGCGGAGACCGGTGTTTGAGCTTGAGCTCGGGTCTTGAGCTCCAATGGCGCGGCGCGAGGAGGAAGACGAAGTGGAGTGCGGTGGCGTTTTGTGATTAGGGTTACCCCTAGGGCCCAGTATTTATAGGCGGGTGAAAACCCTAAACCGCTAACGGTAAAGTGGAGCAAACTGCGGAGCGAAATACTCGGCCCGCTAACTACGGAAACAAAATCTTGGGAGATATTGTTACACAGCCGGGTTATAAGTGATAGCGAAAAAAGTTGGACAAGCCTAGGAGGAATATGAAAGTTGGGTTATTATATGGACCGCCGAAAGAGCCGGCCTGGCTATAGTTAAAGCAATCTAACCCATAACCTTATTGTATTCGAATGTTTATTGTTTTGCAGGGAATAACGTGCGCATCGTGGTTGGCTCAATGTTTGAAGTTATGAGAAAAGTGCGCCAACCAAGATGCCCAAGCTATTCTGGGGACTACTGTTGGGGGGATACTAACCCGATAGGCCCATGGGAAAGGATAAAGACCCGTCTGGAGCAAGTTTGAGTGAAGACCTCGTAAAGTGATGATGGGCCGGGTCTAGTTGACGGGCCAGCAGCTGTGTTGGTAACCCGCCTCAAGGAAAGGAAGTTCTAGAAGACCCGAGAGGCGGTGCGAACCGTGGATTTCAAGACTTGGAGGTCACGGAGAATAAGTTAGGGTTATGTGTAGACCCCAAATGGGACTCCGGATGTATCTGGTAAGGAAAGCCAGAAAACCGGGTGTTATATAAACCGGTCCTCCTGGCAGATATCTGGAGACGAAGAGATTTCGAGTATAAACCCTAGATTCAAGGTACACGAGAGCTAGTATTTGTAACCCTAGATTTGGAGTCTCGGCGACATTGCAGTCCGGGCCTCTAGGTCGATAGCTAATAAGATCCCAGCTGGAAGTAAGCCATTATCTCCAATGGAGAGGCTGAACCAGGATAATCCTTGTGTCCAATTCGAGCTAAACCCTCTCCCAAACACCAAAGTCGATTTGCCCCAAACTAAGTTACCTCTGGTAACGTCTGCCGTGACTATCCCGCGACAAATCCACCCTCAGGTTATCATCCGTACCCCCTCAGGTATTAAGTTGCAGGCAACATATAATTGCATTAAATAAAGTGTGTAGTGTAAGCTATGATTATGCACGCGGACACTCTCACCGCTGTTTTCTCCCTAATGGCAACAACACATCCTACCCCTTCACGTTTCTGTCACTCGAGCAACGCAACAAGGAGGCATGAACCCACTATCGAGCATAAATACTCCCTCTTGGAGTCACTAGCAACTACTTGGCCAGAATAACCACTAGCAATGGAGAGCATGCAAGATCACAAATAACGTATGCAAATAAATACTATAATCAACTTGGCATAAGGTCAATATTCATCGGATCCCAGAAAACACAACATAGAGAATTACATAAGATCAATCTCGATCATGATAGGCGGCTCATGAGATCTAAACATGGAGGCATATGAGGAGAAGACAACCATCTAGCTACAGCTACGAACCCGTAGTCCCAGGATGAACTACTCACGCATCACTCCGGAGGCAGGCATGGTGATGTAGAAGCCTCCGGTGATGATCTCCTCTCCGGCAGGGTGCCGAAAACAGCTTCAGAACCCCCCCTGATCTAAGGTTGACGGTGACGGCGGCTGCGGAACTTTTCGGGGATTTTTTATCAGGTGCCTAGGGTTTTCCATCCGGGGGGCCTAAATAGGCAAAAGGGCAAAGGCGGTGGAGGCCGGGGGGCCCACACCCATGCTGTGCCACCCTATGGTGTGGCCCCCTGCTGCCTCTCTTCGACTCCTCTTCGGTCTTCTGGATGCTTCCGGGGAAAATAGGACTTCTGGGCTTCGAATTTTCCAATTACGAGAATATTTCTAGAACAACTTTTCTGAAACTAAAAACAAAAGAAAACAGGGAACTGGCTCTATGGCATCTTGTCAATAGGTTAGTCCGTAAAATCGATAAAAATGACATAAAATAAGGGAGAAAACATGTAGCAATTGGCAAAATATGATCATGGAGCATCAGAAATTAGGATACATTTATGACGTATCAAGCATCCCCAAGCTTAGTTCCTACTCGTCCTCGAGTAGGTAAACAATAAAACAATAATTTCTGAGGTGATATGCTACTAACATAAACTTGATCAATCTAATGTAAAAGCATATGCACGCTGAGATCATAAAACTTTAAACACGGGCATGATAAATAAAAATTTAGTAATAAAGCATAGCAATTACTTTGCAACACGAAGAGTAACTTAAATAAAGGATCATGAATAATAATGCAAAGAAAGGTAAATGTTTGTTTCAGGTATAGAGAAAGCATGGCAAAGTGATATTTCGATAGTCCTTGAGATTGGGGAAAAACATAAATGCCAGGACACCTTCAAAGTTCATGAGAAAGACTAGAACAAATAATTTAAGAACAAATGATATCACATCATGAAGTAATTATTGATGCTTATGGGACAAATGCACATAGAACTAAGAATGGAAAAAATGCTCTCTCAACTGTGCATAAAGTTAGAAGATGGAGACTCAAAATAAAAGTAAAAGAAAGGACATTCGCAGAGGGAAGCAGGGATCACTCATGTGCTAGATCTTTTTATTTATTAAACAGAGGTATTAAAAGTTTGACATTTGTGGAGGAATGTCTATATTTTGGGGGATGTATGCTAATGGCAACAAATGGTAAAGCTCCCATGGTGAAGGACGCAACTGGTGTAGAAGGTCATCCCTATTTCTCTTTTGTTTACACAATTATGCTTTGACTGACAAATCAGGGGCAAAAATAGTGAAGAGAATTTATTTGTTTTACTTTGGGGTTGGGCACCCCGCTGCCAGCTCTTCTCATTTGGATAAGCGGATGAAGCCACTAGTCCAGGGTGTGAAATCCAATCAACAAGTGGGATAAAGATTCTCTATTTACGTCCTCATGTGCAAAAACAGGAACATAAAGCAAGAGTAATTTTGAAGGTTTTAAAGGTAACACATGAGCAATTTACTTTGGAATGGCAGTTAAATACCACATGTAGGTCGGTACGGTGGACACAATGGGAAAACCTTTGGTTTAAGGGAGTTTGGATGCACGAGTAGAGCTCATACTCAGTACAGGTGGAGGCTAGCAAAAGACTGGGAGCGACAAATCAAAAGAGCATAAGAGCCATAATCATGCATAGCGACATAAGCATCATTAATTAAAACATAAGCAGTATCACAAGTTCAAAAACTAAGTGGTCATGGAGGCTATTCGTGACTGTTTTGTAGTCATAAACATGTTGTGAGCATGCGCCAAGTCAACCAAATAAAACATTCGAAAGAGAATACCATATATTGATGCTTTACTATGACAAGAACAACTCATAAATCTTTAAATACATGTTAAACACTCATCTATTTGAGGCTAATCATGCTACTCAATAACCACAAGGCTTTAAAACTAAAATAACATTTAGCATGGCATGAAAAAGTCCTAGCCACAGTCTATACAAGCTTCTTAGTACTGTTATAAATTCTACTTCAAGCAACAACTTTCTTTTGTTTCTCCCAACAAGCACCATACAAAACATGCTTTAACAAAAATACTCTTTATGATACAGCAAGAAAAAATTAGAGTACTCAAATACTACTACTTAAACTAACAGCTCTAATAAGATATGCATGCAAAACAACAGCTGAATAAATGCAGCAGCTAGACAGAGATTAAGAATACACCGTATTCTCATGAAAAAGCGGAGTGTCACTCTCCAATTAAAGAATGCTGGGTCCAACCAAGATTATTATGAAAGTAAAAGAAAGTGAAAGCAAAAGAAAAAGCAAACTTAAAACAATGATAAAAGACGCTCCAAGTAAAGTACATAAGATGCGACCGAATAAAAATATAGTTTCACTACAAGTGACCTGATAATTTGTTGATGAAGAAGGGGATGCCTTAGGCATCCCCAAGCTTAGACGCTTGAGTATTCTTGTAATTTTTGCTTGGATGCAGCACCGGGGAATCCCCAACCTTAGGCTTTTCACCTTCTTGATCACATCATATCATCCTCTTCTCTTGACCCTTGAAAACTTCCTTCACGTCAAAATTCTCACAATCTTCATTAGCAACGTTAGTGCAATTGAAATAATAAATTCACATGGTTCAGTTTCAACACAAGTCTAACACTCAAAAACACATTATCTACTGTAACAACTTCTTTCAAAACTCTTTTTCTCAAGAGAACACCAAAAGAAAGACATTAAGATGCAAATGCGATAAATGACAGAAATCTGTCAAAAACAGAACAACAGGTAAAGATCGATTTTTTCAAAATTCTTCTGTTGCTCAAATCAAAAAGTGGTCTTCTAAGAAAAGTTGCGTATATAACTCAGGATTAAGCACAAACAATCGCAGGTTATTTTGAATTTTCTGTGATCTTTAACGAAATTAACAGTGACAGCAGAAATCTGTTTCTTGCGCAGAAATCCGAAATATAGGGTCAACTTTCCACTAGAGGCTTTACTTGGCTCAACAAAAACTGAAAAGAAAAGATACAACGGGGTTGCTAAGGAAATATAAAACACCAAGGTTCAAATCACCAAAGAAAACAAGGGAAAACTGAAATAAAATGGAGAATAAAACGGGTTGTCTCCCTGTAGCTTTTCTTTAACGCCTTTCAGCTAGGCATAAAAAAATCAAATCAAGTATTTTCAAGTGAAGAAGCATCAACATATTTTTTCTCTAATAATAGAGTCAAAGGGTAGATTCATCTTCTTTCTAGGAAAGTGTTCCAAACCTTTCTTGAGGGGATGTTGGTATTTAATACTCTCCTCTTTCATATCAATAATAGCACCAACAGTTCTAAGAAAAGGTCTTCCCAAAACAATAGGACAAGAAGCATTGCATTCAATGTTCATAAAAACGAAATCAACAGGGGCAAGGTTATTATTAACCATAATAAGAACATCATCAATTCTACCTAGAGGTTTCTTCTTAGCATTATCAGCAAGATGAACATCCAAATAACAGTGTTCCAACGGTGGTAAATCAAGCATATCATAAAGCTTTTGAGGCATAACAGAGATACTAGCACCAAGATCACAAAAAGAATTGCAATCAAAATCATTTACTTTTCTCTTAATGATAGGCTCCCAACCATCATCTAATTTTCCAGGGATACATGTCTCAAGTTTCAACTTTTCTTCCCTAACTTTCATGAGATCATTGGTAATATGTTTAGTAAAGGCCATATTCATGGCACTAGCATTGGGACTTCTAGCAAGCTTTTGTAGAAACATAATAACTTCAGAGATATTGCAATCATCAAAATCAATATTATTATCATCAAAAGTAATGGAACCATTATCTCCCACATCTCTAAAAAATTTAGCACTTTTATCAGAAGCAGTTTCAGCAGTTTGAGGCAATTTAGCACGTTTCACCAAAGGAGTAGGGACTTTGTTAACACCAACTACTTTACCATTGATAATAGGAGGTTAACTAGCACTAGGAGCTTCAGTTTTACTAGTGGTTGTGATAGTACAAACTCTAGCAATATTATTCTTTTTAGCCAATTCATCTTCTCTTTCCCATCTAGCACGTAATCCAGCCATCAATCTAACATTATTGTCTATTTGAACTTGGATGGCATTCAAAGCTTTATTTTGTTTAATATCTTGTGGAAAAACCTTCAGTTTTAGAAAATCAACATCAATAGCAAGGCTATCTACTTTAGAGGCAAGAACATCTATTTTACCAAGATTTTCCTCAACAGATTTATTAAAAGAAGTTTGTGTGCTAATAAATTCTCTAAGCATGTTTTCAAGATCAGAGGTAGAGATTTTATTATTATTATTGCAGGAGTTGCCATAAGAATTACCATAACCATTATTAGGAGGATAGGGCTTACAATTGTTTCCACCAAAATTATTTCTATAAGAATTGTTGTTAAAATTATTATTTCTAATAAAGTTTACATCAACATGCTCTTCTTGAGCAACCAAAGTGGCTAAAGGAACATTATTTGGATCAACTTGAGCTTTACCATTAACAAGCATAGACACAATAGCATCAAGCCTTTCACTTAAAGAGGAGGTTTCCTCAACAGAATTTACCTTCTTACCTTGTGGAGCTCTCTCAGTGTGCCACTCTGAATAATTTATCATCATATCATCAAGAAGCTTTGTTGCATTGCCCAAAGTGATGGACATACAGGTACCTCTAGCAGCTGAATCCAATAGGTTCCTGTAGGAGAAATTCAGCCCTGGATAAAAGGTTTGTATAATCATCCAAGTAGTCAGTCCATGAGTGGGACAATTCTTCACCATAGTTTTCATTCTTTCCCAAGCTTTAGCAACATGTTCATTATAAAATTGTTTAAAATTCATTATGTCACTTCTCAGGGATATAATCTTAGCAGGAGGATAACATTTTGCAATGAAAGCATCTTTACACTTAGTCCATGAATCAATACTATTTCTAGGCAAAGATATCAACCATTCTTTATCTCTTCCTCTCAAAGAGAAAGGAAATAATTTCAGTTTAATAATATCTCCATCCACATCTTTATATTTTTGCATCTCACATAGTTCAACAAAATTATTAAGGTGGGCAGTAGCATCATCGGTACTAATTCCAGAAAATTGTTCTTTCATCACAAGATTTAATAAAGCATGTTTAATCTCATAGAAAGCATCGGTAGGAGCAGGTGGAGCAATAGATGTGCAAATAAAATCATTGTTGTTTGTGCTAGTTAAGTCACACAACTTAGTATTCTCAGAGGAACTCATTTTAGCAGAATAAAAGCAAGCAAACAAATAATAGATATGAAGTAAACTAATTCTTTTTGTGTTTTTGATATAGAGAAATAAAAACAAGACAAAAATAAAAACAAGACAATAAACAAAATAAAGAGATTGAGAGTGAGAGACTCCCCTTGCCAGAAGACTTCCTTCTCCCCGGCAACGGCGCCAGGAAAAGTCCTTGATGGTGCAGATCTTGCACTCGTTGGGATAGCCCAAGAGGAGGGTGTGATGAGCACAGCGGTAGGAGTTTTCCCCTTAGTTAGGAACCAAGGTTATCAATCCAGTAGGAGAAGGAGGACCTTCAGAAGGTAGATGCCACTGACGATGGTGCTGGTGCTTCACCGGTGTCAGCAACAACGTGGAACCTGCACAAAACACAACCAAAATACTTTGCCCCAATGGTACAGTGAGGTTGTCAATATCACCGGTCTTCCTGAAAAACAAAGATTAGACGTATAGTGTGGAAAAACAGTGTATGCTTGCAGTAAGTAAAGAAAGCAGGAAATTGTTGCGGTTTGTTTAACAGTGTGGAAAAATGGACCGGGGTTCATAGTTTCACTAGTGGTGTCTCTCCATAAAAGATAGCATGCTGGGTGAACAAATTACAGTTGGGCAATTAAAAAATAGAGGTTGCACCGTAGTGCATAATATGACATGAAGATTACTATAATATTTAGTGCGGGCATTACAACAAGATACATAGACCGACATCCATCTGCATCTATGACTAATAATCCACCCTCAGGTTATCATCCGAACCCCCTCAGGTATTAAGTTGTAAACAACAGATAATTGCATTAAACAAAGTGTGTAATGTAAGCAATGATTATGCACGCGGGCACTCTCACCGCTGTTTTCTCCCTAATGGCAACAACACGTCCTCTCCCTTCACGTTTCTGTCACTCGAGCAAGGCAACAAGGAGGCATGAACCCACTATCGAGCATAAATACTCCTTCTTGGAGTCACTAGCAACTACTTGGCCAGAATAACCACTAGCAACGGAGAGCATGCAAGATCACAAATAACATATGCAAATACAGACTATAATCAACTTGGCATAAGGTCAATATTCATCGGATCCCAGCAAACACAGCATAGAGAATTACATAAGATCAATCTCGATCATGAGAGGAAGCTCACGAGATCTAAACATGGAGGCATATGAGGAGAAGACAACCATCTAGCTACAGCTACGAACCCGTAGTCCAAGGATGAACTATTCACGCATCACTCCGAAGGCAGAAATAGTGATGTAGAAGCCTCCAGTGATGATCTCCTCTCCGGCAGGGTGCCGGAAACAACTTCAGAACCCCCCTGATCTAGGGTTGACGGTGACGGCGGCTGCGGAACTTTTTGGGGATTTTTGATCAGGTGCCTAGGGTTTTCCATCCGGGGGGCTTAAATAGGCGAAAGGGCAAAGGAGGTGGAGGCCGGGGGCCCACACCCATAGCTGGCGCGGCCAAGGGGTGCCGCGCCACCCTATGGTGTGCCCCCCTGCTTCTAGATGCTTCCGGGGAAAATAGGACTTCCGGGCTTCGAATTTTCTAATTCTGAGAATATTTCCAGAACAACTTTTCCGAAACTAAAAACAGCAGAAAACAGAAAACTGCCTCTATGGCATCTTGTCAATAGGTTAGTCCGGAAAATCGATAAAAATGACATAAAGAAGTGAGAAAACATGTAGCCATTGGCAAAATGTGATCATGGAGCATTAGAAATTAGGGATACGTTTATGACGTATCAACATACAGCTTCTTGAAGTGATGTTCTTCCTTTGGCAGCTCATTGAAATCCCTCTTCAAGTGTAAAAGCGGAGATGGGACCTCGGATTTGGTGGCAAACATGAATACAGGTTACAGAAACCAACGTCAGGGCAACAATTTCAGAGGAAAACAAAATTTTCGACCAAATAGCTTTGCACAGGCTCAGCAGGCTCATAAGGGCCCATGTCCTCGACACAGCAAAAACGGAAAGTTAGCAAATCATTCTTGGTAAAACTGTTTCATCATGTAGGGTTTTAGACCTAGCGGAAGCAACAACTATGGACCAGGAAACAGTGGAGGAGGCAACCCAGGAAATATGGGAGGTGGACATCCGGGAGCTGGCAGGTCTGGACCCGGAAATCATAATCCGGGTCATCACGGCCAGGGTAACCAGGGAACTAACCCGGGTGGTAGTCACCAAGGAGAAAATTCTGGTTTACAAAAGAATCTGAAGCTGTTAAGCTCAGGCCAATATCATGTATTCACTACCAGTTCTTGCAGGAGAGAACGCAAGGTGCAGAAACGCGCTGCCAATACAGTGGCTCCTGCTGTTCCTAAATGGCTTAACTGGTCAGAACAAGCCATAACCTGGAGTCGGGCTGACCATCCTTCGTGAGTTGATAATCCAGGAGCAGTGGCTCTGGTTGTGGCTCCACAAGTTGGAGGATATAAGTTAGACAAAGTATTGATGGATGGAGGAAGCAGTATAAACATACTTTATTACGACACGTTCAAAAGGATGAACATGCAAGAGAAACAGCTTCAGCCATCATCAACTATGTTTCATGGGATTGTACCTGGTAAGTTTGCACAACCTATCAGAAAAATATTCCTTGAAGTTGCTTTTGGAGTATTTGAAAATTACAGGACAGAGATGCTAGCATTTAAAGTGGTCAAGTTCAAAAGTCCATACCATGCTCTGTTCGGACGGCCATCTTATGCCAAATTTATGGCCAGACCCTGCTATGTTTACCTCAAGCTGAAGATGCCAGGTCCCAATGGAAATATTACTGTCAATGGTGACAGAGACATAGCTTTGGAGTGTGAGGAAGGTGATGCAACATACGCAGAGACTGCTTGTGCAGAAGAGGAGTTGAAATTGTATAAACTGCAAGTTGATCTAGAAGACATGACCTGGCTCAAAAAGCCATCAGCTGAGTCTAAGTTAAAATTTAAGTCTGCTCAAGAAACCAAGCTGGTGGACTTTACCCCCGGTGACTCATCTAAGCAGTTCAGCATGGGGGCTCACATGACAGAAAAATAGGAAAGCGCGCTCATCAAGTTCCTCCATGAGAATTGGGATATCTTCACATGGAAACCTTCTGACATGCTAGGTGTCCCAAGGGAACTTGCAGAGCACAGTTTAAATCCTAATTTGAAACCTATTTGTCAGTTCCTCCGTTGTTACAATGATGAGAGAAGGAAATCAATTGTAGAAGAGATTTCCAGGTTACTTGCAGCAGGGTTAATAGTAGAGGTATTCCATCCAAAGTGGTTAGCCAATCCAGTTCTCGTTCTAAAAAAAACGGAACCTGGAGAATGTGCATAGACTACACATATTTGAACAAAGCATGTCGTAAAGACCCGTTCGCGTTACCCCGTATCGGTCAGATTATAGACTCTACGGCTGGTTACGAATTGCTATGTTTCCTAGATGCCTACTCAGGTTATCATCAAATCAAAATGAAGGAAGAGGATCAAGAAAAGACCTCATTCATTACTCCCTTTGGAGCATTTTGTTATACGCCAATGCCCTTCGGTTTGAAAAATGCAGGGGCAACTTATCAAAGGTGTATCCAGAATTGCTTGGAAAGTCAGATTGGGCGAAACGTGCACCCTTATGTGGATGACATAGTAGTCAAATCCCAAAAAGGTGACACTTTGATCTCAGACCTGGAAGAGACGTTCGCCAGTTTGCGCAAGTACCAGATGAAGCTTAATCCAACAAAATGTGTCTTTGGAGTACCAACTGGGAAGTTATTGGGTTTCATTATTTCAGAGAGAGGCACTGAAGCAAACCCGGAAAAAATTCAGGCCATACATAACCTGAAAAAGCCGGTTTGCCTAAAGGACGTTCAGAAGCTGATAGGTTGCATTGCTGCCTTGAGCCGGTTTATAAGCAGACTAGGCGAAAAGGCTATACCCTTATACCGGCTGTTGAAGAAAACTGACACCTTTATGTGGAATCAAGAGGATGATGAGGCATTGGAGGCCCTTAAAAAACAACTTTCCAACGCACCTATATTGGTTGCGCCTGAGAAGAGAGCCCATGTTACTATACATAGCAGCAAATAACAGGGCGGTGAGTGCGGTGGTAGTTGTGGAGCGTAAGCTGGAAGGTAAAGAAGGCCTTGTTCAACGGCCGGTTTATTATGTGAGCGAGGTCCTGACAGAGTCTAAACAGCGTTACCCATATTGGCAGAAGCTGGTTTTTGGAGTATTCATGGCTAGTCGTAAGCTGAAACATTATTTTCAAGAACATCCTATTACCGTGGTTAGTTCAGCACCTTTGTCCGATATTATTCAAAACAGAGAAGCAACAGGGAGAGTTGATAAGTGGGCTATTGAGATGGGGCCGTATCATATCAAATATGAGCAAGGACTGCAATAAAGTCCCAAGCCTGGATCGAGTTCATAAATGACTGGACACAGTTACAGGTTCCACCGGATAAACCAGATACTAAATACTGGACTATGCATTTCGATGGGTCTCGACAACTGGAAGGTTCAGGAGCTGGTGTGGTGTTAACATCCCCAAGAGGAGATAAGTTTTTCTATGTCTTGCAAATTTCATTCAAATGCACTAATAATGCAGCAGAGTATGAAGCTTTGCTCCATCGGCTTCGGATTGCGAAAGAAATGAGCATAACCAGGATTCGATGTCTGGGTGATTCCGATCTTGTCTATCAACAAGTTACAGGAACCTGGGACTCTAAAGACCCAGTTATGGTAGAATATAGACGGGCAGTTACCCAGCTTGCTAGACATTTTCACGGATATCAGGTTGATCATATCGACCGACGTCTCAATGAAGCAGCTGACGCACTAGCTTGTCTAGGTTCCCAGAAAAACAAGTTCCACCAAATGTTTTTCTGGATGAAATTCATAGCCCATCAGTTAAAATCCCAATAGATGAAGACCTAGCAAATCCAGATCCAGAATCAGAATTAGTAGTTTCCCTTCCCAGAGTGGACTGAACCATACTTGGCATACCTTATGAGAGGCGAGCTCCCGCAGAGCGAGGTTATCGCTCACCAAGTTACAAGAAGGTCCAAGTCATATACAATTATAAATGGTGAGTTACACAAGAGAAGTGCGGCTGGAATTTTTCAAAGATGTGTTTCTCCAGAAGAAGGATGTCAAATTTTAAGAGAAATCCATTCAGGAGATTGCGGCCACCATGCAAGTTCTAGATCTTTGGTCAATAAAGCTTTCAGACATGGATTTTTCTGGTTAACCACGAATGCTGATGCAGAACATATAGTAAGAACGTGTGAAGGATGTCAAAGATATGCAAGGCAGGATCACGTGCCAGCTCAGGATTTACACATGATTCCCATAACCTGGCCTTTTGCAGTTTGGGGACTTGACATGGTAGGACCTTTCAAAAGGTCAACTGATAAAAAGACTCATCTACTGGTGGCAGTTGACAAGTTTACAAAGTGGGTAGAAGCAGAACCAATCAGTAAATGCGACGCGGTTACAACAGTCAAGTTCTTAAAAAAGCCGATTTTCAGATTTGGCTACCCACATAGCATTATAACAGATAATGGGACAAATATGTCAGAAGGAGCAATGCAGAAGTTTTGTGAACAGAACCATATACGGCTAGACCTTGCTTCAGTGGCACATCCACAGTCTAACGGACAAGCAGAGAGGGCTAACCAGGAATTACTTAAAGGTATCAAACCTAGGCTTCAGGTTTCATTGGAGAAAACTGCTGGATGTTGGGTTGAAGATTTGCCTGCTGTTTTATGGAGTATAAGAACTACCCCAAATAGGTCAACAGGTTATACACCTTTCTTTCTGGTTTATGGAGCAGAGGCAGTTTTGCCAAGTGATATTTGTCACGATTCACCACGAGTGACTACTTATGTGGAAACCCAGAATGAGATAGATCGTCAACACTCGCTAGATGCTTTAGAGGAAGCGCGTGACCTCGCAGCATCCAGGTCAGCTATATATCAGCAGGACCTGCGTCGCTATCATAGCCGCAGGGTTAAGACTCGAAGTTTCCAGGAAGGGGACTTGGTTTTACGCCTAATTCAGAAAAAGGACGGGATGCACAAGCTATGTCCTCCATGGGAAGGACCATTTGTGGTAAGTTAAAAACTACATAATGGATCCTATTATCTCATTGATATGCGTGATGCCGATAAAACACGAACATCTGAGGAAGAAACTGGAAGACCATCGAACATAGCCCAGCTGAGGCCGTATTATACATAGGATCTTTGTAATCACTATGTTATTTTGGCAATGAGAAGCAGAGTTAACAACATCTGAGTTATTGGGATTTGTTTCATATCATTATGACAGAAAGTCAAAACGTTTTTTCTATATGATTACTTGGGGGCTGATGCTAGAGCACAGTCTATATCTCAAGAATCTGGCATAAGCCAAAATATATTGGTTATACTTGCCTGCCAGTCAGTGGTTACGCAATTTTATGACCTAGATGTTTAAACCTGGTTGAGTCAATCATGTTATAACCCGGCAAAACCGGGTTAGTATGACCATGAACTCACCAGAGTTGTACACACTAGAATAAGTCATGCGAAAAACCGGCTGAGATAGAAAGCAAAGAAAAACCAAGTCAAGAAAAGTTTCACACTCAAATAGAAGATGTTGCAAAAATGAAGTAAAATCGGAAACACTTTGCATAACCTCGAATGGAAACTTATTACACACCAGATTTTAGCATAAGTGCACATGCGCACTTTCAAAATAGGACTAGAAATAAAGCAGTTTATCTAGCCTATTACTGGCCCATTAGGGTCAAATTATTGTTTTTGCAGAAATCAAATGATTACTCCACAGCAGATTTTCCTTTCTGTTGGGCCGCATCTTGAGTCGTCGGGTCTTTAGGATCCGGGTCTTGAGTCTCCGGCTCGTCTGTCACTTGGATGGCCTCTGCTCCTTCAACCTCATCGGCAGGAACGTACTTCCACTCCAGCTGAGCCAGAGCATCAGTAATGTTCTTTGGTTCATATAAAGGGCGAGTAGGAGCAGAAACGGAAGGAGTAACAGACTGAGGCACACCAGATGAAGAGGATATAGAGAGCCGTCTCTTCTGTGGGGCTTGGCGGACAGCAGCCACAACTTGAGGAGTCAACGACATCTTACGCTCACCCGACGAGTTATAACCCGGACACATATCCTTGAGCTTAACCTTTTCAGCAATAGTGCAAGCGGCACTCCTTCTCGATCCTGGCGAAGTCTTTTCTGTCATACTTGGACATATCCACTTTATATTATGGGAAGCCCTTCACAAGAAGATCCGGATTCAATTCCGGGTGATAGGCTTTCGTCAGGGACATAACCTTGATGCCTCCACGACGGCAGGATGATAGTTTATGCTCTTCTATCCACTGAGGGACATGAGTTAGCTCCACAAGCATCTCACTAAGTCTTTTAGGAGGAGTGTCCCAGTTCCGGACAACTTTAATGCATTCTCCACCTCCAACATATAGCTTCCGGATCAAGGTGAACAAAGCCTTCAGTTTCAGGCCCGGAAGTTGGAGGTTATTGCCATGCATTCTGCCTACAGGTTACAAGAAATATTTTGATCAAAACCAAGCTATTGATAACAAGGCAAGGGAAATACTGAACTGGAAAAGCAATGCATTGACAAAAGGGATAATGAACCAGACAAACTTACCAAACACACTGCAGGTGATATCTCTTAGCAGGCCTTTGACCTTGGTAAAGCTGGTCCGATTTCCTCCAAGTCCTTCTCAGCAGTTTCTGCTCTGGTTATAAGAGCCTTTTCCCGGTTCTCAAAATCCTGCTCGAGAACACACCAAGTTTTGGCTACCTCAGTGATTTGATCTTCTAACTCCTTCTGCCGGGTCCTGGCCTCCTCAGTCTTCTTAGCCTCTTGTGCTAGCAGACTCTTCAGATTTGAAACCTCCTTTTTCGAGGAAGATTCAAGACTCTGAATATTCATTGGTTGTGACAGAATAAAGTTATCAATAGGCTATAGTCATAACTTGAGGAAAATCCGGCTTATAATATAATAACCCGGAAAATGGCGAACTTATAACATATTCAAGAAAAAGGTTAAAAGTCCCGAGTAGCTGCAGGCTGGCAAACTTGGCACTTGGGGGCTACATTTTTCAGGTTCAATCGCTGGGTTATAATTTATGACTAAGTCCCGGCTTGCTGCAGGCTCGCAACCCGACACTTGGGGGCTACATATTTCAATCTAAGTTCCAGTGGTTAAAAACAGAAGCATAATAAGTCCCGGTTTGCAATGAAATTATAAAACGACACTTGGGGGCTACAACTATTCAGTTTACAACATTCAATGATAAATCTCCAAGTATATATTACAAATATAAACTAGAAGATTGAGGTCTACAGGTTATACATATCATGGTTACCTCATATTTCTACTTCAGAAATTCTATAATACCATCAGCGTGGCGCCGGTTCTCAGAGAGTTCTTGAGCTAGTGTATCAAAGTCCTAGCTTTCAATATTCAGGCTAGGAGTAGATCTTTTTTCTTCCGGCTTCACTTACAGGTCTTCAGTAATTTTGGAGAGCACTGTGGAAGGCCCAGTAACCTGGGCAGCCTGAGATCCGGTTATAACCACATCCAGGTCTTGAACAGCCACCTCTTCGGCTGGAGGATCATTACCCGAGATATTATCAACCGAGTTCACCTCTTCTTCATGTTCTTCAACCATAACATCCATATGAACCGGCGATGTAGCAGTCGGTTCATCATTTTCTTCTCCAAGGACTCTCTCTTGAAGGTTCACAGAGGGAGCAACAGATAAGACATGGTTTGCTTTCAGTATATCTTGAGGTCTGCAGCAAAAAGAGAACCATTAGTTAGATTGCATGATTAAGATATTAGCAGTAATAAAACAAGAGATGGAAAAGCTAGCTTACCCAGAGTTAATGGATAACTCACTAGCCCCGCTAAAATGAGATGAGTCCGAGTTTGGAGAATCTGAATGAAAAGGACGACTCAGCTCGGGCCTTATTTGTCCAGCCAAGGGATGCGAAGCAGTGGGTGAAACCCGAACTTTGGAGACCCGGCGAAGAGGAGTTTTCTCATGCAAACCTGTTTCTAACTCACTTGAGCCGGAGCTCCGGGTCCTCCTTCTTTTTCTGCCCTCCTCATCATCCTGCGATTTCTCTATATGTGAGGTTGGTTTCAAGGCATTTTTGGACAATCTAGAGATAGGCACCTTTGCAACTACTTGCCGGGTCCTCTTGTGGCCTGTGGGGGAATCTTTCTCAACCACCACGTTGGAACCTGTGATGGGAGTAGAAGGGTTGAGCTTCGGAGCATTTCGAACCGGAGAATCCAGATACGGCGCTTCATCATTGGCCTGACCTTGGCCTAACCCGGCGTCCTCCTGCTCTGCCGGTTCATCCTGCGAGTAACCATCGTCAGCTAATTGATTGTGCAAGTGACCGAGGGAGTCAAATTCAGAAACCTATTCCTCTTCGTCACTTGGCTCCTCCGAGTCATCGTCCTCAAAAGGAGAGGTTGGGTCTTTGGTGGTAACCCAGAAGGGGTCTGTGAGCTATAAACCGGACAAAATCAAGGTTAGATTATGCGCAGTTCTGAAAGGAGAAAATTACTTATAACAAAAAGAAACTTACAGGAGGAGCCGGGTTGGAAGAGTTGTAGGGTTCCAGGCCAACATCAAAGAATTTATCTTGCTTTACTCCAACCAGGAGCTTTAAGGAGGTTACCATATCCGACTTAGACACTAGAGATTGAGAATATCCCATAGAATCTGATAAACCGGTATATTCATGGAACAGCTGGTTCCTGATACTGAGGGGTTGGATGCACCATTCTGCCCAGGTTTTGGTTAAGTCTAAACCAGTAAGCCCGTGAACTATCAAGAAGTTACGCGCTTCAGGAGAGACCAGATCTTAACTCGATCAGAGGATTTGGCGTAGGAGTTCATGGTACTGGTGTAGACAAAACGTCCAGGACGATAACCCGGAAGAGCCGGTTCATCTTCAGGAGAAGTATTTTTGATGTAGAAGGAAGATTTTGGCCATAGTTTAGGGTGACTAGCCAGAGGAATGCCCGGATAGGCGATATCTTTCCGCCTCTGAAAAGAAACGCCCCCATAGTGAATAAGTGAAGGGGAACGCAGCATAGAAAACAAAAAATTTCCTACGCGAGAGATACCCGAAAGGCCAAGATCTAATCTAGGAGACGAAGTGCAACGGGCAACAAGAGGGTTAAGGAGAACACATACCCTCGAAGACTCAAAGTGGTACGAGATCAAATCTCGTTGTTGGCGTAGTCGTACTCACACCGATCCCGATAGCGAGAAGATGGCACCGCAATCCGGCGGTGCATCCGTGATCGGTCACACGTACGGTTGATGACGACCTCCGTTCCCTCGTTCCAGCGGGGCGCGGAAGTAGAGGATCCCTCGGAACTCCAGCAGCACGACGACGTGGTGGTGGTGAAGAATCCCACGGTCAGGGCTTCGCCAAGCCGAAGACCATGAAATGGAGCAGCGGGTGGAGGGAAAGGGAAGTGGCCAAGTGTGTGGAGGAGGGAGAGCTCTCACCCTCCTTTTATAGGAGAGGGGGGAGGCAGCCCAAGGGTGGTGCGGCCAGCCCATGGGGGTGCCCCCACCTCTTCCCTCATCATGTGAGTGGACACTCCACTCACACCCACTCATTTCCCCATTATTTCCCACTTGGAAAATCCAAAGGTTTTCTTTTAATAAATAAATAAAACCTTTTTATTTCTTTATTTCAGCATTTGTTAATTCTATTAACAAACTTTTGCATATAGCACCTCGAATCATTTGTTAATTCTATTAACAACCATTCGACGAAAAACCCCTTGAACTATTTCAATTTTCCCCGAAACAATTTCGGTGCTGCCCAAAATATTCTTCGATATTCCGTATCCTCTCAAACGCGTCATCGAACCTTAAGTGTGTCACCCTACGGTTCGCGAATAAGATAGACATGATCGAGACTCCTCTCCGATCAATAATCAACAGCGGGATCTGGAGATCCGTGATGACTCCTATATATTCAACGATGACTCTCGTGATCGTGTGAACCAACAACGTCGTGAACTATTCCCTTTGTCTCGCGATATTTTACTTGTCCGAGATTCGATCATTGGTATCAACCATACCTTGTTCAATCTCGTTTCCGACAAGTACTCTTTTCTCGTTCCCGTGATATAACATCCTTTGTGATCATATCACGTGCTTGCAAGCCGTTTCGATGTGATATCACCGAGAGGGCCCAGAGTATATCTCTCCGTCATTTGGATGGACAAATCCCACTCTTGATCCATGATCCTCAACTAATACTTTACGAATACTTAACGACACCTTTATAGTCACCCTGTTACGGTGTGACGTTTGATGCCATCAAAGCACCCTTCCGGTATCAGCGATTGACATGATCTCATGGTCTAAGGAATAAGTTACTTCGTCTGTTTGATATAACAATGTAAACTAAATGACTTGATCGCATTGCTATATTCTCTTTGGGTATATGTTCATCACATCATTCTTCTAATGACATGACCCCGTTATTAATAACATCCAATGTTCATGATCAGGAAACCTTGATCATCTATTAATCAACGAGCTAGTTAAAAGAGAGGCTTTACTAGGAACCATTGTTTGTTTATTAAGCACACATGTATCAACGTTTCCGGTTAATACAATTCTAGCATGAGAAATAAACATTCATCATAAACAAGGAATAAGATAATAACCATTTTATTATTGCCTCTCGGGCATATTCCCTTCAGTCTCCCACTTGCACAAGAGTCAATAATCTAGTCTGTAAGCACTTAACACATATGGCGTACCAGTGTTATTACCATGCTTCGCATGTGGTAAACATTATCAAAAAGATCTGAACTGTTCAGGTCCTATTGTATTTGCATGTTCTTTGCGTCTACACGCATCACTCATTCTCTAATGAGATGGCTTTGTATATATATGGTCAATTGGTGAAAACTTAATTCCTTAGCTTAAACTGATGTCACTAACATTGTGAAAATGTAGCTTCATAGTGTTAGCATTCTTGGAAACTCACCAAGTTCCGGTGATACCTTAATTCCTTAGCTTAAACTGATGTTACTAACATTGTGAAAATGTAGCTTCAAGTTTCAGCATTCTTGGAAATTCACCAAGTTCAATAAAGAACTCCTTGACACAAAATACGCTTATAATCAGTTGTTAACACAACGATATACTTTAGCCTTTGTTGTAGTATCTGTCACAATATTTTAATTTTGAAACTCTTTCAAATCCAGCATGGAACTTTCTTCCATCCTATTGTGCTACCCTTCATCACATATTTTATTTGAGATAAAATTACTTGAATAAATGACAAGACTATTAGTGTAACATATTACAACTAATATTTTGTCATTACTATATAGGAAAACATATCCTTAGCATTTCTGAAATGACACAAGAATCTCTCCCACTGTTGTCTAATCATCATATGAATTATCCTACTATAACATTTTATAGCATAGGACTTATCTGGTTGTGTACATAGCATGGAAACATGACTTAGAAATCTCAATTTCAATGATGCTCATCATGTGTCAAAACACTTGAATCTTGCTCAATTACTTTCCATGTGACAAGAACTCCTTGTCATTTCTATATTGACTTACTTCAATATTTCATCTATGTAATTTGGCTTCAATCATATCAGGCGCTTCAATCCATCTTTTATAGATATCGATGCCCAATATCTTCTAAGCCTTTCATCAATATGAAAATCTTAACCGTGTTAATCTAAAATACATATTTTCCAATCAACCATATGTCATCTACATAAAGTATTGGAAATATGTCATAGCGCTCCCACTTAATTTCTTGTAACTTTACAAGCATCTTTATCGTTCATGATGGAATCAAACTCTTTTGATAACTTCATTAAGGTAAAGATTTCAACTTCGTTATGCTCACTTCAACCATTGAAGTGTGCATACCTTTCTAGCAACCTTTTTGAATTTTACAAAACTCTCAGACTGTGTCAAGTACACATCCTTGATAAAATTTCCTTGAGAGGAGAGTTGGTTTTGTTATTCAACTGCCATATCATAATATGTAACCTTTTGCTAGAACTATCCGCAAAGACTAAAGCATCACTACGGAAGATCAAAATCTTGTAGTAGTTAACTCTTTGAACTTCGTCGAAAACAACTTTTCGATAAGTACAATTTTAATAAGATGTAAAATCCATGTCTTTGTCGCTATATAGACCCTTTTGCTATCGATAGGCATCATGCCTATCGAAAGGACTACCAAGTCACATACTTGATATTCATACAAGGATACTATGGCGGATATAATGACTCATAGTCAATTTTACGAAGTCAGGGCCCATCATTTGCTTCCTTTATAAGGTCCAGGTCCTTTTGTTGTCAAAACAACACTTTACACTTAAACCACAAGTTGTTCTAAGTACAAAGTTTTTGGACTTTTCTGGTACAGTTCGCAAACTCATTTGAAGTATCTACAACATTTGTAGTGTCTTCTACTTAGTCAAAATAGTAAACCCCGGAACAACTTCCAGTGTTGCGCTACTCTTGACATGATAACGAAGATTCTCTAATCTCGTTGAGTTTGTACTGTGCTCCCACTCACTTGTTTCGCAAGAACTACTTTCTCGAGAAATAAACCCTTTCCGACAAACAACATTTGTCTTTTGGTTCGGTGATAGGAGAAATACCCAATGTTTTATTTGGGATAACCTTATAAACATATATTTATCCTATTTTGGTTGTAAACATTTTACACATGCTATGCATACCAAAATTTAAGAAAAATGACAATTCGGGTCATTACCCAAGCCATATCTTATATGTTGTCAATTTCAACGGATCATGATGGTGCTCTTTTCAGTGTAAAAGCGGTTGTCACTAATGTATAAACTACAAAATTATAATGGCATTTTTATTAATCTTACCATGTCAAACAAGGTTTGATTTTGTCTTTTTGAATACTCCAATCTAATGTGGGGTATTCGAGAAGTATAAGTTGTAGAACAATTCTGCAACTTCTCAGATGTTTTGCTAAACTTGTAACTCAAACTTTATCCTTTATGATCCAATCATAAATACTTGATTATCTTGTTACATTGATTTTAACTTCATATTAACAACCTTTTGAACCAATTCAAAATGTCAAACTCTGTTCCCTTTAAATAGATATACTCACATATCTACTTAAATCATCGACAGAATTTTATGAAGGAAAAATTAATCCACCATACATGACTACACATAATGGACTATATACATCAATATGTATAATCTCCACTAAATTAGTCGTCCATTCTACTTTGGCCTAAGAACGGAATTCTAGTCATCTTTTGGAAGAGGTCTCACAAGCGTCAATAAAATGACTCCGGGAGTCCATCAATATGGAGTTCCTTCATGTTTTCCTTTCCGATATGAACTAAAATGGTGGTGTTGCAATTTAAGTGAAAATCTTTTACGTCTTGCAACGTTTAGCATTCAGTCTTATAGATGTTTACTTTACCAACATGATTTATATTAACATATCCATCAATTATGGAATATGGTCATCGTTTGAACAATCTCATTTGTTCTCACAAAAGACTAGAACAAAATAACAAATTATTAAGTTCTTCAAATAAATCTTGACTGGTTGGTTCGATACGACAATGAACACAATAACACTTTATTTATGTTCTTGTCATAATCGATTCCACATCTATTACTAGTTCCTTTTAGGCCCTTGTATTTCTTGCATTGCGTTGCTTTGTATGACAACTCATACCAACCAATGTGGTATCAAAATACCAAAAATACTTTGTTAACTAGTAATACATCTATAACTTGTATATCAAGTATATACTCCTGAGCTGGACTTTTCCAGTTATCTTCTTTTCTGCCATATATCTATTTGCAATTTCTATTTTCAATATTCCCTTTCCTTTACAGAAGAATCAATCAACATCAAACAATGCTAGTCTTACTAGCTCATTTTCTTTGGCGTGTTAGTCATATACTATCACCCATTGAGTCATACTTTGAGTTTGATTGTTCTACTAATATCACCATATTAATAGCATTCTTCTAGATTCCACTCTTAACAATTTCCAAGTAAGGTAAAATACTTTACCCATACTTCGAATCCATCCCATCATAACAATTTTATGATTAAGCTACTATAGCTCGAAGGAAGGGATTTAGAGGATAATTTTCAGCGCCCAACTTCTTGGAATATTCAAACGCCTAGCGTCTTCAATCATTGCATATATTCAGATAATATAAGCAAACATTGTCACGCTAAATTTGCATATATTCAGATAATATAAGCAAACATTGTCACGCTAAATTATACTCAGTCATGTTGCTACAAATAAGTTTCTAGATATCAATATATCTTTCACTTGATTGTTTCTGAAAACAACTCTTTTCAGTTCCAAAATCACCTTGATCAACAAAACATTCTTTTGAAGATAAAGTAATACGAAAGCAACCATGACTCTGGATTCTAAGTAGGAATTATTTGCTCTCTAGATTAATCAATCATTAACCATATGGAGCTAGGTAGGAAATACCAAAAATCTACAATAGGACTCAATTTTAAATTTCACTAATACGGTACCAGTCTTAAATGGTATTTACCAGATCATAACAGTTATATCTCAATTAACAATCTAAGTGTAAGGTAATTATAGATGCCAATGAATACTACAATTTGTGCAAATTCACTTTGATTTGTTGTTCATGATAAATAAGTTCAAGTTAATTCAAAATTAAGCCATGAACTCCCACTCAAAAACAACATCCCTCTTAGTCGTCTTTAGTGATTACACGAACCAAATTCACTACACCAAAACCGATCATCACGTGAGATAATGTAGCTTCAAAGGCGAACATCGACATGTTCATCATATCATCCATATGACTCATGCTTTACCTTTCGGTTACGTGTTCCGAGGCCATGTCTGTACATGCTAGGCTCGCCAAGTAGAACCGTAGTATTGCGTGTGTTTCAAGGCCATGTCTGTACATGCTAGGCTTGAAAACACCCGTTGTATGCGAACGTTGAGTCTATCACACCCGATCATCACGTGGTGTCTCGAAACGACGAACTTTCTTAACGGTGCATACTTAAGGAAGAACACATTATTATCTTGATATTAAGTGAGAGGGATCATCTTATAATGCTACCGTCGCTATCTAAGCAAAACAAGATGCATAAAAGGATTAACATCACAAACATCACATGTAAGGATAACGTGATATGATATGGTCCTCCTTGCACTTGATCTCCATCATGTGCATCATGGTATGATCTCCATCATTCCACCGACGTGGTACCAAGTACCATGGCACCCAATCTTGATTGTCCATCAAGAAGAAGACAATCATATGGATACCTTCCGGTATATCAATAATTTACAAAATAGATCATCTCATAATCAAATTTGTAATATTGACCATGTCACATCACATGCCCAGCAAAAAACTAGTTAGACGCCTCTAATTTATTTTTGCATATTTTACGTGGCTTAGGGCTTTCGATGATAGAACCGTTCATACCTACGAACATCAACCACAACGTTGATAAACACATTTTTAACAACCCTTCATAGATTAGATCTTAACTATAGTAGGAGAAACAGACACCCGCAAGCCACTTATGCAATACAAGTTGCATGTCAGTTGTGGAACAAGTCTCATGTACGTGGACATGTAAGGTTAGTCCGGGCCGCTTCATCCCACTATGCCACTAAGATCATAAAATAATCAAGGAGGTAATAACATGATCATCAACGCCCACATACACCTATGTGTTCTACCCGTACAAAACATCTACGCATAGAACCGGCTCTGATACCACTGAAGGGGAACGCAGCATAGAAAACAAAAATTTTCCTACGCGAGAGATACCCGAAAGGCCAAGATCTAATCTAGGAGACGAAGTGCAACGGGCAACAAGAGGGTTAAGGAGAACACATACCCTCGAAGACTCAAAGTGGTACGAGATCAAATCTCGTTGTTGGCGTAGTCGTACTCACACCGATCCCGATAGCGAGAAGATGGCACCGCAATCCGGCGGTGCATCCGTGATCGGTCACACGTACGGTTGATGACGACCTCCGTTCCCTCGTTCCAGCGGGGCGCGGAAGTAGAGGATCCCTCGGAACTCCAGCAGCACGACGACGTGGTGGTGGTGAAGAATCCCACGGTCAGGGCTTCGCCAAGCCGAAGACCATGAAATGGAGCAGCGGGTGGAGGGAAAGGGAAGTGGCCAAGTGTGGAGGAGGGAGAGCTCTCACCCTCCTTTTATAGGAGAGGGGGGAGGCAGCCCAAGGGGGGTGCGGCCAGCCCATGGGGGTGCCCCCACCTCTTCCCTCATCATGTGAGTGGACACTCCACTCACACACTCATTTCCCCATTATTTCCCACTTGGAAAATCCAAAGGTTTTCTTTTAATAAATAAATAAAACCTTTTTATTTCTTTATTTCAGCATTTGTTAATTCTATTAACAAACTTTTGCATATAGCACCTCGAATCATTTGTTAATTCTATTAACAACCATTCGACGAAAAACCCCTTGAACTATTTCAATTTTCCCCGAAACAATTTCGGTGCTGCCCAAAATATTCTTCGATATTCCGTATCCTCTCAAACGCGTCATCGAACCTTAAGTGTGTCACCCTACGGTTCGCGAATAAGATAGACATGATCGAGACTCCTCTCCGATCAATAATCAACAGCGGGATCTGGAGATCCGTGATGACTCCTATATATTCAACGATGACTCTCGTGATCGTGTGAACCAACAACGTCGTGAACTATTCCCTTTGTCTCGCGATATTTTACTTGTCCGAGATTCGATCATTGGTATCAACCATACCTTGTTCAATCTCGTTTCCGACAAGTACTCTTTTCTCGTTCCCGTGATATAACATCCTTTGTGATCATATCACGTGCTTGCAAGCCGTTTCGATGTGATATCACCGAGAGGGCCCAGAGTATATCTCTCCGTCATTTGGATGGACAAATCCCACTCTTGATCCATGATCCTCAACTAATACTTTACGAATACTTAACGACACCTTTATAGTCACCCTGTTACGGTGTGACGTTTGATGCCATCAAAGCACCCTTCCGGTATCAGCGATTGACATGATCTCATGGTCTAAGGAATAAGTTACTTCGTCTGTTTGATATAACAATGTAAACTAAATGACTTGATCGCATTGCTATATTCTCTTTGGGTATATGTTCATCACATCATTCTTCTAATGACATGACCCCGTTATTAATAACATCCAATGTTCATGATCAGGAAACCTTGATCATCTATTAATCAACGAGCTAGTTAAAAGAGAGGCTTTACTAGGAACCATTGTTTGTTTATTAAGCACACATGTATCAACGTTTCCGGTTAATACAATTCTAGCATGAGAAATAAACATTCATCATAAACAAGGAATAAGATAATAACCATTTTATTATTGCCTCTCGGGCATATTCCCTTCAATAAGCTCACCCCCAGCTACTTCTGGGTGTTTGTTGCAATAAAAGTATTCGATAAAGAGGTCTAAGTTAGGCTCTACTTGGAGGTAGTCCTCACAAAGGACTACGAAATTGCTAACGTTAAGGATAGAATTTGGTGGAAGGTCTTGAAGGTGGAGGACATAATAACTTAGGAACCGGCGAAAAAAGAGAGATCCGGGTGGATGAAACCGACGGAGAAAGTGGGCTTCAAAAACTATTACCTCACCTGGCCCAGGTTCGGGCTGGATCTCGTTCCCAGGGGCACGCTAAGATAGGTTCTTCGGCAGTAACCCGGAGTCTTCCATCTCCGTAAGCCGGCCTTGGGTTATCTCCGACTTGCACCAATTGACTTGCATTTTTCCTCTCCCAGACCCGGCAGCTCCAAAACCCGAAGCACCTTCAATTTTCTTTTTCTTTCCAGCTCCGCTGGTCTTGGACACCAAGCTTTTCTCCTTCACCATCTTGAGGTGAACGCTGGCGATGCTCCGGCCACGGCGGCATAGGAGAAGAGGTGGAGCTCTCGTACTTGATCTGGAGGAAGAAGATAAAGCGGGGGGCGCAGGATGCGAATGAGCCTTGGGGGCCGTACCCTTGACTATTTATAGGCGGGGCCTAAACCCTAGGGTTAAGTGATTTTTGCACAAGGGACCCTCAAGATTAAACTTTTTATACATCGAGATTGGATCATAGGAGGAGATTTTCTCTGAAAAAATGCAGTAATTTCCTAGAGAAAAATCCGGGTTAAGTTATGATTTTTTCTGGTTCCGGAGATCTGGGAGATGAAAATGCGGGAGTAATCTTCCAAGAAACATAAAGATATGATCTTGGAGAAAAATAGCTCAGCCCGTGAATCCGGATTGGATATCTTTTTGAAAGTTATCTTATAAAGGCAAATGCTTTTTTTGCCTGGCTTGCACTCCAAGATGTTTAACGTGAACGTCGTGAGTCCAAACTTAAATGTTCACGTTAACCTGGGGGTTAATGTTGGGGTAATAGGTGAGGGGAGCCTCACCTACCCCTCATATAAACCGGAACCCACTTAATGGGGCTCAATATTGTTGGTCCGGTTTATAATAGGGAGATCCGGATTATGATGGTCGCTCTAAAGGAAGAAGGCCCGGGTTACCAATTTCGTAACCCGGAGAGGATAGAGGACCGGCCCAGAGTTTGTGTTAAGCAGCATAAAGGCCCAAGGCCTGGAGGTCAGCCCAAGGCCGGACGGAGATGAACAGGTCACGGAGTGAACCGGCAAAGGATGACCTAGAACCGAATTATCAGGACTCCGATAACGGGTGTAACCCGGATCCTCTGTAACCCGGAGGTCTTGTCCCCTATATAAGGCGAGACCCTAGGACGTAGAAAGATAAGCTCTAAGTCAATAACAAGGTAACTCGAGACATCGAGAGCCGGAATCACCCTTTGTAATCGAGACCTTGTTTCCTAATAGTAAGAAGGCAGGAGTAGGTCTTACCCTCAATCGAGGGGCCGAACCTGGGTAACTCGCGTCTCTCGTTTCCGCCTTAACCCTTTAGAAGTTTCACTCAGTAGCAATGGCCTCGATATCTAGTTTTCGCATAAGGACACTTGCCGTGACAACACCACACCAGTGACCAAGTGGAGGACGAGAGTTGTGCTGGTAACCAAGCAGACGACCCAGCCTATGGAATGGGGCCTCACAAGGAGTGGACTGGGTCATCCACTTCAGACCACATGGAACACTGGAATCAAACAACACAGTGGACATGAACTGAACAATGAGCTTAGTGTTGTAGGGGCAGCGGGTCTCCAGAAGCCTCACAAGACCAAACCTCTCAATGATACTAGCAGCATTAGCGAACTCTTCCTTGTCCCTGATCATCTCAAACCTGGTGGGATGCATCTGACGGATGGGGAACTTGTAGTCAGAATATATGTCCGCATAGATGTAGGACTGATCCATTCACCAGAACCGAGCATCCTCACAATCAACATCACATGGAGTGTTGTACCAATCCTTTTGACAGATCTAAGCATAATCATGAGTGGGGACTTCCGTCTTGTAATTCTTCCTTGCTTCCTTGCCTTTCTTCTTCCTTGATGGCTTTGAGGCCAAAGACTTGGTCTTGGCAACATCTTTCCTTGGAGGGCGTGAGTCACTGGGATCCTCATCACTAGTGTCCTTGTACGAAGGACGCTTGCGAGGGCCCAACTTGTCAGCCCGAGAGATACCTGTGAAGGATAATCATAGAGGAGGCAATGGGGTAAGTGCACACATGTCCAACAAAGGAGGAATCATACGTCAAAACAATAGGGAAGGGTCCACGGTACGATCAAGAATCAATTATAGCTAGGATCAAACCAGTACTGGTGAAATTCGGGACAGAACTCAACCGGATATTCCTGTTCAGTTCTATACCGGATATTCCGTTTTCATGACACAACATAGCCGGATATTCTAGTTCAAAAGTGAACCGGATATTCCTATTGCACGACAGAACACAATCATATATTCTGGTTCAATACTGAACCGGATATTCCGAGTGCACGAAACCAGCACTAGATTGATTCTTACCTAGATTTTAAAACTAGATTGGTGACACCTATTGTCTCTTGCATGTATAGGATACCCTAGGAAACATTCACTACCAAGCATTTGCAAGAAAAGCACAAATCCATGGAGAGGTAGGGTTATGGCACCAAGATTGAAAAGATTTGAACTTTACCGGCATCCATGGATGAAGATGCTTGGATGGAAATGCTCCCAAGGTGACGGAGAACAAGATCCAGGCAATAACTCGCCAGATCCCGTGGAGGAAGTGGCTCGGGAGACCAAGAATCGGAGAGGCGGCGCTTTGGTGGAGAAGAGGAGTTGGGGAAGAAGAGGCAAGAATTGCCTCTCTCCCCGTGCCCCTCCGAATAAGTGAAGATGCGCCAGACCGGATATTCCGGTTCAAAACTGAACCGGATTTTTCGGCTGCCTTCTGATTCGAAACTTCCTAGTTTCACTGGAACGACAAGTGCTAGATAGAGTTTGGCGTTTTGGGTAGAAAGGCTTAGGATAGAAACACCAAACTGGGAGTAGTACTTATCCCGCTCAATTGCAAGAATCAACCAATCAAAAAGACCAATTGAGTGAGATTTTCCCACGAAAACACTTAGCGAGGGAAAACAAGAGAAATGCAATGAAATATCGAATAAACCCCAACTAAGATCCAACTCTTTCACAAAGAATAGGTTGGTGGCCTAAGCCACAATGTAAGAGATCATGGTATGACACCGAAGATATATCTTGGGTGCATGGCCAATACTCGACATTGAAGCTCACAATTAAACATGAGAAAAAGAGAGATAACAATGATTTTTTTGCTTTGGCATAATGGGGGGAGGGAGAACCCAATGTGTTAGGATAACACTCCCCCTATGTCCATGCCTACACCTAAACCCAAACACGTCACAACTATAGGGTGTGTGCAATATCTTCAAGTCAAGCTCCTAGAAACCAATGATATTTAGCTCATTCCTCAAGAACATGAATCTTGCATCATCGAGAGGCTTCGTAAAGATGTCCGCGAGATTACCTTGGCGGGGACATATGCTAGCTCAATATCACCTCTTGCCACGTGATCCCGGATGAAATGATGACGAATCTCAATATGCTTCGTCCTTGTGTGTTGCACGGGGTTGTAGGCGATCTTTATGGAACTTTCATTGTCACACATGAGGGGAAACTTATCCAAGTGAACATCGTACTCTTTGAGTGTTTGCCTCATCCATAGCAATTGGGTGCAAGCACTAGCGGCTGCCACATACTCGGCTTCGGTGGTGGAGAGATATACAATTTTGCTTCTTGGAAGACCAACTCACCAAGTACCTACCAAGAAATTGGCAAGCCCCGGAAGTAGACTTCCTATCATCTTGATCACCGGCCCAATCCGAGTCCGTGTAGCCCTTGAGAGAGAATCGTGCCCCCTTTGGGTACCACAAACCAAACCTTGAGGTATCAACCAAATACTGTAAGATCCTATGGACCGCCACTAAGTGGCTTTCCTTAGGAGTCACTTGATACCTTGCACACACACCTACACGCAAAACAATATTGGTCCTAGATGCACAAAGCTAAAGCAAAGAACCAATCATAGAACGATACAACTTTTGTTGCACATCTTTACTATCCGGATTGCACTTGAGGTGGCATTTGACTTGCATAGGTGATGGCTTCATCTTTTCACCTTGGAAATTAAACCTCTTCAGCATGTCTTGGGTGTACTTGGCTTGATAAATTAAAGTCACACAAGCCAATTGCTTGATCTCAAAGCCAAGAAAGAATTTAAGCTCTCCCATCATGGACATCTCAAACCTGTCAGCCATAAGCTTTGAGAACTCGTTATTAAAAGCTTGGTTAGTTGAGCCAAAGATAATATCGTCCACATAGAGTTGGCATATGAAAATCTCTCCCTTTACCCTCTTTGTGAAAAGGGTGGGGTTGATCTTCCCAACTTCGAAACCACGGTCTTCCAACAACTCTCTAAGGTGCTCATACCATGCACGTGGTGCTTGTTTAAGTCCATAGAGCGCCTTATCAAGTTTGTAGACATGGTTAGGAAAGTTGAGGTTCTCGAACCCCGGAGGTTGCTTAACATATACTGACGGAGGGATAATAACCCGGTAGGCCAACTCCAAGGTGTAACCCGGCCCAAGGGACACGGCGCAGGATCCGGCTAAGGATAATGAAACTTCTGGAAGGCCCAAAGTTTGTAGGCCTCGTAACCCGGATTGTGGGTTGCGGTAAGGAAAGCTAGGGTTTGTAAGCAGTGTCCGGGTAGGATTCCGGGTGCGCCTTGGAGGGCAAGTCAGGAGGGTACGGTGCTTTATAAACCGACCCCTACGTCTAGTTTGGAGAGATCTAAGAACCCTAGCAACATCGTGTGATATCGAGCATCAAGTGTAATCCCAGAGTTGAGTTATTATATCGAGATCGGAGACTCGGCGACTTTGATTGCCGGCTACCAGATCGAATTGCACCATGTTTTCCTCTGAGCTAAACCCTCTCCCAAATACCTGTGTCGTCTTGCCCCAAGATCAGTTACCCCCGGTAACATCTGCCGTGATTATCCCACGACAGTTGGCGCCCACCGTGGGGCCTGCGTCCAAAGGTGTTTACATCACGGGAGAAGCTCGGAAGGGCATGGAGAATCTTGTCATCGGCAAAATCTACATCGACCACGAAGGAGAAAAGATGGTGGACAATTCCGTCTGGGGGCCAGAATCGGATCACCTCGAGTCCGGATCTATATTGACGATCGGCCGGATCAACATCTTCATCGGCACGGTACGAACGACTAATTTAAAAGGACAATATCATGTGCATACTACAGGAACTTCCAGCAGGAACGAGAAGACATTAAAGCAAGCGGCGAACTCGATTTCGTTGGCCGCGTCGGGACATCTCAGATGGGCGGAACAAGAGGTAACGTGGAGTAGAAAAGACCATCCGGAGAAAATAGAGCGTCCAGGAGTCTTGGCATTGGTGGTTGCTCCACAGGTTAATGGTTACGAATTGAAGAAGGTCCTGATGGACGGTGGAAGCAGCATCAACATCCTTTATTGGGAAACCTTCTTACGGATGAGTCTCAAAGAGTCTCAGTTACAAAAAAGTTCGACAATCTTTCATGGGATCGTGCCAGGTCACTCGGCGAGCCCCGAGGGAAGGATCACCTTGGAAGTTGCTTTTGGAGAATCGACGGATAATATCGAATTGAGTGGCTCACGTTCGAGGTGGTCAAATTGCGCAGTCCTTACGACGCACTGTTTGGGAGGCCGGCTTACGCCCAATTCATGGCTAGGCCGTGCTACGTGTATTTGCAACTGAAAATCCCGGGTCCTAAACGGACCATCACTATACATGGGAACCGGGATATAGCGGCCGAGTGCGACGAAGGAGATTCAGTTATGGCCGAGCAGGCATGCAGGAAGGAAGAGCTCGAATATTACCGGTCTCAAGTAAATCCGGACGATAGAACAGCCTTGAAAAAGCCGAATACCGAGGATGAGAGAGCAAAATTCAAGGCAGCGCAAGACACCAAGAAGATAGATTTTGTCGAAGGGGATTCTACTAAGCAGTTTACCATAGGGTCTAACTTGGGAAAAGAGCAGGAGGAAGCGCTCGTGGAGTTTATTCGTTCGAATGCAGATGTGTTTGCCTGGACACCTAGCGACATGCCGGGTATCCCTACAGAATTGGCTGAGCACAGTTTGCATGTGGATCCCAAGTCCAGGCCCGTGAAGCAAGGTTTGAGGAAAATGAATGAGGAAAGAACGAAGGCTATAGGCGAAGAGATCGCTCGGCTATTGGCAGCCGGCTTTATCATGGAAGTATTTCACCCGGATTGGTTGGCTAACCCGGTTCTAGTGATGAAGAAGACCAATGAGTGGAGGATGTGCATTGACTTCACGAGTCTCAACAAACATTGCCCAAAGGATCCGTTCGCGCTGCCGAGGATAGATCAGATTATAGACAGTAGCTGGAAGCGATCTGTTATGCTTCCTGGACGCATATTCCGGGTATCATCAGATTAAGCTCAAAAGGAGGATTGGGAGAAAACATCATTCATAACTCCTTTTGGGGCCTTTTGTTATAAAACTATGACGTTTGGGTTGAAGAACGCTGGCGCAACTTACCAACGGTGTATTCAAAAGTGCTTTGAGGACCAAATCGGACGTAACGTCCATGCCTATGTGGATGACGTGGTCATCAAGACTAGGAAGGCGGAGACATTTATCGAATCTAAAGGAGACGTTCAAAAACTTGAGGAGGTACCAGATGAAGCTTAACCCGACAAAGTGCGTGTTTGGAGTTCCAGGGGAAATTACTCGGCTTCATAGTTTCCGAGAGAGGAATCGAGGCGAACCCGGATAAAATCAAGGCCATCCAGAGTCTGAAAAAACCGGAAAATTTGAAGCATGTTCAAAAGCTCACGGGCTGCGTAGCAGCCTTGAGCCGATTCATATCCAGACTCGGAGAAAAAGCAATACCCTTGTACCGGCTCTTGCGGAAATCAGATAAGTTCGTGTGGGATCAAGAGGCGGACGAGGCATTTGAGGCACTAAAGAAGCAGTTATCTGAAGCACCAGTACTAGCGCGCCGGGTCCTAAAGAGCCTATGTTACTATATGTGGCAGCTGGCCCCCGAGCCGTCAGTGCAGTGGTTGTTGTAGAACGCCAAGAGGATGGGAAAGGATACCCGGTTCAGAGGCCGGTTTATTACGTCAGCGAGGTATTATCAGAAGCAAAGCAGCGCTATCCACATTGGCAAAAGTTGGTGTTCGGGGTTTATGGCCAGCCGGAAGCTGAAGCCGTATTTCCAAGAACATCCCATAACAGTGGTTAGTTCAATACCAATGTCGGATATCATCAGAAACTCGGACGCGACGGGAAGAATAGCCAAATGGGCGATAGAGATGGGGGATTATCATATCAACTACGAACCCAGGTCAGCAATCAAATCTCAAGCTTTAATTGATTTCGTTAACGACTGGACACATACAGGCATGACTGCAACGGTTCCAAATTCCGAGTCATGGATCATGCACTTCGATGGATCAAAGCAGTACGAGGGATCAGGAGCTGGGGTGGTGCTAACATCACCCAAAGGAGACAAATTGAGTTACGTACTACAAATTCACTTCGACTGTTCCAACAACGTGGCCGAGTATGAGGCCCTATTGCATGGCTTAAAGGTAGCCAAAGAGATGAACATCAAGAGGATACGATGCTTCGGAGATTCGGACCTTGTGGTACAATAGGTGTCAGGAACGTGGGATAGAAAAGACGCAACTATGGCAGCATACCGCAGGGAAGTTGATAGGGTTGCAGGATGTTTTTCCGGGTATGAGGTGGAGCATATAGACAGAAGAAAGAATGAGGCAGCCGACGCCCTCGCCAGACTCGGCTCGCGCAGAGAGCCGGTTCCACCTAACGTTTTCCTGGACGAATTATGGCGACCATCAGTTAAAATCGAGTCAGAGGAGGAATTGGCAAATCAAGACCCGGATTCAGGACTCGTAGCCACTGTACGTACTATTCCCGAGTGGACAGAACCGTTTTTGGCCTACCTATCACGAGGCGAGTTACCACAACAGGAGGTATTAGCAAGGCAAATTTTGAGGCGAGCAAAGGGATATTCTATCATCAATGGGGAATTGTACAAGAGAAGTGCAGCAGGAGTCTTTTTGCGCTGCGTAGCGCCGGAAGAAGGCAGACAGATTCTCAAGGAAATCCATGAAGGCGACTGTGGACATCATGCGTCCACAAGGTCTCTTGTGGCTAAAGCTTATCGACACGGGTTTTTCTGGCTCACGGCCCTAGCGGATGCGGAACGATTGGTAGCAAGGTGTGACGGATGTCAAAGGTACGCTCGCCAAACCCATGTGCCGGCTATGGAGTTGCGGACTATCCCGTTAACTTGGCCGTTTGCTGTCTGGGGTATGGACATGGTTGGCCCCTTTCATATGTCACCATGCAAGAAGACACATCTTTTGGTGGCTATTGATAAGTTTACCAAGTGGGTTGAGGTTATGCCAGTTACTAATTGCGAAGCAGCTACATCAGTCAAGTTCCTGAAAAGGATTATCTACCGGTTCGGGTACCCCCACAGCATAATTACCGACAATGGAACCAACATGTCCCTTGGTGAGATGGAGAAGTTTTGTGGCAACAATGGAATCCGGCTCGATGTGGCATCGGTGGCTCATCCGCAGGCCAATGGACAAGGGAGAGGGCAAACCAAGAATTGCTTCGCGGGTTAAAACCACGATTGCGAGTTCCCTGTGTCAGGGCTGCTGGTGCATGGGTCGAAGAACTTCCTTCTGTGGTTTGGGGTATCAACACTACACCTAACATATCCACTCAGATGACACCCTTCTTCATGGTCTATGGTGCGGAAGCAGTGTTACCGAGTGACATTATTCACGATTCGCCTAGAGTATCAGCTTACGTCGAAGTAGAGAACGAAAAAACCCGGCAGGACGCCGTAGATATGTTAGAAGAGCAAAGAGAACAAGCCCTGGAAAGATCAGCCATATATCAGCAAGATCTACGGAGGTATCATAGCCGGCGTGTGAAGACCCGGGTATTCCAGGAAGGAGACTTGGTTCTGCGCCTGGTACAGTCAAACGAAGGAAAACACAAATTATCACCACCATGGGAAGGACCATTTATCATAAGCCGGAATCTGCACAACGGATCATATTACTTGATGCAAGGGAAGAATCGGCTACAGTCAACAACACCGCACACACCACTTCATCTATGCAAGAAAGAGATAGACCATGGAACGTGGCTCAGCTACGTCCATATTATACTTAGTAAAGACTATATTGGCAAGTGGAATTGCACGATGTAATAGGCAGCAGGTTTTCAGACGTACTCTTTTCCTATCCAGGGTACCTTTGGGGACTGGACGGGTTTTTAATGAGGCGGCTTGCTGACCTAGATTTTTCATATCAAGTAAAGAGATGGTTATCAAGAAAAGAGATGATTTTTATCAGGTTATGTACTCTCAGTACGACGCATATATCTAGGTCTTGGGGGCTGGTCGCTTGAATAGCACAGTTACAAACTCAAAGACTCGGCCATGATGCCTATGAGTTATAAGGGCCGATTACTTGCAAACGAGTACGGCTACAATCTTATAACGGACAAAGAAGTCCAAATTTCTTGGCTATTCTTACTTAAGCTCGATGTGACTCGCATTAAAGTGGCATGATTTGTTCGCTTACGATGGCAGTTAGTCATGAAACCCGACGGGGATTGGCTGGCTACGTCTTCGTATGGATGTAACAACATGGTATCCACGCGAAAGCCGGCTTACAGTACAAGATAGTCAAAAGGGTCATCTAAACCACAAGTTATGCAGAGTACAAGGCTGAATAGCTGGAAACTCAACGACTATTAAGCATAACTTCAAAACCTATGTGAAACAACTCAGGGATCTTTGTGAAATTAGCAGTAGGCAGTTTGTTCCCTTTTCAAGATCAAGTGTCCTAGACTCGGCGATCCGGGCTCGTTGGCTTGAAATCTTGAAAAGAGAAAAAGCGGCTTACTTGTATAATTGCAAAAACCCAAATATCCGAGTCTTGGGGACTTGGGGACTTCGAAGCAAAATCCGCTAGTCAATACCCATGAAACCCGGAAATTGAGTTTTCACAAAAGGAACAATAAACAAAACCAGATATCGAGAACAGATGAGCTTAATAATGGATAAACTTAGAAAGGCCGGAACAGGCATCGAGTATATCAAGGCCTTAGTGTGCATTACAAAACCCTGGTGAAAAAAAATATCAAAGGTGCACAGGCGCACCGTCCAAAATATGACTGTTTCAAAAAGTATGTCGACCGACTGGCGCTTAAGAAGAGGCATTAGAAACCATATATCACTCGGCGTCCATCTTGGCCTTACCCTTGCCATCATTGGTGGTAGCAGCAGCATCCGGATCAGCGGTACCAGCCCCTGCAGGGGGCGGAACGACTGGTGTTGAGACAGCAGGAGCAGAGCCGGCTTCAGCTTGCTTCTTGGCAGCCTCCGCCCTTATCGCAGCAGCTTCCTCCTTCCACCGAGCCAGCATGTCATACGGCTCAGGAAGATCCGACTTAATTACTTTATCGGCAGAATCATATGCTGGAACAAGTATATTAACGTCCAGTTCATCAGCAATTACGCTGGCCGGGTAACGAACCTCCTTCTGGACGGCCTGAAAATCCTTTACTGAAAACTTGGATCCGTCAAGCTTGAACTCTGGGAAGCCGCCCATAAGCCTCGCTAGCTCGAGCTTGGGGAGATAAGCTTTGGCAAGTGCAAGCCCCCGGGTCACTCCAACCCGGCAAGATGAGCGCTTCCAGTGCCGAATCCACTCGGGAACAGTGGATAGGGCGTCCAACAGCCTTTTCAGATCAACATGTCCTCTGCCCGGCCACCGCAACTCATCAAGGATCCATCTGGTTCCGGCACATAGTTGCCGGATGGCGCTACTCATGGTTTTCAGCTTGGTCCATGTCATCTTCTTCCGGCATGGTTTCGTCCGGGCCTGAGGAAATGGAGACGTAAGTCGGGAAACTATTGCTATCTATCAAAAAGATAAACCGGAGGAGGAAACGTACCAAGTAAAGCACGATATGTGTCTGATATTTGGACGGAAAGGCTTGTTAGGTCATCTTCTGCCCGGTGAGCCCTTTTCCTATATTTTCTCATTATCAACTTATTCCTCCTAGACTCGGCCTCGGCTGCCTCACGTAAAGCTACCTCCTTTTCGATGAGCTTGGTGGCGCCGCCAGTTTTTCCTCGGATTGAGTTACGAAAGCCTACATGCATGCAAACAAAGGATCAGTTGGGTAGAGGAATAAGTTATCAGTCGCTTGTATAACAAAGTCCCAAGTATTATGAATCAATTCACTCGGAACTTGGGGACTGGATAAAGGCATAAGCAATATTAGTCGGATTTACCTCATGTTTGGCTATCAAAGCTCCCAAGATGTTCTCTTCATTAGACCTTAAAGTGCGAAGGGTTTCTAGCATCTGGGTAAAGGTCAGTTCCTCGGATCGAGCACCGGAAGAGCCGGCAGCTTGGTCGTTTGGTGGGGGGCTCTCCCCGCCCTTGGAGTTGAGACCCGGACAGTTTGGGTGGCCGGGTTGGGAGAACTCATCCTTGTATCTAGAACTTCGATCTCCTCGTCTACTGGTTCCGATGAGGAAGGAGATCCGGCAGCTCGGGGAAGTGGGTTGTTCAGAGGGCCTTGTTCCTGGTTATTCGCTGTATCATCGCCAGTCGCGGCGTCCGCATGGTCAGTCGGTTTCTCCGCCTGATGGTTATCTGCTTCTATATTTTCCGGGTCGCTAACAACGGCTTGAGCGCTAAAAGAAAGATGAGAAAAAGCGGCTATTAGTGATGATGGCGGCTTGAGCGGAAACTTGTTAAGCATAAAAGGAAATCATGTAGCGTAAACTTACCCGGCGTTCACGGTATAATCAGGCGGGAGCTCGCCGCTGGAAGCAGATGAGGTTGCCACGGGAACTACCAACGGGACCCGGAATTGCCCGGCACGTGGATGGTTAGGAGAAGGGTGGCGTTGAGGAGAGTCGGAAGGACGAGGCGGAGGAGCGCCGCTACGAGGAACCGAGGAAATAGAGATGCCCGGGTTAAGGGGATCTTCACCCGGGGAGCTCCGAGTTACTCTGCGTTTGGCTGGGGAGGAGTCCTTCAAGCACGACGAATTTGATAATTGATGGTTAAGTCGTCGCATGGCGTCAAAGGAATAAGGTTCAGAGGATAACGAGGAAAAAGGAACCTTGGACACGGCTCCTCTGGTTTTCCTTTTGGCTCCGACTGTTGTTTCTTGGTCTGATTCAGTTGCTTCCGGGTCATCCTCGTTGGCCTCGCCTTCGTCCTCCAGTCCTGCGAATCGGGTGTGTGTTAGTTGGAGAAAAGATAAACGAAAGGGAAGTAATACAAGTAAAAATATGCAGATCCTGTGCAAATACCTTCACTACCATCAGCCGGCTCGTCCTCGTCTTCCGGGTCTCTGGAAGGGGGGAAGGGTTCAATTCTCCAGAAAGGGTCATCAGCCTAAGACAAAGGAATGAGACTAAGGGTTAGAAGCTGTATCGAGTCAAGGTACGGAAATAAGTTATGGAACCAGGTATTACCGCTGGAGCCGGGTTGTCCCGAGTAAACGGGGGTAACCCGGTGATGCCCTTTATCACCTCCAGCTTCTCTGTTAAGAAGCCCTTGATGGTCTTGTTAGTATCACCGGTTGCAAAGCTTTTGGTGGAGTATCGGAGCGTATCTGTGGTGTGCCCCGAGTACTCGCACATCAGTTTGGTGCGAACGGAGTTGGGTTGGATCCGGAAATCGACCCATGTTTTTATTAAATTGAGACCGAGGAGGCCTTGGGCTGAGAGAATGGCTATCTTGGTTAGCAAGGGAAGGATTGTCTCCCTGTCCGAATCTGATGCAAAGGCACTGAAAGACTCGGAGGGCTCGAGGGGAGTCTCAGAGTAACCCGGCAGCTTCTTTTCACTGTCAGGGGAGGTGTCGCGGCAATAAAAGAAGGACAGTTGCCAGTGTTTGACGTGGGAGTGTAGGTTGAGGGCTGGCATTAGAGAATTCCTGTGGCGCTGGATGGATACCCCGCCACAGGTTAGGAGCGCTCCGTCGCCGCTTTCGCGGCATGGCTTGCATTGGAATAACTCAACGAAGAGAGTTAAACTCGGCGGCATGCACAAATACGACTCAGAGAGAACGATGAAGTGGGTAATGTTCAACATGGAGTTAGGCCCTATGTCGAACATTCGGAGTCCATAGTGATCCAAGACCTCCCTAAAGAAAGGGTGACCCGGAGGACGGAATCCCCGGGTCACGTGCTCTACGAAACAGATTACCTCGCTTTCTGTGGGTGTGGGCAGGGTCTCGTTGCCCGGCGCCCTCCAGTGAATGTCCTTCTGAGAAGGGAGAGTTCCTAATTCGGCTAGTTCCTCCAACTTGGCTTTCGTAGTTGTGGAGCGTCCCCAGTTGGCGGATATGGTTTGGGTATTTCTCGCCTGAGTCGGTTGTTTTCCTTGTCGTTTGGGAGCCATGGGATCAACCTGCAAAGCAAAAGAAAATAGGCGTATGAGATAAGACCCGGGAGTGTTGAAGTATCCGAGTGTGAGGTGTCAAGAAAGCATGAAGCTGAGAATTATCCGGGTAACATGCTATGGAGCGGAAATTATAAAGTATCCGGGTGTTGAATGCAACTGTGGAGATTATAGGTCACTTACGTATGGAAAGGCATTTGGGGTCGATGGGTGGTTGCCCATGTATCTATTGCAAGTAAAGTGGCTGGAAAAAAGAGGATTTTCCGGGTGTTAATGCAGAGAGCGGAAAATCGAGGAGGAACCGGATCTAGATGGGAAAGCTTGCGATTGATCCTACAGGAGTTTTGATGGTTAATATTGGTAGGGGATGAGTTGCGACTATATAGCAGGCGGTTAAAAGAGTTGGTGGATGTCGAATCAATCTAATTTGATGTAATCAGAAAAGTGGTTCGCAGGTTGACCCAGATTCGATCAAGGTTGAAATTGGAAAAATTGCAAGGATAAGTTAGACAGATGTAAGAGGCTTACTGGAGGGATTGAGGTTTGGAAGCGACGGTGTTGGGCGGCGTGACTCGAATGCCCCTTCACGATTCTTGGCGAGAGGAATGAAGGTGTGATGGCGGAACTTGGCGGCGGCGCGGGACGGCTTGAGGGCGAGCGTGGCTGGAAGCAATTTCGCCTTGATGATGTGCGCGAGCCCCTGGCGGCGGTGCTGCGAGGAAGTGAGGAGTAAGGAGAGAAAGGGGAAGTTGTGGCGTGGTGACGAATTTAGGGTTACCCTCTGAGTGTTTTTATAGAGTAAGGGTGAGCTTATCCCGATGGCCAGAAGCCGGAAATCATGGGGTGACGGTTGTTCACGTGGGTTTTGCGAAATATGCGCCAAATATTGAGCAGGGCATCTGGATAAAAGAAATAAGGAGGTTAACTCCGGGATATCAGGATTGATTATCGAGCATGGGATCCTGGGATTTTTTATTATGATTTGGACCTGGAAATTTGAGTCAAAGTGTTCGGAGGAAAAACCCGGGTTGTTGTATGGCTACCGTGGAGTGAGGCCTGGCTGAACATCAAAACATCTTAAACCGGCCTCTATATGCCCGTATGTTTGATATCTTTGCAGGGAATAGCAAGCGCTTCAAGTAGGATCCATGAATCCCAAGCTATTCTGGGGACTACTGATGGAGGGATAATAACCCGGTAGGCCAACTCCAAGGTGTAACCCGGCCCAAGGGACACGGCGCAGGATCCGGCTAAGGATAATGAAACTTCTGGAAGGCCCAAAGTTTGTAGGCCTCGTAACCCGGATTGTGGGTTGCGGTAAGGAAAGCTAGGGTTTGTAAGCAGTGTCCGGTAGGATTCCGGGTGCGCCTTGGAGGGCAAGTCAGGAGGGTACGGTGCTTTATAAACCGACCCCTACGTCTAGTTTGGAGAGATCTAAGAACCCTCAACATCGTGTGATATCGAGCATCAAGTGTAATCCCAGAGTTGAGTTATTATATCGAGATCGGAGACTCGGCGACTTTGATTGCCGGCTACCAGATCGAATTGCACCATGTTTTCCTCTGAGCTAAACCCTCTCCCAAATACCTGTGTCGTCTTGCCCCAAGATCAGTTACCCCGGTAACATCTGCCGTGATTATCCCACGACATATACCTCCTCTTTTAGTGGACCATTCAAGAAAGCACTTTTGACATCCATTTGTTGCAATTTGAAATTATGCGAAGATGCATATGCAAGGAGGATACATATGGACTCAAGGCGAGCCACGGGAGCATAGGTCTCATCAAAGTCAATGCCTTCCACTTGAGTGTAGCCTTGAGCCACCAATCTTACCTCGATCCTTATGACAATGCCATTCTCACCTTTCTTGTTCTTGAATATCCACTTAGTGCTAATAATATTGTGGCAATCTTTGGCCTTCTCAACTAGCTTCCAAACTTTATTGCGCTCAAAGTTATTGAGCTCATCATGCATAGCTTCAACCCAATCGGAGTCCTCAAGAGCTTCAAATACTTTCTTTGGTTCCACCATAGATATGTGAGCTTGATTATGACTAAAATGTGCCAATTTCCTTGTTGTGGATCTTCAAGCTTGAACATCTTACAACACTTTGTTGTCTTGAGCATCAATATGCTTTAAAGCTCTTCTTATCCTTGTAGCACGACGGGCTTCGATCTCCTCTTTATTGCGAGGAGGAATCACTTGATCATCTTGATCATTTGGGTCCCCGTCTTGACCAACTTGGCCTTGATCATCATCATCATCAACAACAACTTCTTCAACACTATCTTCAACTTGAGGAGAGGAGGATGAGGATGGTTGATCTTGGCCTTGACCTTGACTAGCTTGAATCATAGGAGTGGTTGCATCTTGCGTAGTAACTTGGTCAATAAGTAGAGGGTCTTCAACATGATCTTGGGTATGTGCATCACTTGGCTCCTTGGCTTGTTCTTTTTATTTTAGAGGAGGGCTCCACTTGAGTAGAGCATATTCCTTCTCGAGTCGCCATAAGGTGTCCCTCAATGGGGCAAAAAAAACCCACACACATCTTTCCTATGGCTTCTTGAGGCATTTCAACATTTACATTAGAAACATGAAATTGTGCCACTTGGGAGCCATCATTTTCCTCGAAAACCACACTACAAGATTCTATGACAATCCGTGAGGCTTTGTAAAAGACTCTATAAGTGTGGGATTCGGCACCGTAACCAAAAAATATACCCTCAATAGTTTTGTATTGAAATTTAGACAACCTAACACCCTTGATCAAATAGAAGCACTTACAACCGAATACACGGAAGTAGGAGACGTTGGGCTTGTTGCCGGTGAGGATCTCATATGGAGTCTTGTCCAAGCCCTTGCGGATGTAGAGGCGGTTGGAGGAGTGGCATGCGATAGAAATAGCCTCCACCCAAAGATATTGGGGAGAAGAATACTCCGCCAACATTGTCCTTGCCATATCCAATAGAGTTCTATTCTTCCGCTCGGCTACCATTTTGTTTGGGGTGTAGGTGGCGGAATATTGATGACGAATACCCTCATCACTAAGGAATTCATTCAAAGTGTAGTTCTTGAACTCGGGTCCATTATCACTCCTAATGGCCATGATTTGGACACTATGTTGACGTTGCACTTGGTTGGTGAAGTCGATGATAGTTTGTTGGGTCTCACTCTTGCACTTGAAGAAATAGACCCATATATCTTGAGTAGTCATCAAAAATCACCAAGCAATACTTCAGACTTGCCTCGGGCACGACACCAAAGAGATCAACATGGAGAAGCTCCAAGATCTTCTTTGATGAGATAATAGTCGTGGCCTTGTGAACGGCATCATGCATCTTTCCTTCAACACACGGCCTACAAACATGATCTTTGGAAAAGGAAACATTTTCTTTTAGTCCAAGTATAAATCCACCTTTGTGAAGACTTTGCAAAGTTCTCATGTTGACATGGGATAAGCGGCGATGCCACAACCACCCCACGTCCGCCTTTCCTAAAAGACACATTGATTGAGAGTTGGTAGACTTCAAAAAGTCCATTACGAACAACTCATTTTCAACATGTCCCATGTATGCAATGTCAAGAGTCTTGCTCCTCAAAAGGACCAGAGTGTCTTCATCAAAGAAGACGGAGAAAACCATCTTCCCAAGAGAACAAACCAAAAGTAAATTGAAACCAAGGGATTCAACAAGCATGACGTTCACGATAGTAATATCGAGAGCAATCACAACCTTGCCAAACCCTGATACCTTAGACGAGGACGAGTCTCCATAAGTGACGGTTGCATGAATATCATTTGGGCGCAACTCTGTCACAAGCTCTTTGCTTACGGTCATATGACTAGTGCATCCACTATCAATTATCCATTTAGACCCACTGGAAGCATAGTACTGCAAGAGATCATTGACTAAAATTAGGACCCAAGGAGGGTCCCTTCACGTTAGCAACAAGGGTCTTTGGAACCCAAATGGTATAGTCAATGTAACCCTCAATAGGACCAACATATTTATCTTGCACAACACCATAATAATCAACATATATGAAATGGTGTGGATTTTTAGTTCCCGCGGAAATGCTACAAGTAGTGTTGTCCCTCATGACACCACTACTTGAAGCAACAATGTTAGCTTGTGCGGCAGTTCTACGAGTAGTATTGTCCCTAATGACAATAACACCCGAAGCACCATTGTTGTCCTTCTTCTTCCTCTTGTTCTTCTTCTTGTCAACATAGCCAAGACCTTGCTTGCCCACTTGTTTCCTTGGAGCACTCATTTGTGGTCTAGCAACAACCACATGAGGTCTAGGGGCAACCACTTGTGGGATAGAGACCACAACCATCTCAACTTGAGGGCCTTTGCCCTTGAGACTTGCTATCTCTTCCTTCAACCTAGAATTTTCCTCAATAATATTTGCATGATCAAAAGAAGAAGTAGAGGTGCTAGGTTTGTTAAGTTGAGTTTGAAGTTGTTCATGCAACTCTTTGAGGGAAGAGTGTTGAGTCTCCAAGGCCTTGTGAGCCTTGGTTATATTTTCAAACTCCTCGGTTAGTTTACCATGACCAACACCAAAATCAACCTTATCCTTTTTAGACTTTTTATATTTAGCAATTGCAAGGTCACGTTCCTTAGTGATATTGGAAACAAGTTCATTATGTGACTCCTCAATAGATTCAATCTCCTCTTCAAGAGAAACTCTAACATCATGATCTTCCTCAAGAGTCATGGAGAGGGATGCAATCTCATCCGCATCCCTTCTTTCAATCTCACCTTTCTTCTCAAGAGCCTCATGGGCCTCTCCCAATTGACTCATGAGATGAGCAATGTACTTCTTGGTATCTCCTTGTATGTTAGACATAAATCGTTCCAAAGAGAGAATTTCATCTTCTTCTCTAAGACTAGTATGATTTTCTAGTTCTCTTGGGGTCTTAGAGTTGGGAGAAGGTGAGACCTCTGAGGCCTTAGCCATAAAGCACTTGGCATTTGGGTGAGGATGATTCTCATTGGGGGATTCAAAGAGAGATGAAGATGACGGAGTAGAAGAAATAGCAAGAGCGGCCACTTCAGTTGTGGTTTCTTCTTCTTCATCACTTCCTGAATCATACTCCTCTTGAGTCACAAGCACAAACTTGGTGGGGGGCTTCTTGTGGAAGGGTTTCTTCTTGAAGTGAGGTTTCTTGTAAGCAACCTTGGACTTATACTTGCGAATGAGCTTGCCACCATGGAGTTCTCTATTTTCATAGGGACACTCCGCAATGAAGTGGTGCTTATCTTGACAATTGAAGCAAGACCTCACTCGTTGAGTCCCATCATTGCCATAGCGATACTTGGTCTTCTCCTCAACATATGCCTTGGCCTTGGGGGGATTCTTCCAAAACTTTTGTACGGTAAGAGCACTTATTTCTTTGAGCATGGGATCATATTCTTGATCCTCCAATGGAGATAACTCCTCATGGCACTCTTCTTCATACTCAACCTCCCTTGACACAACCTGTCGTGGTGGTATCACGGCAGATGCCATGGGATGGCTAAAGTTGGGGCCGATGGACGTTGGAGGTGCTCAGGGAGGGATCACACGGCGAGTAGCCGCGTGTAGTAGATCACAAATACCGCAATCAACACGATCTTACCCAGGTTCAGGGCCCTCGTGTGGAGGTAACACCCCTACTCCTGCCTCTCTCTTTATGTGGTGTTTACCGAGTAGCCACAGTACAGTTCAGGCCTTCAGCCGAGTAGCCACTCTATGCTCAAGTTCTCTCTAAGTGTTGCCTCGTCTAGGATCCAAACGTATGCAGCGAACCTCTCACAGGAGGAGGCAGGGCACCCTATATACTGGTGCCCAGCCGAATAGAAAACACCTATAAAGTACAACGAGATGTGACAGGAGCCCTGCAGAACTGTGCACGCCTCCGGGTTCCCGCTGACGCTTGCCCCGTAAGTCGTTGCGCCGTTCGGAGATGGGACCTGTCCACCCTTGTCAGTGAGATAGGGTAGGCCCGCCCTGTCCTGTCCCCTCTGTCAGTGACAGGACTAGACAGGCGCCTACCGCACTGTAGCCACGTCGTGGTGCGGATAATCATGCACTCCGTAAGTTGAACCGCACGCCGTACGGACGCAGGATACGCGGGATCCTGTGTCAGAACGGCTCCATTGACTTCTGGCCCGAGTAGGAATCCACTTCCTCTACTCAGACTACTTCCTTTACTCGTAAGAATACAACTTCCTTGACTCTTCCTCCTGGTCATTGATGGGTATGGCCGGATAGCAGTCGACCGGGCAGCAAGCACCGGGTAGCCAGCTACTCTGCCAAACACCTCTTCTGACCTTGCCTTTAGCACTTGCCTTACCCCTACTCGGGGGTAACCCCCTGACATTAGTCCCCGAAGCTGGTAGAGTCCTGCGAACTTGTTCACTTGGCCCTTCCAGCTTACAAACAAATCTTGTCTTTGAACTGTAAGATGTCGAGTAGCACCTCCGAGTAGCCTTTATCCTTGGCTCGAATCTCTTCTTCTCCAAGTAGCACTGTCATTCTTCTCTGGTGCCGAGTAAAAAGACTTAGCAAAATATCGAAACGCAATCCCGCTCAAACAGTGCGAATCCACCTCTGCGTGTCGCTACAGGGCACGTGTCACGCCCCCGTACCCCCGACGCCTCGGTGCCTGGGACGCTGCAGGCCACGCGCCAATAACTGCGCCTAGGGCCCACCAGCCTATTAAGTCACCTCAACTGCACTCAATAGCCCACAATCTCGACGTGGGATTAACTGCGCCCGTTACGCACGCAATACGCGCTATGTGCGTTTCTAACCGGCGCGCAGCCCACGCCGCACGATCTCCGTGCACGATTGATCCCACTAACTCCGCTGGTAACGGCAACTCGAGGGGAGAGATAAATACCCCCCTCCGCTCCTTTCTTCTCTTTCCTGCCTGTTCTCATCCTCTGTCATTTCGCCTCTCCGCCGCCGTCGAGCACTCCGCCACCGCAATCTCTTGCTGCACCACTGCTCCACGCGCCGCTGGAGAGAGATAGATCCAGATTCCGATTCACATCTTCCACTCCAGATCACATCTCCTACCGGTGCCTCCACTTCGCATCTCCAATCCGCATCTCTGTCGCCATGGTTGCCCGTGGAGATGACGACGCCGCCGCCCGCGCCGGCTGGGAGGGCACCGAGGTCATGGAGGAAGACTGCCAATGGCTAGTCAACACCCGCCGTGTGCCTCCCGGCATGAAGTGCCGGCATCCAGGCAACGAGATCGTCCCCGCGCCCGAAGCGGGTGAGTACGTTGTCTTCCTTGCGCACTTTAAGCACGGCTTCGGCCTCCCTATCTCGGAGTTCTTCTCTAAGTTTCTTGAGCACTTCGGCCTCCAGCCACATCACCTCCCTCCTAATTCCTTGATCATGCTCTCCACCCACGCCGTGGTGTGTGAGGCGTTCCTTGGCGTGTACCCGACAATCCACACGTGGGCACGTTATTTCTTCTTCCGCAAATAGAGCATTCCCAATCCGGGTAAAACGGATACTGCTCGCGCCATGACCAAGACCGGCTGCGCCATGATGCTGCAGCGCTCCACGGGTAGCCACCCAAAGGGTCAAGGGCCTTGAATCTGTGTGCAAATGGCAGTGCTCCTTCCTCTACGTGAAGAACGTAGCCACAGAGGAAGGGAAACCAATCGAGAACCGGATAGGACTACCCGAGTTCCGGAACACGCTGCCTACCCAGCAGAACTGGGGTTACCATCCAAGGAACACCATCGAGGACGTTGTCCAGGTCGAGCAGCGCCTGAGCGAGTTGCGGGAGCAGGGACTCCGCCGAGATGATCCAATCGCATGCTGGATCTCGCGCCGCGTTCTCCCCCTCCAACGCCGCTCGCACAAGATGTGCTATATGGGAGGATCCCGCGCTGCACGAGGACCACCTTCGAGCTCTCCAAGGATGTGGATATTTGGGCAAGGTCCATCATGCAGACCATGCTTTCCGACACCTGGCTGTATGGCTTTGAGCTGTACAGCCGCACCAAGCGCATTGAACAGGTTAGCCTTCTACACTTTGCTGTTGTACTTTGATCCCGAGTAGAAGACCATGAATGTCCAGTTTGGCTTTATATGCTTTGTGTTTGCATGCCGTGTTGAGTAGAAATCCTTAGCCGAATATGCTTTGTGTTTGCATGTTACCCCGAATAGAACCACTTATACAAATATGCTTTGTGTTTGCATGTCTTTCCGAGTAGAATCACTTAGACAAATATGCTTTGTGTTTGCATGTCTTTCCGAGTAGATCTCAACTCACTCTGTTATCTTGCTTGCCTTCTCAGCACATTGATCGGCAGAGAAGAGAGGATTCTGAGGTCTTCGAGAGCAACTGGCATGCTGACCGGGAAGAGGACGACGAGAAGGCCTACGACACGCAGGATACCCTCTGCATCCCGCATGCCACTCAGCCCGGTAAGCACCGAGTCAACGCGTCTATCCGGGATTGGTCCGAGGACGACGAAGGTGACCAAGTTCACCTTTCTGCCTACTCGCAACCCAACTTAACTTCCTTCTCTGCTTCTAACTCCCTTTTCTCTTCTCCGCACAGGATGTTGAGCATGAGGACGACGAGGAGGCCTTGAATGTCGACCCTCTGTCCGTGGCAGCTCCCAGCACTCGGAAGAGGACGGGCAGTGGCGCTCAAGAACCCGCTGCCAAGAAGTCCAAGAAGACCGAGAAGAAGAAGAAGCTCACTACCGCCAGGCGACAGCCTCCCACCGTTAAGGGGTAAGTTAACTCAACCGAGTACTAGTTTGCTACCGCTTCTCGCTATGCTTTTCCCCTTCTCTTTTTCTGACCTCTTTCTTCTCTTCCAGTGATGCTCTGGATGCTGATGCTGCCACGACCTCTACTCGCCCCAAGAGGAAATCCGTCATCGACATCGAGAAGCTCGTCGATCTTTCCGAGGAAGAGGGCAAGCCATTTCAGCGGGATGAGACGCGTGCGTCCTGCCCTGTGAAGTTAGAAGAAGAAGACGCCGGCACCGAGAACACGGGCGCTAGTGACCAAGATTTCCAGGACCTGGATCAGCAGACCGACGCGCACCAGAGTGCGCACGATGCTGATTACGAAGAGACGCCTCCCTCTCCCCTAGCTACCACAGCGGGGGAGGATGTTGAACAAGAAGCCGGGAACCAGGACAGTGCCGCCCTTGAGCGGCAGGACGAGAACCTCGAGCAGCAGGAAGAAGAAGCTGCAGTTCATGAAGACCCCGCGGCCAGGCCGCGGGTAGAAAAACAAGTTGACGCAAGACCTGATCCCGCTGCCGAGCAGCGGGTTGAGAGGACTGTGGTGGAGCCTGTGCTCCAGAGCCAAGCGCAGCCGGACGCTGCGCAGGGTAGCCGGCCCCCTGTGCCGCCTACCCAACAGGCTACTCCACCAACCGCTCCAAGCCCTCCCTCAAAGAAGAAGAAGACGACCAAGGCTGACTCTGATCTGATGCCTCCTCCCGCTGCGCGCCAAGTGCCTGCACCCGCTTCTCGGGCGGACACCGGCAAGAAGACTGCGGACACCGGTAAGCAAGCCGCCAAGCCCGAAACTGCCCCTACTCGGAAGAATCCGCCTCGCAAGGTTGTGCAGTTCACGGACCTGATGCCACCACCCCAGGCACCAACGAGCACGCAACTCACCACCGGCGCTACTGGTGGATCTGCTGGCCCAGGCGTAGGGTCAAGTGCTGGAGGTGCTGCTCGGGTACAAGGCAGCTGGCCATCATACCTGCAGTCTGTGTCCCAGCAACACAGCATCTCCCTGACGAAAGGCGAGAAGCGGCTTGCCGCCTTGATGGAAGGCCATGCCAGGGCAACAGACGCCAAGCTCAAAGCCAAGAAGCCTGCTGAGTTCTTCTCCCGCGAAGCCGGTGAGGACGACATCCAGTCCCAAGGGCTAACCGCGGTCGTGGACCGGGTTGGCTTTATTGACAAAGTCGGGGAGAGTGACGCCCACGACGTCGAGAAGTGGAACGGCAGCGTGCTGGGCGAAGTTGACCACTACCGCATTGACTGGAATAAGGCCGACATCGGCGCTACTCCAGTCCATCGCCTCCGACACCTGCACGCTAGCCGGGAAGCTTTTCTGCCTCCGCAAGGCCGCCGAAGACGTGGAACAAACATACGCCGTAAGTATTTCTCGTTTCCCTTGCTTTTTCTTGCTTTTCCGAGTTGCAGTTTTCCTTTTCTTCTTCTCTCCTTAGCTATTCCCCAGTCCCCGAGATTCAGGCCGAGTTGACGGGTACTCAACCGAGTTGCTGTCTTCTCGGGCCAAATCTTCCACAGTTTTTCTAATTCTTTTTCTTCTCCTTCACAGAATAGCCTCCTGAAGAGGACCAACCTGGTCCGGCGGCTGCTCTGGAATCACAGCATCGCCAAGAGGCGCATTACGGCTCTTGAAGCCGAACGCAAGGACGACGCAGCACTGGAGCAGGCGGCACTGGACCGCGCTCTCCAGCTCTCAAAGATCGAAGGTAAGCTTTTAGCTATTCGGTTTGTGCGTTTTGTGTTTACGCCCATTTTGCTTTTTGCTATAACTCTGTTTACTCTGCAGGCAAATTCAAAGAACAGCGGGAGCAGCACGAGCACTGCCACGTCTTCACTGCCTCCGCCGACAGCAAAATCAAGCAGCTGGAAGGTGAGTTGCCATCTTCTCTGCTATTGTATCCTTTTCTTTACTTGGTTTCTCTGCTAACTCTGCTGTTATCTCTGCAGAAGAATATAAGAAATTCCGGGAATAGCATCTCCACTGCTTGATGCCTACCGAGGTGCAGCAGCAGCTGGCCGCCCGAGATGAAGAGCTGAAGAAGGAACGCGACGCCGAGCGCGCCGAGTTCGAGGCGATGCAGGTGAAGTTGAAAACAGCTCTTGAGGGTGCCCTGGAGACCGAGACCTCAGCCAAAGCCACCAAGAAGGCGCTCGAGGCAGAAATCGAGGTGCTGAAGAAGCACAACGTGCAGCTCGCGCAGCAGGTTGCCAATGCGCGCAGCATCGAAGACAGGCATCTCGCCGATGAGGAGGATTGGAAGATCAAGCTGGACGCGCTGCTTGTTGATCTTAGAAGTAAGTTTCCTCTTCCCGGCACATATCTGTTTTTCTTCTTCGCTACCTGGCTTGCTTTTCCTCCCACTCTTTCCTCTTGGTTTTATCTCTTCTCTGCCTCCCTATCTAACTTTTATTGGTTTCTCTCTAGACGTCTTCCCTGATCTTCGCGCCGCGAGCTCGCCTGCTCTGGCAAAGGCGCAGCAACTCCGAGCTGATTCTGGGTTGCCCATCAACACCAAATCAAGCGTCAATGACAACCTCCTGAATATCAAGACCCAGCTTCGCCAACTCAAGGGCCTGGACACCACCATGGTGTCCACAGCGTACAGACTCCACGATCTGTTCTGGCCGGATCAATCCGCGCCCAACAGTTTTGTCGAGCTTGCCGAGAAGCTGCGCGGTGTAAAGGCTGAGTTGAAGAAATGGCGCGGCTCGGCAGCTCGGGCAGGAGCAGATGAACTTCTCCACTTTATTTGCAGCTGGTACGAGAACCTCGATCTCTCCAGGATTACTGAAAGGCGCCAAGACTCCAAGTGGAGCAAGGATCCCGAGTGCATCGCTCGTCGGAAGGCAGCAGCCTACGAGGTAGCCTCCTACGCGGACACCGCAACCTTCATCGAGGGCCTCCCCGAGCCGGACACCGAGGTGGAAAGCGAGGACGACGATGAAGACACCGAGTCAGATGACTTGAGTTTCTTCGACGACGGTGCCGTGGAGGGAGCTGCCGAGAAAGGGAAGGGCAAGGCCCAGGTCGATGACGAAGTCGAGAAGCCGGAAACCCATGTCGAGGAGCCCACCATCACCCCCCGAGATGGTGCTCCAACAGGCGGCTCCTGAGTTGGGCGCGACCAGCAGCAGCTTCCAGGCTGCCGCATCGACCTCGGCCACGGATCTCATTTCCGTTGCCACGGCAACCTCCTAGCAAGCCGCCAACGCCAACACAGAAGCTGATGCCGAGAGCGCCGACGCCGAGAAGACTGACGCGGATAACACTGCCACTGTCGACACTGCTGCCGCCTGAAACACTTATCTTAACTTTTAATCAGATCCCCGGGATGCCGGGTGCATATGTATCAAACAATTATTATTTCCGTTGCTACTCAGTTTTATTCTCAGTTGAAGTTTTTAGCAACTCTGGCTCAATGCCGGGTTGCGTTAATATGCAAGTCCCCGAGTTGCATTTTTTATCCGCTCTTCCTTTTTATCTCAGCTCTTACCTGCAACTTGTTGCTTTGTTGGTAGTCGAGTCACAAGAGTTCAAAGTAGGAGTTTCAAATACTCAGCCACTTAGAAAAATCATAGTAACGCTGCCCATCACTTAGCCGAAAAGAAAAAACAGTAAAAAACACTCTATTCGGTTGCCACACGCTTCCTTTCCTTTGCAATTTTTCATGTGTTCATTGACTCTTTGGCTTGTTCTCTGGCTTGCCATGAAGCCGGGTTGCGGACAGCAGCGGAGTCGCAGAGTGTCCGGTGAGTTTAAACACACTACTTTGTATGCTTTTGAAATTCTAATGGGTTCAACCGAATAGACAAAGTAAGATAGAGTAAAACACAAGGAACAATTTTGGCGAGGGCAGTCCCCAAGTTCAATTTCAGATTGCCGAATAGGAGTTCAACTCGGATAAGGAGATACATACATATTTTGCTCATGAGTGAAAACGTCGAAGTAGAGCTACAATCCAAGGGCGCTTGGTTTCTTCTCCAGCCCTATCCGGCCTGTTCTTCTGGGGTGGCTGTGCATCGATAAGATAACAGGCATCATTGTGCAACGCCTTGCTCACAATGAAAGGCCCTTCCCACGGAGGAGAAAGCTTGTGCATCCCGAATGTGCGCTGCACAAGCCTAAGCCCCATGTCTCCTTCTCGGAAAACCCTTGGGTTCACTTTCCGGCTATGATAACGCCTCAAGTTTTGCTGGTAAACAGCTGAACGTGACAGAGTTAGCTCTCTTGCTTCTTCTAGCAGGTCAACATCATTTTCTCGAGCTTCTCTAGCCTCTGCCTCCGTGTAGAGCGTTACACGGGGCGAGTCATGCTCTAGGTCAGTGGGCAGCACGGCCTCAGCTCCATAAACCAGGAAGAATGGCGTGTAGCCGGTTGACCGGTTAGGGGTAGTCCTTAGACTCCACAACACCGCTGGCAACTCGTCTAACCAACACCCAGGTGTTTTCAGCAGCGGCTCAATCAGCCTTGGCTTTATGCCTGACAGCACCATGCCATTTGCTCTTTCCACTTGCCCATTGGAGGCGGGATGTGCAACAGATGCAACATCTAGCCGAATATGCTTATCTCTGCAGAACCTTGGGAACACACCCTCAGCAAAGTTTGTGCCATTGCCAGTGATAATGCTGTGCGGGTAGTCATACCTCAGGATCACATCCTTTAAGAAACTCACAGCAGTGACTCCATCACACTTTCGAATAGGCTTCACCTCAATCCATTTGGTGAACTTATCCACCATGGCCAAGATGTGAGTCATGTTGCCTCTAGCTGGCTGGAACGGACCCACCATATCTAAGCACCAAACAGCAAATGACCAGGTAATGGGAATGGTCTTCAACTCGGAAGCTTGCATATGAATCTTACTTGCGAATCTTTGGCAGCCATTGCACTTTCTCACAATATCTTCAGCTTGCTTCAAGGCAGTGAGCCAAAATAAACCATGCCAAAAAGCCTTGTTGACCAGAGCCCGAGAAGAGGCGTGATGCCCGCACTCTCCTTGGTGTATCTGCACCAGAATTTCTTCTCCCTCTTCTGGCTCTACACAACGCTGCAACACACCAGTTGGACTTCTTCTATGCAGCACATCTCTGAAGATTGTATAGCCCTTGGATCTTCTCTGGATTTGCCTTGAGGTAACCTCATCACTCGGCAAGGTGCCGTCCTTTAGAAAGTATAATATGGGCAAAGCCCAACTCGGTGTTCCCCGGATGGGAAACACTGGTTCGTCCACTTCCATTGGATCAGCCACCACCTCTTCCTCTTCTGGGGCGGGGACGAGCCCCCGAGATCTCGTGACCGCAGCAAGAACTCCCTCAATGAATGCGACAGTCCCCGAGTTGGGAGGGGCAGTCCCCGAGTAAGGAGGGACAGTCCCCGGGTTGCAGGCGCCAGTCCCCGGGATGGAGACGGCAGTCCCCGGGTTCTCTTTTGCAACCTCCCAGTCAATCTCCATGGGAACAGCTTCCTCACCAGGCATAGAAGGAACGAATATAGACTCCGAGTTGGGGGATGGCTTGATAGATGGCTTTCTCAAATGCTCCAAGGCAACCCCAGCCGGGATGTATTGCCGAGAAGACCCCAACTTGGACAGCTCATCAGCTGCCTCGTTCTCTGCTCGGAGGATGTGCTTGAACTCGCATCCTTCAAAGAATCCAGTCATGGTTTGCACCAAGAACCTATATGACGCCATGTTGGCATCCAGAGCATCCCAAGTGCCTGAAACTTGCTGCACAACCAGATCCGAGTCGCCATAGAATATGATGCGCTGCACGCCAACCTCCTTGGCCACCTTCAAGCCGTGTACCATGACCTCGTACTCTGCTACATTGTTGGATGCCTTGAAGTGAATTTGCAGCACGTACTTGAGTTGATCACGCTTGGGTGACGTGAGCACCACGCCAGCACCCAAGCCTTCCTTCACCTTGGAGCCATAAAATGCATCTTCCAGTAGTTGGCTACCGGAGTAGGAGGCTCGTACTGTACCTCAGCCCAATCCACCAGAAAATCTGCTAGGATCTGAGACTTGATGGCTTCTCTTTTCGCATACGCAGAAGCGTACGCGGCCAGCTCAATTGCCCACTTGGCTACTCTGCCACTTGCTTCCTTGTTGCCCATGATGTCCGTGATGGGAGCAGAACTCACCACAGTGATTGGATGCTCTTGGAAATAGTGCTTCAGCTTCTTGGCGCCCAGGTACACGCCGTAAGTCATCTTCTGGTAGTGTGGGTAGTTTTGCTTGGAACTGGACAGCACCTCACTGAGATAGTACACTGGCCGCTGCACAGTCTTGCCTTCCTCTTCTCTCTCCACCACAATCACAACACTGACCACCCGGTTGGTCGCAGCAATGTACAGCAGCATTGGCTCTTTGGGTAGCGGACTAGCCAAGATGGGAGCGCTACCCAGCATGGCTTTCAGCTCCTTGAATGCCACATCAGCTTGCGGTGTCCAGACGAACTTGTCGCTCTTCTTCATCAACTGATACAGAGGCAAGGCCTTCTCGCCCATTCTGCCCAGGAAGCGGCTCAGAGAAGCCAAGCAACCAGTGAACTTTTGCACATCCTTCAGGGATCTCGGCAAAGACATGCTCTCAATAGCTTTTATCTTTGAAGGATTGGCTTCAATGCCCCGACTGGATACCAAGAAGCCGAGTAGCTTGCCAGCCGGGACGCCAAAGGTGCATTTAGTCGGATTCAACTTCATCTTATACTTGCGCAAGTTGGAAAATGTTTCCTCAATGTCACTAAGAAGAGTATGTGTTTTATTCGTTTTGATGACAATGTCATCTACGTACACCTGCATATTTTTGCCAATTTGATCATGCAAGCATTTCTGCATGCATCTCTGATAGGTAGCCCCAGCATTCCGCAACCCAAAGCACATGACACGATAGCAATAAGCCCCGTACGGGGTAATAAAGGCAGTCTTTATTTGATCAGCAGGGTTGAGAGCTATTTGATGAAAGCCAGAGTAGGCATATATGAAAGACAAAAGCTCACAACTAGCAGTGCAATCGATCACCTGATCTATGCGGGGTAGTGGAAAGGGATCCTTGGGGCAGGCATTGTTCAGGTCGGTGTAGTCCACGCACATGCGCCAAGCGGTATCCGCCTTGGGGTCCTCCTTCTTCTTCTCAACTATAACCGGGTTGGCTAGCCAGTCCGGATGCAAAACCTCCATGATAAAGTTGCTTATCAGCAACTTGGTGATCCGGTCACCGATAGCCTTCCTCCTCTCATCACCAAAGCGGCGCATCGCCTGCTTCACTGGCTTGGCATCATGCCGCAGATGTAGCGAGTGCTCAACCAACTCCCTCGGGACGCCTGGCAAATCCTCATTGGACCAGGCAAACACGTCTCGATTCTCACGGAGGAAGTGGATGAGCTCGCTTTCCTATTTCTCTCCCAACCCGGCGCCAATGATGGCAACACGGTCTGGGAACTCAGGGTCGACCTGGACCTTCTTTGTCTCCTGGGACGCCTGGAATGCTGTCCCGTACTGGGAACTCGGCATGCCAGGCGCACCACCTTGCGCTGCTTGCGCCATAGCCACCACCTTGTACATCTTCTTCTTCTCGGCAGTAATGACCATGGATTCCGCCAGCTGGGAACCAGCAGAGGCACACTCCATGGACTTCTTGTAGTCACCCGAGATGGTGATCACTCCATTGGGACCAGGGATCTTCATCTTCAAGTAGGCAGTGTGGGTTGAAGCCATGAACTTGCTGAGAGCAGGCCTGCCGAGTAGTGCATGGTATGGGCTCTGGTGGTCAACCACCTCAAAAGCCAGGCTCTCAGTGCGGCAGTTCTCCCTGGTGCCGAATAGGACGTATATCCAGACGCGCCCGATTGGAGAGCAAGACACTCCCGGCACAATGCCATGGAAAGTGGTCCTGCTGGGTAGCAGCATGTTCTCGGCCATCCCGAGCTTCTCGAGTGTGTCTCTGTACATAATGTTGATGCTGCTGCCGTTGTCAACCAGCACCTTGCTGAATCTCACGTTCTTCTCAGGACCCAAGAAGGTGGGATCCAGCACCAAAGCATAGCTACCCGGGTTGGGCATCACCTTAGGATGATCATCTCTAGACCAAGTGATCTCTTGGTTGCACCAGTGCAGGTAGTGGGGCACAGCAGGAATCACAGCATTGACTTCTATAGCGCGCCTGTGCTGAGACTGCTTGTCGGTGGGCTCAGAAGTGAAGATCAAGTAGCTCTCGTGGTGTTCCTGGTACTGGTTGCGGTCTCCACCGCCATTGTTGCCGTTGTTGTTGTTACCTTGGTTGTTGTTGTTGTTGTTGTTCCTGTTGTTTGTTGCGGGTGTAGTAGTTGTTGTTGTAGTTGCGCTTGCGGTCGTTGTTGTTGTTGTTGCGGTAATGGTCGTTGTTGAAGTTGCGGTTGGCTCCTAAAGCCACCTGGTTCACGTTCTCTCTTCTTGGGAAGACTGCAGGCCGAGGAGCGGGTGCCCGAGCTGGCTGCGCATTGGCATTCGCAGCTGGCAGAGGAGGAGGAGGAGGCAAGCCCTCATTCTTGATCTGTTCCCACCAACTGCACTGCCGAGTAGTGTGATTGGCTGGCCTGGCAGGATGCCGAGTATGGAAACTGCACGGCGCATCCTTCATATCCGTGAAGATGAAGTTTGGTGCAGGACCCGAGTTGCCGCTACCCTGCTGGGGAGCATTGTACGGCTTCTTGATGCCTTGGCCCTGATTCTGGTTTTGCCCGTACTGGGCTCGAGCAGTTTTTTGCCTTTGGCTACTCCCAGCAGCCGTAGTCACAGCATTCACCTCCTCGGGATCATACCGAGTATCAATCCGGTCGCCCCTGCGCTTGTTGCGGAAATCATTGCGCTTGCTGATGTTGTTGTTGTAGTTCCTTCTCGGCTCGGGGGAGTCCATCAGAGGCTGGGTTGGGTCGCCAAGTGCATACATGTCTGCGATCTTGATAGTCTCTGCAAGAGTACTCGACATCTCGCGCTGCAGCTTCTGCCACAACATGCTGCCATGCCCGCAACCCTGCGCAAACCAAGTGATGGCCTGGGCCAAATTCACACCTTCACAGGTGTTCCTCAAGGTGCTCCACCGAGTAAGGTACTCGCGATCGGTCTCGTCTTCCCGCTGCTTGCATGCGGACAACTGTTGCGGCCTATTCGGCCTCTTGTAAGTGCTGGTGAAGTTGCTGATGAAGGCCTCCGAGAAGTCCAGCCAGCAATTGATACTGTCCTTGGGCAGGTTGTTGAGCCAAGTCCGAGCTGGACCCTCAAGCATTTGCGGAACATACCGCACAGCCCATCTCCGGTTGCCGCCTGCAATGTGCACGGTTGTGACATAATCACTCAACCAGTCCTCCGGCTTGGTGCTGCCATTGTAACACTTGGTCCCCCTGGAGAGCTGGAAGTGGTTCAGTGATGGCTCGTTCATGATGCGAGGGCCAAAGCACTCTGGGCCAGGCGGCCCCCTGTTCTCGAGTTGCGCAGACAGGTTGATTATGTCCAGCTTGAACCTGGCATCACTGGGCTCCAGCATGCCCTCACCAAGGCGATCAACAACATTCCTGGGGTCACCATAGCCAGCTAGCCCCATCGCCGAGTAGCCATCGTCGTACCTGTTCTCCTGCACGATAGCGGGTTGCACCACAGGGTTGGCTGTTGCGTCCTCTGCCGAGTAGGCTGAGCAGCAGGACACCGAGAAGGCCCTGCGTTGTCTCCGCTATGTCCCTTACTCTGAGCTTTATGGGCTTGATAGCCTGCTCCTGCAGTAGTGTGTTTCTGACCGGATTCTCGCGGCACAGCGCGCTGTTTTGCGGCGAGAACCGGGTCGTACACCTGCATCTCTCTACCCTTCCCAGAGCGCACACTCTGGTCCCTCTCGCGGCTGGGATGCGGCGATGAGGCCTGATCCGTGGATCTGACCGCATGCGAGTGCACGACCTGAGAAGCACCAGCACCCGGATTGGCTTTCCGGAACTCCTCATTCTGCCTAGCAGCCTCTAGCACTAGCTCATTGAGCCTCTCTTGCTGCCTAGCGCGCGCGTCGCCGTCAAGGTTTGGCAACTCTGCGGCTACAGCCTCTGCAGCTCTAAGTGTTTTGGCGGGGGTGCTGTATCTAGGCCTGGTGGAGGTGTTTGCGGTGGAAGATTGGCTAGGAGCCTCTACAACTGTCGCCATCTCGGCGCCTAAGTTGCGACGCATAGCGCCTACTTTGCTAGACTTCCTAACAACAGGCGTAAAGCCGTGGGCCTTGTTGTACTCGTTCTGGTCTAGGCTAAGCTCGAGCCTAACCTTCTCAAGCTCCAGGTGCTCAGCGAGCAGCTCCTGGCGCTGCCGGTCGAGCTGCGCCCTCATGGTCAAGAGCTTGAGCTCGGTGGGAGGCGGCATCCCCATCCGCGCAGTGGATGCCGGTATCGTTGGTGTAGTAGATAGAGGGATGTTGGAATCCTTCTCGTAGGGCTTGTGGGTCCTCCCGCCAACACTTGGGCCAGCGAGATCCTCGATGACCTCCGTGGCAGTAGCCGCGCCCTTCCCGACATCGGTAGCCAGGCCGGTCATCATTATCTCCACGCTGTCCACGGAGCAGCCCACCGGCCTTCCGCGGGCAGCGAGCACGGCAGGGGGATCCTCCACGACCAGCACCTCCTCTGGAAACTCGCGGACAACAGCGGTGGCGACGTAGACGAGGTGTGAGCCGAAGGAGAGCACCGAGCCGCCTGCCGGAATGGGTCTCCCGCTGAAATCTCCGGCGTTGTCGGTGACGAAGTCGAAGGAGCCGAATCTGTGGACAAGGCCACAGACCACGCGCTCTCCAGTAGCAGAAATGAGTCCCGTCCGAACATGGACTCCAGCCAGCGCCTCTGTCTGCCCCACGGTGGGCGCCAACTATCGTGGTGGTATCACGGTAGATGCCATGGGATGGCTAAAGTTGGGGCCGATGGACGCTGGAGGTGCTCAGGGAGGGATCACACGGCAAGTAGCCGCGTGTAGTAGATCACAAATACTGCAAACAACACGATCTTACCCAGGTTCAGGGCCCTCGTGTGGAGGTAACACCCCTACTCCTGCCTCTCTCTTTATGTGGTGTTTACCAAGTAGCCACAGTACAGTTCAGGCCTTCAGCCGAGTAGCCACTCTATGCTCAAGTTCTCTCTAAGTGTTGCCTCGTCTATGATCCAAACGTATGCAGCGAAACCTCTCACAGGAGGAGGCAGGGCACCCTATATACTGGTGCCAAGCCGAATATAAAACAACTATAAAGTACAACGAGATGTGACAGGAGCCCTGCAGAACCGTGCACGCCTCCGGGTTCCCGCTGACGCTTGCCCCGTAAGTCGTTGCGCCGTTCGGAGATGGGACCTGTCCACCCTTGTCAGTGAGATAGGGTAGGCCCCTAGCCCTGTCCTGTCCCCTCTGTCAGTGACAGGACTAGACAGGCGCCTACCACACTGTAGCCACGCCGTGGTGCGGATAATCATGCACTCCGTAAGTTGAACCGCACGCCGTACAGACGCAGGATACGCGGGATCCTGTGTCAGAACGACTCCATTGATTTCTGGCCTGAGTAGGAATCCACTTCCTCTACTCGGACTACTTCCTTTACTCGTAAGAATACAACTTCCTTGATTCTTCCTCCTGGTCATTGATGGGTATGGCCGGATAGCAGTCGACCGGGCAGCAAGCACCGGGTAGCCAGCTACTCTGCCAAACACCTCTTTTGACCTTGCCTTTAGCACTTGCCTTACCCCTACTCGGGGGTAACCCCCGACACAACCTTTGTGACGCCCCGAGATCGGGCACTATGCAGATTTCAGCATTCCCGCCAAAATCCACATAATAACCGATTCCAGGTTGCCACTTGTGATAAAATTACAACAGTTCACGAATAATCCACAACAGAAAAGATATATACAAGATGACTCCAACGAGTCAGGGATACAACGGATACAATACAAAGATCCAAATAACAGCGGAAGAAACAACATATCGTCCGTCTACGGACAAGATACAAATTGGACTAAGAGTCCTGAAGATAACCGAGAGCGTCCAATCCCTGCCCAGGCCAAGCCGGAAGGATTCCCAAGCTAACGTCGTCAGACTTCAAACCTGTTGACTGCAATATTGAATATGCAGCCACGAAAAAGGATTCGTGGGTCAGTACGGTCAAGTACTGGCAAGTGGATAAACCATACTCACAAGATACCGGCGTAGCCAGTCATCACAAGATACAAATACTTTGGGTTCAACGGAAAGGAATGGATTATTGCAAATAAGCGGCAACGGGCTGCACTAACCAACTACAGAGACTCGATACAACATCCGGCTAAAAGAGGGGGATAAGATAGCGTATCGTAACCAACTACAACTACCCACCAAACAAACCCATCCAATGTTACCCCCTACTAAGGAAGCAACCCAAGGATAGCTCACACTGTTGGATTAAGGATGGATCAAGTTGTTGTGTCAATAGGACTACTTACTAGTCAAATTATCATTAGTTAGGTGTAAGTTGTTCTGAGTACTTGTTAGCCAGTACTTTCACCAAGTCAACCATAACAGCGGAAAACACGGCTTCTCGAGAAGATTTACCCTGCAGGGATGCACCAATTTAGCCGTACACGTAAGAATAACCCGCCAGATGGAAGGGCCCTTCCACCAAGCGGGGCACTCAACACAACTCGACTCTTCTTCGCATCAAGCCCAAAGAACCCCGTGCAGTGATCGCACGGCTAATCAAGCCCCACGAAGAAAAGGGGACCCTCATAGCACTCTAAGAACGTGTCTCCCTAAATGCCGACTACAAAAGTTCCACCCTGGCCTGGGTTCGCAAGATCATGCATGCGGCAAATGGAAAACCCGAACTAAATGAGGCGATTTGGACGAGATGCGAATCGAATCAAATTGAGGGGGGCGCCCATACTCGCTTCCCACATGCGGTTAGTGCGCTCATCATGGATCAGTAGACAAGACCCTTTTCCTAATTAGGGTCGACACTATCAGGCTTCAAAACCACGCCGGGCCTCCTGCCGGTGCCTTATCATCAAATTATTATTACCCAAAACATTAACATGTTGTTGATTGAATTGAAACCAACTATCAAACTAAACAGGTGATAAGACGGACAACAAGACTTGAGCGCAAACAACACTAAGCATGCAACTACGACACGAGGGCCAACAGGGTAAACAATCAACAGTTAATAGGAAGTGGAAGGAAAGGTTATATCATGGCTGCAGGGTAAACATATAATAGGATCGAGACACAAGCATCGAATCAACATGCTAGAATAAGAACATCGGAAAGAATCGGTAACAAGTGATGAAAGGCAGCCATTTGGCAGCAAGTGAGTATGCCTGAGATCCAGCAAGTAGAGGTACATCCGCAGAACTTGTCGTTGCTCACATCATCTCAACGTCCTATCCGCGAAGAAGCAACGAACCTCGAACAAACACCGGATGCAACAATTACTACGGCAAAAGATCCAGCATGATCAAGATATGGATGCAGGACAAGTTTAAAGATGCATCAAGATAAACTAGTTGACAAGATAACATAACATAATTAAATGGACCCATATGCAATTTGAGTTGCATATGAAAAGCCCATGGATTAAGGTTGAAATAGTTGTTTTACAACTAACCAACAGGTGAAAGTGGTTTAGTATGATGCATGGATGAGGAAAGCAACAAAATAACAACAATAGAATCAATTGGAAATAAGGTTTACCCATTTTGAATTTCACTTATTAAGTTTTTGGAATTTTGGTTACTTAAAGGTGGTCACACAAGCAATTGTTGTTTTCATCAAGTTTAATTGTTCAAAACAGATAACAAAGTTCATATTTGATTAGAACACAAAACTTTAGGTGGATTACATGTTTCAATTATTGGAAAAGGAATTACAATGATTTAATTATGAATTAAACAAGTTTTAATTGAATTTAATTCAAGTGTGAATATTATTTGAATTTTATTTGTTAAAAACATAAATTCAAAGTCATAATTGAAAAGGTTATATTTTTCTGGTTTGAAAACATATTTTATTTGTTGAAATTGGAATGAAAATGAATTAGTTATGAATTTGGCAATTTAAATTGCATTAATTAAGAAACAGTTGTTTTAAACAATTTAAATTATTCAAAACAGAAAACAAATGTTATATTTGGAAAGAGCATGAAATTTTGGGTGGAAAACATATTTTATATGGGCCATTTTAAATATATTTGAATTTGTTATGGATTTAGTCAAATTCATAAGAGTTATTTGAATTTGAATTTTTGAATTGATTTGGAATGTTCAAAACAGTGCACAAACTGCATATTTAGAAAGTACAGGAAATTTGGAGTGGAATACATATAAAGTTTGTATTATTTGGATTTATAAATTAAAAGTTATAGCCATGTGAATTTTAGGGTTATTTCTGTAAAAGACAGGGCTGGAAATGTGAAAGAAACAGTGCGGGAGGGACTCTGGTGCAAAAAAAGGAAGAGGCCAGGGGCCTAGATGCAAACCGCCAGATCTAGATCTGGATCTGGGGTCGTTCTCACCGGGGATGACCCCAGCCAGTGCCGCTGGCAGGCGGGCCCCTGTGCCACGCGGCGCGGGTGGAACCACGCAGGCCGCCGCGGTGTATGGCAGGTGGGACCGGGGTGGCGCTGCGGAAAACAAGTAAAAAGGTGGGCTTATGCGCGGCCGAGGGGGGTCGAACCCTGCCCGCGGGTGTGCGCGCGAGGGCTCGCTACCAGTGCGTTGTTGCGGTGGTTTGTGATGGAGTACAGGAGTGTTGGTTTTTGGGGTAAGTCTCCGTCAGGTAACCTGACGAAACTGAAACCCATCGCTGCCCGCTGCAACTCGTCTGTCGACGGGCGGAACCAGTCGGCGACGACCACTGCAGGGCGGCGGAGTGCAGGTGAGGTGCTGGTGCGTGCGGGGCGTGGGGGTAGCGTGCGGATACGTGGGCGAACAGGAGAGGGGAAGGAGGAAAAGGTGGGAGCTCACCACGGTGGTGTCGTGGAAGCGAGGCTGCTGTCGACGGACAGCAGCGGCGGGGTTCCTTTCCGGCGACGGCGCAGTCACCACGGTTGATCCCAGCACCCGTCGAGGAGGCGAGGCTGCTGAGGCAGTCACCGCGGTTCCATTCCGGGCCACGGTGCAGCCTCGAGGTGACCGTGGCGGGGGGGCGGCAGCGAGCTCACTGCTCTCTGTATCTCTCTCGTGCAGGTTCAGGGTTCAGAAAAAGCAGAGGGGAGGTGGAAGGGGGAGGAGGTCATGGCGGCGCGGCAGGAAGATGGGAGAGGGTAGGGTTGGAGGAGGGGGTTTTATGGAGGGGTGAGCCCTGTACGGCAAGCGATCGGGAGGGGGGAGGAGAAGATCATCGGTGGGGAGGGAGTCGTACAGAGGATGACATCACGAGGAGGAAGACGACAACCTCCTCGAAGGGGTATGGGCCAGAGAGGGGTGGGCTTGGGGTGAGGTTGGGCCTGCCTCCCTTTCTGTTGATTTTTTTCCTTTTCTTTCTCTTTTTTTTTGCTTGTAAGAAAAGAAAAGGGAGAGAGAGAAAGAATAGGTTGGGGTTTGGGGTTTTAAATTTTTATAAAATATTTTTATTGATTAACAAAACAGCAACTAACAAGGTATCTTACTTATTTTCAACAATTTGAATTATTAATTTGATATTAAATTGTTAGTTGAATTTCAAATAGGGTTTGGGGGTTTTTATTTTATAACTGAATTTTATTAATTTGCAAAATAATGAGTAAAAGCAATTGTGCACATTAATTCCAAAAATTTGAATTATTAATTGGAGTTTTAAGTTGGTATTTGAAATTCCATTAGTTTTCCATAAAGATTGATATTTAAACAATTTATTCAATAACCCCAAACAATTTATGAGACCTTATTGAATTAATTGTTTGCAAGAATTTGATTGTTTTTAAAACCACAATTTGATCATGCCCATTATGATTGATGTTGAAATGAATTTGAAATTATCATTTGGGTGTTAACAAAAGGGTATTTCATTAACAGGCAAATTAAATAAATTCAACTTCAAACTATTGAAAACAAATTGAGTGTGTTTTAGTTTGCAATTTTTAAATTGGAAAGTTTGAGCAATGTTTGAAAGTTTAATTTGGTTTGAGTTTTTGAGTTAATTAGGAAAACATGGTGCAATGCATATGATGCATGTGATGCAAAGCAAAAAGAAAAACAATCAACTCTACTTAGGGTAACACCCCAGGTGTTAAAGACGACACCACTAACAAGGGATTGCGCCCTCGCAATCCACCTGCTAACTCGGGAGGGGAAAGAAGTTCAACTATCGATTCTTCATGCTTCCGGCTGATCTCCTCGACACCACTAACAAGGGATTCTTGCTCGTAGTGACGACGATGTTTTTCCACGAGGAATCTTTCGATGATCGAACCTATTAGGTTAAAGGCTCAGAAAACGTCCACCCACGTAGGATCCTAACACTTTGAGAGATTGAGTACGAGAGTAGACTCCAAAACAAATGAGATAGAAGGAGAAGTAGAATAGAGATAAGGAGAAAACAAGAATCGTATTGAGATGTTTTCCAAAATAGTTTAGCAGAAATAGTTTTTGACATTCTAGAAACAACGACCGTTAGCGAGGTTATCCTACAGGCTTTGCGGACCCGTTGCTTCGATAACCATTCATACCGAAACAATATCGGGAATCGGAACCTGGCTCTGATACCATTTGTGACGCCCCGAGATCGGGCACTATGCAGATTTCAGCATTCCCGCCAAAATCCACATAATAACCGATTCCAGGTTGCCACTTGTGATAACATTACAACAGTTCACGAATAATCCACAACAGAAAAGATATATACAAGATGACTCCAACGAGTCAGGGATACAACGGATACAATACAAAGATCCAAATAACAGCGGAAGAAACAACATATCGTCCGTCTACGGACAAGATACAAATTGGACTAAGAGTCCTGAAGATAACCGAGAGCGTCCAATCCCTGCCCAGGCCAAGCCGGAGGGATTCCCAAGCTAACATCGTCAGACTTCAAACCTGTTGACTGCAATATTGAATATGCAGCCACGAAAAAGGATTCGTGGGTCAGTACGGTCAAGTACTGGCAAGTGGATAAACCATACTCACAAGATACCGGCGTAGCCAGTCATCACAAGATACAAATACTTTGGGTTCAACGGAAAGGAATGGATTATTGCAAATAAGCGGCAGCGGGCTGCACTAACCAACTACAGAGACTCGATACAACATCCGGCTAAAAGAGGGGGATAAGATAGCGTATCGTAACCAACTACAACTACTCACCAAACAAACTCATCCAATGTTACCCCCTACTAAGGAAGCAACCCAAGGATAGCTCACACTGTTGGATTAAGGATGGATCAAGTTGTTGTGTCAATAGGACTACTTACTAGTCAAGTTATCATTAGTTAGGTGTAAGTTGTTCTGAGTACTTGTTAGCCATTACTTTCACCAAGTCAACCATAACCGCGGAAAACACGGCTTCTCGAGAAGATTTACCCTGCAGGGATGCACCAATTTAGCCGTACACGTAAGAATAACCCGCTAGATGGAAGGGCCCTTCCACCAAGCGGGGCACTCAACACAACTCGACTCTTCTTCGCATCAAGCCCAAAGAACCCCGTGCAGTGAGCGCACGGCTAATCAAGCCCCACGAAGAAAACGGGTCCCTCATAGCACTCTAAGAACGTGTCTCCCTAAATGCCGACTACAAAAGTTCCACCCTGGCCTGGGTTCGCAAGATCATGCATGCGGCAAATGGAAAACCCGAACTAAATGAGGCGATTTGAACGAGATGCGAATCGAATCAAATTGAGGGGGGCGCCCATACTCGCTTCCCACATGCGGTTAGTGCGCTCATCATGGATCAGTAGACAAGACCTTTTTCCTAATTAGGGTCGACACTAGCAGGCTTCAAAACCACGCCGGGCCTCCTGCCGGTGCCTTATCATCAAATTATTATTACCCAAAACATTAACATGTTGTTGATTGAATTGAAACCCAACTATCAAACTAAACAGGTGATAAGACGGACAACAAGACTTGAGCGCAAACAACACTAAGCATGCAACTACGACACGAGGGCCAACAGGGTAAACAATCAACAGTTAATAGGAAGTGGAAGGAAAGGTTATATCATGGCTGCAGGGTAAACATATAATAGGATCGAGACACAAGCATCGAATCAACAGGCTAGAATAAGAACAACGGAAAGAATCGGTAACAAGTGATGAAAGGCAGCCATTTGGCAGCAAGTGAGTATACTTGCCTGAGATCCAGCAAGTAGAGGTACATCCGCAGAACTTGTCGTTGCTCACATCATCTCAACGTCCTATCCGCGAAGAAGCAACGAATCTCGAACAAACACCGGATGCAACAATTACTACTACGGCAAAAGATCCAGCATGATCAAGATATGGATGCAGGACAAGTTTAAAGATGCATCAAGATAAACTAGTTGACAAGATAACATAACATAATTAAATGGACCCATATGCAATTTGAGTTGCATATGAAAAGCCCATGGATTAAGGTTGAAATAGTTGTTTTACAACTAACCAACAGGTTGAAAGTGGTTTAGTATGATGCATGGATGAGAAAGCAACAAAATAACAACAATAGAATCAATTGGAAATAAGGTTTACCCATTTTGAATTTCACTTATTAAGTTTTTGGAATTTTGGTTACTTAAAGGTGGTCACACAAGCAATTGTTGTTTTCATCAAGTTTAATTGTTCAAAACAGATAACAAAGTTCATATTTGATTAGAACACAAAATTTTAGGTGGATTACATGTTTCAATTATTGGAAAAGGAATTACAATGATTTAATTATGAATTAAACAAGTTTTAATTGAATTTAATTCAAGTGTGAATATTATTTGAATTTTATTTGTTAAAAACATATATTCAAAGTCATAATTGAAAAGGTTATATTTTTCTGGTTTGAAAACATATTTTATTTGTTGAAATTGGAATGAAAATGAATTAGTTATGAATTTGGCAATTTAAATTGCATTAATTAAGAAACAGTTGTTTTAAACAATTTAAATTATTCAAAACAGAAAACAAATGTTATATTTGGAAAGAGCATGAAATTTTGGGTGGAAAACATATTTTATATGGGCCATTTGAAATATATTTGAATTTGTTATGGATTTAGTCAAATTCATAAGAGTTATTTGAATTTGAATTTTTGAATTGATTTGGAATGTTCAAAACAGTGCACAAACTGCATATTTAGAAAGTACGGGAAATTTGGAGTGGAATACATATAAAGTTTGTATTATTTGGATTTATAAATTAAAAGTTATAGCCATGTGAATTTTAGGGTTATTTCTGTAAAAGACAGGGCTGGAAATGTGAAAGAAACAGTGCGGGAGGGACTCTGGTGCAAAAAAAGGAAGAGGCCAGGGGCCTAGATGCAAACCGCCAGATCCAGATCTGGATCTGGGGTCGTTCTCACCGGGGATGACCCCAACCAGTGCCGCTGGCAGGCGGGCCCCTGTGCCACGCGGCGCGGGTGGAACCACGCAGGCCGCCGCGGTGTATGGCAGGTGGGGCCGGGGTGGCGCTGCGGAAAACAAGTAAAAAGGTGGGCTTATGCGCGGCCGAGGGGGATCGAACCCTGCCCGCGGGTGTGCGCGCGAGGGCTCGCTGCCAGTGCGCTGTTGCGGTGGTTTGTGATGGAGTACAGGAGCGTTGGTTTTTGGGGTAAGTCTCCGTCAGGTAACCTGACGAAACTGAAACCCATCGCTGCCCGCTGCAACTCGTCTGTCGACGGGCGGAACCAGTCGGCGACGACCACTGCTGTCGTGGGATAATCACGGCAGATGTTACCAGGGGTAACTGATCTTGGGGCAAGTCGACACAGGCGTTCGGGAGAGGGTTTAGCTCAAAGGAAGACATGATACAACTTGATATGACAGCCGGCAATCGAAGTCGCCGGATCTCTATTCTCGATACGATAACACGATTAGGGTTTACACTGGATACTCGATACCACTCGATATTGCTAAGGTTCTCGAATCTCTGTCCCAAACCATACCCGGGGGTCGGTTTATATAACTCCCGTACCCCCTAACTTACTTTACAAGGCACGCCCGGGTCCTACCCAGACACGGCATGCTAACCTTAACTTTCCTTTACAACACCCACAATCCGGGTCACTAGGCCCACGAACTTGGGCCTCCACAAACATCTTTATCCCTAGCCGTATCCTGCTCACTGTCTCTGGGCCGGGTTATTCCTCGGATCTTGACATACCGGGTTAGCATCCCCCCATCAGTAGTCCCCAGAATAGCTTGGGCTTCACAGATCTCCTTGAAGCGCTTGCTATTCCCTGCAAAGATACCAATCATACGGGCATACGAAAACTGAGTTAAGATATCGCGATATTCAGCTAGGCCTCACTCCATGGTGGCCATACACTAACCCGGACCTTTCCTCCATATGCTTGGGTCCAAATTCCTAAGTCCAAACCACAATAAGGAATGACAAGATCTCATGCTTGATAACCAGTCCTGTCATTACGGACGAACCCCTTCCTTCCTCTGTCACGATGCCTGGCCCAACACTTAACGCACATCTTACGAAATCTTCGTGGATAACCATTACTCCGCAATTCCCGGCTCCTAGCCGTTAAGATAAGCTCTCCCTTGCCTTATAAATAGCGCTTAGAGGGTAACCCTAAGCCCATCACCACGCCACAACTTCTCCTCTCCCTCATTGCTCCTAACACCTTCGCAGCGCCATCGTGAAGAACTCGCGCCTGTTACTGACGCAAAATTAACAGCGGCCGCGCCCGCCCTTGAATCGCCTCGCACCACCGTCAAGCGCCACCTTTGCGCCTCCATTCCTCCCATTCGAGCCGCACCGCTCGTCGCCATCACATTAAGCCCCAATCTTCTCGGTAAGCTCTTCGCAATCAATTAATTCAACCCCGCAGATTTTAATCCATCCAAGGTCAGATCTAGGTCATCCCGCGAATTACTTGTCCGATTGCGCCAGATTAGATCGATTCAATGCTCGCCAACCCCTTTAATTGCCTGCCTGATAGTCACAAATGATCTTCCAACCATCACTGATCACCAATTTTACTTAAAAGCCATCCGCGAACCTCTCCATCTAGATCCGTTCCTCCGCTATTTTCCGCTTACTGCATTAACACCCGGAAAAACCCTTCTTTTCCAGCTATTTCATTTGCGGTATAAATATGGGCAACCATCCGTCATCCCCAAATACCTTTTCCTACGTAAGTGACCAACAATTTCCACAAGTGTGCTCAATACCCGGACAATTCTCAACTTCACACCCTCTTGATACCTTATACTCGGATATTTCAACTTTCCCGGGTCTTATTTCATACATCTTTTTCTTTTTGTGTTTCGCAGGCTGACCCCATGGCTCCCAAGCGACAAGGAAAACATCCTGCTCAAGCAAGGGCCACCCAAGCCATATCCGCCAATTGGGGGCGCTCCACAACCACTAAGGCCAAGTTGGACGAATTAACCGAGTTAGGCACCCTCCCCTCTCGGAAAGACATCCACTGGAGGGTGCCAGGTAACGAAACTCATCCCACACCCGCAGAGGACGAGGTAATCTGCTTTGTAGAGCACGTGACCCGAGGATTTCGCCCTCCGGGTCACCCTTTCTTTAGGGAGGTCTTAGATCACTACGGACTCCGGGTGTTCGACATAGGGCCTAACTCTATGTTGAACATCACCCACTTCATAGTTCTGTCTGAGTCGTATTTGTGCATGCCACCAAACCTGACTCTTTTCACTGAATTATTCCAATGCAAACCGTGCCGCGAAAGCGGCGACGGGGCGCTTCTCACTTGCGGCGGGGTATCCATCCAACGCCGTAGGAATTCCTTAATGCCAACCCTCAACCTGCAATCCTGTGCCAGACATTGGCAGTTATCCTTTTTTATTGTCGCGACCTCCCCCGACAGCGAGAAGAAGCTGCCGGGTTACTCAGAGACCCCCCTCAAACCCTCCGAGTCTTTCAGTGCCTTCGCACCAGACTCGGACAGGGAAGCAATCCTTCCTGCATTAGCCAAAATAGCCATTCTCTCGGCCCAAGGCCTCCTAGGGCTCAATTTGATAAAGACGTGGGTCGACTTCCGAATCCAACCTAATTCCATCCGCGCCAAATTGATGTGCGAGTATTCGGGTCACACTACAGATGCACTTCGCTATTCCTCCAAAAGCTTTGCGACTGGTGACACTATCAAGACCATCAAGAGCCTCTTGGCAGAGAAGCTGGATGTGATAAAGGGCATCTCCGGGTTACCTCCGTTTACTCGGGAAAATCCGGCTCCAGCGGTAATACCCGGCACTCATAACTTGTCTCCATATTTCAACTCGATACTGCTTCTAAACATTAACTTTACCTTTTTACCTTAGGCTGATGACCCCTTCTGGAGAGTGGACCCGCTCCCCCCCTCCAGAGACCTGGAAGAGGAGGACGAGACGACTGACGACAGCGAAGGTACTCACCCAGGATCTACATACTTTTGCTTGTATTACTTTCCTTTCGTCTGTCTTTTTCCCAATGAATACACATCTGGCTCGCAGGGCTGGAGGACGAAGGTGGACACAACGAGGATGACCCGGAGAGAACCGAGTCTGACCCAGAGGCAACTGCCGGGGCCAAGAGGAAAAGCAGGGGGACAGTATCCAAGGTTCCTTTTTCCTCACTATCTTCCGAATCTTACTCCTTTGACGCCATGCGAAGACTTAACCATCAATTATCAAATTCGCCGTGCTTGAAGGAACCTTTCCCCGCCAAGCGCAGGGTAACTCGGAGCTCCCCGGGTGAAGATCCCCTTAACCCGGGCATCTCCGCCCCTTTAGCCCCTCGTGGCAGTGCTCCTCCATCTCGTTCTTCCAACTCTCCTCAGCGCCACCCTTCTCCTAACCACCCACGTGCCGGGCAATTCCGGGTTCCATTAGTGGTTCCTGCGAATACCTCATCTACTTCAAGTGGCGAGCTCCCATCGGATTACACCGTAAATGCCGGGTAAGTTTTTGCCTTACTATTTCTTTTTGCCTCTAGCGAACTTTCAAACGAAACACCATCATCATTAATAACTGCCTTTTTTTTCATCTTTCTTTCAGTGCTCAGGTCACCGTCAGCGACCCGGAAAACACAGAAACGGCTAACATTCAGGTGGAGAAGCCGACTGACGACGCAGACGCCGCAACCGGAGGTGATGCAGCCACTAACCGGGAACAAGGCCCTCTGAGCAATCCACTTTCCCAAACCGTCGGATCTCCTTCCTTATCGGAACCAGTAGACGAAGAGATAGAAATTCTAGATACGAAAATGAGCCCTCCCAACCCGGACACTCAGACTGTCCGGGTCTCCACTCCAAATGCAAGGAAAACCCCCCTGCCTGATGACCAAGCTGCCGGCTCTTCCCGGACTCATTCCGATGAATTAACGTTTGCCCAAATGCTGGAAACCTTGCGCACCTTACGAGCTAACGAGGAAAACATCCTGGGAGCCTTAATAACCAAACATGAGGTAAGTTGAACTAATGTTGCTTGTACCTTTGTCCAGTCCCCAAGTTCCGAGTGAGTTCATTCATGACTTGCTCGGGACTTTATTATACCATTGACTGATAACGTGCTCTTCTATCCGACTAACACTTTTTAACATCCATGCAGTCTTTCGTGACTCAATATGAGGAGAAACTTGCAGACGCCACCAAGCTCATTGAAAAAGAAATATCTTTACGCGAAGCGGCCGAGACTGAAGCCAGAAGGAATAGGCAATTAATGAAGAAGTACCGAAGAAGGGCTCACCGAGCCGAAGTCGACCTGACAAGCCTTTCTGTCGAAATTTCTGATACCTATCGTTCTTTGCTTGGTATGCTTCCTTCTCCGGGTTTATCCTTTTGACCAACAGCGAAAAATGCTTAGCTGATATATTCATTTTACTTCAGGCCCGGATGAAACCATGCGGATGAGGATGATATTGCCAAGCTGAAGACCATGAAGAATGTTATCCGGCAGCTGTGTGCCGGAACCAGATGGATTCTGGAAGAGTTACGGTGGCCAGGTAGAGGACATGTTGACCTGAAGAGGATGCTGGACGCCTTTTCCACGATTCCTGAGTGGATTTGGCACTGGAAGCGCTCGTCCTGCCGGGTTGGAATGACCCGGGGGCTATCACTCGCCAAGGCTTACCTCCCCAAGCTCGATCTGGCAAGCTCATGGGCGGCTTCCCCGAATTCAAGCTTGATGGTTCAAAATTCGCGGGAGGATTTTCAGGCTGTGCAGAAAGAGGTCCGTTATCCGGCTAGCGTGATCGCTGATGAACTGGACGTCAATACTCTTGTCCCTGCTTATGATGCTGCTGGTGTGGCAATTAAGTCAGATCTTCCTGAACCATATGACATGATGGCTCGGTGGAAGGAGGAAGCTGCTGCAATAAGGGCGGAGGCTGCCAAGAAACAAGCTGAAGCCGGCTCTGCTCCCGCTGCCTCAACGTCAGTCGTTCCACCCCCTGCGGGGGCTGGCGCCGCCGATCCGGGTGTTGCTGCTACCACCAATGATGGCAAGGGTAAGGCCAAGATGGGCGCCGAGTGATATATGGTTTCCAATGCCTCTTCTTAAGCGTCAGTCGGTCGTCATCTTTTTGGAACAGTCATTTTTAGGCGGTGCGTCTGTGCACCCTTGATATTTTTTCACCAATATTCTGTAATGCACACTAAGTCCTTGATATACTCGATGCCTGTTCCGACCTTTTTAAATTTAAGCTCATCTGTTCTCGATATCTGGTTTTATTTATTGCTCCTTTTGTGAAAACTCAATTTCCGGGTCTCATGGGTATTGACAATCGGATTTTGCTTCGAAGTCCCCAAGTCCCCAAGACTCGGATACTTGGATTTTTGCCACTATACAAGTAAGCCAGTTCTTTTCAAGATTCCAAGCTACCGGGCCCGGATTGCCGGGCCTAGGACACTTGATCTTGAAAAGGCAACGAAATGCTCATTGTTATTTTCACAAAGATCCATGAGTTGTTTCACATCGGATTTGAAGTTATGCTTAATAGTCATTGAGTTTCCAGCTATTCAGCCTTGTACTCTGCATAACTTGTGGTTTAGATGACCCTTTTGACTGTCTTGTACTGTAAGCCGGCTTTCGCGTGGATACCATGTTGTTACATCAATACGAAGACGTAGCCAGCCAATCCCCGTCGGGTTTCATGACTATCTGCCATCGTAAGCGAACAAATCATGCCACTTTAATGCGAGTCACATCGAGCTTAAGTAAGAGTAGCCAAGAAATTTGGACTTCTTTGTCCGGTTATAAGATTGTAGCCGTACTCGTTTGCGAGTAATCGGCCCTTATAACTCATAGGCATCATGGCCGGGTCTTTGAGTTTGTAACTGTGATATTTAAGCGATCAGCCCCCAAGACCTAGATATACGCATCGTACCGAGAATACATAACCTGATAACAACCATCTCTTTTCTTGATAACCATCTCTTTACTTGATATGAAAAACTGATAACAATCATCTCTTTTCTTGATAACCATCTCTTTACTTGATATGAAAAATGTAGGTCAGCAGGCCGCCTCATTAAAAACCCGTCCAGTCCCCAAAGGTGCCCTGGATAGGAAAAGAGTACGTCAGAAAACCTGCTGCCTATTACATCGTGGCCAATATAGTCTTTACTAAGTATAATACGGACGCAGCTGAGCCACGTTCCATGGTCTATCTCTTTCTTGCATAGATGAAGTGGTGTGCGCGGTGTCATTGACTGTAGCCGACTCTTCCCTTGCATCTATCAAATAATATGATCCGTTATGTAGGCTCCGGCTTACGATAAATGGTCCTTCCCATGGTGGTGATAATTTGTGTTTTCCTTCGTTTGACTGTACCAAACGCAGAACCAAGTCTCCTTCCTGGAATACCCGGGTCTTCACACGCCGGCTATGATACCTCCGTAGATCTTGCTGATATATGGCTGATCTTTCCAGGGCTTGTTCTCTTTGTTCTTCTAACATATCTACGGCGTCCTGCCGAGTTTTTTCGTTCTCCACTTCGACGTAAGCTGATACTCTGGGCGAATCGTGAATAATATCACTTGGTAACACTGCTTCCGCCCCATAGACCATGAAGAAGGGTGTCATCTGAGTGGATCTGTTAGGTGTAGTGTTGATACCCCAAACCACAGAAGGAAGTTCTTCGACCCATGCACCAGCTGCCCTGATACAGGGGACTCGCAATCGTGTTTTTAATCCGCGAAGCAATTCTTGGTTTGCCCTCTCCACTTGTCCATTGGCCTGCGGATGAGCCACTGATGCAACATCAAGCCGGATTCCATTGTTGCCACAGAATTTCTCCATCTCGCCAAGAGACATGTTAGTTCCGTTGTCGGTGATTATGCTGTGGGGATACCCAAACCGGTAGATAATCCTTTTCAGGAACTTGACTGCTGTAGCCGCTTCGCAATTAGTAACTGGCATAACCTCAACCCACTTGGTAAACTTGTCAATGGCCACCAAAAGATGCGTCTTCTTGCATGGTGACATATGGAAGGGACCAACCATGTCATACCCCAAACGGCGAACGGCCAAGTTAATGGGATGGTCCGTAATTCCATAGCCGGTACGTGTGTTTGGCGAGCATACCTTTGACATCCGTCACATCTTGCTACCAAACGTTCTGCATCCGATAGAGTCGTAAGCCAGAAAAATCCGTGTCGATAAGCTTTAGCCACCAGAAACCTTGTAGATGCATGATGCCCACAGTCGCCTTCGTGTATTTCCTTGAGAATCTGTCGGCCTTCTTCTGGCGCTACGCAGCGCAAGAAGACTCCTGTTGCGCTTCTCTTGTATAATTCTCCGTTGATGATAGAATACCCCTTTGCTCGCCTCAGGATTTGTCTTGCTAATACCTCCTGTTCTGGTAACTCGCCCCGCGATAAGTAGGCCAGGTATGGCTCTGTCCACTCGGGGATGGCGTGTACTGTGGCCACGTACTCCAAATCCGGGTCTTGATTTGCCAGTTCTTCCTCAGACTCGGTTTTAACTGATGGTCGCCACAACTCGTCCAAGAACACATTAGGTGGAACCGGCCCTACGCGAGCCGAGTCTGGCGAGTGCGACTGCTGCCTCGTTTTTTTTCTGTCTATGTGTTCCACCTCATACCCGGAAAAGCACCCGGCAACCCTGTCGACTTCCCTGCGGTATGCTGCCATAGTTGCATCCTTTCTGTCCCAAGTTCCCGATACCTGTTGTACCACAAGATCCGAATCTCCGAAGCATCGTATTCTTTTAATGTTCATTTCCTTGGCCACCTTTAAACCATGCAACAGGGCCTCATACTCGGCCACGTTGTTTGAGCAATCAAAGTGAATTTGCAGTACGTAACTCAATTTGTCTCCCTTGGGCGATGTCAGCACTACTCCAGCTCCTGATCCCTCATATTGCTTTGACCCATCGAAGTGCATGGTCCATGACTCGGATTTTGGAACTGTGGTAGCCATACCTGTATGTGTCCAGTCGTTAACGAAATCAATTAAAGCTTGGGACTTGATTGCTGACCTGGGTTCGTAGTTTATGTGATAATCCCCCATCTCTATTGCCCACTTGGCTATTCTTCCCGTCGCGTCCGAGTTTCTGATAATATCCGATTGGTATTGAGCTGACCACCGTTATAGGATGTTCTTGGAAATACGGCTTCAACTTCCTGCTGGCCATGAAGACTCCGAACACCAACTTTTGCCAATGCGGATAGCGCTGCTTTGCTTCTGATAATACTTCACTGACGTAATAAACCGGCCTCTGAACCGGGTAACCTTTCCCGTCCTCTTTGCGTTCCACGACAACCACTGCGCTAACGGCTCGGGGGCCAGCTGCCACGTATAGCAACATAGGCTCTTTAGGACCCGGCGCCGCTAGTACTGGTGCTTCAGACAATTGCTTCTTTAGTGCTTCAAACGCTTCATCCGCCTCCTCGTCCCATACGAATTTATCCGATTTTCGCAAGAGCCGATACAAGGGTATTGCTTTTTCTCCGAGTCTAGATATGAACCGACTCAAGGCTGCTACACAGCCCGTGAGCTTTTGAACATGCTTCAAGTTCTGCGGCTTTTTCAAACTCTGGATTGCCTTGATTTTATCTGGATTTGCCTCAATTCCTCTCTCGGAAACTATGAAGCCGAGCAATTTCCCGGCCGGAACTCCGAACACGCACTTCGTTGGATTAAGTTTCATCTGGTACATCCTCAGGTTTTTGAATGTCTCCTTTAGATCATCGATAAATGTCTCCGCCTTCCTGGTCTTGATGACCACGTCATCCACATAAGCATGGACGTTACGTCCGATTTGGTCCTCAAAGCACTTTTGAATACACCGTTGGTAAGTTGCGCCAGCGTTCTTCAACCCAAATGTCATAGTTTTATAACAAAAGGCCCCAAACGGGGTTATGAATGATGTTTTCTCCCAATCCTCCCTTTTGAGCTTAATCTGGTGATACCCGGAATATGCATCCAGGAAGCATAACAGATCGCTTCCAGCTACTGCGTCTATAATCTGATCTATCCTTGGGAGCGCGAACGGATCCTTTGGGCAATGCTTGTTAAGACTAGTGAAGTCAATGCACATCCTCCACTCGTTGGTCTTTTTCATCACCAGAACCGGGTTAGCCAACCAGTCCGGGTGAAATACTTCCATGATAAAGCCGGCTGCCAATAGCCGAGCGATCTCTTCGCCTATAGCTTTCCTCCTTTCCTCATTCATTTTCCTCAAACCTTGTTTCACGGGTCTGGACTTGGGATCCACATGCAAACTGTGCTCAGCCAATTCGGTAGGGATACCCGGCATGTCGCTGGGTGTCCAGGCAAATACATCTGCATTCGAGCGAATGAACTCCACGAGCGCTCCCTCCTGCTCTTTCCCCAGGTTAGACCCTATAGTAAACTGCTTAGTAGAATCCCCTTCGACAAAATCTATCTTCTTGGTGTCTTGCGCTGCCTTGAATTTTGCTCTCTCATCCTCAGTATTCGGCTTTTTCAAGGCTGTTCTATCGTCCGGGTTTACTTGAGACCGGTAATATTCGAGCTCTTCCTTCCTGCATGCCTGCTCGGCCATAACTGAATCTCCTTCGTCGCACTCGGCCGCTATATCCCGGTTCCCATGTATAGTGATGGTCCGTTTAGGACCCGGGATTTTCAGCTGTAAATACACGTAACAAGGCCTAGCCATGAATTGGGCGTAAGCCGGCCTCCCCAACAGCGCGTGGTAAGGACTGCGCAGCTTGACCACCTCGAACGTGAGCCACTCCACTCGATAATTATCCGTTGATTCCCCAAAGGCAACTTCCAAGGTGATCCTTCCCTCGGGGCTCGCCGAGTGACCCGGTACGATCCCATGAAAGATTGTTGAACTTTTCTGCAGCTGGGACTCTTTCAGACTCATCCGTAAGAAGGTCTTCCAGTAAAGGATGTTGATGCTACTTCCACCGTCCATCAGGACCTTCTTCAGCTCGTAACCATTAACCTGTGGAGCGACCACCAACGCCAAGACTCCTGGACGCTCCACCTTTTCCGGATGATCTCTTCTACTCCACGTTATCTCTTGTTCTGCCCATCTGAGGTATCCCGGCGCGGCTGATGAAACCGAATTTGCCGCTTGCTTTGATGTTTCTTTGTTCCTGCTAGAAGTTCCTGTAGTATGCACATGATATTGTCCTTTTAAGTTAGTCGTTCGTACCGTGTCGACGAAGATATTGATCCGGCCGATCGTCAATATAAATCCGGACTCGAGGTGATCCGATTCTGGCCCCCGGCCGGGATCGTCCACCGACTTTTCTTCTTCGTGGTCGATGTAGATTTCGCCAATGACAAGATCCTCCATGCCCTTCCGAGCTTCTCCCGTGACGTAAACACCTTTGGACGCAGGCCCCACGGTGGGCGCCAACTGTCGTGGGATAATCACGGCAGATGTTACCAGGGGTAACTGATCTTGGGGCAAGTCGACACAGGCGTTCGGGAGAGGGTTTAGCTCAAAGGAAGACATGATACAACTTGATATGACAGCCGGCAATCGAAGTCGCCGGATCTCTATTCTCGATACGATAACACGATTAGGGTTTACACTGGATACTCGATACCACTCGATATTTCTAAGGTTCTCGAATCTCTGTCCCAAACCATACCCGGGGGTCGGTTTATATAACTCCCGTACCCCCTAACTTACTTTACAAGGCACGCCCGGGTCCTACCCAGACACGGCATGCTAACCTTAACTTTCCTTTACAACACCCACAATCCGGGTCACTAGGCCCACGAACTTGGGCCTCCACAAACATCTTTATCCCTAGCCGTATCCTGCTCACTGTCTCTGGGCCGGGTTATTCCTCCGATCTTGACATACCGGGTTAGCATCCCCCCATCAACTGCAGGGCGGCGGAGTGCAGGTGAGGTGCTGGTGCGTGCGGGGCGTGGGTGTAGCGTGCGAATACGTGGGCGGACAGGAGAGGGGAAGGAGGAAAAGGTGGGCGCTCACCACGGTGGTGTCGAGGAAGCGAGGCTGCTGTCGACGGACAGCAGCGGCGGGGTTCCTTTCCGGCGACGGTGCGGTCACCACGGTTGATCCCAGCACCCGTCGAGGAGGCGAGGCTGCTGAGGCAGTCACCGCGGTTCCATTCCGGGCCACGGTGCAGCCTCGAGGTGACCGTGGCGGGGGGGCGGCAGCGAGCTCACTGCTCTCTGTATCTCTCTCGTGCAGGTTCAGGGTTCAGAAAAAGCAGAGGGGAGGTGGAAGGGGGAGGAGGTCATGGCGGCGCGGCAGGAAGATGGGAGAGGGTAGGGTTGCAGGAGGGGGTTTTATGGAGGGGTGAGCCCTGTACGGCAAGCAATCGGGAGGGGGGGAGGAGAAGATCATCGGTGGGGAGGGAGTCGTACAGAGGATGACATCACGAGGAGGAAGACGACAACCTCCTCGAAGGGGTATGGGCCAGAGGGGTGGCTTAGGGGGTGAGGTTGGGCCTGCCTCCCTTTCTGTTGATTTTTTTCCTTTTCTTTCTCTTTTTTTTTTGCTTGTAAGAAAAGAAAAGGGAGAGAGAGAAAGAATAGGTTGGGGTTTGGGGTTTTAAATTATTATAAAATATTTTTATTGATTAACAAAACAGCAACTAACAAGGTATGTTACTTATTTTCAACAATTTGAATTATTAATTTGATATTAAATTGTTAGTTGAATTTCAAATAGGGTTTGGGGGTTTTTATTTTATAACTGAATTTTATTAATTTGCAAAATAATGAGTAAAATCAATTGTGCACATTAATTCCAAAAATTTGAATTATTAATTGGAGTTTTAAGTTGGTATTTGAAATTCCATTAGTTTTCCATAAAGATTGATATTTAAACAATTTATTCAATAACCCCAAACAATTTATGAGACCTTATTGAATTAATTGTTTGCAAGAATTTGATTGTTTTTAAACCCACAATTTGATCATTCCCATTATGATTGATGTTGAAATGAATTTGAAATTATCATTTGGGTGTTAACAAAAGGGTATTTCATTAACAGGCAAATTAAATAAATTCAACTTCAAACTATTGAAAACAAATTGAGTGTGTTTTAGTTTGCAATTTTTAAATTGGAAATTTTGAGCAATGTTTGAAAGTTTAATTTGGTTTGAGTTTTTGAGTTAATTAGGAAAACATGGTGCAATGCATATGATGCATGTGATGCAAAGCAAAAAGAAAAACAAACAACTCTACTTAGGGTAACACCCCAGGTGTTACAGACGACACCACTAACAAGGGATTGCGCCCTCGCAATCCACCTGCTAACCCGGGAGGGGAAAGAAGTTCAACTATCGATTCTTCATGCTTCCGGCTGATCTCCTCGACACCACTAACAAGGGATTCTTGCTCGGAGTGACGACGATGTTTTTCCACCAGGAATCTTCCGATGATCGAACCTATTAGGTTAAAGGCTCAGAAAACGTCCACCCACGTAGGATCCTAACACTTTGAGAGATTGAGTACGAGAGTAGACTCCAAAACAAATGAGATAGAAGGAGAAGTAGAGAGGAGAAAACAAGAATCGTATTGAGATGTTTTCCAAAATAGTTTAGCAGAAATAGTTTTTGACATTCTAGAAACAACGACCGTTAGCGAGGTTATCCTACAGGCTTTGCGGACCCGTTGCTTCGATAACCATTCGTATCGAAACAATATCGGGAATCGGAACCTGGCTCTGATACCATTTGTGACGCCCCGAGATCGGGCACTATGCAGATTTCAGCATTCCCGCCAAAATCCACATAATAACCGATTCCAAGTTGCCACTTGTGATAACATTACAACAGTTCACGAATAATCCACAACAGAAAAGATATATACAAGATGACTCCAACGAGTCAGGGATACAACTGATACAATACAAAGATCCAAATAACAGCGGAAGAAACAACATATCGTCCGTCTACGGACAAGATACAAATTGGACTAAGAGTCCTGAAGATAACCGAGAGCGTCCAATCCCTGCCCAGGCCAAGCCAGAGGGATTCCCAAGATAACGTCGTCAGACTTCAAACCTGTTGACTGCAATATTGAATATCCAGCCACGAAAAAGGATTCGTGGGTCAGTACTGGCAAGTGGATAAACCATACTCACAAGATACCGGCGTAGCCAGTCATTACAAGATACAAATACTTTGGGTTCAACGGAAAGGAATGGATTATTGCAAATAAGCGGCAGCGGGCTGCACTAACCAACTACAGAGACTCGATACAACATCCGGCTAAAAGAGGGGGATAAGATAGCGTATCGTAACCAACTACAACTACTCACCAAACAAACCCATCCAATGTTACCCCCTACTAAGGAAGCAACCCAAGGATAGCTCACACTGTTGGATTAAGGATGGATCAAGTTGTTGTGTCAATAGGACTACTTACTAGTCAAGTTATCATTAGTTAGGTGTAAGTTGTTCTGAGTACTTGTTAGCCAGTACTTTCACCAAGTCAACCATAACCGCGGAAAACACGGCTTCTCGAGAAGATTTACCCTGCAGGGATGCACCAATTTAGCCGTACACGTAAGAATAACCCGCCAGATGGAAGGGCCCTTCCACCAAGCGGGGCACTCAACACAACTCGACTCTTCTTCGCATCAAGCCCAAAGAACCCCGTGCAGTGAGCGCACGGCTAATCAAGCCCCACGAAGAAAAGGGGACCCTCATAGCACTCTAAGAACGTGTCTCCCTAAATGCCTACAAAAGTTCCACCCTGGCCTGGGTTCGCAAGATCATGCATGCGGCAAATGGAAAACCCGAACTAAATGAGGCGATTTGAACGAGATGCGAATCGAATCAAATTGAGGGGGGGCGCCCATACTCGCTTCCCGCATGCGGTTAGTGCGCTCATCATGGATCAGTAGACAAGACCCTTTTCCTAATTAGGGTCGACACTACCAGGCTTCAAAACCACGCCGGGCCTCCTGCCGGTGCCTTATCATCAAATTATTATTACCCAAAACATTAACATGTTGTTGATTGAATTGAAACCCAACTATCAAACTAAACAGGTGATAAGACGGACAACAAGACTTGAGCGCAAACAACACTAAGCATGCAACTACGACACGAGGGCCAACAGGGTAAACAATCAACAGTTAATAGGAAGTGGAAGGAAAGGTTATATCATGGCTGCAGGGTAAACATATAATAGGATCGAGACACAAGCATCGAATCAACAGGCTAGAATAAGAACAACAGAAAGAATCGGTAACAAGTGATGAAAGGCAGCCATTTGGCAGCAAGTGAGTATACTTGCCTGAGATCCAGCAAGTAGAGGTACATCCGCAGAACTTGTCGTTGCTCACATCATCTCAACGTCCTATCCGCGAAGAAGCAACGAACCTCGAACAAACACCGGATGCAACAATTACTACTACGGCAAAAGATCCAGCATGATCAAGATATGGATGCAGGACAAGTTTAAAGATGCATCAAGATAAACTAGTTGACAAGATAACATAACATAATTAAATGGACCCATATGCAATTTGAGTTGCATATGAAAAGCCCATGGATTAAGGTTGAAATAGTTGTTTTACAACTAACCAACAGGTGAAAGTGGTTTAGTATGATGCATGGATGAGGAAAGCAACAAAATAACAATAATAGAATCAATTGGAAATAAGGTTTACCCATTTTGAATTTCACTTATTAAGTTTTTGGAATTTTGGTTACTTAAAGGTGGTCACACAAGCAATTGTTGTTTTCATCAAGTTTAATTGTTCAAAACAGATAACAAAGTTCATATTTGATTAGAACACAACATTTTAGGTGGATTACATGTTTTAATTATTGGAAAAGGAATTACAATGATTTAATTATGAATTAAACAAGATTAAACAAGTTTTAATTGAATTTAATTCAAGTGTGAATATTATTTGAATTTTATTTGTTAAAAACATAAATTCAAAGTCATAATTGAAAAGGTTATATTTTTCTGGTTTGAAAACATACTTTATTTGTTGAAATTGGAATGAAAATGAATTAGTTATGAATTTGGCAATTTAAATTGCATTAATTAAGAAACAGTTGTTTTAAACAATTTAAATTATTCAAAACAGAAAACAAATGTTATATTTGGAAAGAGCATGAAATTTTGGGTGGAAAACATATTTTATATGGGCCATTTGAAATATATTTGAATTTGTTATGGATTTAGTCAAATTCATAAGAGTTATTTGAATTTGAATTTTTGAATTGATTTGGAATGTTCAAAACAGTGCACAAACTGCATATTTAGAAAGTACAGGAAATTTGGAGTGGAATACATATAAAGTTTGTATTATTTGGATTTATAAATTAAAAGTTATAGCCATGTGAATTTTAGGGTTATTTCTGTAAAAGACAGGGCTGGAAATGTGAAAGAAACAGTGCGGGAGGGACTCTGGTGCAAAAAAAGGAAGAGGCCAGGGGCCTAGATGCAAACCGCCAGATCCAGATCTGGATCTGGGGTCGTTCTCACCGGGGATGACCCCAGCCAGTGCCGCTGGCAGGCGGGCCCCCTGTGCCACGCGGCGCGGGTGGAACCACGCAGGCCGCCGCGGTGTATGGCAGGTGGGGCCGGGGTGGCGCTGCGGAAAACAAGTAAAAAGGTGGGCTTATGCGCGGCCGAGGGGGATCGAACCCTGCCCGCGGGTGTGCGCGCGAGGGCTCGCTGCCAGTGCGTTGTTGCGGTGGTTTGTGATGGAGTACAGGAGCGTTGGTTTTTGGGGTAAGTCTCCGTCAGGTAACCTGACGAAACTGAAACCCATCGCTGCCCGCTGCAACTCGTCTGTCGACGAGCGGAACCAGTCGGCGACGACCACTGCAGGGCGGCGGAGTGCAGGTGAGGTGCTGGTGCATGCGGGGCGTGGGTGTAGCGTGCGGATACGTGGGCGGACAGGAGAGGGGAAGGAGGAAAAGGTGGGCGCTCACCACGGTGGTGTCGAGGAAGCGAGGCTGCTGTCGACGGACAGCAGCGGCGGGGTTCCTTTCCGGCGACGGCGCGGTCACCACGGTTGATCCCAGCACCCGTCGAGGAGGCGAGGCTGCTGAGGCAGTCACCGCGGTTCCATTCCGTGCCACGGTGCAGCCTCGAGGTGACCGTGGCGGGGGGGCGGCAGCGAGCTCACTGCTCTCTGTATCTCTCTCGTGCAGGTTCAGGGTTCAGAAAAAGCAGAGGGGAGGTGGAAGGGGGAGGAGGTCATGGCGGCGCGGCAGGAAGATGGGAGAGGGTAGGGTTGCAGGAGGGGGTTTTATGGAGGGGTGAGCCCTGTACGGCAAGCAATCGGGAGGGGGGGAGGAGAAGATCATCGGTGGGGAGGGAGTCGTACAGAGGATGACATCACGAGGAGGAAGACGACAACCTCCTCGAAGGGGTATGGGCCAGAGAGGGGTGGGCTTAGGGGGTGAGGTTGGGCCTGCCTCCCTTTCTGTTGATTTTTTTCCTTTTCTTTCTCTTTTTTTTTTTTGTAAGAAAGAAAAGGGAGAGAGAGAAAGAATAGGTTGGGGTTTGGGGTTTTAAATTTTTATAAAATATTTTTATTGATTAACAAAACAGCAACTAACAAGGTATGTTACTTATTTTCAACAATTTGAATTATTAATTTGATATTAAATTGTTAGTTGAATTTCAAATAGGGTTTGGGGGTTTTTATTTTATAACTGAATTTTATTAATTTGCAAAATAATGAGTAAAAGCAATTGTGCACATTAATTCCAAAAATTTGAATTATTAATTGGAGTTTTAAGTTGGTATTTGAAATTCCATTAGTTTTCCATAAAGATTGATATTTAAACAATTTATTCAATAACCCCAAACAATTTATGAGACCTTATTGAATTAATTGTTTGCAAGAATTTGATTGTTTTTAAACCCACAATTTGATCATGCCCATTATGATTGATGTTGAAATGAATTTGAAATTATCATTTGGGTGTTAACAAAAGGGTATTTCATTAACAGGCAAATTAAATAAATTCAACTTCAAACTATTGAAAACAAATTGAGTGTGTTTTAGTTTGCAATTTTTAAATTGGATATTTTGAGCAATGTTTGAAAGTTTAATTTGGTTTGAGTTTTTGAGTTAATTAGGAAAACATGGTGCAATGCATATGATGCATGTGATGCAAAGCAAAAAGCAAAACAAACAACTCTACTTAGGGTAACACCCCAGGTGTTACAACCTTGGCCTTCAAAGCAACCGATGCCACTTCGTGCATTCCTATGGCTCTAGCACGGTTGTCAAGAGCATTCTTGGTTTGCACTTGATAGGAGCACATCTCTTGCATAACTTGGGTTGAGGTCAAAGAAGAAAATTCATGTCTTCCTAGAATTCTCTTCAAACCCGCGGGCTCAAATGGCATGAGAGCAATCATGTACTTCCTCTTGATCCAAGCATCATCAATGTACTTGGCACCAACATTGGAGAATGCGGTGGCAAGAGTCTTGAGCCTCCGGTACATGTCTTCATGGCTCTCTCCATCATGCATATAGAACCCTTCGGCCTCATTTCTAAAGGCATCATACCTATTCCTTTGCATGCTTTCATTTCCCACAAACATGATGACAAGAGCGTCCCATGTTTCCTTAGCGGTGGAATATTGTTGAAGATGAGGCATGTGGTTAGGACCCACGGCTTGTTGAAGAATCGACAAGGATGTGTAGTTGAGTTGACAATATACGTCTTCTCTTCTTGTCAAGTTCTTTGGGTCATGAGACTTGTATCCATCACAAGTGACTCTCCAAAGTTCTATACAAGAAGAGTTCAAGTGAGTTTCCATGTAATATTGCCATTCACGAAAAGAAAAGGCATCAATTTTAGGTGGATATCCTCTAGGAGTTATATGGGGATGTGCGACGGGAGGATCGGGAGAGTAGCGTCCTTCGACGGCATGAAAATCTCCTTTTCCTTCCAAACCCTTATCGGTGTTGTTCTTAGCGGAAGCATCTTTAAGTGTTTCACCATCTTCCCCAACGTTGGCATCCTCCTGTGGTTCAACCGTATGAGATGTAGTGGAGGTTGTCGGTTCCTTGGCTTTCATGAATTGCAACATGAGTGTTCGCAATTCATCCATTTTTCTCTCCATGGATGAGGTCAATGATTTTTTCAACTCATTGAGATCATCCACCGAGACACTCGCCACGGAACCGGCGACATCCGGAACATAGGTCATATTAAACTCTTAGGCGGTTAAGCCCAAAACAAGAGTCGAGACTCTGATACCAATTGAACGGATAGTGAGGGCACCTAGAGGGGGTGAATAGGTGCTACGACCAATTTTTAAATTTTCTTCAAGTTTAGGCTTGACACAAAGGTAAATTCCCTAGATAATGGAACTAAGGTGAATTTACCTATATGACAAGGATAACAACAAACACAATGCAACCACAAGTAAAGGAGGAAGGGAACGAGGTAAATGATATGAAGCACGCGGAGACACGATGTAATCCTGAGTTCCTCCTTGTTAAGTGAGTATGTCTCGTTGGAGGGGGTGTGAGCACGCCACAAAGCCTACTCAACTCCACAAAGGTCTCACCCTATTCTTCGATGAACCCCGCCACAAAGTCCTAGTCCACCTTCCACTATTGATCCCCTTTGAGGTGGGAATCGAATCCTTTACAAACAACTTGGGGCATACACCCACAACCAAATTGGGGCTCCCAACAATCTCAAGAATCACCAAGGGTAGGAAGATGCCTAGGTTATCCACAAGAGGAAACCCTAGGCAAGATCCCTCAAGTTAATGAGGGGGAAATGAAGAATGGCTCGGTGAAGATGTAGATCAGGGCCTTCTCCTTAAATCCTCCAAAGATAGTTTGGTGGGAGGGATTGGGAGTAATTACGGATTTGGTGAGCTCAATAAATTCTATTGAATGCTAATGGACGAACTAGAGCTCAAGGAGGAAGAGAAGGGGTATTTATACCCCCTCCTCAAATCTAGACGTTTGGCTGGAAAAGAGGTACCGGAATATCCGGTCCAAGTTAAGACCGGAATATCCGGTCGGGATATTTCTCCAGATCTGAACGAACTTCGTTGACTTCAACCGGATATTCCGACTGGGGCTGAATAATCTGGTATGAATAATCCGATTGGCTTCTGTCCCTCGTAGTCACTTGAACAGGATATTCCGGTTGGCACAGAATAGTCCGGTTGACTTCTGTGAGTTGAGGCTTCAGTCCTTAGTCGATTTTGAGCAGATACTTCCTCAACTGGAATATACGATACGGTTGGAATAATCCGGTACCAATATTCCGGATCTTCTCTGTCCCGAACTAGATAGAAACCATCCTAATCGGAATATCCGGTTTCCCGGAATAATCCGGTTAGAATAATCCGGCTCCTCACTGTTCCAAATCACTTAGCCCAATCTTCACCGATCTTTTTGGTGATCGATGCCGATGTTAAAGATAACACTTGCAAACTTAACACCTAGATAAATAATGTACTTAGTATTGTTAACTAACACACAAAACACCGGGAAAACGAAATGCACTTTCATTAGGGCACTTGGGCGGGGTGGTATTACCATGGGAGCGGAAATTACATCGGGGCCCTGCCCGAACATGCACGAAACGCATTCGTGCCGCTAGGGCACTTGTACGGGGTGGCACTACCAGTGTTTTACACTCGGGGCCTCCCCAATATGCTTGATGGCAAATGCTTGTGCTGATCAGGCACTCGCGTAGCAGGGGCGGACCCGTCCTGCCTGCGCCACATGGGTAAAACCTTTGGAGGTGCTACTTCGGCAAATGCTTGATGTTCCATGAGTTATTTATGGGTTTTCCCTCCTCCGTAACAAGGAATACAATGCCGGGTTTAAGGACATGTACTACCCGATAAGGGCCTTCCCAAGGGCAAGAGAACTTGTCCATTCCCTTGGTACTCTGTTTTCTTCGTAGAACCCAATATCCAACCTCAAGGTCCCGGGGTCACACTCGCCAACTGTGATAGCGGCGCAACCCTGCTGGTACCGAGATGATCATACCATGGCCTGACAATGTACCTCTTCCAATAAGTTGACATCATCGATCCTTGCCTCCCGTTGAGATCCTCCATTGTAGGTATGGACCCGGGGGGATCCGTGCTTGATCTCTCACGGGAGGACTGCTTTTGATCCATAAACCAAGGCGAAGGGGGTTTCACCGATTGCTCGGTTGGGGGTAGTCCTCTTTGACCATAGCACAGCCGACAGGTGGTCGATCCAATCCTTCCTACAGCGTGTGAGCTTGTGAAATTTTGTTCTTGAGCCCCCACAACACTTCTGCATTAGCCCGCTCAGCCTGCCATTGCCCCTAAGATGAGCAACGGAGGCAAAGCATAACTTGGTGCTCAGCAGCTCATAGTAGTCTTGAAAATATCCGCTAGTGAATTGCGAGCCGTTGTCAATTATGATGCGATTAGGCACCCCGAACCGGCACACAATCCCTCGTATGAACTTGCACACTGCTTCCGCTATCTCTGCTCTGACGGCCTTTGCTTCCACCCAGTTGGTGAACTTGTCGATGGCGACGAAGAGGAATAAATATCCTCCCCTTGAGCGCGGAAAAGGGCCCAGGATGTCCAGCCCCAAGACCGCGAACGGCTAGGATAGGGGAATGACCTGCAGAGCTTGAGACAGTTGGTGGATGTTTATTGCATGGAACTGACATGCTTCACAGGTCCTGACCAGATGCTCGGCATCGGACAGGGCTGTAGGCCAAATGAAGTCATGCCGCAGTGCCTTCCCGGTCATGGCCCAGGATGCGACGTGGTCGGAGGACATCCCCCAATGGATGTCAGCCAGCAGTTCCACCCCTTCCTCATGGGTGAGGCACCTGAGTACCATCCCATTCGCCTTCCGTCGATGGAGCTCTCCATCGACCAGAACGTACATCTTAGCCTGCCAGGCGAGGCGCTCAGCTCGCTTGTTGTCGTTCGGATGTTCTTGGCTTTGAAAAAACTTCATGATGTCTTTTGCTCAGGATGGAACCCCCGAAGAGGTGGCTAGGACCTTCCTCCCGCGGAGGACCATCCTGGCAAGCCTCTCCGGAGCGACCGCCCCCAAGGAATTTTCCCTGGGGCCTCGGTCGATAGTTGGTTATGTCAGCCGCTCGACGAGCGCCCCAAGTGGGACTGGTTCCCGCCGGGCCGCTATCTTGGAAAGCTCGTCAGCGATGGAGTTGTCCGCTCGAGGGACATGCTCCATCTATATTCCCTTGAACTTGAGCTCCATCTTCTGTACCTCCTCCATGTATGACCTCGTGCAAGGACAATCGTACTCCTTGAGAACTTGGTTGATGAAAAGTTGAGAGTTGTCCCTCACCACCCGCCGCTGAATTCCCAAGCCTGCTGCCGCCCTCAGGCCAGCCAGCAGGCCCTCGTACTCTGCCACGTTGTTGGAAGCCTTCCCCGATCAAAGTCTAGTTGCACGACATACTTAAGGTGCTCTTCGGATGGATAGACAATTAGTATGCCGGATTTGGCACCTTCATAGGAGAAGCCCTCGTAGAAGTACATAACCCAACGTTCGGGGTCTTCCCTCCCTGGGAGAGCGGAGTGAGTCTCTGGCTCCTCCATAGGAGCTGGGGTCCACTCTGTCCATTCGGCGAGGAACTTGGCCAAAGCCTTTCTCTTGATAGTAATGTTGTTGTCGAAGTGGATGTCGTAGTGATAGAATTCCACCGACCACTCGGCTAACTGGCTGGGGGCGTGTGCGTTGATCAACACACACTGCAGCAGATATGATGATCGCACCATGATCAGATGAGCCTCAAAGTAGTGGCGCAACTTCCTTGCTGCTAGAAATACTCCAAGAAGGATCGTCTGTATCTTGGGTGTCATGACCCGGGACCCAGAGATATACATACTGTTATGTGCTCCTAGCCATGGACTCACAAGGGCTTCAGGGTAACCAGCCCCGGCCGCAACAAACAATGGCAGGCAGACTGGATTCATCGGCACGTAGTCCGGATCCCAGTCTACTACTCCTTGTATCCATGCTAGTCATAACCAACTATGCATATCAAAGCGTCCACGAATCGTATGAAACTGAAGGAAACGGGACCAAAGCTATACAGATCTGCTATGTGTCCAAAAAGTGCAACAACAATCGAGGGTTACTGGGGTTACCTAGCCCCAGGCCGAATCACATCGGCAGGAGGGCTCGGACATGGATCATCGGCTCCACAACCCCTCGACTGCGACAACTATGCAGGCATAGCCAAAACTGTATAACAATGAGCTCGAAACCAACAACCAATCAAAGTAGCACTCTAGACATGAAGCTTTAGTAAACAGGTGTTACTAGAGTATAGCTTCACAAACAGAGGTCACATGACCCAACATTACATCAGACAACGGAAGGCAAATTATGTTGCTAATCAACAAGAACCAAAAAGTCCTAAGAGGCCGCAACATAAGGTGACGTCCCAGCCCATAGATTCCAGGCTGCTACCTGGGAACCCCGAACTACTTGTCGATGTCCACGTTGAATCACCACCGATGCGAGATCTTCACCTGAACCAAATTTAAGCAAACCTGAGTACGGGAGGTACTCAACAAGACTTAATTAACCTATTATATATCTGCTATTTCGAAAAGGGTTTCATGAAGGATGATTTGCGTAAAGCAATCTTTGTTTTGCAAGTTGAGGAAGGAATAGCACGCCTCCTGGAGTATTTTGAAAGGAGATGAGAAAGCTACTCAACTACTGATATCAGCATCTTCTTGTATTCCACCAAGTCCTTCTCATTCCCACACTATCTCATGCTACAAGGATTACCCCTCTCGGCATCTCCGAGGAGGCACCCTTCAATCATGGTTAACAAGTTTTAGTCATTTCGTTGAAGTTATCTATGATCACAGAATCCGTTGCCAAGTCGTCCGTAACCGTGGACACGGCTTCTCGAGGAATTTATCCCTACAGGGGGTACACTTACCCACACGACCATCCGACTCTTAAAGCCACATGTACGCTCCTTGGGAGCGCGGCAGAGGGTGGTTGGCTCCGACCTTTACCTTGCATGACGCTATCCATGAGTCAACCCAAACAGGGCCACCCCGTCAACAGGGAGTTGGCCACCTCCTAACGGCACATGTTCTGTGAGTCGGGATCAAGATCCGTGTACGTCCATCACTTGTCCCGGTCACGCCCTAAGTTTTCTCCAAATCGTTTTCTGACTCACACGCAGATGGAAAGATCAAACTACGTGACTCATGGATGTGGCCAAACAAGTTAGTTATCCAGGCGAGGTTCATTGGCTCGCTCGTGTGGTTGCACGCTTAGTCTTGGCTTCGAAGGCGAGAACTCTCTCCTAGGGGCATGAACAGGACAAAACGCACAACCCATTGTGGCCTCACATCCATGCCGTTATTTAGTCAAGTTATCAAAGATAATATAATTCACAACAACCTGACATAAAAGATTCACGTATTGACCAGATTCATCAACCGGATGGATCAGATCATCACTAGGCATGGCTAAGCAAGACTCACAGGCTTTAACGAGGCGCGCACAAACAAACCTATAGCTGATAGGAGCAGTGGATCAGGATATTTAGGCGATGCAACAAGTATAGGAGAACTCTATCTAAGACCATAAATACTTTGAACCGCATGCAATATACGAGATCCAAAACACTTCGAAAACCATATATGAGCAGATAAGAGGTTATGCTTGCCTTGGTTATAAGAAAACGAGATAAAGTCTGCTGGAATAAGTGCTTGACTTGTCGGTTAAGATCAAGTATTCGCCATGGAATTGTTGGCCTTCACTTCAGAGTCACGTTCTACCGAGGGGGAAACAACACCGAAACAAAGAAAAACAATCAACCATGGCATCGATGCAATGCGCAATATGTATGCATGAGCAAGGTAATGCACTGAAATAAAGCCCTAGACATGAAGATAGGGTTGCTAGGATTCGTATGCCCGTTATGCAATTTTACTGAAATTAACCCGAAATAGACCCCGGAGGGGGTTTCTGGTGCTTCTGAGGGGGTGTACCATTTTAATTTCTCAAATGGGTTAAAAAAAACATCATAAACAGGTTGCATTTGTCATTTTGAGCAATTTGATATATAACTTTTAATTTTCTAATTTTATTGAATAAAAACTTTTTTCTCTATTTTAAATGAATTAAACAACATTAAACAAATGGCCAAAATTCAATGTTACCAAACATGTGTGAAAATGACCTATTTGGGTTGGAAATAATTTTCTGAACATTTCTATATTTTTCTGACTTATATTTTGGGAGATATTAATTATCCAAGTTTTATTTAATTTCTGAAATATTCAAACAGTACAGGGCCCACGTGTCATTTTAATTTTCTTTTTCTAAAAATAAAAGCCAGTTGGCGATGGGGCCCATGGTGACGTCACCAAGTCATCACCGTGACACTAGGGGATGGCCGGCAGAGGGCTGGTGATGGACGCCGGCGGCGTTTCCCGGCGCCCCAGCAAGCGTGGGTAGGCGCGTTGGAAGCGTCTCGTCGAGGCGAGCGCTACTGTGGCGGCGCCGCCCTCTAATGGCTGCCGAGGGCTCGCCGACATGGAGGTTTCTGCGGCGGCGGTCACGGGAGACGGCAGCGACGACGTTCCGGTGCATGAGAAGAAGAATGGGGCCATCCAGAGGTATAGGAGCTCACCCTTGACGCGTGAGGATGGTCAAATGGGGTGGAGGAGGCCGGAGATGGCGGCGATTCCACGGCGGAGCTTCACCGGAGCCGAGGGAGACGGGTCGAATTCACGCGGCTCCGTCCATCCCAGCTCACGGGAGTGCTCGAGGCGAAGGAGCAGACGATTGCGCTTCTCCTCGTGAGCTTGGCGGGAGCAGGGGATGCTCAGAGAGACGGCGGCACTGGATCGCCGTCGAGCTAGGGTTTCAGCCCGTGGAGGGAATACACATAAGTGGAGGGACGGCGCGAGGGCCGAGTGACGAGGAAGGGCGGGATTGGGACGCCTCTCGTCCTTCTTATCCAGGCAGGCGGTGAAGCAGGACGTGGCGAGGGAGACGTTGGCGGCCAGTGCGTCTACTTGCGGGAGGAGGAAGAAACAAAACAACAATTTACAGAAAACCCCCTAGGAAAACTAAGAACTGCAGAGAAGTCCTTTTCTATTATAAAACAGAACAGAAAACTAAATTTTGAGGGCCTTTTTGTAAAGATAAAAATTGGCAAAAAAACTTTTTGGCACCCTTACAAAATTTCCGACAAAACCATGTGTTTCTTTTGGTGTATTTGAAATATTTTTCAATATAAGATTTTGGAACCCATTTTAAGTACTATTTGTGGGATTTTTCTCAACCCATTTAAATTCACAGTTTAAATTGTTTCAACACGGTTTAATTTTTTTTGTTTTCATGCATGTATGATATGAACATAACACCACAACACTTGTTAACAAAGTTGGGATGTTACATTGGGGTACCACTCCCGGGCATCACGAAGCATTGAGCTCACATAATACACGGGAAGCTGCACCCGACGTGGTCTACCGGCTCCTTTGGCAGACCCCGCCCTCTTGTCTTCAGGGCAGGTCTGGTCTCGTTCTGCCACCAGCACGCCACTTACTGTATGTTTTGTGGCGGCTATGTAGAGGAACATGGTCTCTACCTCTCGCGGTGCCACCAGCATAAACGGCGTCGACAGGTATCGCTTCAGGTCCTCCAGCGTGGCGTTGGCATTCGAGGTCCACTAGAATGGAGCCGTCTTCTTGAGTAGATTTGTGACGCCCCGAGATCGGGCACTATGCAGATTTCAGCATTCCCGCCAAAATCCACATAATAACCGATTCCAGGTTGCCACGTCTGATAACATTACAACAGTTCACGAATAATCCACAACAACAATAGAAAAGATGTATACAAGAAGACTCAAACGAGCCAAGGATACAACTGATACAATACAAAGATCCAAATAACAGCGGAAGAAACAACATAGCGTCCGACTACGGACAAGATACAATTTGGACTAAGAGTCCTGAAGATAACCGAGAGCGTCCAATCCCTGCACAGGCCAAGCCGGAGGGATTCCCAAGCTAACGTCGTCAGACTTCAAACCTGTTGACTGCAATATTGAATATGCAGCCACGAAAAAGATTCGTGGGTCAGTACGGTTAAGTACTGGCAAGCGGATAAACCATACTCACAAGATACCGGCGTAGCCAGTCATCACAAGAGACAAATACTTTGGGTTCAACGGAAAGGAATGGATTATTGCAAATAAGCGGCAGCGGGCTGCACTAACCAACTACAGAAAATCACTACAACATCCGGCTAAAAGAGGGGGATAAGATAGCGTATCGTAACCAACTAGATACTAACCACCCAAACAAACCCATCCAATGTTACCCCCTACTAAGGAAGCAACCCAAGGATAACTCACACTGTTGGATTAAGAATGGATCAAGTTATTGTGTCAATAAGGCTATTACTAGTCAAGTATCATTAGTTAGGCGTAAGTTGTTCTGAGTACTTGTTAGCCAGTACTTTCACCAAGTCAACCATAACCGCGGAAAACACGGCTTCTCGAGAAGATTTAACCCTGCAGGGGTGCACCAATTTGGCCGTACACGTAAGAATAACCCGCCAGACGGGGGATCAACCCACCAAGCGAGGTACTCAACACAACCCAACTCTGCTTCGCATCAAGCCCAAAGCACCACGTGTTGTGCGTGCGCGGCTAATCGAGCCCCCACGAAGAAATGGGGGACCCTCATAGCACTGGAAGACCACGTCGCCCTAAATGTCGACTACAAAAGTTCCACCCTGGCCTCGGGTTCGCACCTGCATATGCATGCATCAAATGGAAAGCCCGAACTAAGTGTGGCGATTTGGACGAGATGCGAATCGAATCAAGTTGAGGGGGGCGCCCATACTCGCTTCCCACATGCGGTTAGTGCGCTCATCATGGATCAGTAGACAAGACCCTTTTCCTAATTAGGGTCGACACTAGCAGGCTTGAAAACCACGCCGGGCCTCCTGCCGGTGCCTTATCATCAAATTATTATTACCCCAAAACATTAACATGTTGTTGATTGAATTGAAACCCAGCTATCAACTAAACATGTGATACGAAAGGAACAACAAGACTTGAGCGCAAACAACACTAAGCATGCAACTACGACACGAGGGCCAACAAGGTAAACAAACAACAGTTAATAGGAAGTGGAAGAAAGGCTATATCATGGCTGCAAGGTAAACATATAATAGGATCGAGACACAAGCATCGAGTCAAAAGGCTAGAATAAGAGCAACGGAAAGAACCGGTAACAAGTGATGAAAGGCAGCCATAGGCAGCAAGTGAGTATACTTGCCTGGAATCCAGCAAGTAGAGGTACATCCACAGAACTTGTCGTTGCTCACATCATCTCAACGTCCTATCCAGGAAGAAGCAATGAACCTCGAACAAACACCGGATGCAACAATTACTACTACGGCAAAAAGATCCAGCATGATCAAGATATGGATGCATGACAATTTAATGGATGCATAGAAATAAACTAGTTGACATGATAACATGTTTAAATGGACCCATATGCAATTTGAGTTGCATATGAAAAGCCCATGAATTATGGTTGAAACAATTGTTTTACAACTAACCAACAGGTGAAAGTGGTTTAGTATGATGCATGGATGAGGAAAACAACAAAATAACAACAATAGAATCAATTGGAAGTAAGGTTTACCCATTTAGAATTTCACTTATTAAGTGTTGGGAATTTTGGTGACTTAAAGGTGTCACACAAGCATTTGTTGTTTTCATTAAGTTTAATTGTTCAAAACAGATAACAAAGTTCATATTTGATTAGAACACAAAATTTTAGGTGGATTACATGTTTCAAATATTGAAAAAGGAATTACAATGATTTAATTATGAATTAATCAAGATTAAACAAGTTTTAATTGAATTTAATTCAAGTTTGAATATTATTTGAATTTTATTTGTTCAAAACATAAATTCAAATTCATATTTGAAAAGGTTATGTTTTTCTGGTTTGAAAACATAGTTTATTAGTTCAAAAATAATTTAATTTGAGCAAGTTATTAATTTAGCAATTTTAAATGGATTAAACAAGGTTTAAATTATTTAACCACTTTTAATTATTCAAAACAGGAAACAAAGTTTATATTTGAAAAGGTGGTTCAATTTGGCATGGAAAACATATTTTATTTGTTGGAAAACAATTTCAAATGATTTAGTTAAGCATATTACCAATTTTAAATGCATTAATTAAGAGATGAAACAATTATTCAATTTAGATGTTGCAAACCAGAAAACAAAGTTGCTATTCAAGTGTGGCATGTGATTTTGGATGAAATTTGGAGCAACCATTTGCAAGTTATTAATTATGCCATTCAATTTGTCATTTTTAAGAATTATTAAATAACATTAATTTTAATTGCCCAAAATGCAAAACAAAGTTGATAAACAGAAAGTACATTGAATTTGGACTGAAAAACATATTATATTTGGGTTAATTGAATTAAGTTTGAAATAGTTATGGATTTAACCAAATTTTAAATGAATTGTTTGAATTTGAAATTTGAATGCATTTGAATTATTCAAAACAGATTACAAATGGTTTAAATAGGTAGATAATTTAATTTGGTTTAACAAATATATTTTATTTATCTTAATTGGAGTTGTAATTTAAAAGTTATTCACATTTTCATTTTAGGGGCCAAAATGTAATAGCAGGGACCTAAAGAAAGAAAAAGGAATTGCAGAGGGGCCCCTGGGGCGTTTTTCACCCAGGGCAACCCAGCCTGGGCCTCTGCGGCGCGGGCCCGTGCCCAAGTGGCGGCCACGGGGGCGTGTGCGCTGTGAGGTGGTAGCAGGGGTCGATGACTGGTGGGCCGCGCGCGCGCGATGGGAAAAAAATAGGAAAAAGGGGTGCGCCCTTGGGGATCGAACCCAGGATCTGCCACTCGCGCGCGTGCGCTCACTGCCAATGGGGTGCTCTGAATCGTTGTGATGGGATACAGGCGAGTGGGAATAAGAGGCAGCCCTACGACTGTTAACTGAAATTCGGCATCGAGGTCGCTCTCTGAACCTGACGGAAAAAAGAACGGCGATCGCCGGCGGCTAAACATACGGCGCACGACGGCGACGCAACCAGAGCACACGGTGAGGAGGGAAAGGGCTGTCGGGAGATGCGGCTCACCTCGAGGTGGCCGATGGCGCGAGGCGAGGCGTGGTGACGAAGCCGTGGCTGTTCGGAGGCGGACACGACGGCGTCACTGTCGTGGACGGCGCGGCAACCCCGATGGTTCCCAGCCACGGCGAGGAAGTGGGACAGGTACAGAGAATCGCCGCGGTTCCATTCCCAACGACGGCGAAGCCCCGAGGTGACCGTGGCAGGGGGCGGCAGCGAGCTCACTGCCCTCTGTATCTCTCTCATGCAGGTTTCAGGGTTCACAGACTGAGGAGATGGGGGAAGCAAGGGGAGATGGCGGCGCTAGCTGGAGACGGAGGGGCTTAGGGCTAGCGAGCAGAGGGGAAGGCGTGGTTTTATGGAGAGGTGGAGCTCGGTACGGCAGGGCATCGAGGAGGGGGGAGAAGATGATCTACGGTGGTGGAGGTGATCGTACAGAGGTGACGTCACGAGGAGGAAGATGATGCCCTCCTCGAAGGGGTATGGGCCAGAGAGGTGGGCTTGGGGAAAGGAACTGGCCTGTTCTCTCAGCTCACCCCTCTCTTCTTATTTTTATTTTTATTTTTTCCTTATCTCTTTTTTTTTGTAAAGGATGAAAGGGAGAGAGAGATGGAAAAAGGATTTGGGGGGGGGGGTTTAGGGTTTTCTTTTATGAAATTTGTATTAATTTTCAAAACAGAAATTAAAGCAATTGTTAACATTATTTCACAAGTTTGAAATTTTAATTTGATTTAAAGTTGTTAGTTGAATTTTTCAAATAGGGTTTGAGGGTGTTTATTTTATAACTAAATTTTATTAATTTGCAAAACAATAATTAAAAGTAATTGTGCACATTAAGTCCAAAAATTTGAATTATTAATTGGAGTTTTAAGTTGGTATTTGAAATTTCATTATTTTTCCATAAAGATTGATTTTTAAAACAATTTATTCAATAACCCCAAGCAATTTATGAGACCTTATTGAATTAATTGTTTGCAATAATTTGATTTTCTTAAACCCACAATTTGATCTTTCCCATTATGATTGAAATGATTTGAAATTTAATTTGCCATTAGGGTGTTTGATAAAAAGGAATTTTTTGTGAGTAAGCAATTTAAATAACTTCAAACTATTGAAAACAATTTGAGATGCTTAGTTGGCAATTTTTGAATTGGAAAATTTGGACATGTGTGAAAGTTTAAAGTGGTTTTGAATTTTGAGTTGTTTTGAAAACAGAATGCAATGCTCATGTGATGCATGTGATGCAAGCAAAAGAAAAACAACCAACTCTACTAAGGGTAACACCCCAGGTGTTACAAGATTCAAGAGGGGCAGGGCACGCTAGCCCAACCGAGAGATGAAGCGCCCAAGTGCGGTGAGGCACTCGTTCAGTCGTTGGACATCTTTAACCCGCCGGGGAACTTGTATAGCTTCAATGGCTTTGATCTTGTTGGGGTTGGCCTTGATTCCCCAGTGGGATACCAGGTGATACATCATAAACGTATCCTTAATTTCTGATGTTCCATGTTGTTTTCTACATGTTTGATATACACTTTATGTCATTTTTATCGATTCTCCGGACTAACCTATTGACAAGATGCCACAGAGCGCCCTGTTTTCTGCTATTTTTAGTTTCAGAAAAGTTGTACTGGAAATATTCTCGGAATTGAAAAATTTGAAGTCCGGAGGTCCTAGAATTCCCAAAGGTTCTAGGAAGTCCCAAAGAGACCCGGAGGGGGCCACAGGGGGCCCACACCATATGGCGGCGCGCCCCCTGGCCGCGCCATCGGGTGGTGTGGGGCCCCCAGGCCTCCACCGCCTTTGCCCTTTCGCCTATTATACCCCCGACATATTAACCCTAAAAATATGCCACTTTATCCCGAGAAACACCCGAGGCTTCCATCATTGTCATCCCGAGATCGGGAGGGTTCTGGAGCTCTCCCCGGCACCCTGTCGGGAGAGGAATTCATCACCGAAGGGGTCTACACCACCATGCCCTCCTCTGAAGTGATGCGTGAGTAGTTTATCCTTGGGCTACAGATCCACATAAGTAGCTAGATGGTTGTTCTATCCACTTTGTACCTCATGTTTAGATCTCGTGAGTTGCCACACATGATCGAGATTATGTAATGCTACATGTTTTGTTTGCTGGGATCTCATGAATGTTGAATGTTATTTCTTCTGATTATCAATCTATCATATTATCTTCATGCTTATATTATTTATGATCTTGCATGCTCTCGGTTGTTAGTAGATGTTTTTTCCAAGTAGATGCTAGTAACTCCAAGAGGGAGTATTTATGCTCGATAGTGGGTTCATGCCTCCTTTTCATCTGTGCTCGAGTGACAGAAACGTGACGGATGGAGGATGTGTTGTTGCCATTAGGGAGAAAACAACAATGCTTTTTCTAAGGATGATGTTATTGTTTACATTACACACTTTGCTTACTACGATTATCTGTTGCTTGCAACTTAATACCCAATGTTTGTTTGGATGATATTCGAAGGGTGGATTTTTTAGTCATAGATGCAGTTGGATAACGGTCTATGTATCTTGTTGTAATGCCTGCATGAGTCAGATAGTAATCTTTATGCCTTGCATATGCACTACGGTGCATCCTTCATTTCTGTCAATTGCCCAGCTTTCATTTGTTCACCACACATGTTATTTATCTTTCTCGGAGAGACACCACTAGTGAACTGTGGACCCCGGTCCTTTTTCCTCATACTGATAAAACACCTACTGCTTTCATACTGCTCTCATACTGTTCCTACCGTTTTCCTACTATTTTCCACACCATACATTTAACCTCTTTGTGTTCAGTAAAACCGGTGAGATTGACAACCTCACTGCTTCGTTGGGATAGAGTGATTTGATTGTTTTGTGTAGGTTCCATGGTTCTGCTGAACCGGTAGTGTGCCCTACCACCTCAGCTACATCAACCTTCAGAGATTGCTTGTCCTCCTACTGTTCGATTCAACCTTGGTTTCTTTTCTGAGGGAAGCTGCTACAATCTTCACAACCTTTCTCTTGGGGTTTACCAACGAGGGCATTAACACCATCAACAAGTTTTCTGGCGCCGTTACCGGGGAGGAACAGAATTTCTGCAAGGGGACTCTCTCACTTCCAATCTCTTTACTTTTTTTTGTTTTGCTTAGTTTATTTTATTTTTTCTTGTTTGCTTCTCTATATCAAAAACACAAAAAATTAGTTCTTATTCTAGTTGTTATTTTTGCTTTATCATGCTTGCTATCAATGTTTGATGTCTTTGACACTAGATCTTTTAGGCAAGGTGGGTTCACAAAAAGGAATACACTTATGGGAGCAAATTAATAAATTGTATGACTATGCTAAAAAATTGTGCTCTACTTATAATGTTACTTATTGCTTTGATAAATCTTGATGCTGTAGGAGGTATAAACACCTCCCTTTTCAATGTGAGTATAATGATTATGTTACCATATCTTCTTATGTTAAGGGAAATTATGACTTTGATGATGTGGAGCAAATTGAGGAATTTTTTGCTTGGAAAGGTGCATTTGAAATTGCTTATTTTCTTAAATTTTTTGATGATGCACCTTATAAATATGAGATTCATGATATACTTGAATATTGCTTTGATAATTACAGGGATTTTAATTGCTACATAATTTAATATCTTAATCAATTCTCTCCCCCAAAGGGAAAACTAATGCCTTGCAGGAACCTAGGGAATAAGAAACTGCTGAATCTGGAAGCTCATTGGATGAAAAAGAGTAGGAGGGTGATGATCAAGAGGAGGAAGAATGGAGCTACCCATGTATACCTCCCAATGATAGTAACTCTTTAACTCATACATTATTTGATGAAATTTATACTTGATATACTTGTGACCTTGATACTACTATGATTGAAACTTGTGAGAATGATATTGCTACTGTTATTTATGATAATCCATGCTACTTCGATAAATCTTATGATAATGCTCTCGATGATGGTCCTATGTTAGTTGATGTTATAAATTATAATGCTACTGAAAATAGGATTGCTATAATGTGTCCTATACCTTTTAAGAGTGACCAATTATCTTGTTTTGTTGTTGCTAAAAGTGGGAAAGAAGAGGCCTTTAATTTTAATTTTGATCCCACTGTTTTTGAGCTTGATATGAATTATGTGCTTTTAGACCATGACAAACATGCTTTATGTGATACTTATGTGGTTGATTTTGTTCATGATGATACTGAAAATTATTATGAGAGAAGAAAATTTGGTTGTAGGAATTTTCATGTTACTAAAACACAACTCATTTTGTTGAAAGTTTTGAAGTTGCTCTTGTTCTACTTTCTCATGATTTCTAGTTGGAGCTTCTTGAATTTATTTATTTACGAGATTCCTATGCATAGGAAGTAGGTTAGACTTAAACTTGTTTTATACTTTCTTCTTGATGCTCTCTTTTTCTTAATTCATAATTCTTATGTGAGCATCTTCTTCACTTTAAAACACGTGAATCCACTTTTCTAGGCCTAGCTAAAAGGCGTTAAAGAAAAGCACTTCTTGGGAGATAACCCATGGTTTTATTTTTGCTTTGTTTTTCTCTATTTTCTTTGAGTCAAGGGGTTGTATACTTCTGTAGCAACTCCTTTTTATATTTCTTGTCATGTTTTAGTAGTGCCAAGTAAGGTTTCTAACAAGAGTTGGAGTTGGTTTTCGGATTTCTGCGCAGGAAACAGATTTCTGCTGTCCACCATCAAAAATCGTATTAAATCCTGCAAGATCAGAATGATCTGAAATTTTTTTGCTTATTCCTCATCTAATTCCGCAACTTTTTTGTTCTTTAACTTTTTTGATATGAGCAACGTAAGTGCCTTGAAAAAATTATTCTTTACAGACAGGTCTGGTTTTGACAGATTCTGCTATTTTTCTTGCATTTGCTCTTTTGCGATGTCAAGTGGATTTCTTTCCTTCACGAAACATCAGTGGCTGTAGATAATGTTTAAAAGTATCAATAGCACTTGTGCCATACATAACCAATGGATTTTTATTTGTTGCACTAACCCTCTAATGCGAATTACTGTTTGAGTGTGGTGTGAAGGAAGGTTTCAAGGGTCAAGAGAAGAGGTAATATATGTGATCAAGAAGAGTTCAAGGTCAAATCTTGGGGATGCCCCCATGGTTCATCCAAGCATATTTTTAGAAGACTCAAGCATCTAAGCTTGGGGATGCCCAAGGCATCCCCTTCTTCATCAACTATCTATCAGGTCACTTCTCGTGAAACTATATTTTTATTCGGTCACATCATATGAAGTTTACTTGGAGCGTCTATTTGTTTTTCTTTTGTTTTCCTTGCTGAAATAATATAGTTGGATCCTAGCATTATTTGTTTGGGAGAGATACACGCTCCGCTTTTTCGTTTGAATACTTGCTATGCTAGTATTCTTAGTTTTTCTTCTAGTTACTGCAAAAATTCCAGTTTAGCTCTCGTTTTCATTGCATCTCTTATTCAGAGCTGTTAGTTTTAGTAGTGTTATGTGAGTCTTCTCATGTTTGCTTTCTGTAGCATTTATAGAGTTTTTTTAAATCATGAATTGTATGGTGCTTGTTGGAAAAAGAAACTGCTGCTCGAGGTAGAATTTTTAACGGTGCAAGTAGAAGCTTGTATAGACTGTGGCTAGAACTTTTTCATATCATGCTAGTTGTTATTTTATTTTTAAAGCCTTGTTTTTATTGAGTAGCATGACTAGCCTAAAATAGCTGAGAGTGTTTAATGTGCCTTTGAAAGAATCATGAGTTGTTCTTGTCATATTTAAGCATAAATTTGTGGTGTTCTCCTTTGGATGTTTTATTTGGTTGACTTGGTGCATGCTCACACCATGTTTATGACTATGAACCAGTCACGAATAGCCTCTATGATCGTTTAGTTTTAACTTTTGGTACAAGTTATGCTTTGATTAATGATGTTTATGTCACTGTGCATGATTATGGCTCTTATGCTCTCTTGATTTGTCGCTACCAGTCTTTTGCTAGCCTCCACCATTACTGAGTATGATCTCTACTCGTGCATCGAACTCCCTAAAACCAAAGTTTTTCCCATTGTGTCCACCATACCTACCTACATGTAGTATTTAACCGCCACTCCAAAGTAAATTGCTCATGTGTTACCTTTAAAACTTTCAAAATTAATCCTGTTATGTGTTCCAATTTTAGCTCATGAGGACGTAAATAGAGAATCTTTATCTCACTTGTTGATTGGACTTTCACACCCTGGACTAGTGGCTTCATCCGATTATCCAATGATAGAAGAGCTGGCAGTGGGGTGCCCAGCCCCAAACTAATAACACAAATTCTGTCCAGCTTGAACCTGGCATCACTGGGCTCCAGCATGCGCTCACCAAGGCGATCAGCAACATTCCTGGGGTCGGCATAGCCAGCTAGCCCCATCGCCGAGTAGCCATCGTCGTACCTGTTGTCCTGCACGATAGCGGGTTGCACCACAGGGTTGGCTGCTGGCGCAGCCTCACGCGGCTGTGCTGCAGCAGGCTGCTGCGTCCTCTGCCGAGTAGGCTGAGCAGCAGGACGCCGAGAAGGCCCTGCGTTGTCTCTGCTATGTCCCTTACTCTGAGCTTTATGGGCTTGATAGCCTGCTCCTGCAGTAGTGTGTTTCTGACCGGATTCTCGCGGCACAGCGCGCTGTTTCGCGGCGAGAACCGGGTCGTACACCTGCATCTCTCTACCCTTCCCAGAGCGCACACTCTGGTCCCTCTCGCGGCTGGGATGCGGCGATGAGGCCTGATCCGTGGATCTGACCGCATGCGAGTGCACGACCTGAGAAGCACCAGACCCGGATTGCTTTCCGGAACTCCTCATTCTGCCTAGCAGCCTCTAGCACTAGCTCATTGAGCCTCTCTTGCTGCCTAGCGCGCGCGTCGCCGGCAAGGTTTGGCAACTCTGCGGCTACAGCCTCTGCAGCTCTAAGTGTTTTGGCGGGGGTGCTGTATCTAGGCCTGGTGGAGGTGTTTGCGGTGGCAGATTGGCTAGGAGCCTCTACAACTGTCGCCATCTCGGCGCCTAAGTTGCGACGCATAGCGCCTACTTTGCTAGACTTCCTAACAACAGGCGTAAAGCCGTGGGCCTTGTTGTACTCGTTCTGGTCTAGGCTAAGCTCGAGCCTAACCTTCTCAAGCTCCAGGTGCTCAGCGAGCAGCTCCTGGCGCTGTCGGTCGAGCTGCGCCCTCATGGTCAAGAGCTCGAGCTCGGTGGGAGGCGGCATCCCCATCCGCGCAGCGGATGCCGGTATCGTTGGTGTAGTAGAGAGAGGGATGTTGGAATCCTTCTCGTAGGGCTTGTGGGTCCTCCCGCCAACACTTGGGCCAGCGAGATCCTCGATGACCTCCGCGGCAGTAGCCGCGCCCTTCCCGGCATCGGTAGCCAGGCCGGTCATCCTTACCTCCACGCTGTCCGCGGAGCAGCCCACCGGCCTTCCGCGGGCTGCGAGCACGGCAAGGGGATCCTCCGCGACCAGCACCTCCTCTGGAAACTCGCGGACAACAGCGGTGGCGACGTAGACGAGGTGTGAGCCAAAGGAGAGCACCGAGCCGCCTGCCGGAATGGGTCTCCCGCCGAAATCTCCGGCGCTGTCGGTGACGAAGTCGAAGGAGTCGAATCTGTGGACAAGGCCACAGGCCTCACGCTCCCCAGTAGCAGAAATGAGTCCCGTTCGAACATGGACTCCAGCCAGCGCCTCTGTCTGCCCCACGGTGGGCGCCAACTGTCGTGGTGGTATCACGGCAGATGCCATGGGATGGCTAAAGTTGGGGCCGATGGACGCTGGAGGTGCTCGGGGAGGGATCACACGGCGAGTAGCCGCGTGTAGTAGATCACAAATACTGGAAACAACACGATCTTACCCAGGTTCAGGGCCCTCGTGTGGAGGTAACACCCCTACTCATGCCTCTCTCTTTATGTGGTGTTTACCGAGTAGCCACAGTACAGTTCAGGCCTTCAGCCGAGTAGCCACTCTATGCTCAAGTTCTCTCTAAGTGTTGCCTCGTCTAGGATCCAAACGTATGTAGCGAACCTCTCACAGGAGGAGGCAAGGCACCCTATATACTGGTGCCCAGCCGAATAGAAAACAACTATAAAGTACAACGAGATGTGACAGGAGCCCTGCAGAACCGTGCACGCCTCCGGGTTCCCGCTGACGCTTGCCCCGTAAGTCGTTGCGCCGTTCGGAGATGGGACCTGTCCACCCTTGTCAGTGAGATAGGGTAGGCCCCTAGCCCTGTCCTGTCCCCTCTGTCAGTGACAGGACTAGACAGGCGCCTACCGCACTGTAGCCACGCCGTGGTGTGGATAATCACGCACTCCGTAAGTTGAACCGCACGCCGTACAGACACAGGATACGCGGGATCCTGTGTCAGAACGGCTCCATTGACTTCTGGCCCGAGTAGGAATCCACTTCCTCTACTCGTACTACTTCCTTTACTCGTAAGAATACAACTTCCTTGATTCTTCCTCCTGGTCATTGATGGGTATGGCCGGATAGCAGTCGACCGGGCAGCAAGCACCGGGTAGCCAGCTACTCTGCCAAACACCTCTTCTGACCTTGCCTTTAGCACTTGCCTTACCCCTACTCGGGGGTAACCCCCCGACACAACCTTGGCCTTCAAAGCAACCGATGCCACTTCGTGCATTCCTATGGATCTAGCACGGTTGTCAAGGGCATTCTTGGTTTGCACTTGATAGGAGCACATCTCTTGCATAACTTGGGTTGAGGTCAAAGAAGAAAATTCATGTCTTCCATGAATTCTCTTCAAACCCGCGGGCTCAAATGGCATGAGAGCAATCATGTACTTCCTCTTGATCCAAGCATCATCAATGTACTTGGCACCAACATTGGAGAATGCGGTGGCAAGAGTCTTGAGCCTCCCGTACATGTCTTCATGGCTCTTGTAACATCCCAAGTATGAAAAACACCTTTAGAATGTTTGCTTTTTGTTAAATTATGTTTTGCATCATGGCATCTTAAGTTTTGCATTTGTTTTCCAATTGTTTTCCTTTGTTTTCCTTTGTTTTCCCTTGTTTTTCTATTTGAATTTCAAACCAAATTTCAAATCTTTGTTTCATACTTGTTCTGTTACAATTTTCAAATAAAAATTTCAAATAAAAACATCTATTTGTTTCCATTAAAAATAGAAAGTTCAAACTATTAAATTGTTCTTTTCAATAACTCACTTAACATCAATTTCACTCAAATTCAAGTGAAATTTCGAACAGCAACCAATTTGAAATATTTGAAAAACAAAAATTTGCAAATTGGTGCTGTTACAATAAATAACCTATACAATTTTTTCCTAAATTTTTCTAACCCAAAAACCCTTCCTTTTTCTCCCTTTTCCTTTTCAGAAAAAAAAAACAAACAGAAAGAAAAATAAAAAGAAAACGCGGGCTGGGGAGGCAGCAGGCCCAGCCCACCAGCCCATCAGCCCCCTTACATGTTCGTCCTCCTGTACGGCGTCCATCGCCGCTGCCCACGTCGACAGTACGGCGGAGGGGACGGCCACGAGCACCTCCTCCCCTCCTTCTAAGCTCACCCCGAGCTCCTCCCGTGCCCTAGCTCCTCCTCCTCCCTCGCGCCATCGTTTTTCCTCTCCTCTCTCCCGCTGTTCTCTCTCTGCTCCCCACCTCTGAAACCAACCACCGCACGCCGAGCGACAGATGACGGCGATCGCCGTCAACAGGGACCTCCTCAGCGCAGGGTAAGCACGGGAACGAATTCCCCGTGCTCCCCTCTTCCTCCTCGACACCGCAGCGAGGGCTGGAAGCCGCTGGATTGTCGCCGCCGTCCACCTCGCTGTCGCCGCCGTCCACTGTCTCGCACCGAGCCCTTCTTCCTCCCTCCCGGTGAGCACAGCATCTCCCTCCTCCTCCTTCCCTCTCTGCACGCGTGGCACACCAGCACGCCCACAGCACCCTAGCACCCACGCACGCGCAGCATCACAGCGAGCAGCTCACCGCCGGCGACCACCGCTGCCTCGTCGAGTTTCAGAAAGACTGAAAGTTTCAGTTTCAGTTAAAACTATCTCAAACTGAACCTTATCCTCCCGCGCGCATCTCCTCTGTCAGCAATCGATCTCCACCGTAGTGGTTGCATCCAACGGCGCGCAACGCCCGCGTCGCGGGTTCGATCCCCCCGCGCGCACGAATAAAACCACCATTTTTCGCTTCGATGCCACGCACGCCCCCTGGGCCCACCTGCCATAGGCAGTGGTTGCCACGCGCGCATCCACCCGCAGCCACGCAAGCGCCAACTAGGCACTGGCCCACTGCCAGTGACCCAGGGGCTGCTCTGGACGCGTATAAAAAGTGTCCAGGGACCTTTCTGTATTTCTTTTTCGCACATAGGGCCCTGGAACAATCTGCAACTAATTAATTCACAAAATAGCCCCTGCAATTTAAAATTCAAATAACTTTTGCATATCAAATCCAAATTAAATAAATAAAATATGTATTATGTACCAAATTCAATTCTCTACATGTTTAAACCACTTGTTTACTGTTTTGAACATTTCAAATGTTTCCAAAATTCAAATTCAAACAACTCATTACAAATTTGGTTAAATTCATAACTAATTCAAAATTAATTCAAATACCACATATAAAATATGTTTTCCATGCCAAATTGAACCACCTTTCCAAATATAAACTTTGTTTCCTGTTTTGAATAATTAAAATTGGTTGAATAATTTAAACCTTGTTTAAATCATTTAAAATTGCTAAATTCATAACTTGGTCAAATTAATTTCTTTTTGAACATATAAAATATGTTTTCAAACCAGAAAATGGTAATCTGTCCAAATATGAATTTTATCTAATGTTTTGAACAACTAAAAATTCAAATAAATTCATACTTGAATTAAATTCATTTAAATCTTGTTTAAACTTGTTTAATTCATAATTAATTCATTTTTAATTCCTTTTTCAACAAATGAAACATGTATTCCACCTAAAATTTTGTGTTCTTTCTAAATATGAATTTTTTTATTTATTTTGAACAATTAAAATTGCTGAAAACAACAAATGCTTGTGTAACTCCTTTAAGAAGCCAAAATTTCATACCTTAATAAACAAAATTTCAAACTTGGTAAACCCTTTTCAAATTGAATCTATTGTTGTTTTCTTTTTGTTTTCCTCATCCATGCATCATTCTAATCAACTTTCACATGTTGGTTATTTGTAGATCATTTAATACAACCTTAATTCATGGGCTTTCCATATGCAATCCAAATTGCATATGGGTCCATTTAAACATGTTATCATGTCAACTAACTTATTTTGATGCATCAGTTAAATTGTCATGCATCATCCCATGATTGTGCATTATGCCATGTTATTGATTGTTTGTCTCTCTGTGTTGTTTGTTTGCTTCTTCTCGAATAGACGACAACGTTGAGACAGACGAGGTTTACGACACTACTTCTGAGGAGTTAGCCCAGTACCAGGCTACTGAGTTTGCAGGCAAGTATTCACTCACATGAACCATTGTGTCCTTTCCACACTGGATATCGATACTTTCCGTTGTCTATTCTGCTAGCCTTAAGATTCGTTGCTTGTGTTCCGATCCTATCACATGTTATCCTGTAACCCTGATATAGCCTTTCCTCCACCCCTATACCCTGTTGCTTGTTGCCTGTGTCTTACTAGCATGCTTAGGGTTGTTTATGCTCGAGTCTGATGTCCGTTACTTCTTTTACCATATTTATTATGTTCTGGGGCTCGATGTTTAAACAACAACCTGTTAATGTTTGAGGTAATGCTAATTTGATGATAAGGCACCGGCAGGAGGCCGGGTATGGTTTTGAGGCCTGCTAGTGTCGAACTCAGGAAAAGTCTTTGTCCTCTGGATCCATGATGAGCGCGCTAACCACATGTGGGAAGCATGTATGGGCGCCCCCCTCAACTTTGATTCGATTCGCATCTCGTCCAAATTGCCTCATTTAGTTCGGGTTTTCCATTTGCCGCATGCATATGCAGGTGCGAACCCGAGGCCAGGGTGGAACTTTTGTAGTCGGCATTTAGGGAGACACGTTCTTAGAGTGCTATGAGGGTCCCCTTTTCTTCGTGGGGCTTGATTAGCCGTGCGCTCAATTGCACGGGGTTCTTTGGGCTTGATGCGAAGAAGAGTTGGGTTGTGTTGAGTGCCTCGCTTGGTGGAAGTGCATTTCCATCTGGCGGGGTATTCTTACGTGTACGGCCAAATTGGTGCATCCCTGCAGGGTTAAATCTTCTCGAGAAGCCGTGTTGTCCGCGGTTATGGATGACTTGGTGATAGGGCTGGCTAACAAGGATTAGACAACTTACACCTAATTTAAGACTAATGTTGACTAGTAATAGACCTTATTGACACAATAACTTGACCCATCATTAATCCAACTGTGTGAGTTATCCTCGGATTGCTTCTTTGGATAAGGGGCGAGGTCCAGGATGGGTTTGTTTGAGGATAGTGGTAGTTGGTTCCGATACGCTATCTTATCCCTTTCTCTTAGCCGGATGGTGTAGCGAGTCTCTGTAGTTGGTTAGGTAGCCCACTGCCGCACTTTTGTATCACCTATTCTTCCGTTGAACCCAAAGCATCTGTACTTGGTGTTGCCGGGTACACTTTGGTATCTTGTGAGTCTTGCTTGCGAGTACTTGTCTGTACTGACCCCTTTGGGGCTGTGGTTTCCGCAGACTACGTTTCCGAGGATCCCCATGGTGGCTACTACGTGGAGTATGACGAGGCTGCTGACGAGTAGATAGCGGACCCGGGCAGGATCCGAGACATCGTGGATGGGCTCCGTCTTTTCGTTTTCGGCCTCGTAGGCCTATTTGGATCTTGTCTGTACTCAGACACTTTGGATGCTTCCGCTGTGATGTAATGATGAATTGATGGGACATGTGTCCTCTGGATGATTGTATTTGCTATCTCTGCTCTAGTGAGAGCTATTTGCAACTTATTTCTATTCTTTGAGATTTGTTGTGATATCACTTGTTCAAATGCCGTTGACGTACCATGTGTGTATGATTATGAAGTTCGTCAATGGAAGTAGTCGGATTTCTATGGGATGGTTTACGCAGACGATGGATAGTAGAGAACGGTTGTCACACGTTTACGTGTTGGCCTGCTCATATTGAGATGCGAGTGCCGGTATGCCCCGTAAGCCATTTATCTACTGTTTAGCGGGCTGTGAGTATCCTCTAGAAGTCCGGGTGCGACAAATGGTATCAGAGCCTGTCTGCCTGTAGGATCCCTTTTACTGGTCGCAATTGAGTCTAGAAACTATTTTGTAGCTATATAGGAAAAATGAAACGTGAGAGTAGGATTTCTGTTCTTTTATTTCTTTCCCCACCCACCCTCCCTTTTCTGGTAAGGAAGTGCAACATTGTTTTTCTCTTCTCATCTAAACTTTCAAGTTAGGATTTCACGTATCCTGGTTTCTCTAGGATAGTTATATCTACTAGACCATAGGAATGGAGGTGGTTGTGACATGATTTATCATGTTGCCTACTCACGATTGAGAACGGAGGCGTGTAAGCCCCGGAAGCAGATCCTCTATTCCTTAAGCAGTAGATATTTATCCTTTAGAAGCCCGGATGGGTTTTTCCGTAGTACCTCAGGAGTGTTTGGTCTCGTGTTTCCCCAATGTTGCTTCGATATCCTGTTCTTCTCAACATCCTTTTCGTCCGTTGAAACCTTGTTGTTGCTTGTTACTTCAGTTCTTCTACCGGTGTCTAATCAAAGCTTCCCCAATCATCTGCAGATGGATCTCAGGTTCTACCCGCAGGTGGTTCGTATGACTCGTTGCGAGAGCACTGCCGGTTATCCGGAGATGCTGAGAGACATGGTCACTTTTCTGGGTTCCGTTGGGCACCAGAGTACCAGGTCTACGAGCAGCAGCGAGAGTTTGACCAGACCTACTACCATGCTATCGTCTACATTCTGTCAGATGATGGCATGAGCGTAGTCCACCGCTACGAGGCAGTAGGTTCCACAGTGGATATGGCTGTGCAGCAGGCAGCTTATGTGAGCCTCACCGTCCTTCGTGCTGACTACTGGGGGTTTGACGATTCTATCTATCGCCACATCCCCCGTGGTTACATCACTTCGGAGGGAGCTCACTTCACTCTCTACGACAACTTGGATGTCTACGAGCATGATAACTCCAGGCTGCACACCACCGCTCAGTTTGTGAGACACAGTGACGCAGTTGCCAGCACACTATCTCAGGAGTTGGCTTCAGTCAGAGAGCAGCTCTACCTTGCTTTGACTCGTCTGGCGACTTACACCACAGACTTTGTTGGAGACGAGCGCTTTGCACGTTTCGATCAGCCAGTTGGTCGTCGTCTGCCAGATGCTGGAGGTTACGAGCCAATCAGAGGTCCACTCCTTAACCTTGGTGCTGGATACACTGGGATTCCACGCTTTGGAGCACAGGGAGTCGACGCTATGTACTTCACCACACCTAGAGTCGCTCTCAGACCACGTCAGATCTATGTGGATCGTCGTTCTACCTACTTTCGTGGGCGTGCTCCTCACCGTACCTCTCGCCGTACTCCAGTCGCCGTCCTGTGTGATGAGCATGGGAGTACCGATGTATCCATTCTTAGCTATGTTTAGTTATCCTTTGGCATTCGAACCATTTGTGGTGTGTTGGATATTCTGATGTATTTGAACATGTGATGATGTACCTGTTGGTTATCTATTCATGTGTCGGAATAATCTCTCTTTCGGTTTCCAAGTCTATCCTTTTCTATTGTTGTGCTAAAATGCATTTCCATTCAGGATGCCGCCAACAAGGAACAACCCGCCTGAGCCACCGCCAATCATGGAGCTGTTGACTCAGATGACCCAAGTTATGGCGCAGATGGCCCAGTTTCAGACTAATCAGCACAACAACCAGACGGCTCCACGAGTCAGCATCAAGGAGTTCCTCAGTCTGGGCCCGAGAGCTTTCGTGGCCACACGCGAGCCTCTGGACGCTGATGACTGGATCCGTGAGATAGCTAAGGCTCTGGAGATTGCTCACGTTGCTGAGGAAGACAAGGTCAAGTATGCCTCCTATCTGCTGAAGGGCCAGGCAGCTACTTGGTGTGAGAACTTCCAGGCCATGAGAACTAGGATACCAGTCACGTGGAATTGTTTCAAGGAAGCCTTCCTGAAGCACCACATTCCAGATGGTCTCATGGAAAGGATGCGTGAAGAGTTTTGCTCACTCAAGCAGGGCAAGTTGGACGTCATTGGCTATCAGAGTGAGTTCAATCGCCTCGCTCGTTACGCTGGTGATGAGGTGTCCACTGAGGCTAAGAAGATGGCAAGGTTCCGCAGAGGTTTTAACCCGGAACTCAAGTATGCCCTCACAAACGTCAAGGCCAACAGCTTCGAGGATCTCGTTAACACCGCGCTCAATGAAGAAAATGGGCGCAAGGTGTTCGAGGAGTCTCGCAAGCACTCGCGTGAGGGTGGTTCCTCCTCCAACATGACCACCCCTCCGCAGAAGCGCCGCATCTGGGTGCCAAATGGTGCTGTCACTCGGGCTCCATACGCCCAAACTTCTCCAGGCTTCGCTCCCCGCCCACCCAACCCTGCTCAGATGCATGATCCAAGGGCTTCGATGGGGCAGCCAAGGCCAGGGCCTCCTCGTGTCGTCACTTTCTATGTAACACCTGGGGTGTTTTCCCCAAGTTAGAAAATTGGTTGTTTTTCTTTTTTTTTTGCATTGCATCACATGCATCATATGCATTGCCCTTGTTTTCAAAAAAAAAACTCAAAAATTCAAACCAATTTAAACTTTCAAAACATGTCCAAAATTTCCAATTAAAAGTTGCAAACTAAACAACTCAAATTGTAGTTTTGAAGTTGAATTTATTTAAATTGCTTGTTAATAAAAATTCCTTTTTATCAACACCCTAATGGTAATTTCAAATTCAAATCAAAATCATCCATACTTGGCATGTTCCAATTGTGGTTTGAAATTAAAATATTGCAAACCTTTTAAATTCAATAAGTTTTCATAATTGGTTGAGTTATTGAATAAAAGAATTTTTTATTTCAAAAATCAAATCTATGTGAAACCCTGTTTGAAATTCAACTAACAAATTCAAATCAATTAACATTTCAATTTTTTTGAAGTTAATGCTAACATGATTTGACCTTACTGTTTTGAAAATTAATAAAATTATTTCATGAAAATAAAACCCTTCTATTTATCTCTCTCTCTCTTTCATCTCTTACAAAAAAAACAGAGGGAATAAAAAGAAAGGGGAAAGAAAGATGGGGGGAGGCAGGCCAACCGGCCCACCTACCACCCCATCAGCCCAGCCCACCCACCTTTCTTCTCCGTATGACAGTGCGACCACGAGGAGGACGTGATCCCCTCCTCCTGTCGCTGTCCGCACCATGGACCCCCCCTCCTCCTAGCTTTCCCCTCCTCCTTAAAGCCACCCCCCTATGCCTCCAAACCCTAGCCGCCTCCCTCCTCCCTCTCCATCTCCTCCACGGCGCCGCCGATTCTCCTCTCTTCCTCCCCTGTTTCCTCTCTGATTCTTTTTTTCTCTGAATCTTTCCCAAACGAACAGCAGCAACTCCGTCAGACCTCGTCATCGTCCCATCGCCATGGCCACCACCGGAGCAAGCTGAGGCCAGGAATGGATACCCCCCCGCCGTCCCCGTCTTCTACGTGGAAAATTCAAGGCCGGAACGGCCTAGGAGCGCCGAGAGCTCCCTCTCTTCGTCGTCCACCACTGCTGCCACTGCGCCACCGTCGTCGTTCCCCGTCTTCCCGAGCCGAGCCCAACCGTCCCCAACCCCGTGGTGAGCCTCTCTGTGCCCATGTATGTTCCCCGCGCTTTTCCCCCTTGCTCTGCTCGCTTGCCGTCAGGCAGCACCGCGCCGATCGGTGCCCTTGTTCCTCTCCGACACGGACAGAAACATGGGCTTGTTTTCGTCAGTTAGTAGAACATCCCGCATCTTCACTTCAAAACGCGCGAGATTCCTAGTCTAACACCAACCCGAGCCACAGCCCAATTGGTTACGCTTCCGTCGCGCAAGCCGCGGTCGTGGGATCGAATCCCCCCCCCCCCCCCCCGCGCCGGATTAAAACCAGTTTTTGTTTTATTTTCTCCAGATCCAGATCCAAAGTTTATTCGCACACAAGTCCCGTAGATATTTTCTTGGTCCCTGTTATTTTTCCTAAGTCCCTGGCTGTTAATTAAAATGGCAGAACACACCCTAAACTTTAAAAATGCATAACTAATTCATTACAACTCCAAATTCAACATTTTAAATATGTTTTTCATACCAAATAAATTCTCTACCCAAATAAAACTTTGTTTACTGTTTTGAATATTTTAAATTGGTGAAATATTTGAATCCTTGTTTAATTCACTTAATTTTGCAAAATTCATAACTTGGGCATAAAAAATTCCAAATTAAACAAACCAAATATGTTTTCCATCCCATTTTCATAAACTTTGCAAATATCAACTTTGTGTTCTGTTTTAAATAAATTAAATTGCTGAAAACAACTGTTTCTTGAGTAATGCATTTAAAATTGTCAAATTAATAGCTTGCTCATTTTAAATCCATTTTCAACATATGAAATATGTTTTCCATGCTAAATCGAACCACCTTTCCAAAAATA